>JAXCHB010000241.1:2097500-2718750 GCA_036926305.1 Uropetala carovei
GGCAGAAGAATGAATGGGATCGTTAAATGTATAAAAAGCGCGTTTATGAGAGGATGTATATGATCAAGGAATGCGTAATAATGATTTTTTTATTCTGGCGCATTGGTTTAATAGTTCCTTCGCTTGAGTGTAAAGTAGCGTCCAAAATCCTGATTTACAAATACTCGAGTCTCAACAAGAGGTAAAGACAGCAAAACTGAAAATTATTTTAATATTGCTTTATGAGCAATTTAGTTCGATGATAATCACCCTGTTCTTAACCAGAGAAAACTTTAGATTCTAATGATAAATCTAAACGGACGCATCAATACAATACAACCAAAAAAATAATTTTTTACTATTACTGACTTGTGGTTGAACAATTTGGAAAAGGAGGGCGATATCAGAAGGAAATTAAACCATGGAGTTTTTAAATAAAGTGAAGCACATCGACATCTTGGAAAGAGGAATATTCAATTCATAATTATCGTCATAGTTTAAAACGAACCAACGAACCAATAAAAATTTACCACTCCCAAAAATTAGCACCCATTCTTCACGAAAATGATTCACGTCATAATAAAGTTTGTTTTTATTGATTTGAACGAATAATTTCTTCAAAGATAATGCCGAAGTGGTAAAGTTTGTAATCACCAACACGTCTTCTACTGCCAAAAAAAAAACTTAACCATCTCGAAGATACGGCAAAAGAAGAAAAGATACAAGTCTCAACGGCGATATTTCTTCTCCACGGAGAACGTTTAATGCGAAAGAAACAAAGCGCGAGTTTCGTAACCATTACCATTGCCACAAACAAAAAACATAAAAAAACCTCAAAACAAACGCTGATTCGAGCTAAGACATTACTTTCAATCCCCGCAGCATCCTGGCGATATAGATAGGCAGCGAGAGAGAGAGTGAGGGAGGAAGAGGGTGAGGGGAGAAGAAGTATCGTCCGGAGATGATGAAATATAAACCTTACCAGCCTCCAGGAGTGTCTTCCAAAATTGAAAACAAAAGAGTTTTTAGAGGGGCGTTAGGGAGGAGTGAGGGAATCGGTATGAGGAGAGAGGCTACGGGAGGGGAAAGGCAAAAGATGAAGAAGGGAAACCCTCCCGCGGAACAAATTTAGTGGTCCTTTGACGTATGCGCTTCCGTGACCGAGGGAACGGGTTTTCGCAGAAGAAGAGAAAGGGAGGAAAAGGGGACGGAGCGTCCAAAAACCGACCCACCATCTGAGATAGATCGATAAAAAAGAAAAAAAAATAAGCGAAAAAAAAGGGGCGAAATTTATCGCGCGGGATTTTTGTTTCGAGGGAAAAAAGAACAAACAGTTTTTAACGTGGAAGGATGACGGAAATAATGGAGGGGGAAGGAGAGGGAGAGAAAGAACGACCGATAGGAAAATCAACGGAAGGGATAAATAAGAAAGAGGATCGACCCGAGAGGGAAGATGGGGAAAGAGGAAGAGAATGAGGAGGAATGGAACATGTAAGGCGATCGGTAATTAACGATAAAGAGAATAACAAAAATAGGCGTTTGTCTAATTGAAACTGCGATTACCGGATTATCCGCATGGCCATTCGTTTCGAAACATCGGAGTTGGACATAAAAGAGAATAAACGGATCAGGAATTAATGAAATAAAATACGAGAATCGTAGAATTTACTCCTTAATTATATTGAAGATAATGCACTGAAAAATCGTGTAACGGTATTGTTTCGCTATACGGAGCCAGTAAATTTCAATTTACCAGTCTGCGTTTATTTCGTACGCACTAGTTGCGGATTAAACTATATGTTGGAAAAAGTTTGAAATTATGAGATGGCTAAAATCTTTCGAAGATAAACGCTCTTGCTCTCTGGGAATAAATGAAGTTAAACTAAGGTGGCAACGCAGTCGTTATTTATTTTGTATTTTTTTCCATTCAGATAATTTTAACTTTCAAAACGCGAAAAAATAAAAATGCTAGATTTGTTTTTTCAGGAAGATAAAAAGTACTTACTATACGTGAGAGAGGTTCACAGTTGTAAAATTAGCCCGAGTAATGTCTCATAAATCCCTTCACCTTAGCGTTTTATGAGAATATCACATTCTTGTTTCTGGCATTAGTATTTGTTATAGCTATAATTATTCCACTGTAAAGTACTTTTATGTGGTAGCCCATCTTTATTCTTTCCTATCATACGCAGACTGAACTTTTTCGAACGTGGCATACAATGACTATTATATCTATCAGATGATTATCTTAGAAACAAAGTTCTACTTGCAATCACAACCAGGATCCGAATGCAAAGTTTCGGGTTAAAAAAAATCATCTTTGGTGTTTATTAAACAGAGGAAGACGAGATAAATATCCAAGAAAATTAACGTTGCTGTTGCGGCCAATAATCGAAATTCATGTAATATAATTTTTTTTTAAACATATCACGCTTAGTCCTCCGATTTCATTCTCCAGTCGCATTTATCCTGATATCTCTCGGGGGAAAAAACCGCCAACTATCAGACAAGAGTAAATAAAACTATCGTTTTGGAGAACGGCAAAGATACGAACAAGGATGTCGAGGGAAGAGAAAGAGATGACAGGAATGAATACTAGGATAAGAAAGTACAAGGTTTCCTAGAAAACGAGAGAGCGGGAGCAGAGAAAATACGGGAGATAAGAATGAGAAAGGGAAGGATGAGGAGGAGAGGGAGCGAGAGTCTTTGGAAGTCCAAGGGGGAGGGAGGGGGAGAGAGGTTTTTAAGGATGAAGAGAGTGACACTGGACCAAAAGAGAGTGAGAGGGAAGGAATAAGATGGAAGGAGCTAGATACGGACCCAAAAGAAGAGGAGTCGGGAGGAGGAGGAGAAGAGATGAAGAAGAGGAGAAAGATGATGGACGAGGAATGGTAGGGAGGGACGGAGGGAGAGAGTAGCTGATGGGAGTAGGAGATGAAGGAGAGATGGTGGAGGAAGGGAACAAATGAAATAGAAGAAGAAAAGAGAGAGAGAGGGGGAGGAGGAAATAAATGGGGGGGGCGGATATATATTTTTTTGAGGTCTGTGGAAAAAAGATATCCTTTCCGTGAAACAACTTCTTAGCTCGTGGGATTTAGTCGAGCAAGAAGAAAAAATGAAAATTTTGGTACAGTATGAAAGGATCCAAATTTTATCGAACGGAATTGGAGATTTTTTTTTATAACCCCGGGTTAAATAAAGATGTAACAAATTTTGGAAATTTTTTTTTGGAGTTGCGGCATCATAGGCATGTAACGAAAGCGACTATAACTTAGCCATAGGGACGACAGAACCTGCTATTCATGTGCGGAGAAATATATTTATAACAAGGTATATAAAGTTTTAAAACCTTTTATCGGTTAGTAAATAATTATACTGCGAAATTCTACGGAAGTCCGACCTTCCCCAAATTACTACTATACCTTTAATACCACTCCTTTGTGACATAATTTAATGGATTTTTACATCGGCAACATATCATGATTATTTAATTTCGGCTTTGTGTCAAGTCGAAAGAAAAATTCTTCGAAAATTTGGTTCGATTTTTAAGTGACTCGAAAATCGCGCGGAATCTTTTCGGGATTTTCACGGAACTCGGGTTGAAAAAATTGCTCTCTACTCTAGTCATCTTCAAATGTATGACAAAGCAACGTAGAAGTCACGAGGTTTTCAAATCACAACTATTTCGAATTCCCCGACACAATTCAACGTACAGACATGAAACCAACTCGTAAAACACCGTAACGCCGACAAAAGCTCTCGACTCCGGCATCCGTGCCGACGTAAAACCGCACCAACTTATAAAACAAACAACCTCGCTCATTATTCCGCAATGAATTATCCACGCGAGAGATTAACCAAAAACCTCTTACTCTCCCTCCTTCCACCCATCTAAAAAAAATACCTCCCTCCCTTTCCCGCTAAATTACTCATTCAAAAACGATCCGACCCGAAAGATACAACATCCTTTATAATGCACGCAAAAGGGCTTATTTCTCTCGGCCATTTTAGATTTTGATCGGTCCTCAACGACTCTCTTCCTCACCCGAACCGCATAAACACTGTCCCTGTTCCTTCCGTGTCTCTTACGTCACTCATTCTTTAAGCCTCTCCCACCCCCTGTCCACCTACACCTTTAACCCATTCCTCTACCTTCCTCTCCCCGCCACGCCCACCGACTTGCTCCTCGAACTTGAATACATATACATATTTATAAACGACGCAAGCTCCTCTGAAATTTTATCCTCGCCCACTTCTGTCTCTACTCCTTCCACTCTTATCCCTACTTCCCCTCCTATATCTCCTCCTCCTCCTCCTCGCGATGTCACCTACTGCCACCGTATCAGAAGACCTCATTCACCCTCTCACTTACCTCCACTCCTCTCAAAAAATGAAATAAAAAAATACGAATATCGATAATCACGGGTACGCGAATGCGGAGATTACGGGTGCGAGCATTAAATGACCGCGCGAAATGCACAAAGACCGAAACAAAGGAACGAGCTAACGCCGAAATTATCGATAAACAAAAAGCGAGACACGTCCGGAGCTTGTTTTTTCTGTGCGTGGGAGAAAATGATGAGAAAAGAAGATCGATAATGAAAAGTGCGCTAGGACACGAGAGAGGTATCGCTAATAATGGTGGGGTAAGAAGAGAATTTTCTGGACGGACAAAGGAGGCGATAACGACGGATAGGCAGTCATTACGATGAAAACGATAATAGGAAAATGACAGAGACAGAGGGATGGAGGGAGATACATTTTCTTAATTCCGGATTCGATACGCGACACGTATACAATTTAAAATACGAGAGATGGTTTGATTTGCATCTTGGGATAATGTCGGCGACATTATTTAAATTTTGTTTACCTAACCGCCAATAAAATAGCACACGATGAATAATGTTAAAAATCCGAATCTGCACGGGATACAGAAACTCTCCCCTCGAATATTCAGAATATTTAACGCAATTTAATGTTTTTGTCCCCACTCTAATTTGCTCAACAATAGAGACAGTTTACCCGAGATTAACAATAGATGAGGATTCCGTCGCCATCGTTCACCCGCACCAATCGGTAATGACGGAAGAGATTGACTCCAGTCTCAAAACAAGGATTCCACCCTTACCGAAAGAGATCAGGGTAAATCTCCAAACAAAAATAAATTCGAGAATCGAGAGAGGCTCGCTTCCAAAAAAAAAATCCGAACGATAACAAATTTTAAAAAAACAGGTAAAAAAATCCTGCCGAATGGGGAAGTATTAAAAAAAAATTAGTAAACCCCCAAAAAGAATATTGCGAATGAAGTCGGAGCGCGGGCGAACACATAAAATGGAGTCGGTCGGTTGGTCCGCAAACAGAAAAATCTCTCTGGCGCACACACTCTCTCAGACCAAATGGCCGGGTTTGGGTTGGCAAGTTCCGCGTCCATTTTTCGCGGGTTGGGGGAGGAAGGAAGGGTATCGAAGAGGAGAGAGATGGAGAGGAGGGGAGGTTGGAGGGGGAGGGGGGGGGAGGAAGAGGGTGGAGGTGAAGGAAAGGAGATGGTAGGGGAGGAGGAGAGGATAGGATAGGAGAGAGGAGGGTAGAAAAAGGAAGAGGTGAGGGGAAAAGGAGAAAGAGAGGAAGAGAGAGAGGGGGATGAGAGATATGAGGTGAGGGCGAGCGCGTGCAGCCAGGATAATGCATATGCACCAACAACAAACGGATGGGATTCCACAGCGAGCATGCGATATGGGAACCAGCGAAAACAAAACACGCGGAATACGGCGCAAACAAGATTAGGAGGAGCGTGGGCGGGGGTGTGGAAAGGGGGTCGGGGGAGGAGGGAGAGGATGGATAAAAGGGGGTGGAGAGAGAGTGAGGAGGAGGAAAGGACGAAAGAGGGGAATGGGGGGGGGGAGGAGAAGCAGATACTGGAGCGGGATGGAGCAAAAAGCTCAAGTATTTACACACACACACACACACACACACACGCAAGCACGGAGTTTAGAATGAAGAATTATATACGAGCGCTATTTAAAAACGCGAGCTATTTTTTTGTGATTTACGTAAATGGAGACCCGCTTTTTTCGTACCCATACACCCGTCCTTCCTCCCCATCAAGGGGTGTGACCCGAAAAAAAAAAGGACATGGAAAAAAATAACAGGTGGCCTTTTAGCGAGAATCGGCCTGTGAAAAAAAGATACGGGGGATGGCGGATTTGCTGTCGGAAATGTTTTATTTTTTCTTTTTTCGCTGAGCGAAAAGAAGCGATGTCTATTGAATTTGAGCCACTTTTTTATTGTTAGGTGACTCCTTTGTAGTTAAAATGTTCAGAAGGGGCATTCTTGTGTCATAAAAAGTCATGCGATTGGGTGAAATTATCTAAGATATGAGTTAGAAATCTACGGCCCGTAAAACTAAGATTATAAAGCGATCAGAGAAATTTATTGAGTATGATTTCGTATATTTTAATTAAAATTACGGTCATAAGTCTTAATGCTGAAAAGATCTTGGTGATTTGCTCCTCACTAATATGGTATCACATAAGCTCTGGACAACTTCCAACAAACTCTTTTAAGTAATTGCAACTTTCGATGAGGCCCGTCGAAAAATCCGTAACGACGAGGGCGACTCTGGTTTAGATGTTACATTTCGATAGATGGAATAAAAAATCACAAATAGTATTAAAGAGCTTAATTAGATTTGCAAAATTATCCTCAACGCTTAAAATACACTGCTAAACTCTTAATTCATTCAAACTTTTTAATGTTTGCCTATCAGACGTAGAAATGGACAGTGACAATAATGTTCCAAGATTATCTCTCACCCTTCTGGGACTGACTGTATGTAAAAACAACCATCACCAAAGCTGACGCGATTTACCTGGTAAATTATTTCTAATTTATGTCACCGTTACTACCAGAAGATTATCAGTTAAACTGTTTGAGTATTTTTATTGGTAATAGACAAAACTCAAATATCTCGCAGTAAGTTAAAAGATTCTCTCTTTATTACATCTTTACCTGTTTCAGAATCACAGCCAATAAAGAACAGTATGTTTAAAGATTATTTATTAAAAGGTTTCTCCACTGCTTAGTGGTTGCCTTGTACTCCCAATCGCCACAGTTGTCGGTCCTCCCCCTGGCCATCTCTCAGGTTGCGTGCTCTCATAGCTTCTTCCTTCGCCAAGTGATGCGCGGGCGTCCTCGCTTCCTGCGTCCTGGGGGTGACCAGTCGAATACTCGCTTCGGCCATCTCTCCTGCGACATTCTCCGCAAATGCCCATACCATTGAAGTGATCTGCACTCCAAACGGTCGAGGATAGTCTCTTCTGCTTCCATCTCTCGCCGAATCACGTCATTCCTTACCCGTTGTAATCGGGATACACGCATGCTACGGCTCAGGTCATCCATCTCTACTGCATTAATGCGTTTCTTTAACCTCTCCGTGAGAGTCCATCCCTCTCCTCCATATGTCATTATACTTTCCACAATGACCCGTAGAATAGTTTTTTTTGTTCTGTTACTAATCTCCCGACTCCACAGCATCTTGATTGCCATCTGAGCCTGATTTACCCTGTTCTCCACATCCTTCTCACAAGTCCCAGATTTATGAATAAAGGATCCTAGGTACTTAAACTGGTCAACCGCTTTTACCGTCCCTGCAGTAAGGACAATGTCCTGACTTTCCCCTCCAATCACCAGGTTCTCTGTCTTTGAGAGATTTATCTTCAGACCACCCATATGCCTCTATTATTTAAAGATTTTCTCTTTATTACTTTCTGGACTCTTCTCAGATTCACAGCTCTATTCAATTTCACCACTACTAGAATTTTACAAACACTTCAATTCTCCACATAGCTCTATTAATACAGCCATCTACGATGCTACACACGAGATGATTATTTAGTCAATCAGGAGACAATACACATTGAACGCAACATTGTAACAGTGACAAAGTACCCAGTTTGCTAACTCAAAATTTCAAATCAAATCAATCACAATTAACTCAATTACAAGTTGTACTAATTAGTTATGTGTATTAGGATTATGGAACTTTGTACTACCAATCTACAAATAAACGTAGTCTTTATTTTCTATTTTTTAATTAGAAAAATTATTATATATACCTATGGGTACATTTTTCGTGGACACCCTGTATATACACTCGGCGCGAAAACATCTCTTCGCGTCCACATCATCCGGCCGTCAAACTCACCACTTTTTGGAACCAATTTTTAATAACACCACCACCGAGTTAAACGATTATTTTTTTCGAGCGAACCGAACGTTTTCATCATTAAGGAGCAAGTTCCGTTTTTTTTATAAATCAAGATCGGTTAGCCAGCGGTTCGACGCCGGGGCAGAATCTAAAAACGAATCGAAAACCACAAGCTTTAACGGGTCACCACCTTTTTTTTCCTCCCGTCAAGAGCGAATCCTTGATTGGTGGCCGCGATATGGACCACTCCATCCATCAGCCTTGTCCCTCGACTCTCCGAGATGGTAAGTACGTAAGTATTCCGACTAGAGACCCCGATTTCCATCCTCTTTCAATCGGCCATCTTAAGAAAAACAAAAAAAAACACCACCGATCCTCACCTCATTCCAATATGACCAAACTTGAGAGGAGATAATGCGTGGACGGAAGGAGGGAGAGTTTTCCATCTTGGTACTAGACCCATCCTTAATGAGAGAGATTCAATTCGAAAAGGTTTATAATCAGAAAGAAATCGAAAAACTCTTATTGAACGTCTTGGATGTGGACAACCGTCCGTGTTTCTCCGGTCTCGTATAAGTTATATTTTTGACGATCGATTTGCGTATTGCGACATAGACGACTTGAACACGTATTATAAAATATATACAATGTATTACATAAACTTTTAATTAATACAAAATTGCAATTATTACTTAGTGCATCTTTTATACATCTATGTACCTATCATCCCCATTATGGATTTCCACGCGGTATACGACTTGATCATATTTCAACACCTTTTTTTTCGTGTGAAGGATTTTTCTTCGGTTTTCCTTGCGATCAATTGGAGGTTCCGGGTAATTTACCGACAGAATGAACCAATTTAGAATCATAAAGATGGCATTTCTAGGCACCATGTGGAAATGATCTGTAATAACTAATAATTAATTCTAATTCTAAGTTTCAGAATGACGAAAGAACTATTTTAAAATTATGCATTTTCACTGGAGAAAGTGGATAAAAATTCGTCTAATTTAATCACAGGTGCTCCCTCAAAATTATAGAGTTAACCCAAAAATGAATCTTACCATTCTAAAAATAGCTTATTTGAAGCATTACAACCGGAATATTCAGTTATCCTGTGAAGTCTAGTATGGGTTATTACTGCAAAATGTAACAAAAAATCTACTTGGCGCAGATATAACTCATTGTCAGTATAACAAAATACACGGCACCGTTTTAGCGCTATGAAAATATTTATAGTTTAAATTACATCCAATTCAAGAACATAAAAATCGCCCCGAGCATTATTAATGCAAATAGATAACCGGTGGTCAGTTCCTTATCTTATTTCATCTGTATTTCGGGAAATACATGATCTATTTCTAGAGAAAACGCCTGGGCATCAATTATATCGCGATAGATTCTAAATTCAAACATATTCTTGAACAGTGATTGAGTATCCGATCCATGCTTATGCCGCCGAGGGTCACCAGTTAGCATTGATTTATTATTTTTCTTCATTTTCCTCCGCAGAAACAAAGCATCGGAGACGTGAACGTGGACTAAAGCCCCACGATCGATGGTTAAAGTAGAAGAAAAATATTGGGAGAAAATATAAAAGCGACGCCTTTTTGTGGAACGTTCGAACTCTTACGCACGGCGGAACGAAAAGCAAGAACAAAAGGTACTCGCTCACCGGACGATTTATGAACTTTATCGACGACGGGCATCTACGAGGAATCAATCAAAAATGGATTATTAACATTCCTCAAACTCTTTAGATCCATTGTGTGGACGGAATCAATGAAACGGCCACCTCTGCTAACTAAACATCGAAACCTATCAATCAAGCGATTAAATCCTCTTCTCTTGTTCCTATCTATCCCTCCAATCACTCCGCTCCCGCCTCCTCTCCCCCTTTCTCTCTCCCTCTACCCCCTACCTCTCTCTCTCTCTTTCTCTACTGCTTTACACAATGAATACTTCTCCTGAACACCTGCCTCTCTCCGCGTATCTATCTATCTATCTATCTTCCCCTCTCTTCTTCCCACATCACACCTACAACCCGCCCAACGTATCCCTCCCTCTTTTCCTCCCTCCATCTCTAATTCCTCCTTCGTACGCATTCCACTGACTTTATAATTTCCCGCACATCTTGAGCAAAGAGACATTCCGCTTCTCTCGTTATCCGATCCCACGCACGTAGAAATGCCGCTCATTTGTCAATTACACCACTTATCGTTCGAGTTTTTTAAATATATATATATAAATTTAGAGAATGTTCGTAAATAAATGAGAGACATGGACAACCCACGCGAACAATGTAGTCTTATTTTATTTAAAATAGTGTTACGTCATTTGAGCGCCGTTTTTCCACGAATAATGAAGAAGACCAAACGAACGGGATATGCCCAGGATTTGGCAAGCCCACCTAAAATAAGCTACTGTAAATTTTAAAACGTTCAAACAACAAAGTCAGAGCTACAGACGATTAATAATTCCAGGAGCTGAGCTTTCCTAACGTGCAAAAACAAAGTTCCTTTGCTCAAAGGATGTGAAATTTCGTCGCAGTTTCTCAACCGACTCCGTAAAACTTAAAATTCAACTATATTATATCTGTTTCGCTAAAATGTGAGTCATTTCAGAGCCGATATTTAAAAAGCGTAGCTCGTACATCCCACATAATTGAAAATACTAGGCGAGTCAAGAGCTAAAAAAGAAGACGCATACGGTCCACCTTTCTTTTGTCAATTTCTTCGGTGTAAACTATCTATTAAGCACGAGTTCTTTCCTCGCTCGACCCAACTCTTTCCCTCTCTCTTTGGACTCTCCGTCTCCTCCTCACTTCCACCCGTCACATACGTTCTCTCCTTTCTCTCTTTCTCCCTCTCCCTCCATCCCCATTCCCTTTTCCTCCTCCCTCTCTCTCTCCTCTACCCCCTGCTTGCCGCTCCTCGCGTAGGAGGGCAAGCTGCCTCTGAACACACCCACGTCATAACCATGACCAATTACCGCTCCCCTCTCAATCGGCCTATCAATCTCACACCGGAGTCATCCTTCAAATCGCAAGGTCTGTCGGGGATAACACCCTTCCTTCGCCCTTCCACCGACAACACCTCTTTTCCCTCCCCTATCTTTCCACCTCGCGCCCCCCTCCCCCCCCCCCCCCCCCTCCCTCAACACCTTATATTCCTTCCTCTATCCCAACGTTCTCTTCGCCCTTTCCAGTATGCGTTTCATTCTATCCTCTACTGGTCTGGTGAAGAAACTTACTACGTAAGCTAGGAGGCAACACATTTACATGCATTTAAAAAAAATGAGAAAACCTATGTTGTTGATTCAGCCATACCAAGGGCACGTTTTAAAACGCACGGAATGGTGATAAAACGGCTGGTTTCTTTGGTTCGGTGTAATAAATCAAAGCGCAATTTGTAGCATCGTGAGGGGCCTAATCATCGATGTCCTTCTGGTAATCTGAACGCGAGAAAATTCCTTCTTATACATTACACCCTTCTCTCATATAGCATGGTAAGATCCTACGTTGATTAACTTTTCTAGTCACTCACTTGAGCATGAACTTAAACGTTTTAATGATAAAGAACAAAATAAATAATTAAAATGATACTAAGGAAAAAGAGTGAATATATGCTTACGGTTAAATTTAAGTTACAAAATAACAAAAAATGTAATCAATAATTAGCCAATAAACGTTATTAGGATGTTGGTACTGGTCAATTAAGGTCTAAATGAATGATATAATTGCTGATTAGAAACAAAAATTTTTACTGTAAAGAATTTGTACATCACAACATATACTTGTGCGTCTGTTTACAGTAGAACATCGTTAAAACACAATCAATCAATGCAAAAAATACCAATTTATACTGACCATAACTCACTCCCGAGCAATAATTCAGGCTTATATGGGCTATTATTACGATTTCGTTAATCATAAAAGCCTAACTTTGTGACACCGAGATTTTACTTTGTGTAAATACGTATGCCACAAGAAAAACTATAGTAGAATGACAAAAATTCTCACCAAGAAATCTTACTCAATCATAATCCGTGAATTACCGAACTTTACATCACATCCTCTTCCCATCACTCCAACAGTCATCCACCTGTCCTCGCACACACGCGCGCCACGAATAAAGCAGATCGGGCCTTCTGAACCAAAATGTCCGATCTATCACGTTTTGAAGTGGTCGGAGCGAATCGGTAAATAAAGCCGCATTTACGGCGATGCTCGAACCAAAATGGGAAGGAGAGTAGCCGCCGCAGAGGTTTGAGGTGTGTGGGGGAAGGCGTAAAAACCAGATGAAGAGGAGGAGGGGGGATGGAACGATCCAAATTTTCCCCTTCCGTCCGTTCTGTTGGGGCGGCGACGGCTGATAGATATATATCATCCCCGTCATAAGGCACCTCGTCCCGCGAAGCGACGGGCGATGATTTTGTTCGGGAATTGATTGATTTACGAGTTGCGGGCGCCCGAAAAAGCCGCGGGCAAAAACGATGTTCCAAACGCGGTGATGCTCCTGACCGAACCGGCGGCGCAATTGACGTCTTCCGTTAGTAAGCACTTCCAAGCGCTTTTATTCACGAAAGAGGGAGGGAGGAAGGATTGTGAGAAATTCAAAATTTGTCGTGACAACGGACGTTTTATTTATACAGCAAAACCGCCATAGATTTAGACAGTACATAGGAGGTAAACGCTCTAACCACTGGAGCACTCATAAAAAGAGTCGTAACTGGCTCAAGATCTAGTCTGTCAAGCGGGAAAGCATAGAGGCGATAAATTACGTAAAGGGAGCTGGTAAAAATGTGGAAGTAAAAGGAAGTAAGAGCAAGTTTTATTCGCGGAAAAGATAATATAATTCTAAAAACAGGTTTTTTCCAATACCTTTTGAAAATAACAGTAACTTTATATTTTCCATTTCTTCAAGTTTATGCGATCAGATAAGGTAAAAAGTCCAACGGTTGACAACAAAATTACAGTTTAAATGTCAGATTGTTAGTTTTTAAAATTTCATTTCTCAAATTCGCATGCTGTAAGGATTTCGTTATTTGTCGTTTTCTAACTGCATACCGAGACGGGAAAAATACGAGAATAATCACGATAAGAACGTTAAAATAACAATTACTTTTTCAAAATTCCATTCGACTCGAACGCTCCATCAAAAAAATCCAGATTGATGAATCACCAGCTCATTTTTATTTATATAAAAAATTCCTCAACAAGATTTTTGATGAGCGTTGAATCTCCATTGGTTCCTGTAAAAAATACCCCTTTTAAATAATGGTACCAATTTATCAAGCAAAACTCGAATGCAGACGTAATCACGATTTTTTTAGTAAATGAAAGACTTTTGTCCTACTTTCTTGCTCGTGAAAGTGGGAAAAAGGAATGAGAGAGAGAGAGATGGAGGGGGTTAGCGGGACATGCAAGGACAAGTGGACGCGATGAGATGTGTCCTAATCATGAAAAATGTCCTATAATTTATCTCACTTTTCCGCGAACCCATCTATCGCGCGAATGATTTCGAATAATTGACTCAATAAAGGAAAGCGCTGATAACTGGGAACACGAACAGCCCGAATAAATCATTACTTTTTACCTATAAGAAAGGAAGATATGTTATTCCTCGAGCGGAGGAAAGTTTTTATTTCCTAATGAGGCACGGGATAACAATTGGTCGTTCCGGTTAGAAATTAATTTAACATTCCGAGAGAAGATTTCTTGGTGTGGTAAGCAATATATATTCTGGAGGACGCAACGAGGAACGCGACGACGACAAAATTCTCCACGAGAAATAATACACGAGTTAGAATGAACAAATTCAGTGTAAAGATCACGCGGGAGATAAATTACTTTCGGTGCAATGTGAGGCACCTGGGAAGAAAACGATATTTTTAATGAGGGATGCATTAAAATTGCAATCACAGCTTTAAAGTGCACTACTGATTCGTTCGATTCAAATTTTATTTTCACGAATAAAACTTAAGCGATTAATCTATTAAATTTTCTACGAGCATGTACATAATACGTACAATCGCACATTCATGAATTAGCATAAGGGTGCGCTCGCGCATACCACGCATACATACACAAATAAATACGTATAAAACACACGAGTGAATAACATTTCTTATTTTGGATCGTTGGTGACACCAATTCATTTAAGGGGAACGTAAAGATAAGAGACCAGTACAAATAATCTGAGACGATCTTTTCTGGAAGAGCAGCATCTGGTACGATCGCAAGGACGAGATAGAGGGAATAAATTTTTCATTTGAATGGCGAACTCAAGCCATAGGATCCGGAATTCACGTGGTGGGAGAGGACTCTAAATAACGTAACCGATATATACTTAATTCCACAGGAAGAGAATCTTTTTTGCCCGAGAACAACCGGGCGCGATAAATTCCAGAAGGAACAAGATATTAGTGACAGGGGTGAAGCGTAACGATCCCAAAACTTCAATAAAATAGAGTAAATTGCAGCTATGGAGAATTGAATGTGAGACTCGCATCGGAGAATTCTCGAGTGTTAAAAAAGAAAGACCACGGCAGTTGGAAGGTGTTGGGAGCTGCACTCGGAATGCATGGATTTTATTATTGCGGATGGAAATTCAAACCAACGCGTACAGATAATGTATGACAGGAACACGAAAAAAGATAAACTTACTGAAGAAACTGATTTGCCCAGAATGGTTTCATTCGACGTTTCGTTTTATAATGTCGTAAAACCTGTAGAATTTTTACCTATAGTTTTTCTTCCTAGCCATTTTCAGTAAACTCCCGATTAACTGAAAATGGGATTACCAGACTTTCTCAAATTTACAAGTAGAAATTGTTTGTACATGTACGGTAGCTCCTCGTACTATGCCTAATCAGGGTGCTAATACGTATTAAAGTATTACTTGAGTTATTTAACTGTTAATTTACTTTTCTATAAAAGATTTATTTCGCATATTAATATTTATTTATTTTTTCATTTGCGTGGACTGTGCTTTAATTGTCACATTGATCAAACGGAATGTCCGATTAAGCGGCATCCGGTAAATGGGACTTTACTGCATAAATACTTTAGGAATAGAAAAACGTATTTATTTTCGTTTAACGATGAAGATAAACCGGTTTATGTACGGCCGAATCATTTTTTTCGTATTTGAACGAGCGCACATGTTTGATTCTCTTCTCCTCCTACGCCTACATCAAAATATTGTTTTAATTGCAGAACCGATACTGAAAGCAGGTGATTAAAACTTTTCAATACTCCCTCGCTCGAGCTCATAAATCATTAAACGGATGATAAAACTATTTCTTTATTACGTTGCATGTTATAACACGCCGCATACCTGATACCGAGCATTATGTTCTCTTCTCAAAACTAAAGACTATCTCAAAATTGGGAGCTGATTCTCGGAATTTCCCGAACGATTACACACACTTCAGCAAAATCTAAAAAAAAAAGAAAATCGCCCCATGCAACGAGTCGAGACAATAACAGAACGCTCGGATAAAAAAAACGTACGTACGCGTAATCATACGTTACGTCAACCGGGATATAGATCTCACTCTCCGAGTGAGTACACTCATAAAAAGGAACTAAAAAGATGGAAATGCACCTGGATAGGAAACAATAAAAAAAACGGACCACCTTCGTGCGACATCGCGAGACGATTCGAAAAATAATAATAATAATAAATGCGAAGCGAATGAAATAACAATGCCCGGACGAGAGGAAGAACTTACTCTTTCCGAAGACAGTATGGCAGCGGAAAAGAACTGGTGCATACAAAAAGAAAGAGAAAGAGACAGAGAGTTTAGGTTAGGCACAGAGCGGAGGGAGAGGAGGTCGATGAGGGAGGGAGGGAGGCTAACGGAGAGAGGGGATGAGATGATGAACGGATAGGAATCTTACGACAGAGGTAGGAGGTTGGATCGATGCAGATAGTGCACAAAAGAAACGGGCGAGATAGTAGGACGGAAATAAAGAAAGGTTCAAAGAGGGAAGGAGGGAGGAAAGACGGGGGAGGAGAGAAGAAAAAAAGAAACGGAATATAATAGATGGTAGGAGAAACCCCGGGCATCGTCATTAATTCTTCACAATCGTTCGACATTCAATGTGGAAAAGGAGAGGAGATAAAATCACAACCTGCTCACTCCCCGTATGTGTGTGTGTGTGTATGTCTGTTTCTCCCTCTCTCTCTCCCTCTTTATATAGTTCCTCCCCCACACCCTTCTATCTCGCAGACCACCCTACATCCCTATATCTTCCTTCTTATACCTCACACCCCCCAATGTTTCCCTCCTCTCCTCCCACCCCTCCCCCTCCTCCCTTTTTACCTCCTCCCCCTACACCCTCCGTTTCACTCCCTTTTCTGAGAGGGAGAGACTGGGCCACCACTTTTATCGCCGCGCTGCATCGGAGGTGAGGGAATGAGGGAGAGAAAGAGAAGTATAGGAAATAGAGGCAAAAAGATTTGGAAAGAGATTAAGAAATAGATGTAAATAGAGAGCCGAGGAGGAAAGAAGGAGACGGAGGAAGGAGGGGAGGAAAGAATAAAAGGAGTAAACGAAAAAAATAAGATGCACGTGATATACGCGAGGGAGGAAGAGAGAGAACGAGAAGAGGGTATATCGACAGAAGAGACGGATAAAACAAGAGTAATACAAGATGGAGAGATATAAACAGTGAGGAGCAGACAGGTCTAGGCTACTCACAGCAAAATGTCAGGCACGACCATGTATAAGTAGAAAAATGAGTAAGAAAAGAAAGATGCGGAAGAGAATTTTTCCCCGATATCCATAAAAAATTTTAAACAAACCACACGCTCATTCTGGCTACAAAGCAACCGTCATCAGTGGTAATCCGATCACAATATACTCTAAAAATTACTACATTTAAGCCATAAAGTGAACTCGACGATTCTTTTTTTTTAATGCGTTAGGGTGATAATAGTAGGGAGACATAGTATAGGTAAAGGCAAGGAGACTAAAATATGTGAAGAAACGATAACCCAACGGAAGACAAGAGACAAAACGCGAAGGGGAGATAGAGAGGGGGAGAGGAGGAGGAGGAGGTGAAAGAAGTTGGGTCTAGTTTGAGGATAGGCAGAAAGATGGAGTGAGGCCATCCGAAGACGGAGAGGGGGGATGGGTCGGAGAAAAAAGATTGATAACCGTGATTGGGGTGGATGACACAGGGTGTGGAATGGGAATGAGAGCGGGAGTTTGGATAAGGAATTATGGGAGACAAGCGAAGGAGGGGGGAGAGAGAGAGAGAGAGGTAGAGGAAGCTCTAAAGTTAAATTAAAGACGGTCCGGCATCTTCATTTGTTCAATTTAGACCATAAAAAAGAGAGAGAGAGGAAGCAGCAGTACGTGGTCCTTAAAAGGAAAAAGAATCGGAGGCGTCCTTCCTTCGTCAGGTGGTTAATTGAGCTATGAACCAATGATAGTCCATGTAGAGGATTTCTGGAAAGTTTCGGACCGATGGGATATTTAGCTTCCTACAATGAGAACACCTACTGAATTATTATTTAGTTTCCTTTTCGTTCAGCAAAATAACTTTTTTAATCCAATGGACGAGTAATTCAGGTTCGCTTTCTTAAATGCTAAAGTTGATAAATTATCAGAACACACAGCCTTTTAAACCTCAAGACAACTAATAGTTAAAACTACCTTCGCGCTTGCCGAAGCAGAGTGTATTTTCCTTATTGTAGAAAATGAGGTTGTGAGAGAAATTCAAAGAAAAAATCCGATAAAATCCGCTGATAAATTCCGCTTATCAGATAATGTGCATGCGCAACGGTTTTTGATCAAATGTGCCGTAACGTTTTGCATTGGATGAATAATTGTTACGTTTGCATTTATCGGCGTGGAACAAGGTTAGTAAAAAGTTCTCCGGCGGAGGAAAGATAAAAAAAAGTTGAAATGTAAATCTTGCGTGATGCTACGTATCATTATGAACGTATGCGACGATTGATTGACTACGTTATCAATAAGACAGATTTCAAAGAATCCTTTGAACTTTTTAAGTTACCGTAGAACGCGTATTTCTTGAACGAGCCCCAGGCACAAAAGAGACACGAAACGCAAAAAATACCGTAGAAAACGCAGGTCCAAAAAAATCCTCGATTCAAACAGATCGAAATAACGAAAATACTCAAACCTCGAGGGAAAAAAAAGAAGAACGACAGACGCACAATCCCTGTATCATTCATCCGCGTCCACCATTCATTTCGGACGGCATGCAAAAAAAAAGGAGGCGAGCGGAGAAACGAAGAAAAGAATAAATAAAAAAATCGATTTTCCTCCGAGAAGTTGTTTTTCCTTCCAGTTTTCTCCTACCTTCTCTTGCCCACCCTCTTCTCTCGCTGCCAAAGTTGTTTTTGTTTTTCGAAAACCCATCCACCCACACGATTCTCCACATTTTCCACCCTATTCTCAATCCCTCTCTAACTTCTCCCTCAACCCCATCTCTCCTCTCTCTCTCTCTCAAACCATCCTCTCCCTCCCTACCTTCCTCTCGGACCGCCTCCCTCCTTCCCTATTATGGGGAGGGAGGGGGGGGGGGGGAGCGAGAAAACACTTAGGGGCCCCATCCGAATCAATTTGTCAATCGTGTCGAAGAGAAGACGAAGTGGAAGAAGGCTTGGAAGGAAGCGAGTTAAAAAGGGTGAGAGGAAAAGGGAGAGAGAGAGTGTGGGAGGGAGAAAAAAAGGGATGGAAGGTTTAGTTTTTTTTAGAGGGAGGAAGCCGTAGGAGGGAATAGGGAGAGACGAGGGTTGGCAGAGAGAGAGAGAGAGAGAGAGAAAGAAGTGGTGTGAGAAGATGGAGGGGGAGAGAAGGGGGAGAGGTTGAACGCGGAGGAGGGAGGCGGGTCCGAGAGCGTGCGAGGGAGGCGGAAATAGCAGGAGTCGGGGAAACGCACGAGAACAGATGCCGAAAAGGATGGGAGGTGTGGGATAGAAGCCGAAGGGGCGAGAAAAAGAGGTAAGAGGTACGAGGAAGAAACTGGAAGAAAACGGTAGAGATGGCGGCTGAGGTTGCTTTCCTGACGTTCTGGACGGAATAACGAGTGACGTGCCAGTCAAAACACGGAGAAGAGGCGAGATGATTCCTTTGGGCGGCTCCGATCCGAGTTGCCTTCACGCGCCAGTTAAAAAGAGTTCCAGCACGTATGTAAATTGATTACGGAAAAATGCAAAAAGTAATTATACACTCGTGGCGATAAATGTGTTCTGAGGAGAATAGATTTACTTCGAATAAAGACATCACGGTCACGGAGGTTTATCTTAATTAATGTGCACCTAAATTTTATCGCTGACTTGAGTGGCACTCCTATCAATTATCGCGGCCACTCGACCAGAGTAACTATCAAAATATGAAAGAAAATGTTAAGGCGGTATTCTTGTTCGTTAATCGCAAACTTATAAGTAGACAAATCACAATTTTGACATCCACTCAAACAAAGTAACTATCTGAATATGAACGAAAATGTCAATACATTACTTTTGTAAATTACAATTAACTAGTTAACGATAAACATGAGCTGAAAGCATGCAAATGCCAGCGTAGTTAACTGATCTCGCGACCATAACCCTGAAGATCCAATTAGAAAAGTATTACTGAGGATATCTGGAGCTAGACCACGCATTAAAACTCTTGCCTTTTTGAAAACACCGGACGCTTTTACACGAAGTAACAGAGATTCTATCGTTAACTCGTTTATAATGAAATTCGACATATTTAATCATGATTAGAAACAAGAGGATGACAGAATAAAAGAAGTAGCATCACAGTTCATCCCAGGGTATTCGGTTAATAAAGAGCGACCATCGCTCTCGTGTCTCCGACTAACTTTACATGCAATTTATGCAATTGCGAGATAAAACCCCTGAGAGATAAAAAAGCAACAAAGTTATTGTTAGCCGTGAGTACTGTTGGGCGAAAGTTTCAAAATGTGACGAATGAGAATCGAAGTTTATTTCTTTCCACACAGTTGAGAATCAAAAACAAATAAATAAAACGAGAAAAATCTCTAGGCAGGAAACGAATGGACGAACGTAAATATCAAAAGTGAAACGATAATCCCAAAAGAAAAAATTCAAGCGGGAAAGCGAAGAGGAATTGAAATCCGGACTTGGCATGGGATTTACTCGAAAAGGAAACGCTTATAATCCGTTTCAATGCATAAATATCGGAACAAACGCGCGCTGAAAGTTCTCATACTCAACGGAAAGATAAGCATTTTTTATGGGGCTATTGATTTGGTGACAAATTGAAACTTGTGGCATCACCAGGTTCTCGTATCAATTGCTTTAATTGTTTCCCAGCCAACAGATATGGAATGAGATATCACCGCGATCGGAAAAAAATCGGTGATTAATGGTATTGATTCGGAGAATGTAATTGCCTCTCAAAGCTGATGTTACTGATTTGATGTCGATAGCCTGTAAACGATCCAATAATGTTACTGAAGTTGAATGTTTTTCCTTTCCAAAAATTTTTAAACCTATCTATCGGTTTTGTAAATATATTTGTCCAACACATGCCTATTAAAATCTTAGTCAAGTGGAGCGCGGATAT
Organism: Uropetala carovei; assembly: GCA_036926305.1. Lineage (NCBI taxonomy): Eukaryota > Metazoa > Arthropoda > Insecta > Odonata > Petaluridae > Uropetala > Uropetala carovei. The sequence goes on from JAXCHB010000241.1 coordinate 2,118,268, forward strand.
AAGACAATCGATAGCGTAATATTATAGCTATTAATAACAAAATCTAGATATTTAATCAGCAGAACTGTATATTTAATTCAACTTATTTATATTCTATTTATTTATTGCTGTAATTTATAAATGAATAAAAACAAAATGTACACATACAAATTTTGAAGAAAGATCACACATATTTAATAATAAAAATCTAAATCAAATGATAAATTATTGTCAATGATAAACTTTGAAAAATGAAGGTAATGTTTCTTGTTCCGAAATATAATAGGTACTTTAAAGTTAATATTGAGTATGTGAAGAGTAACGGGTCATCCAGGCTATCGGTATCCTCAATGGCGTTAATAAACTTTCTCTCGGTTTACATAAGTTTCAATATTTTATTAAGGCTACCACAAATCATAAATTGTTTAAATGAAAATCGTAGAATAAAAGTATTATTTTATGATCTAAAAATGATCATCAGCTGCAGTATAATTATAATAACAATGAATAGTTATTAAGGCTACCACAAATCATAAATAGTTTAAATGAAAATCGTAGAATAAAAGTATTATTTTATGATCTAAAAATGATCATCAGCTGCTGTATAATTATAATAACAATGAATAGTTATTAAGGCTACCACAAATCATAAATAGTTTAAATGAAAATCGTAGAATAAAAGTATTATTTTATGATCTAAAAATGATCATCAGCTGCAGTATAATTATAATAACGACGAATATTTATGAACGATTTTTAAGACTGCGGAAATGTTGCAATATTTCAATGAAACTCGAATTTTAACATAAATGCATACGTGCATTCATTTATTCCATCGAGAAATACACGGGAAACCCACGACCTCGAAAAACGAATTCAATTACTCCGAGCATCGGCGCGGAAAAAAATCGAAAGAAAGGGGAAAAAACTCCGTTTGATCGCGATAGCGATCGCGCGAATTAAATCTCATTCGGGACAAAAAAAACAAACGGTCCGGAGAAGTTGGGAGAAAAGAGATAGGAGAAAGAAAACACGTTTTGTTCTCTACACGACACGGCCGCGTAGCGAAGATTTATTCAGTAGCACCCCCGAAAGTAGGAAAAGAAACCGCATTATGATTTAATATGGTAACGAGACAAGGCGTAATTAAATACGAAGAAGATTTTTAAACCCTCTTAGCGGTACAAAACAATGGAAGAAAGGTTTCGGCCATGGAACCGGATCGGAAATAAAATCTACCAGGATAAAAAAAAAAAGAGGGGCGAAACCCGAACTAAAAAAAAGACCCAAAAAAAACGTACGGACTTCGTGATTTTCTGAGAGGTAAAGAGAGGTGAATCCGACGCCGCCGACGCCGTGACACAGTATGGGCCACCGCAAGAGGTCGTGACCCTTTGAGGTCAACGTATGCGATACCGATCGTTTGTGTCCACTTAATTAATCTCCCTACCCCTCCTCCCCCTTAACTTCCACAGAGAAGCGAAGGTAAAGAGAGAGAGAGAGAGAGAGAGAGAGATAGGCGAGAACAACGAAGAAACGAAAACGAATAAAAAAAACGGCAGTCTCTCCCACGACCCTCGGGACTCCCACCCAACCCATCGCCGCCTTTATCTGCTTATTTATTCCGGATCTGCCTGCGTTATTCTTCCCCTTACGCCATCTTCTCTCCCACGCCAAACCCCCTCTCGCCTCTTCCTTGCCGCTTATTCCTACCTTTAAAAGCGTCCTATCACTTCCGATCCCATTCCCCTCCCCCCTCCCCATTCCCCCACCCCCGACCCTTTCCACTACCCTTATCCTATCCCCCGGAGGAGATACTGAAATCCTTCTCCCCATCCTCGCGCAAACACACGCGAGAAAGAGAGGGAATGAGACGAACGCATACATTGCCATCCTCACGGACGAGTTCGGCTTTTAGGCTGAGAGGGGATGTCGATTCTTGGAGAGTGGGGAAAAAACCTTTATCGGTTTCGTCGTCGAATGCTCGTGTCTTATCCCACACTTCTGTTTCCTTTCCCCCCCCCTCTCTCTCTCCCTACATTCTCTTGAGCGTTTTTCCACCGGTTCTCATTTTTTTACTCCGCTTTTTTTATTTTTACTTTCTCCGTTTATCTATCTGTGTAGAAATACCATGGAGACGAACTAAATTCACCGTCTTCTTTTAATATCACGCGTAATAATTTCTCGGTAAGTGTAATTATTGGTGGAATAGAAGGTAAACCTTGCAGGTAATATCGCAGGTTAAATCTGAATGCAACTTTTAGGGTGGCCTTTGGATAAAAAGTTTTTTTGCGAACTTTTTAATTTCATACGTACAGTAAACACCAGATATATCAGATGCCTCGCGGCCGAGTCTATTCCGGTTGATCGACATACCTATTTAGATATACCTAGTACACATAAATGAAAAAAATTAAGTAAATAATTAAGATGCTGAAGAAATCACTCAAAGAAAAGTAAGTAGCTAGAGTAATTTTGCGCTACGCATTAACAAATTCATTATGTACCTATACGGCAAGTAGATACCGAATATATGCACGTGCGTAAAACAGCAGAGAAACTTTCAAGTTACAACTTTTAAGATTTCCTGTTAATATAAACTCCTATCGATCGATATCCGGTTAATCGGAAGTTCATCGTAATTTGAAATGCAACTTTATATTAGGTGACATACAAGTGATGATGGGGTTGCATAAGAATAAGGAAACAAGTTGATGGCACATAACATTAAAGCTCCGTTACTCTGCAAACCGTTTTATTTTAGATCCATTGGCTTTTATTGCTCGACATACAAATTCCTTAAAAATTTTAAAAGTACATTTTGAGTGAAATCAGCTGTTTTCTCGGAAGAAATGTTTGGAGAGATGTGCCAAAACTCGGAGTATTATATAATTTTTTCCTTGAAATAAATGGGTGATTGATTTTTAGAAAGAGAGATTGGGGGGTTTTAATGAGTCATCTTGAGGGGAAGAGACTTTTCTGCGCCACGGAAATGAAGGAAGCGAAGCAAATGGTTAATAAGAGGCGAAGAAAAAGAGGTCAATTGTCCTTGGCATACTTTCGAGTCCTCGTCCGAGGCAAACGTGAGAATTACCTGTTACCTGGCTGCTTACCTGCATTGTAATGCGTTTATTTTTTTCTTATACGGGACGATAGCGGATTATCTTTCCTTTGAATAATGGTTGGCAATTAGTCTTGGATACGTGCCCTTAGGGCGAGTATTTTGATCGGATCCGAGGTAGTATCTTCAAACAATGATTAGCGATTAGTTCAGAAGTCTTTTCTAGAAAGGTTTTGAGTCTATTCTCATGACAGATGCGGCGTTTTGTTGTGCGAGAGTATAATTACGATTTTTCCTCAAGAACATCTCTTTGAATCTTCACTTTTCCTCCTGCTCAATCCAAGGTTTGAAGAAATTCGAATTGAACTTTACGTTAAACCTTAATTCAAATTCTGAATATGAACGCATTGTAATCAATGCTCGAATCCTATTGTGGTCTACAGAGTAAAGGAACTTACGCGGAGAAAAAATAGTATGTAAGAGTTTACTGTCATAAAAATTAATCACAATGAGAATATTATCCAATGATAATTACGCAAATAAACTTCAGTATTAAAAAAGAAAATTTATCTGAATCTCCACTAATTCAGCTGCACCGGCGGAAAGGTTACTGAAGAATAAACAACTGAAACATTGATAACACACTGTATGCAAACTAAATAGGCTACCAGTTTTAAAATAAATACTCAGAAGCGATTCGGCTTAAACATAAATTATCCAATTTTACAAACATTCGAGAGACCCCTGGTATGTTACGCGTATTTCCTCCACCGGAATGTAATTAAAAACAGGTTGACATGCACTGAGGTTAGTAATGGATGACGCAAATATCAACAAGTTTCTCTTATAGCTATGTCTACTTGTTGGACGAAATCGTCCATTGAGTCAATTCTAAACGTCCCCTTTCGCTCCTTAAGGCCACACGTGCGATTCCAAGAGAGTGGAAAACAAAAGAACAAATAAAAGCGGAGGTGTGAATCCTCAGAATGAATAACGACCCAACCTGAAGGAAAATAACGCCTTTGCAAGAGGGGTTTGGTTCGAATCGTTTCGGAATCCTTAGAGGTTGAGGGTCAGCTCTAAATTATTGGAAGCAAATGGGAGCGGATGTGTTCGAAAGGGGGCGTAGACGGATTGACGCGGCGCGTGGGAGTTCACGCCAACTTCGATTTCCTTCGCAACGTCCTCCGGAATGACGTGAATTACGCGAATCGCTTCCTTCAACCAACGTGTGAACCTGCGACTCATGACGCCTCCTTCAACGGCGGAAGACCTTAAGCATAAATTGCTGCTATTTATATTGCAATGCGCTTTCTTAAGTGCATTTTTCATTTGCGGATACACCAAATATTTATGCCCGCTATTCATACACACGTGGACAAGGAATGATAAAATTGCAGCGACTAAAATATTTGGTTAATATTTTGGGGTGTTTTATAATAACTATGACTAAGAGACTAAATAAACACACTAAGTATATATCTTCAAACCTATTATTTCAACGAGGAATAGGTCTGTAAACAGAATTTGAAGATTTGTATAAAAACCCTCAACGTGTAATTTCTACGAGACTTGTCAAAATGCATCCCCACGCACACACTGAAATGTGACCAAATCCGACGTACCACACGCGGAATTCTTAAACAACATAGCCCTTCAATACAAATCTCAAAGGAGGCATCTTTCAAAAAAAATCTAAAAAACTCAAAATTAACTTCAAAGCCGTCCCTTTGCGTAAAAATCCTCCTTCGAACGCCACGAGGGAAACAGAAAACTTTAAATACCTGGCGTGAAACGGAAAGAGATGGACCAATTAGGAAACAGGAGAGCGAGAAAAGATCGCCGAGACTGCAGATGATTATAGAGCGGGTGAGGTGAGATCCCGAGACCAAAGGCTCCAGAGAGAGGGGAGAGAGAGGGTAAAAGAAAGATGGAGAGAGGAAACGAAACGCCAAGTGGTACAGAGAGAGACATAGGAGAGATAGAGAGAGAGAGAGAGGGTTGGGAGGCGGAGAAGAGAGAGAAAAAAAGTGAACCAATGGGAGGACAGGACGAGGAGGGAATGAAAGTGGAGATGGGAGAAAGAGAGAGAGAGGGAGGAGGAACAGAAGGGGGATGCTGTGTTGAGATGTTCCGAGATAAGGGGCGGGGGCCAAGGAGAAGGGAGAGAGGGAGAGAGAGGGGGGGAAGGGTAGTTACGTGTGGGAGTTGGGAGGAAGAGGAGGAAGCGATGGGGTGGACGAGATAGGGAGAGCAAAAAAGAGAGAGAGAGAGGGGGTGGGAGGGCGTGAGCGTGTGTGGGTGGAGGGAAGGGGACGAAGGTAAAAGGGTTTGGGGACTAGATGGCGGATGGAAGAGGGAGATGGAGAGAGGGGAAGGGAAGAGGTCGCACATGGCGCGCGATGAGCTTATTTCTTTTAAGAGTCGAATCTCGAGAAATGCGAGACCGTGTTGCGAAAACGTGAATGCCCGAAACCACGAGAGGTTCGTGTGGTTGTTAAAGCGAGTGAGATGGCCGCATTCCTTCGAGCCAATGAGGTTAACCGCTTTGGGTATTCTGGGAACTTTTTTGGTTTTCTGAGAAATGCGAAGCGTTGGTTGGAGAAAAAAGAAACGGTAGCATTCTTAAGAGGTGAGCGCGACGTTTTTGCCGATTTGAGATATGCATTTACCCTTTTTTTTTCAAATATCTCCTTCCTCACACCTGACGGAGATAAATTCTTTTAGGTCGATTTCAATGGGACTCGGAGTGAATGAGTACTCTTTGACCTTATTGCATTCTTAAAACCTTTCAACGATATTCAGACGCATAGACACAATGATTGAAAATATGCCAATTTCAAAGATTGAATTGGTCAACTTTTCATATGAATTTAAAAATGTAAAAATAAAGGATTTTTTCCAATGTTATTATCAAACCCCGAAAAGTAACAATGTTAAGCGTTTGGTTATAAATCGTCATGACTATTTCACTTTATTTTATTAATATAACTATAAGAGTTCTCCTATTCCAGCGTATAATCTGGATGAATTTCATATGCAAAAATCGATAATATTACATTACATAGTTCTTACTAAAACTATCGCTCGACATAAGAAGAAATCGATCTTACATATTCAATGAAAATATCTTTGATGCAGCAGCAACTCGAGAGTTTGTGAAACAGTAACCCTTTTCTCCCGCAGTTAATAGCAAAGTTTACTTCCATCTCACGCCAACCTAAGAGGCGATCGGGGACGGTGGAACATTGCTAAGTCTACAAAATAAACGAACGCTCCGACTGTATCTTCACGTATGTTTATGTTGATCACAGGGTACATTTCAAACGGAGAGAAAAAATATTCTTATCTAACGCAGATATTCTTATATCGATGCATTGAGAAACAGGTTATCTCTCCGCAGCTGCTAGACTTCGAAAGGTGGCGGGGAGCGGAATAAATTGGACGTTCTTAGGAGGAGAGTTGTGTCCGTGCCCACTGTTGTGGTTCGAGGTATGCTCCGAGGAAGGGGCGTGGCTGGAAACGTAGGGCAGTCGTGGTAAATCTTTTGCATTTTTACCCCGCCATTCACAAATAGAAGGCGAGCGATATGCATCTCGGCCGAGTTACCTGTTGCTGAAACATTAGTAATGCCCATCATAGTACGTTTTATCTGTACCAATGAAAAAGTCGTGTTTATCTAGGAAAATCCTGATTCGAGTACGATAAGATTAACGCCGTTTCTTACGCTCCACATTCGCCAACTTTATAATAAAATGCAATATTTATTAACCGAGTCAAATAATCGATAAAAAGTAGGAACTGACGACTAATTAGGAAAAGGATGTATAAAACGAGAAGCATTTTTTTTACTACTCACAACGTTAATTATACAAAGTAATAGCATCAATTCAAATTTCACTAAGCGTGTTATAAATAACGCATGATTTGAAATGCTAACACTGCATTTATGAAACGGAACCTTCAGGCTACCTTTTTTATTCGGTTCATTAAAACTATCATATATCTCCGTGTACAATGAAGGTTTATAGCATTCATTTGAGAGATTATTTTACAGTAAACCCACAATACTAAGGCGTAAATGGAGAAAACAACATATTCGCATGCTGTAATGTTATATCATAACTCGCATTACGGCAATTATAAACATTTTACAAGGAACTGTCCGCTTTCATCAGTCTACTTTATATTGCCAACACCGTCTCCCCATCCATTTTACCCCGTTGAAACCAATCATTCATTCATATTCATCGCCCGACGCCATCTTAAGCGCGACGAGCTGTCACGATCCCGCTGACGTCACGCATCAAATAAACAAATGAAAGCCAATTACCTGCGATTTTCCATCGATTTCCACAGTATCCCACCTCCCCCCCTATACCATTCCCTCGTCTGTTCACGAACGCCTCTCCTGAATATCCTTCACGCTTTGACAAATGCGCATCGCTTGATTTATTTCCCAATCTCCTCAAACTCCTCCCCTGCTGTCACCACGTCATGCAACTTCTTTTGTTTCTTTAATCACGGCTTACTAAACATCCGGGTGAAGGTCTCTTTCTCCCTATCTCTTTCTCTTAATGCCTCTCTCACTCCATCTGCTGGCTTCGTGAAGAAGAGGACGCGGATGCCATCCCAGCGATTGTTTTGTCGTGGACGACATCATCGGTTCTACTTTCGATTTGAAAAGCCAAGGACTCGAAAAACATTTTCGCCCCGATATCATCCGGTGCAATTCTCACGAAGGTGACGAGGAACCTCTTTTCTCTCCCTCTCTCGCGTTCCGTAATCGTCCCACCAACTAGGCCAAGTTTGAACGTTAAGAAAGAAAGCTCCGAGCCTTTGCTGGCGTACGAATGCACAGCGAGGAATTTCAATAATATTCGAGGAGATTTTATAAATAGAACGAGAGGGGGATCGATTATGGTGAAAAAGTCGTTTTGTCGCGTTCCGACCGCCAAAGAAAGCACGCGATGACGTTCGTCCTTCTCGGAAATCCCCTTATGATGAATCCTCGATTATGATCTCGAGTTCGAGCGATACGAAAATGAATTCCGTTCGTTTGAGGCTGCCTATCTTTTCAATCTTCCGCGATATGATTTCTTCGCGTACAAATACGCGCTTGAGCACATTCTATATATAGATAATAATCCGAACGCTTCATCTTAAACGTATAAGATTTTTCTTTCGTTGCAGCTACAGGTTTTTGTTCGTTCATTGCGAAAACGTAAAATGGATTATAGCAAACATCGGTATTTGTACAAAAGCAATGACTGTTCACATCTACGAAAGAGCGATTCAACGATGACTGTCGATGCAAGTTACTTATAAAACATTCTGAACTCACAATGATACTATTAATGCTTACTCATTCAGTACTCAAATAACCTTTCCTTTCTCTCTTTTGTCCATTCAGCACAATTTATTCCAAAGAACGGGAATAACTCTTAGCAGTTAAGGAAGAGGAAGGATTGAAACTCTTGCGTCTGAATAGAAGATACTTTTCCAACATTTCCTTGCCAACTCTAAAATCCACTTAAGCAGTCTCCTCTTCTTCACTCTTCCTGCATATCTAGATTTTTTGCCTTACCTCATCCGCTTATTTAAACGAGCCCTAATTGACTGGATTGAAAAACATTTCACGATCCTTCCGTATAATTTCTAACCCTTTCTGCCATTAAAAAGTATCCCAATTATTGATACACCTCTTGAAGCTAATGTATTTTTCTACTGTGTTGTCCAGTTTTGTTGTTACGGTGGACAAAAGTGGACCTTAGAGAACATACAGACCATTCGCTGTGAATATCCTAAGAAATAAAAATAAAACTTAAAGAGTTGACCCGAATCGCAGCGCTATTCGAATTTTCTCCTCAGCATTGGGATCAAAAATGAGTTAGCGAGGTCAACATATATTTTGTGTCAAGCTGCTTGTATGTACATACCTACATGTAATCTCTATGGCCTTGAAACGATTGACCATTCCACTTAAAGAGCGATCTTTGCAATGGTAATTTAAATAAAATAAACAATAGATGAATTTGCATTCAAGATGCTTATGTTGTCGTTAAAATTGCTAATTACGCGTAACTAAAATTTTTTGTGGTTATTGGAATTACGTGTACCGTTTATCAGCCAACACACACCACCGAAAATAAAAGTTGTTTCAAGTTGCGTTAAAATTTTTTAAAAAATTAATGTTCAGCTCACAATCATGTACAGGCTTTTAAAAAAATCCCACTCTCTGAAAATCACATAAACGAAGCAGAGTTCGTTAACAGCTTGTATTACACTATAGCTGGTCAGTTTAATCAAAACCTTCGCACACTTGACATTCGAAGGCCTCCTTTCATCTCTCGTGCTCAACATCTCTTCCCTTTCCACACGCTACCCCTTCTCTCCAGCCCACGCAGTTTCGACCATGTTAATACACTCCCCCACCTCCCGCCTTCTCAAAATGTCCTCACACGCGTCCACTCCATCGATGATGTCTCAATCCGAAACTCTTCTCTCTCCCTACTTCCGGCGCCGCTAATTCCACTTCACTTTCTCTCTCTACCTGCGAACCTCTTATCCCAAATCCTGTCCTAACCTCAGACCGTTGCTACCTTCTCCTTGAACTACCTTCCAATTGCTGTTTTCTTTTTGACTTCACCTTATGACCACGATTTTCGGCTTTACCTCACCAACATAAAGACCTACAAAGATGTTTGTTCTACAAAAACTTAGATACAGAAGGAATATCCAACATGTTTAATCTCGACTTAAGACACCTAGATAGAAACTTAAGGGAGGCACGCAATGCGATTCCAGGTCTTCCAAAATTCGCTACACAGATGTTCACAAAACAAAATAAATCGATTCTGCCGGAAAAACTTTTTGCCACGAATATCTTTGGGAATATAAGCGAATGAACGCAATATCCAAAAATATATAATTTAGAAGAAGGGTCCTCAACTTCCTGAACGTGGTTGTCCGTAGAACCGATGTAGGTGATCCGCAGAAGGGATTTATAAGGAAATCAAAAGCTTGGAAACGACTTTAATGGAAGTGGAATGTTGTCCATTTTCCAAAAGCGTAAATACATGGAAACCGATAATATGCTTCACAAATACAGAAATGCAGCTGACATCAGTCCACAGTAATCTTCCACTCCGGTCATAGTCAGTATTTATATTGTTATAATGGGTGGGCAATAAGAGCAAAAATATCGACAGCTCCTGATTTAGAATCATACCAGATAACTTTCAAAAGTTTACTATTCTACTTTTATGTATCTCTGCTTTGTTACCTTTTTTTACGACCATTTTCACCCTTTCTTCAAAAGCGAAAACGAATTTTTGTAACCCTTAATTTATAACAAATAACTTCAACGTCACATTCTCCATTTTGCCTTCCATCCTCTCTCTCTCTCTTCCCTCCGTATACATCGCATCCCCATATCTCTCCTTCTCTTAACCCTTTCGGTTCTCATATCTGGGGAGAATCTATTTTTTCCTACCTTTTCGCCTCCCTCCCCCCTTTCCCCTCTCTCCTCGCCGAAGTAACAGTTAGCCAGAGTCACGTCGTCTTGGCGCCCGAGAGACGGCGGCTTTGGTCGCCGAGACCATCATCGTCTGCGGGATGTGTGTGTGTATGTGTGCATACCGACGGAGAGCGGAGGGGAAGAAGGGTGGGATCGTGATCTCTCTCTCTCCCTCTCTCTCTTCCATCTTGCCCTATTCCCTTGCCACCCCGCGGGTAGCTGCGGGCGAACCCACGAGGAAAGGATGAGAGAGAGAGAGACCATTTGTCATTTGGGTATAACCGTTCAATTGCATCGGGAGGAAAAATCGCATTGGAAATAAAAAAAAAGACACGGTGGCCGTGAGAATAAGGCGAGGATTAAGGAAGATGGCGCTTCGGTTTGGATGCGTCCGAATAGAAAGAGGATGGATATCCAGAAAGGTTTCTTTCAAATGGAGGAAGAACTGGCAGAGGGGGAAAAATTTCACCGTATGGAATGTAAAACCGATAAATCTCGTCGCCTTTTTCCTTGCGAATTTATCAAAACTATCGAGATTCTCCGGTTTTTGTAATTTCCAAGGACTATAAATTCTTATGATTTTAGCAACTTTATGCCAGAAAAACACGTATATTTGGAATTTGACGGTAATAACCACTCATTGCAATTTTCTTAGGGGGGCATTTATACTTACTATCATCTATAAAAATTCGAGTTCTTATTTTATAAATTTCTAAATTTTAATTTAGGTAAATAATTTAACATAAAATGCCCAATGGGCAAATAGAGGAAGAACTGTTTATTCACAGTGACTCCGATGGTTACGATCACAAAGGCAAGCTTCTGAGCAAGAATCAACAAACAGGTTGCGCCATGTATGAATTACGGTGCATTACTTAGGGACCCCCAATATGAGAGGCCCGTTGGTGTATTGCAACAGTTGCACCTACATTAAAACAGATAATAAGTTTACTATTTTCTATTTAGTAATTCTCAGATGATTTTTCGGAATGCTAATAATTTAACAGTCCACTAGAACCACGATTATCTGTGTCCATTGAACTAGGATAATCACGAACATTAGGATATTCGAAAGATGAAAACATAGGGAAAACTTTCTTTTAAATAACAGACCGAATTACGACGTTTACGCAGAAAGAGTTATCATTTTATTAAATATTGAGATTCGTGGAACATACAACACACTTTTAAAAAGAAAATAATTGAGGTCAATGTAATTGGGATTAGAGTGACTTTTATGAAATAATAAATAAAATAACTCACAAAGAGGCCAGAATATTAGTACGTTAAGGGCAAAGCTCTGAATAGATGTTAGCAATGAAAACTATAACTTAGTTGTAAACGTCCGTTCCTCCGGTTAATCCGCACGCGAATATTAGAGGTATTATCGTACAATATCCTTCTCGGTTACATTACGATGCTTTAGAATCCCACCGTCCGCTATAAAGTACACACGGATTAATTTTTCAAATTCTGAAAACGCTCCATCGAAAAGATTTCTCGCAAAACTCGAATAAACATTTCGAATCAAACTGCTTCAACGTGTCGAAACGCGTAAAAATAAAACTATAAAGCGCCACGTGCTTTTTTTTAAGCCGCGTTAATATTTCACCTGCCCTCATATCCTCCTCCCCCCCCCCCCCTCCCCCCCTTCCCTACCTTAACAGTTTTATGCTAACACCGAGCGGCCCCATTTCTTCTACCCTCCAAACACCCACGGCGCAAGTAAAAACCTCCCCATCTCTTTTACAGATTCAACCATTCTTGCTTCACCTCTTTCCTCCCCCCCTCTCCCACTTTACCCGCCCTCCCATCCCCCACCATCTCCCTTCCCCGCCTATATCGCACATCGCTCTGTAGAAGTCGGTCTGTTTGAAATTCCGACGGGGTTCGAATGAGAGATAGTAGGAGGAGGAGACGATGGGGTGGGTGTAGACTAGTCGGAGAGAGAAGTTAGGGAAGGCTGCGAGGTAAGGGAGGAGAAAAAGGGAGAGAGAGAGGGCGAGGTGGGTCAGATATGAAGCTGAAGGAGAGCGAGGGGAAGAGAGAGGGAGAGAAGAGGGGACGGGGGAGATTGAGAGAACTAAAGGGGGAGAAAGAGTGTGGAGCAGGTAGATAAGGGAGGTGAAGGAGGGCAAATGCAGAGTGCAAAAAGAGAGAGCGGATTCTGATGGAGATATGAAGGATGAGAGTGAGAGAGAGGGGGATGATGATGTTAGATGGAGAGAAAGAGAAAGGGAGGAAGATAGAGGTTTGGGGAATACGGATAAGGAGGGAAAAGACGCAGGTTACTGGGTTGAGAAAGGAGGAAAGGGGGAAAAAAAGATGGAGCAAGAATAGAAAGAGGAAAGGAGCGGACGAGAGAAATAGAAAGACAAGAGATGGGAAGCCGGAAAAGCGAGGGATAGGAAAGAAGTAGATAAAATTACGCGGAGAGGAAGAAAAAGGAATTGACCTAATGCAACTGATAAGAGTTAAAACAGGCGATACAAAATAAAGAGATAAAGTGAAACGAAGAGGGCGTAAAGAGAGAAATTTCTTCAAAGAAAGCATAGATCGAGAGGAATAAATAACCACACCGAGAGAAAACAAAGGCAAAGAAATCGGTAGAGAGATTAATTGAGATAAAATGTAGGAAACAGGAAGAATTAGCTAGGAGCGAGCGAAGAAAATCCAGAAATAGCGGGCTAAAAAAAGGGGTGGAAGAAGGTAATAGAGAAAACGAGGCATATAGATATAGATCGGAAGGAGAAGAGGGAGAAAAGAGGAGACAGGAAGGCATAGAAACGGAGATGGGAAAATAGATAGGCATACAAATCTTGAGAGGGGGGGAAGAAGGATTAAATTTTAGAGCGGAAAAGACAAAAGGAAAGCGAAAGAGAGGGCGACATAAAAATATAGATGAAGGAGGAGAGAAAGAGAGAGAGGTGATAAAAAAAAAGGAAGATGTGGACAATTTTAAAAGGGAAAGAGGGAAAATGGAAAGGGAGAGAGAGGGGGGGAAAACGAGATAAGAAAAGTAGGGATGCTCCCGATGAATTTATTTGGACAAAAATTCTTCAATGCCAGCGTTATGTAAGGCTTGCACGATCCGCCGTGCTTTTAACCGGTGGAAAACATGTCGCAAATGTTATAAGCGTTTTGTATTTGGGCTAAATTAAACCCCTGCCATTAATCTTCGCCTGGCATTTATTACGGGGAAAAGAGAAAGAGAGAGAGAAAGAGTCGGAATATTTATTTCTAAATTTATCATTCGACAAAATTATCATATTTATCCGTACTTATTATTCCCCTCGCTTTTTTGACGAATGATACACATTTTCGCCGATATCGCTCTCGGAATAATGAGGACGAGATATGGTCGAAATTTTACTCCTTTCCATTAATCACTTCGAATTATTTGGAACAAAAGTCCCGCTGATGAATTGGTACTTTTTTTTTCAGAGTAACGATAGGATAATGAGGATTATTCATGCAGTTAGCTCTAGAAATAAGAGAAAAGGTAAAAAAAAAATAACAGGCAAAGCACCTGATACACTTTGATTTAAAAAAAAATCGCGTAAATAGATAACGAATTTTAAAGATATACTACGGATCTAGAAAGTATAGAGAACCAGCAAGTCGCAATAAAATGAGGTGGAATTCGTTGAGGATGATGTATTAGTATTCTGAACTAATGAGGCATCATTAAAACAATGATAAAGAATTCAGGCCGACTGAGTGTAGAGAAATGAGATTTAAAATTAGTGTGATCATTAAAGTGTTTCGGGTATAACTGTATATGTGCACGGTCATTAAATTTACATTAATAGTAATTAATTTTAAGGCCCAAGCCGCTCATTTTTACGCACGACCCTTTCATTTCAGCATAAACCTTTCGCTATGAAACGTAGACAATTACGGAACAATTTGCCATTTTTACGCATAAATTCGATTTCATTCTCTCGCATAAGAACAAATTCATATGGATTTGAGTTAGGTGAATTAATTTCCTGAATCATAGCTATATTTTAACAGTTTGCTTCTAAATACATAAGGTGATCAAAGTAATAACATAGTAAACGTAACCCTAGGAACCAGAATTTTTAATAATGCGCCAAAAAAATTAAGGTAAACATTCATGTTAATATATATTGACTCTATTGACTCTAAATTTGTAATTTTATTTTATATTCATAAACAAAGAATAACATTTTCAAAGAAAATAAAATCAAGTAATCGTGAAAGTTGGAACTAAGCTCAAAGAAATCGCAATTAAAAAGCGTCTAAATGTCAAAACAGGTACGAAACTTTTAACAGAATTGCTATTTAGATAGGCTAGGCATATTTCAAAAAGAGAGAAATATCAAATAAGTCAGTGACATACAGCTGTGAATGGAGCAGTTTTCACAATTATCCTGAAATTTCAAGTCATCAAGAGCAATTTTTAACCTTGACTTAACACACCCTAAACATCAATAGGACAGAAATAGCACCAAATTTTCGCCAAATGTTTTATAAATCCTTCATTTGTAACACAAATAAATATCAAATTCCAGCAAATAAATTTGTATCAAACAGAATAGCAAGGTATTATTTACTTTTACACACAGGATTTTCCACGCTGAAAATAATTTTTTATGCAAATTTTTAAAATCGTCTCTTACAGGTATTAAGAACACGTCAGGAATTGAATATCCTTCCTCAAAATTAATACTAAAGCGGAGTGAATGGCTAGTTTTCTCATCATTTTTGACGTAAATATGACCACAGTTTACCTATTTGTTATCGGCAATTTTTATTTTTGCTGGATATTTAAAGTATTTACGCTGGTCTTAAGATGCAAATATTTCACACTATATCTACTGGATAGTAGTAGCACCAGCAGGAACGATTTCCATGAAACTCATGCATGTTGTTGGCCGTATCGGAGCCGAGTATTGGTACGGTTATAGGCACAAATGAGTTAAAAATTTTCTTTGCAGCAACCACAGCCGATCTCTCAAAAACAGAAACCCCTTCCGCTTTTACTTACGTCACGCATCCAAAGCAAAAGCTTGCGGATACGAAAAAGAGACAAAAAAGAGATTGAAAAAGAAAGAGGCGAAGGGACGCTAAAAAAATACCCGAGAAAGTGTTGTATGGGACTGAGGGAGGGGAAGAGAGGCTAGGAGGTGGATGTCACAGACGTCGAAGAAAAAGCGAGCTGAAAAGAGAAAGAGGGACAGAGAGGGAGCAAAATGAAAAGGGTCCGCAAGGAAAGAGAATAGAAAAATACGTGATTTGTAAAAGCAATAGCGTACAGTGGAAGTATATTTTTCGTCAGTGGGTGTCTTTGTAGAGGTTTGATAGGGAAGGTAGAAACGAAGTCGAGAAATGCAGATGAACCAAATGAGTGGTTCCAAACTGGGCGACGCGACACGCTGGAGTTCCGCGGCTGATTGTTCGAGGTTGCGCCATTGATTATGACGCAGTACAAATAAATAAAATTGTGATTCCCGTCAGTCATTTGAAAGGTCGTATGTGGCCCACAGAGCTATTAAAACATCATGTAGCCCTTTTAGCAATAACTTCGGTGACTTCTTATCTAGAGGAATCAGACTAAGTAAAATCGGGTGGCAACAAAGGAAAGAATGAGACTAACTAAGATGGAGCTAAAAGAGTTGAGAATAAGAATGCAATGAATGAGCAAAACTTACAGATGATAAACGAGACGAGATGGGCAGAGAGAAAATATTAAAGATAAGAAGTAATTTAAAATAAACGGAGAATGATTGCCGTAGAAATGAAGAGTAAAAGATAAATACCACGGACAGCGGCGCAGCCAGGAATTTACTTTGGGCATGGCAAAATAATTCAAAGTAATATTTTCGTAAAGAGATTGTTCTCTAATTTTTCTTTGACAATTTCCAATAATAACTCATAAACATCGCCATATTTTTTTAAAAATCAAAACAGTCATTTAATAAATAAATTTAGTTTCAAGTTCAAGTTGAAATTAATGCGAAAGAAGTCGCGGCTCAAATTATACGCGATATTGGGGATGAGGGGGGGAGGGAACGCCCGGCTGCCTCCCTTTTGGCTGCATCCCTTTTGGTTGCACCCTTGGTTATGGACAAAAACACAGCAAGTGATTCAAAAACAGGGAAATATAAACGGAAGCGGAATTTGAAAAAAAATCCAGAAAAAAAAAACGCAAATATAAAACCAACCAATAAGCGGTAAGGTGGAAGGAACAAAGAGGAGAAATAAAGAGTGAAAAATAAGAGAGGTAAGGCATAGAGGTACGGGAAAAGCGAAGGTGAGAAAGGGGAGGAGAGGTAGGATACTTAAACTGTGTTGGTGAGAAGAAAGAGGGAGCGGCAGATAGAGAGAGAGAGAAAGAAGCGAGAAAGTGAGGGAGAGAGAGAGAGAGAAAAGAGGGATGGTGTTTGGAAGAGGAGGAATAGGATAGGATGGAAGGAGGAGGGAATGGTAGATGGCTATCCGTTAGAAGGAGCTGACGCCCACCCTCGCTCACGTCTCAGACATGGATGGGAGGGGAGGAGGAGTGCGTGGGCGGAGAGGGGTCGGAGGAGGGAGGGGGAATGAGCGAGTGGGAGGAGAGGGTCGCGAAAAGGGGGAGGAGGGGCGAGCCGGTGATAGATGGCGTGGAGTGGGGTAAAGTATCGGAGGGATATGGGATTGGTACGGTAACGAATGGAAATAGTGCTACGCTGAGACGAATAGGGAGAGAATAGAAGGGGATTTTTAGTGAAAATACGTTCGTTACGGTTGGCAGTGACGCACACACGGGGGGGAGGGGTCCAACGGGTCTGGACCACCCCTTGGAAAAATGTGAGTTTTCTAAACTGTAGAAACATACGTAGTTATTTTAAATTTGTCAGAGAGGAAAAGGAGACGGTTTGCCCTTTTTGTTTTTAACATAAATATAATTAATAATGAAATACGCGACTGATTTATTTATTTATTGGCAAGAATTCAGAGACAGCACAGGGCCAATTATACTGAATATCGTAACCCTAGGCAGGATTCGAACCTGCGATTGGGAGCTAGACACGCTAACCACCCCTCTACCAGGGCCAGCAACTCGTCGACAGCTTTTGTGCTTGCCAAATATTTCGGCTCCCCCCCTCCCCTCCCCCTCCCTTCCTCCCCTCCCTCCTCTTGCGAAAATCCTGTGTGCGCCACTGACGGCTGATGACGCCCGGGGCAAGAAATATTGTTGCGTGCCAATTTTTTTAATGAGTCAGGATACTAGGATTTGTAAACATAATGCCTGTCAGGGATGAACCAGAATTTCGCTGTTGTGAAATGACAAAAAAGGGCGAAGTCAGGTGCCGTATGGGAATGACGTCAACCAACGCAAGGATAAAAGAGAAATTTGTACGAGAGAAAGTAATCATTGGCTATTGAGTTACAGTAATAACATAAAATTGATCATAAAACAGAGTATAAACTCGTTAAAATTAACGCTAATTATTTATCTAGCATAAATTGCAATGAAATGAATAGTCGTAAGTATAGAGAACAAGAGCGGTCAAAAGACAAAATAAAAAATTAATACAGAAATAAATGGGTTACAAAGGTATTAAATAAGAAATAGCAGAATGGAATAAAACTTGGGTCTAATGTTGGAGTAAACGAGGGAAAAATAAGATGTGATAGAGAAAATTCCCAGAAATTGCAATATATACGCAAAGATATGATAGTATTATAAACATTGATAAAAATATAATCTAGAACAATTAAGAGAAATGAAGATGCTGAAGATAAAAATATCTGCCAATACAAAAAAGTGTCATATAAATTCGCCGAAAATTTAAGACTTGGCAGCCAGAAAGGATGGCCGCGGATGGTTAAAGAAATAAAACGATGGAATACAAAGGAAAGATGTATGAATAAAACGACAAGTATGGGTATAACTAGCAGAATAATTACTTGTGCAGAGGCCAAATGATTTACTAAAAGCATCTCGAGTTTTCGAATTTGTTAGCATAGGGATGTCCAACAGAATTTCTATGTTCGCCAAACATATGGCGATCAAGTAATCTCATTCGCCTCATGATGCAATGTCAATAAATAGGATTCATAGTTTTGTAATGTTGGATTGAGGTTGTAAACCTACATGAATCAAGACCGATACTGCATACAGTAAACCGCAGTAACAGCATTTTTTGAAATGTTTTTTCACCTCTCACGTCTCCGACATAGGGAGCTAAATTTAACCCCGTAGCTAGGTTTCGCACTAGTTTGTAAAATTTCTAATTTAGAAGACAGAATATCGCTGATTAATCAATTCCCCGATCCACCACATCTGGGTAGTGGCTAACGTATTGAACACCCAACTCTCAGAAACATGACATTGGGACAATATGCAGAAAAAGAGTCGAACGAGATATGCTAAATATAATATATACAACGCATTGGCACACAAGAATATCAATATAGGTAACAATAGCAAAAGAAATAAAATTTAACATCATATTCATTAAAATAGGATATTGCGTCCCTAAAAATGAACTGACAGAATGTGCTAGGATTACACGCTTTACCTTATCGGTAATAAGTAGATATTAATATGTCGGACTCTTTTGACACTTGAGCAACGCAAGTGGATTTCAGTGTTATTGGAAAACCTATTACATGAAAGAGGCCCAAACATGACGCTCAAGATGAACCACCATGTTTCACCATTCCAAGGTTACGTGATAAGTTTGAGGCAGACAGTACTGTACAATATTTGTACAATACGGTACATCGACTGACGTTGTTCTGAGCATAAATTTCGGTTCAAAGAGAAAAACTTATCATAAATTCAGCCATATCTTTAAAATATGAAGATTGTAAGATTCAATTGTGTAATTCGATTATCAAAACTCCTCGAAAACATCGTGAGTTCAATTATTAAAAATGTATATATTAACAAATAGTTGTTTACCAGACCGTTCCATCTCTATGAAATCTCCATCTACAGCAGATGTCCTACCTGGAAATAAAAAGAATTTTGCATTACACAGGAGTATATTTATGTACAATAATAATAATAATAAAATGTAGTAATTAAACTAATCTGCATTGCAAAGCTTACTGCCGGTAAATTCTGTAATTTGATTTAATGAATAAATAGATATTTTAGTGCTATGAAATTCCTTAAATGAGTCAAACAATATTTTATACCATAAAAAATAAAATCTATAGGAATTTTCACTAAATCCTAATTATGAGTGGCTTTGGAATTGAGATATTTTAGGTTTCAAAATCTACAATAATGGCCCGTGTCTCTTGCAAAATGTTAATCGGCCAAAGTATAATACGCAAGTATTAAAATATTGATCATGAAATTAATGTTATTAAATTAAGAAATTTTTCAGTCCTATCAATTCAACAAATGATAAGAGACCGATGGTAATTCATTTCTACGTTTTTCTGTTACCCAGTATTTCAAATGAATTTATCTATCACAATCTTTCACACAATAACGAGATGTATTTCAAGCATTAACATAACATTTGTTTCGATAAAAGCACAATCAATGATGAAATAATGCATTTTTTATTATAAATCAGTTTTCACTGAAAGGAAGCTAAATATCATAACTCAAACGACAGGTAAATACGTTTTTAATATAATGATAGAAATAAAATGTAATTAAATAAAATGGAATTATTCATTTTGGAATCTACACTTGCAAATCGGAAATAGTCACGCCCTAATAGTATGATATACACACACAAGTAGAATGAGAGATACGAAGCTGAAGAATTAAAACAAGAGAAAACCAAAAGGATAACCGGCATTGCCTGAGCTGCCAAAAAGGAAATTAAAAGTTTATTTCCCCGAGAATACTTTTTTTTTGTGATAAATATAAACATTCCTCATTCACTAACGTCTGTTTGCTTCCTCGTGAGACGACGGCGACTTATGGTAGAAGCGGCTTTTTAGAGGGCGAGGGGGGCAGAGGGTGGCGGTGGCAGAGGGGAAGAGAGAGAGACACACACAGTAGGGGCATCAATCGATGCTCCTTGTCGATAAGACGCGATGGCCATCAGCGATAACTTCAATCAACATTCAAATTGAATCACGTGACCGGCTGGTGACCTCATTTCCGCTGGCGGAATGGGTTCCAGGAGGGCGGGGGGGATGACGTCAGACGGAGGCGTAAGAAATGATGTGGATGGAATCGGAAGGGAAAGAGGAATGGGGAAGAAGAGAAGGAGGGAGAGTGAAAAATGAGTTTTTCCCCACGCTTGGAAGGGAAGAAGCGAGAGATGGAAGGAGATACTGGGCGAGGGGATTGTTGAGAAATAACAGAAGATAGGAAAAGGATTAATCTGAATCAAAGGGCTGTTTTTTTTTAAAATTAGCTGGAGGGTATTCATTGACTGCCACGTAATCGATTGGTTTTCAAGCAATGCCATTTAGTTTTCGCAGATAAAAAACATTGCAAAACACCTATAGGTTAGATCACGCCAACTCACTACCGATACGATAAGAGAAAAAAGGCGTATTTAAATTTTCTCGATGCATTAGTGAGCTATCTTGCGCAAAACTATCTTGGAGGAGAGCTCGTGAAAAGGAATGTGGAAATATCCTTGACATATCAAGCTACGAATTGAAATATATTTTAAGTGTATGCCAGGTGTATTAAAGGAAAATGATAGAGATGTTTGTATTTTAATCAAAATTCTACAGCGCTAGATATTCATATATATACTAATCTAAAGAACATCACGTAAACAGCATTAAAACCACTTCTGTTGTTTCACTTTTATTTGTTGTGGATAAAGTAAATTTGCATTTTTTATTCTAAAAATAACGGTAGAAAATATTTGTACTGATTAACAGGGGAATAAAAAATAGAGACAAGGCAGTTATATGAAGTATCGGCTATAAAATAAAATTCCGGTGTTATAATACTAAGATAAGCTGGAAATTGATATTAGAGAGTGGAAAACGAGATATTAAAATCTTTAAAACGAAATTGTGCTCCAAAATGAGTCATGAAGCATATGCACTCACCAAGAAATGAATTTATCTCCTTCTTTTGATAGAAATTGAATGGTCTCATTAATGCACACGAAGTCGTCTATGGCTCACATATTCTGACATCTTTACATCGTTAAGAGAAAATTTTATAGAAGTGTTTCCCTACTAAGAAAGAAATTAACCAATCACCAAAAAGTTATATTCCAAATCAAATTGGTACCTCAAGCATCAACGAAACCACTCTTTTGGATTATCAATATGAATTTGAAGGCAAAATATTACCAAAGAAGAAGACTAAAGAATGTTATGACTAAAAATTATTTCGAAACAGGCGAAATTACAAATTACTAACAAAGAAGTCCATAAATTATTATTTTTTCACCTTGACTAATAAAATAAACCCAATTAATAAACTCGCCGTTAGTACAGAAGGAGAGAACGGATGAGAGAGCCACAGGCAGGAGAGAGATGCTCGTTGCGAGGAAGATAGGATGAGAGAAGAGAAAGAGAGAGAAAGAAGGAGTAGCTCGGATAGATGGATGGACTGCTGGCATGCGACGTTCTCTGGGAGTCCTTAATGAAGACCTCCCATTATTCCTAGGAGATGCGTCAACTCCGACCCCAACACCCCATCCCCTGAGTCCATCCACCCTTACTCCCATCCCTCAACCTCCCTCTTTCTCCCTCCCGATTCCTCTTATTTTCCCTCCATCCGCCTTGCTCACTCCCATCCCTTTTAAGGTGGTCAACCCACCGCCAAGAGAGATCCCCTCGCCTGTAATCGCTACAACGGAGGCAGTCGTCCGGCGACCCTCGTGTTGACCCGTCCTCCTCCCTTCCTTCATTCTTCCCTCCATTCTTCCCAAACGTCTCTCAGTCTCTCCCTCTCTCTCCCCCCCCCCTCTCTCTCTCTCTCTCTCTCTCTATATATATATATATATATATATATATATATATACATACATACATATAAATATATATATATATATATAGACAAGAGGGATATATATATATATATATCTTGTCTTTCGCTTCCATCATTCATTTCTGTTCGATAATGCTGGTACGTCAGACTCCTGAGAATAGCCAACGAGAGACCATCTGGTAAAAATCACGATCGTCATCGGCAGTGAATTATCGATATGACGTCGAGGCCGCGAGTAATTTGATTCCCGTAGTAGTTTTCGAAAAATAACTGCAATGAAGGAATGACAGAACATGACGTGATAGACATTCTAGTAGGGCCCTATATGTAAAAGTTAATTTAGAAAATTTACAACGATATCGCATAATTTTAAGGACGTACAGGTTACCCGTAGAATAAGTGAAACCACGCTACTGAGATTGTTAGTCAGAAATTACGATAAAAAGCCGTCTCTTGTATTATGAAGATCACGTAACTATGAAAGCTGAACAGATAAAACATTACTCATAGATTACGCATTATCTGTCTAAAGATACACGCGGAAGTATTTTTATAACGATGAATAACGTGAGAGGAACGCGGACGTTATCGGGATATTTTTTGCTCCTCTGTGTTTCGTGTTCTTTATCCAGTGGCAGTATTCGTCTCAACCACAAAACAAATGCGGCATTGGCCTACATTTATTTCCAAGAAATTTCACAGCATTAACAAAACGCTCTTAACAACACAACGCTCAATTTTCTCCACCACACCGTTCCGAACATCGCCCTAAACAAGAAGAGGGTTAAATTGCTAGAATTAATTTCTTTCCTTTTAACCCCTTAACCCTTATCAAGAGTCGCACACCCTGAACGACCGCACCTCCGCCATCATCT
This sequence comes from Uropetala carovei, assembly GCA_036926305.1. Classification (NCBI taxonomy): domain Eukaryota; kingdom Metazoa; phylum Arthropoda; class Insecta; order Odonata; family Petaluridae; genus Uropetala; species Uropetala carovei. The sequence goes on from JAXCHB010000241.1 coordinate 2,141,595, forward strand.
CCTCAACAATATCGCTCTAGCCCTCCTCCTCAACGTCGACCACGCACTTCCTTCCTCCTCATAACCTCTCATGCCCCACCCCCCCTCCCTTTCCCTTACTCCCTCCCTTCGTTACCTCCCCATTTTCCTTTAATCCTCCGCACACATACCCGCCATCCACCCACGACCCCTGCAAACCAAATGCATACGGTCCACAGTAAATCAATTTCTAATGCGTATGAGGAGACTTAAGTGCTCGTAATGGAAACTGCATGAAGGGGTCGTGGTGCAAAGTGTTATAAAGGGGGGAGTGGGACGACAGGGGAGAAGGACGTGATTTGGCAAAATGATGGCGGGGAGATTGAAAAGAGAGAGAGAGGAGGTTGTTAAAAGTGTGTAAATGAAAGGGTGGGGTTGGAGTGTGTTAAGAAAGGATGAAAGTGATTCGTGAAAGACTGATATACAAGGGCAATAAAAACTCCATGGATTGGGTTGTATTTAAAAGGTATGGGGTTTTTTTATGGAACTTATCCCACGGTCGGTAATCAACGAAAACCGAGATTCGATCTGAACGAAAAGGAAAAAAAGGAATGGACAGATTTATAGACACAAATCAACTAATTCATAGACCACAAAAAGGCCATAAGCTATACAAATAAACCGGGGGAAAACATGGTATAATACTCAGGAAATATTACATAATCACGATAATTCGAAAGTTAAAGGTAAACAGAAACATAGCTCCATAAAAAAAATTGAGTTACTCTTAAATTTAAATCGTGCTGCAATACTAACAAGAAATAATCGGAATTCGAGAAAAATACGTCGGAATAACAGAGTTTGTGCTCTAATTGCGGGGAGAAATATGCGAATAAACATTATATCCACCGGACAAGTGCATAAATCTTATCGCGTAGGAAGTTCGCCGGCGTGCGTTTTCGCCATGCGGAAGAAATTTTAACTTCGTTCAACGTTCTAGTCCGTAGCATCCGATTTATAATGCCGATGGCATCTTTGTTTTAATTATAAAACTTTAATTTATTTGCAGCGCTGGAGCGATCTGCAGTCAGCGCGTTAAAAATACGAAAAGAACCGTTTCCAACAGGCGGTGAAACCAAAGAAATTAAATCTATTTGTAAATTAATCAGAAAGAGCTAATAATACCACATCCAGTTGAGGCGTCTGGCTTTCTTTTTCGATAAATAAACCAGCATCGTAATTATAGTCAGACTGAAAACAACGGACACAAGACGCGGAATTCCGTCGCGGAAAAACTCGTATTTCTCATTTCATTTGGTAGATTCAGCTGATATACACTCCTATTTAATGCGCTAAGCGACGATTTCTGTTAGACGAAGACCCAAAGATCCGATTCACCATCGATCGTTCAACGTTTTTTCCTCATTTTCCAAGAAGTAAATCTAAAGGGCAGACTCGGCTTCTTTATCCTCTTACGACGTCTTACACTCGTAGCAAACGGGAGAGATGGGCGCGAGGCGAAAACAGGAAGGAGACACAATAGCCCTGCGGGATGCGTGCACCGGAACGGAAAATACAGACATCAGCTCCGAGTGTTTTAGGGAGTTTCCTCACTCTCTCCCTCTCTCTCTCACGAGGACGTAAAATACTGCATTTATTATACATACAATGTAAAAACAAATCTTCCTCTTGGTCTCATAGTTCAGGCTGGGGAAAAGTCGACCCCGCCCCCTTCTCCCGAAACAACACGTCTGCCACCCTCCCCCTTTCACCTAAAAAAAACAACATCCTTCCCCCCCACGGTTCCATTTACCTCCAACCCTTGTTCGCGACCTTTTTTTCGGGGTGAGGCGGGTTTTTTTTATTTATTTTGTTTTTTTAGAGAGAGAGAGAGAGAGGATGGGCCATCCAGTGGTCAAACAATGAAAAGGAAGAGGGGGAGGGAGCGAGGAAAATAAGAGAGAATGGCTGAAGAGGAGATGGGATGGGAGGAGAGAGGGACGGGAGGGAGAGAGGTTGAATGATCTCTCAATTCGCTCCCTAAGTGTTTTCGAGCCAAAGAGAAAGAGTGAAACTCTCGGAGAATTCTCTCAATCCCCCTTTTATATCCCCTATTTCCCAAGTTTTTGTTGATTTATTTTTTTTAATTTCACGCCGTATACCCTTTTCACCATCACGGGCTGGCGAAAAAGTTCAATCAAGTTTCAGATAGTGTTTTCATGCTACTGAGGATACCGGTAGCGTAAAAGATAGCCGAAACGGAATTTTAAAAACTTTCAGGAAATTACTGCCATACAAATAATACTGGCGAGATTAGCGGACAAAAGGGCATGTGACCAACATGAAATTAATAGTAAATCCAAAAATAGATATAATCAATCTCACTGAAAATTTATCTTTCTGTCCGTGGTAAATTAAAAACATTGATATAAACTAATTAATGAAAAAATGCCGATATCGAAAATTTATCTCTTTCGGTAGATTGAGTTTTGTGATTAAACCTTAACTTGCTTGAAATTAATGAGAAAAAGGACAAATAAATTACGCGCTGAGGGCTTTATATAGACTATATGGAAAATTCTAAAAGGTATAACAATTTGAAAGGAACGCAAAATACTTACCAGACAAAAACTACAATAAAAATTATTTTCGGAATACAGAACACTAAGACTTCAAACGTAATAAAAGCAAAACCAAGTTACGCTGAATTACTTATCGATATAATGCATCACTCAAAAAAAATTTAGTTCAGCTTTAAAAATCTTTCGTAAATAATGACTTAAAGAATCAAGAAAGAGAAGCGAAAATAATAGAAATACTCCACAACTACATCCAAAAAACTCCGCGAATAAGAAAACTTAAGAGACGCGTACAGAACGATTCGCCACGAAGAACACGGGTTCTATTGAATGGGATGTAAGATTCGAAATAAAAAAATCCCGCGTTTTCCGATGAGGATCTCTCTGCTGAGGAAAGAGAGAAAGAATAAGAAAAACGAGAGAGAGAGAGAGAAAGAAAAAAGAAAACAAAAGAGAGGGAGAAAAGGAAGAGAGCGAGGTGTGGCAAGGTTTAGAAGGCAACAGAAGGTGGGAGTGCCAAGGAACTGTCAACTGATTGTGCTGTATGCCACACCTAACCGTCTATCTCTCCGGCAGCCCAACCTCCTCCTCTTCACCCGCCACTCTCTCCCTCACTCCATTTTTCCTCCTCCCCGCCCCCCACTCCCTCCTCTCACTCCCTTTACCCGGTGCTTCCCGTCTATTTTCTACGCCTCGCGCGCCGCCAGCCATTCATCCACTCTCGCGCGTCGAAATCTCCTTCCATCCTCTCCTTCTTTATCACCTGATTATATTCTCCGCCGAGTTCACCGGGTTCACTCTTTCGAATTTACTTGCACCGTGGACTTCGGTGGCTCGCTGGGGAATGCCATAATGGACTGTCCTTGAGAAGAGTTATTTCGACGCGGGAACGCCAATAAAACAACCTTCGCGAAAAAGACGACGATAAATTGCAATAATTGCAATAATTGACGCTCGATCTTCCGCTGCGGAAGTACTAAGTAAAAATCGATCCGTAAAGCGTTTAAAATATGCGAGCAGTCGTAAATTAATTTCCGACGGTTAATGAAGTAATGTTTCAGTGACACATCAATTAGACAACTACTGAAGGCAATTTACATTGTAACGCCATAAGGTCAATGTATTGATTATTATAATGAATGACAAATATAAAAAATTGTGTACACAAAGAGTGATTATCAGAAACATTTTAAAAAATTACTATCCCTGCTCTGATTTACTTAATATTACTGTATTTCTTCATGAAAAATAATCCATTAGGAAGATATGAATCATTTCTATTTATATTAATTTACATTAATCAACTAAGTTCTATTAGAATGCATGCACGGAATTCCGTTCGCATATCCAATTAAATAACTCATGTCCGTTAGTAAAACTTTTATGAGATGTGGTGTGCAAAAGGGTTTAAAAATTGATATAAACTAATTCATAACGATCATTCTGATGTAGAGCATTTGTAACATATTCTTCAGTATAATTAAATTTTACGCGCAAGCATACGACCTTGGATACATTGCTATGCATTAAACTTTACCTCAAAATTCACCAACCCAATTTTGAATAAGCGATATACACAATTATTTGCCTCGCGTAAAAATCTAATCAAATACACAATAAATTTCCAACTTCTTTCTCTCTCTCCCAAAATATCTTTGGATCTACAAACAAATAGATTGCAACATCAGCTAGCTTGAGGGGAGAAGAGTGAAAATGGCCGACGCCAATGTCCTCACGCTCTTTTCTCCCTCACTTGTACCTGCTCATTCTCCCCCTCTCGTTATCTCCCTCTCTCTCTCTCTCTCTACCGGTCGCTCTCCAACCCTACCCTCCCTCCCGAATTCCTCCCTTATCTCTCCTTCTCGTTTCCATCGCCTATCCATTCTCTCTCTGCGACGCCTCTCTTCTCTTCCACCTCATCTCCCTCTCTTTCTCTTCCCTTTCTCATCCGACGCTTCGTTCGTACGCACCCTACAAACTCTTAACGCCAATATAGATTCGATTTTCTCTTTTCTTGACTCTCTCCCTCATCTAGTTCCGTCGATGCAGAACAAATGCTCGGCCGTCCGAGTTATTTGCACCCAAGACTCCAACGAATTCGCTTCTAATTAGAATTATTCATCTCGCGACCTAAGGATTGTCGCGAATCATAAGGACGACCTAACGCGGTTTGGATTGTTTGTAACCGGTTTTCGCGTCTCGGCATCTCTTAAAACCGTCGTAGCTAGGATGAAAATTACTAAATACCGGGATGGTCGAACTGAACCTCGCATTTTCTGTATAAGGTAAGTAATAATCAATTACGTCTGATTAATTCTTACTTGGCAATGGAGATCTCTTTTTCATCAATGAAATTATGATTACGATAAATGACAACTAATGGACAACGCGATCGTCTTAATAAAAACGATATTTCTCTTGCTAAAATACCATAATTATGCATTTTTGGAGATTTTCCTTATTCCCATTCAATTTAATCCGTGGTAAATATCTTCTTACCAGGAATGAAGTGGTCTTAAAAATTTAATTTCCCAATTGGATTCTATGGCAGCGTACCATCATTTAACCGCTACAGCCATTAGCCGCAAATGAATTGCGCAATGACCTCTCGCCAACTTGCTGTGCACGGATTCTACTCTCCTCTCCTAAAGGGAGAGAAAGAGAGAGGGTGGGGCGATGGATAGGCAAAGTGCCACGCGTTCGATGCAGAATGCATCGCGGGGCGTTGTGCGCAGGCGCGAGTGAAATTCCTCGGCGCGGGAAGCAATGAACGCGCCTTCGGAAGCAATTGGTTAAAGAAGATCGACGTTCTGGATTAAAGAAAGAGGGAGCGGAAGAATGAGTGGAGGGAGAGAAGAAGATGGAGAGGACGAAAGGTGGAGAAAGGACGGAAAAGAGAGAGAGAGAGAGATGGAGAGAAACTGTGCTCTATAAAATTGATGATCGAGTGTATATAGAAGAAGAAATACATTATCCGGTACTCTTTTCATTATTATACATATAAAAGGCCAGATATTTCTGTCCGCCAAACGCTTTGTTTACACAGTAATCCAGAAATGGAACTACTTTAGATATCGGTAAGTCTAATATTTTATTTTGATTTGTTTAGAATAAACGTAGTAATACTTTGTGATAATTGCTTTGCAATCCACACTTGAACATATCGTCTAGAAATTATTCCGCTGATTGATTAATTAGTAGTGGCCTAAATCGGTACTTTTTTGCTTATATTACGACCGAGTTTCATTGTTAGAACGTTTCATCGGAGTTTGATTTAGGTATCGGTAAGTCTAATATTTTATTTTGATTTGTTTAGAATAAAAATAGTAATATTGTATGATAATTGTTTTGTAATCCTCACTTTAATATATCGTCTGTATTATTACGCAAAGCCAACTTTATTCAGAATAGATTTCAAATTAATTTTTCTTCGATAAATTCTTCACTGAAAATGGCATTTTTAAGCAAATTAAAGCAATTGAAAGATAATATTTAGGTAAGTTTGGTGTGTTAACAGTTTACAATGTTGAAATAAATTGGTGATTTGTTTTTGTTCAGATAGTTTTCAAAGAAATTATTCCGCTTATTCATTAATTAGTAAGCTCAATTTTTATTTCAATGTCTCTGTATAGTATTATTCCGCTGATTGAATAATTAGTTAGTTTTTATTTAAATCTTTTAAAGAGTGTAATTTACATAACGACGGAGAACATTGTTGAGAATTCGAGTAAGCTTTCTTTCTTCGTAAGTACAGACTACATTTTTGAAACAATCATAACGTAAGTGCACGAAATTTCATTATTATCCCTACGTTATATATGTATACATATAATTATTTCCCTGTCTTTGCACACCGACAATTATATGCAGCATTGACGAGAACAAGGTGGGAGAAGAATATCAGAATTTTATAGCCGAAAATAAAAACCAAAGGCATTTACTCAACGACAACAGAATATTCACTAGAAATGTTGTATATGACGAAATATTTCATATGTAAAAGTGCGCTATTAATTATTTTAAATGCAAATATTAATAATCTATCTATAATTCTTCCGTTTATATTTCAACGGGCATTATTACACTTATACTACATAGTGCCGATAATATGTAGTAAATATTCGTTATTCGTTTCAAAAGTTTAAATAGAATCAAATAACTCCACTTCAATTTACTATTTGTTAAATTAATTTGACCTATTTAAAAAAATATTAAAAGAATTAAGGTGATAATAATAAAAAATCAGAGGATGAATAATACATTTAAATTCAAAAAACAAACAGGAATTCTTACGGGAAGTTTATGAAGGATCTAAGACTAATCGGTAAGTAGCGGGGGCCGCTACCGTCGATAAGGTTTTATTTCAATATAGAATTAAGTATCTAAAGTAGGGATTAAAATTATAAGGGCTGTAGGCTATAGCCTTATTAGCCTATGAGTTAATCCGGCGCTGGAAGCATCACCAAGTGTTTGATAAACATACAACCTCCTTTAACTTTCCAATATTAATTTTGCCTCACTGTTGCCAAGGCGCTACGATTTTCGATAACTCGTGGTAACCTTTAATTCGACGCGTGAATAACGAGATCTTATCCCTCCCGCACCACCTGACGCACAAATCGAAAAAAGAAAACAATATCGTGCCGCTCCACTCGTCCACACCCTCTCAAAAGACAGACGAGTCCTTTCCCCTTAGAAACTCCCTATACGAACAGCTTTAAGAGCGAGAGTTTTTTTTTCAGTTGTTCGCTTCCATACGGAGAGAGAGATCCACCACTCACGAGTGGACCCCAGTCGAACTTTTTATTTCTTATCTCCCCTTAACCTTAACTCGCCCTACGACCTTTAGTATTCACACATAATTCCAGACTCGTCTGGCACTGATGTCCTACACCCTTCCCATACACCACCCCCTTCCTCCCCCCCCTCTCTCTCTCTCTCTCCATTTTTCCCTCCCTCCATCCCCTCTCCTTACTCCACCACCTCCTCTATAACCTCACTCTTCGCGTCCGACAGAGTAATCTGGACTCCAGACCATTCCACATACACCTACGCAAAATCCATAGTATATCCTAACTCCCTATTCTCGTGACTCTCCCCTCCTCCTCCTGCCTCCCTCCCTCCCACTCCCTTCCCTTCCTCCCTCCCACTCCCTTCCCTCCCCCTCTCCTCTTTCACCCTTTAACCTCAAGACGCTCGCCCGACTTCATTCATCTCCTCCCTCGCCCGCCTTAACGCTTTCGTTTTGTTTTCGGTTAACTCTTTTTATTTCCTCCCTCCGTTCCTCCAATAAGGCTTCGCGTTCCGCACGGTCTTGGAACGAAAACCTCCCCCTCCCACCACTCCCACCCTCTCCCTCGTCCTTCCAGTCTTACCTCTTCTTCTTCCTCCTCTTCTCCCCTCTTTTTCCTCTCTCTCTCTCTCTTACTCCAACGGCTTCAGGTTCTTCCAGCTCCCCTTTCTCTTCACTCCCTCCACTCTCTCACTCCGACCCTCACCGTCTCTAGTGGAGCTACAAATTTACCTCTCAACCCCGAGATTTCCCCTCCCACTTCTCTTCCTCTCGCTCTCTCGCCCCTCTTTCCCTTTCGCCCTCCCTTATATCTTTTCCCGCCTATTTGCTTTCTGGTTGTTTCTTGTCGACTGCTTGTAGTTTTTTGCGGACGGATTTTTACCATCGGATTTCTCTTTTTTCCTCCTCGGTTTATTTTTTTTCGCGCCACGAGATGCTTTTATCTGTCCGGAAAAAAGTATTCATTTATTTTTATTTTTAAGATCTCCGTTTTCTCGGGAAAGGGCATGTTTTTGCTAGGTTTTCATTTCGTCGCTAAAGGTCGTCCAAAAAGAGTTACTCGTTAGAATTTTTGCTTGAACTAACTACGCGATAAGAAGATACAAATACCCCACGACTATCTAAATTGTTTGCTTTTTGGAAATAAGACTTTTTATTTTAAAATAATTGTATCGTCTTTAGATTTTACAATTATAAGTTATCCTCCTTCATAAATTATCACTGTCATTCATAATTGTCCATAGTAACTTAAGTTGAAGCATAAGTATTCAGTAAGAGTAGACATTTTAAAAGTAAAAGTAATCATGTAGCATAAAATTCCTGTCAATTTAAGGTAACATGGGTAATTAATGGGTTTAGATGATTAGTTTTGAAAAGTTTATCACGCTGGCTTTGCTCTACATTATTTGAAATTCTAAAAAAATTATCTGATTTTCGAATAACATACGGAAGTATAAAAGTTTAACACAAATTACGTCGATTTTCCCTCTTTTTCACTAAATCACTCTTCGATTAGGCGATACGAAACTTTTGCGATAAAGGAAAAGGCGTGAATGGATGCATTAAGCGATATGTCGAAAACTCGTGAGTATATTGCGTAGAAACTATATTTGAGCTATACGGAGTAATATGTTAAAATGGAGGATTTTTGAGCCCAAAAGAGAGCTTTTTAGCCGACGCGATTTTCTCTTCCACACTCACGGCCCATTTTCCACCAAGTAGGACAGTCAATCTCAGCCACCTGTGGAGCACCCCACGCTAAAGGGATCTTATAGCTTAGCGCCGGGTTTTTTTTATCCATCCTCCTAACTCCCCTCCGCATCCTGAAGGGTAGTTAAGTTTTCGTAAGCGATTCTACACTCACTCAGTTGAAGGATTTATTTCTGAGCGAAACTTAACGGGAGAAAAACGACACATTTGAATTTAATTTCTACGAGAGATTAAATAAAAATTATCACAAGGCTATAATCAGTCCCTATTTCAATTATGATCCGCCGAAAACCTCATAAAATTTTGTTTATGAATAAAATTGTTCGTTTTATATATACATACATACATGCACATCTCCAAACTGCAATTCAAAATAAAATTAATGATATAAAGCGACCGAGATGATACAATAAAACAGATTTTTAGTAAAAAATATTACACGCGGACAATAGAAGCGAAGTTGAATAAAGCGGCGCATAGTTTTCCGAGCATCATTATGGCGATTCCCGGGCTACCATTAACAAACCATTCCTTCCTTTCAACGAGACAAAATTAGCGCCGCACCGGATGCGACAAATTGAACCTAATACGACATAAGAACCTCCCATAAGAGTCACAGACCACGCACTATAAGGAAACAAAACCCCATCGAGGGCAATCCCACACACGCGCACGCTCTACTCTCCCGACGAATTATACCCGCTTGCCCTCCCCGATCAAATTTCCACCTGAGAGATTCTAGTTGCGAAAAAAAAACTCTAAGTCTCGCGCGGAAAAGAAACTTCCCGGCTTACTTTGGCATAGACGACGGCCAGCGAGGAAGAATTATAATCACGCCCGACGCAAAAAAAAATAGGAACCACGATGCGAAGGACGAGAAGAAAGAAAAAAGGTAAATAAGGCGAGAGAGAGAGAGAGAGACAAAAAGGAAGAAAATGGGAAAAGACAGGGAACAGAGATGAAAGGAGACAAAGAAGGAAGGGGAGGGGGGAAGGAGAGAGGATTGTGAGGGGGAGGGAAAAGACATATGGTTCCATGCCGGTGGCTCGTGGGATCATCCCTCCTACTCCTCCCCCACCCCCTTTCACCCTCTTTTCCTCCATTCTTTATCTTTTTCTCTCTCTTTTTCGGAGACTAAAAAGGGCGAAGGGAGCGGGACTGCAAAAAAAAGAGCAAAAAAGAGAAAGGAAAAGAGAGGGAGAAAACAGAGAGCCAATGGAGAGGGAGAGGTGTGGATATCGATGTCGTAAGGGTGAAGAGAAAAGGAGAAAGAGGTACGAGGAAGCAAAAATGTGAATGGGATTGGTTGGGAATTGGCATCGAATGGAGGAAGGGGGAAAATGGCAATGGGGGAAGGGGGCAGAATGATGACTGGGGATAGAGTAGGTATTCCAGCGTTTCCGTAGAAGGTGCTAATACCTTACGCCATTCGCGACAAATAAATCAGGTATCTACCTACAGCTTAAGAGTGATTATACCCTCCGATAAATATACATGTATGAATGAAAAACAGACGTTGCGAATGAGCAAATTCAGCGCAATTTAAAAATCATGCTTCTCCAATGTGTAGGCCTTGGTAGAGGAATGGTTACCAATGAAAGTGTCGCGGGTTCGAATCTTGCCAAGAGAATGGTCGTATGCACTTGTCTTTAAATATATTATACCAGGTAATTCGGTAAAGCTGCTTAGGCTGAATTAATTACATTATTGTTATTGTTATCATTGAAATTGTCTTTATCATTACCATTATCATTATTGCAGCAAAAAATGGAAAACCAGATGGACATTTCAGCAAAAAAAAAGCAGCCGTCATCGGTGAATAAATCAGCACGCATATTCTAAAAAGCACAAAAAAGAACTTAACATCTGCTATTTTCTTTTTCCAATGTTCTTATGGCAAATGGAGAAAGGCTTTCTTCAATTTTGATTGAAAGACGGCCTCGATAATTCTTTCCTGGAAATCCGCGCAACTTTCCACCGAATTCGATTTTACTTAAGCATGGATCAATTTTATAATTCATACCATTCCATAAAAGCCTTATTTGATTTTTACAATACGTTTTCAAAATTTACAACACGCAATATATCATCGGAAATATAGCAAACAATTATAATAAAATTAAAATTAAATTGCTTTTGAAAGATGACTTAACAGAAAACAACGAAAAATATAATCCCAATCAAAAACCACATAAAAACTAGATTTTTTAAAAACACCAACCCACACGCGTTTATGTAATCTCGACCACAAAACAATTAGACGCGAAAGAAAGAGAGATAAGGAAAGAAGAGAGAAGAGCAAAACGAACGGTGGAATTAGGAGACACGTCAGCAGCCCGCGGAATGAAACAAAAAAATGCAAAGAAAAAAGAAAAGAGGAAACCGAGACAGTCGTTCCGAGGGAATACAGCGACGACGGTGTAAGGTCAAAAGAGAGGATGAGAGAAAAGGAGGACGTAAGAAAGAAGTAGCAGGGAAGACAGGAAAAAGGAGAAAGAGAGAGAGGGAGAGAGAGAGAGAGCGCGTAGGTGGACGGGGGCGAGGGAAGTGCGGGATCTCCAGCGGCTGCGTAAGGATGCGAAGGGCGGAAGGGAGCGGGCGGGCGGGGCGATTTTCGGCAGGGCGGCGTGCTCTGGTGGTGGCTGTGGTTCCGCGGGCGGCGACAGATACCATCTCGGTAGCCGCACCTTACGCCGCGCGCGCACACACACACGAACAAACTTTCGCGCGCACCTTTCCTTCCCTTTCTTTCCAACTTAACCGCAAAACGCCGATAGATAGGGTAGCGAGAGAGAGAGAGACACACACACAACCCGCGAAGAAGAAGGAGAAGAAGTGGAGGAGCCATTCTTCCTATCTTCTTGCGGTTTTAAAATTTGACCCTTTCGAACTTGGTCGAGGATATGTCGAGGAAGAATAAAAGAACCAAACGTTCGGAACACGCGCGCGTCCCTTGTGGTATATCGGGTTTTTCCCTCGTCTCACTCCTAATATGGAGAGAGGAGGGGAGGTTGGAGGAAAAGAGGTAGGGAGGGAGGGAGGGAGATAGGGGTGAGGGGGAAGAGGAGAGAGACAGAACAAGAGAGATGGAGAGGAAGAGATGAAGAGAGAAAGAGGGGGCAGAGACAGGAGAGAGAAAGGGTGATAAAGACAGGGAAGAAGAGAGAGAAAAAGTCTCCTCTGAATGGGACGGAGCTGAAAAGTAAATATTTCGTATCCTCTACTTTCTAGCTCGTGATTCCGGCGGTGAGTGAACAGGATGCTACTCCAGGAAGCCAGGGATCGAGTTTCGAAAACAATAAGAAAAGCCCGGCATCTTTTCTATGTTGCGAAACATTTTTCGGGCGAGATTTCTTTTTCACGTATAACGGCGCCGAGCTTAAGCGGGCGATCATCTTCTCGGCATTAATCTGATCTTCCTCCGCTTCCTTGCTTAACCTAACGTCTTCGCACTTCGCCCTTACCTCGAATTCCGATCGCTTTAACTCGCCAAAATAAGTTGATATCTACTCCGGAGAAACGCAATTTTGACCAATTCTCGCCCGACTTAAGAGAATTCCCGTGTTCCTTCCTTCAATTTCGTCCATTTTATTGCTATCGCGTGGCGATGGAACCCTTGATGGCGCGAAGGTGAGAATGGCGTAAAATAATTAAACACCCTCAAAAACGTTCGTATCAATCGGGCTGAAAGCAACCGTTTTCCATTAAGACGACGGCACGCAACTTCGAGTGGCATCCGGTGAAAGTCGCTTCCTTTCCCGAATACATATAGGTATAACCTCGTTCGAAGCAATTAAAAAAAAAAAACGTGGCCATAAAGATTTTTCCCGGACGCATCAAACTCCTCCTGTCGCCGGACGCCCGTGTCAAAACCTTCAAACACCCTCCCGTATAGACATCGATCGATAAAAATCCACAAAAAAAATAATAATAAGGATTTGATGTTTCGACCTGGTCGTCGAGGTCTTAAAAGTCTTCGGAATAAAGATAAGGAGCAGAGATTGTAAAATAAGGCGAGTGAAAAGAGAGGGAGAGAAAGATGTCACGTAAATCGAGAGAGAAAAAAATAATAAACGCGAAAGACCAAATATTTTTAAAAGGTGTGTGTGTGTGTGTTACAGACGTGGGACAAGTAGATGGATGGCGGAGAGGCGAGAGTGGAATGTTTTGAAGGGAGTGGGCGGATAAGGGGAAGAGAGAGAGGGAGATGAAAGAGGAAAAGAGAGAGAGATAGAAGAGGAGAAAAGGGGCGGGATGGGAAGTCGCGCTAATTATCGCTACGGGGTGACTACTTACCTCCTCCCTCCGCCTCCTCCCTAAACCTCCTCCCACCTTCCCTTTCTTATATCCGATCCCTCCCTTTTTCACCCTCCTCCTATCAAACGACAAAAAAAGAGATATGGAAACAACGAGGAACCTGCCCCTGAAGCAACCTTTTCCAAATGAGAAGTTTAATAAGGACACACACACACACTCTCTCTCTCAGCTAATAAGAGTAACATCCATCAACGGATTAAGAAAACAAAACTATATTATTTTTTTACGAGCGGCGTATCTTGGGTTAGTACCGTCCGAACGTTCGAGAAAATGGCGATTTATTATTTCGCTCGCCTCCCATCTATTCTTTATAATGGATCATTTGTCGAGGGCGTGAGAAATAAGTTACGTTCGAGGGAAATATATACGCGAGGATAAGAAAGAATAACAGCATTTATTAGCGAAAATTATCTCGTTTTCTCAGAAGAAGTTTAAATCGGAGATGAGTGAAATGGCCGTGATGGGAAAAAGGCTTACAGCCGATGATTTCCGTACGACGACGGAGAAACGAAATGCTATTAATTGATGGAAACGTGACTAATGCGATGATTGAAATCGAATTGCAGAGATTTTTTTAATTTGGCTGAAAATAATGGAATGACTGCATTAATTACGTTCCTGAAGTGTAATCTTACGAAGAATGTCGATTACAAGAACGTGAAGACTCGGTCGAAGTTGAAGTTAAAATTGGGTGAATTGTTAACGAGTTTTATCAAGCCGTTCACGAATACAGGGATAATTACCGACTGTAACGAAATACTAACGCGTAAATAGTAGTCGCAGCGAATTATGTAATTAGCGAACTAGCGAATTCGTCCGTTAAATATCAATATGTGTGAATGAAGTATCAAGTAAAAATAAAATTTAAATAAATCGACTTTTATGTGCACTAAAACGTAAACGAATACACAACTCACATAATTGAATGTTACTGAAAGTAAAAATAGGTCTGGACTAATAAAAGATGAGTGTCAAAGAAATATTAATGAAGATTTATTTGTTAAACATTGCTCTGCAAAACTCAAACTATTTATACTTCATGCAACATTCAATTATGAGAATTTTGTATATTTTTTACTTTTTAGTCATACAAATTGTGATTTTATTAAAATTTCATTTTTTTGTTTTAGTTTAATAATAAGAGGTTAAGTAGCAATTACGACTACAAGATAAATGGTAAGCATATACCGAAGTCGGATCATTGCAAGTATTTAGGAGTCCTTGTGATCGCATGTTGAAAATACAGTTGACAAAGCGTACAAAAATTTACATTTTGTAATGAGAAATCTTAAAGGGTGTTCTAAGACAGCAAGGGAGTTAGCTTACACGTCAATTGTTAGGCCAACGTTAGAGTATGCGACGAATGTGTGGGACCCGTATGGAAAAGGGCTCACAGATAGAAAAGGTTCAGAGAAAGGCAGCGCGTTATGTATTGGGTAGATTCGGGAAGGAGGATAGTGTAACAGAAATGATTAAAGAATTAGGCTGGGAATCGCTAAGTGGAAGAAGACGAGTTAACAGGCTAGGTGGAATGTATAATGCTTTCGTTAAAAATAATGGTTGGGAAGACATGACAAGGCGATTAGGTAAACCAGATTTTGTGGGAAAAAAGGATCACAAGTGTAAATTAAAACTGAGAAGACAGAAGAGTAACGTATCTAAATATTCATTTATAAATCGCGAGGTGTGGGAACGGAATATGTTACCTGAGCAACTCTTCAAACCATTCCCTAGAAATGTTAAAACTTCTAAAGATAAAGTTAGAAATGCCAATGTAAAAGATACTCGGTACTTTTAGTCTTAATGTTAAACTAAATAAACATACTCTTAATTAAAATTGTAAGACCAAGGGAGCTGGAGGAAGTAGATGGACCGCTTGGCAGGGTGATGTACGGTGGGGACTTCGAAGGCCTCGGGACCGCTACGGTAGCCGTGAAGGCCTGCCATGAACCTCGAAAACTCTTAAGCTCCCAAGGTTAATTATATATTTTTTAGAAGAATTGTATATTGTGTAGAAAAAGTTGTAAATTGTACAGATAAAAACTGTATATTGGATACTAAAATGTAACGAGTCTAAAATATTGCCAAAGGGCCAGGCGCCCAATTGCATTGTAATAGAAATAATAATAAAAACTTTCTCAGAAAATTTCCTCATAGATCTCTAAAAATTAATCAATTTTAATCTCTATAACCGACTATATTAATACAATATCAATGAAGCAATTGAAAATTGTTAATTTTTGTTGCCGTCATATTATTTATCGTAACCTATTGTTTAAATTTAAAAATAGCGTCGAAAATTCCTGAATATTTGGACAAATGCGATCGAATTTATAATAGCAGTCAATCATTCGCAATTACACGAGACCGGCAACAATGCAAATCACTTTGACGACGAAAGGTTTTCACGTTGAACTCTGATTTGTGAATCAATTGGACGCGTATTAAAGGATTGACGACAAGAAAATGGAATTTCGTTCATTCGAGCGTTCTTTGTTTCAAGTCCCGAAATCTTATGATGATTCTAAGTAATTTAAAAATGAAAATGATTAATTCGTTGAAACCGTACTCGGGTTAGTGAAATTAATAAAATAAACCCTCCTGGAATCGAATCCTGGAATGATAGAAGATGACTTTCCTAAAAGGTGCAAGTGCCGCAAAAAAAATCGGGGAAATCATACAGACCGTTCTCGAGTTATTCCCCAAAAGGTACCACTAAATGCTTACCGATAACGGATGAAAGAAAATACTGCGCGGAATCTATTTCTACTGCGATTAGGCATTTTTAAATCGTGGAATTAGTTTTACTTTTAGAGAAATAGTGAGCAGACAATTTATTACATGTTTTTTGGTTAGCTACTTAACAATATAATGATTTTTCTGGAAGCATTTTAACATTTGTAAAGCCGTTTTCCGTCTGAATTTGACAAATCTTATTTATTCGTATGTTAATTATTACAATTTAATATTAAAGCATACATGGTTATTCTAAACTATTTCTGCGTTTTCAATAACATGAGCTCTAAGTTTTTTAAGAAAACTTATGAAACAGAATTAAAAATCATTATGTAAAAATAATCAGCTACAAAAACTATCTTTAAATCAAAATACATGCACGTGCAAAATAAAGATATAATTCTTATTCCCGAGACGATAAAGTTTGCTTTTGGCATATTTAATGTAGAGTGATGAGAAATCTTCAAAGACTCAATGGTAATGCCTAATTGAAGAATAGGTTTGCCTCGGCAAATACTATCCGAATTCAGCAAATTGATATGCTTTTAATGCTGATTGTTTGCTGAGCACATATTACCTATGTTTATCACCATCAGTGAGACACACTATATTTAAAAATTGCAAGGTTTTTCACGTACAGCAGAAGATTACGATATGTTTAATTTACACAATGGTTCAACTTTTAAATATTTAACTTACTGTTATTATTATTGGTTAATTCAGTATTATCTTGACTTTTTGGAGTAAAAATTAATTTATCCAATAGGAGTACAAGAGTCGTCCAAATTGGATGAGGGGATAATCACCATCTCCTCTAATGACTCGGCAACCTAATTTAGCGCGTTAATTACAAAGCATCAGTAACTATGCATAAGGTTAGATAAGTACAAATATATGTTATTTATAACTACTATTTGAATAATAGTTATAAGTAAATCAAGAAGGAATAGACGAGCTCACCTTATGGATGATATCGAAATTGACTTATGTTTCTCCAACAGCCGTAAAAAATTTTAGAAAGCCAGATGCGCATTTTGGCTACAAAAAGCCGTCATCAGTGGTGGATCGCCGTTATAAGATTGTTGTAACCGTTATTGGATAGACTGTTTCAATTTAAATAATTATAGGAAACACATTTGCTCTGCACAAAAATGGCACTATTACTTACAAACATTTTCGCGGACAACCATTTATACTTAATATTTAATTATTTATTAATAATTATCCGCTTTATGTTATTACTATGCCATGACATATGCGAACTGGTGGAGCAACACCTGCGAATGCGTCTCGATTGCAAAATTGTTTCGTAAATTTACGTTTTTGTATTGCAACAATAAATTAAAAAGTGAATCAGAAAAATTAATATAAGATCATTTTAAAAAGTAATGTAGCACAATATGTCTTAAAAATCTAACGCTTAACGAATTGCAGGTTTAGTTAACATTGAAAATAGCGACATATAATTGGTAATTCTCTAATATGAGTAAAAATACGTTTTGAATTACAACTTTCTTCAATATTCCAATGTAATGTCGTTATACTAAAGCTATAACGTTGATTGCACAGCATAAATATGTAAAATTGCAAGATGTTTATGACGAAAATTGAAAACATGGGGGAGAGTGCACGGTAGGAGAACCCTATTAATTACGGTCCCAAAACATCGTAGTAAACAGAAGAATACACATAGGTCTAACAAATAAATATAGAAAAATAAAGGTTAACAATAACTGGTCACGAACATACCGCAAGATAATCGTCATATTTTTTTAGACAGCAATATACTATTCACTGCGCTCCTATAATTTCTTAAGCCATCTATTGCACAGAGATTTGCACCAAAATAACACCCCTGTGGTTTTCTTCTAAAACCCAATTCTATACGGGATGTTGTTTAGTGTTGCTCAACCATACGGTGGGCATGTCACGAAACTTTCACATTTGCCATAATCGGCATATATTTTTTTAACGTCAACGGCCCATGCACACGCGTAGCAACTTCTATCGCCGCCAACTCCAAAGGAGAAGTAGTGAATGAACGCCACCGAAGAGGAATAGAGAAACAGGGAGGCATGCGACGGGGGGAGGGAGAGAAAAAGAGAGGGAGTGTATGTGTGTGTGTGTGTGTGGAGGAAAAAAGGGGAGGGGATGGAAGCGGCGTAGGGAAGCTGGTTAAAGTGGGCTGTGGGCGGAGCGTAGAGGAGCCTAAGCCACGCCTCCCCACTTCCAGAACAGGACCAACGCCACCCTCCTCCTCCTCCTCCTCTTCCTCCCACTTCCCTCCTCCTCTCTTCATCGCCAGGCGTGCATCCTCCCCCTCTTCGCCTCCTTTCCTCCCCCTCCAACCCCATTGGGCCTCACCTATATCAGGTGACACGATGATAAGTGGGTGTCTGCTCCAGGAAGCATTGGATGGGTGGGGTTGGAGATTGGGGTGCAAGGTAAAGGCGTCTGCCGGACTGCAAGGAGGTGGAGGAGAAGAGGGAGGGAGCGAGAGAGAGAGAGAGGAGTGGGTGTAGGGAAGAGTGATAGAGAGAGAGAGGATTGAATCTTCCAAGAGCTGAGAGAGAGAGAGAGCGGGGGGAATAGCTAACGCGGGTTCCATATGGCTCCTTCATTATCGTCCAAGTCTTTGTGTCGGCAAGAGGTCTTATTTGTCTTTGTTTATGAAAGTCTTGATTGCTGGGGGATGTCATAACGACAACAAAAACGAAGAAAATGCTGGAAAGAATGCATTTCTACCTTGTTTCGGAGCTATATTATAAAATGAGGGATGAATTCTACTAAAATATCATACACAATGAACATTTATGAATTTTATTTTTTTATAGCATAGATAAATGATATGAACAATTTTTTAAAAAAGAAAAACATAAATAAAAAATTAGACAAATGGACCAATTCAAACAAATAGTTGATAAATCTAATTAAAAACTCAAAATCCAAATCTCTCCTCTACCACCAAAAAGGATAACGTCAAAAACATTATGTGAAAAACTCTCGTTCCTGAAATAAGGATTTAAATTCTGCTGCTCAACTAAGAGCCCGCCTGCTGAGGATCCAATCACTGACATTGAAAAATTCCTCGAATCGATGGAAGAACACAAAAAAATTCATCATGCCCCCTATTTACAGGTTATTAAGATACAACATCAGAAAACTATACAACTGACACCTACCAAACTACCAAAATATAGTCATAAACCAAAAAAATACAGACCGCTTCTACGCAAAAGCTGGTAAAGGCAACACAATTGTAATATTAGATAAAACAGAATACTACTACTACATTACTCTCAAAAGGACCTTAAATTAAAATAAAAGCACCCTAATGATAAGGAAAACAAAGACCGTTTTAAATAACTTCGCTTTCGTAAACAAAAAACTAAGCCACAAATTCAACATATACAAAAAATGTATTTCAGACCCAAAATACACAAACGAAAATTAGTCGACAATAAACACTCGGTCAAAAATTCATAAGAATTAACCGAAAAATCAAACATTTATTATTAAAAATAATGAAATACTAGACTCATTCGACATCTCTTTATCTATTCCTCAGTGTTCTACATAAGGAGACTAGAATTTTTAGAATATAAAAAAGAAATTCCAACAAAAACCATTAAAGAGTATACCTTTCGTCATGCATGACAGAAACATTTCCAAATAAACAACCAAGTATACGTAAAAACTGATGGCACCACGATTGGAAACCTATTATTCTCGTGTTAGTTAAACTTTTCATGAGCTACGTTGAAGAGGAATGTAAGAAAAAAATTAAATAATTCCCATCGACATGAACTAAGAATGTGGATGACGTTCTCGCCGTGTTAGATACAGCACCAAACGATGCAGACAATTTCCTATAAGACAAACTTAATATCCCACAAACAACTTCACTCACAAAATAGAAAACAATAACACTGAATGTGTCACTACATTTCTCGGCAGAACACATGGTGCCAAATTCCTAGAAAAATTACCGATGTTAAACCTTTCATTGTAATAAATAATAGATAAAAATTATATTCCCCAACGTGTACCTTTGACGGACACTCACGCACAAACTCTGTCATCTACCGTACACGTCTAAAAACAATAAAAACATCGTAACGTGTTATTTTTTATAATCTACTTTCGGCGAATCACCACTGAAGACGGCTGCATTGCATCAGAAATTTCCAGCCAGTTTACATAACCTTGTTGCGACTAATGGAGATACTATGGTAATTAATGTGTTTCAATTTATGGTACTTATGCTTATTCTTGAATAGATAAAAGCTACCAAAACGTTTGATGCGAAAATTCGTTACCAAAAACTATAATGTGTCAAATAAACTGTAAATAAAATATGCCATTTACAATGCAAACCTAAACAAAAACGATTCACAAACGGGAATGAGATATTATTAAACAATTCTACTACAATGGATGAAATAAACAGCAGAGAATAAGTAAAAATAATACCATAATAACGTCAAACAAAGGAAAAATAATGATTATTCAGCACATCTATTGCTTTTTCAAGGAAAAGAGATGATTCATTAATCATAATTTACAATTCACTTCCTTATAATTGCAAATACTCTATTAATCTGGAGAATCTAATAAGTTTCAATTTATTGTTTAATATTTGATTACTCAAAAGAAAAAACATATAATTCCCTTGTGAAATACTTCTAACTTAAACGAAAATAGTGAATCACATCACATATTAAGTAACGCTCATTAAAGATCGTGCTTCTGACAAACACTAAAAAATCTACAATTTATCAACCTACAAAGCACATCGTAAGCCTTTCCACTGAACCATCGCTAAATAAAACCACATTTTGTGAAGAAACGAGAAAGACTCTAATCGAAGACGGTTTTTTAAATCACGTCTCCACCTTATTCCCCCCAAAAAAAATCGATTTTTTCTCGATAGAATCTCACGAATGAATTCATTTGCCAACAAAAAATATTCGCAGCCACAAATAAAACCTCATTTTCTTAGCCACAATAATCTCCTCCGCGACAACGAAGCTTCCCCCTCCCCACCTCTAATAACTCCTCCCACCAACAAACTTCACACCCTCCCCCTTCCACTCCTCATAAATGCGCCCTCATTCCGTATCGCCTCCTCTCCTCCTAACGGGCTGATCGTTGCCGCGGCGATAAAGAAAGAAACACGAAAAAGTAGAAGAGAGTGAGATACATAGAGAATAAAATAAAGTATCCCGATAGAGTATTGAGGGATTGCTTTCGGCGATGCATGCGGATTGGAAAGAGGTTGGAGGAGGCGGGATAAGGTAGGCGAGGAATAGTTCGTCGGGGAAGTGTGGGAGGCGAAAAGGAAGAGGTCTTCGCTATCTATGCATGCACGCCTTGGGACTTAGTTTTCTATAGGTCTACCGATACTGCATCTGGCAAAATGCGCAGCGGGTGAAGAATTCTAGCGAGCGGAGGGGACGGTTGTCGATGGGTTGGGGGAAGGAGTTCCACCTCTCCCTATCTCTCTCTCTCTCTCTCTCCTCCTCTCACTCCTCTAGGATGGGTAGGCAGGGAGGCCATTAAGAAAGGGCGGTGGCAAAGGCGCCGTGAATTTTTAACGTCGCCGCCGTGGCGACTGGTGATTCACAGGGACTGCACTTTTAAGGGCGTGACGTGGTGGAAGGTGACCTCCTGACAAGATGGCAGCCGGAGGAGCGGCGGTAGGACGGCCGCGAGAAGATTCCATGGCGGTCTCTCGCGGATGGAAAAAAAAAGGAACGGAAAATAAGGCGCAGCCAATGAAATCCGACGACGACCGCGTGAGTTAAATGCGGCTCGGATTACTTTTTTTTAAAAGATGGCGTTCACGTGTAGCTGATTTTAATTACAGAGATGTCGATTAATAGAGAAAAAATGTCTCGATAGAGAAGTATTTTCTGGTAGATAATGTATTAACAGTGGATGTTTCGCTCGAGTTTTGCTATCCCTATTTTAGCTGTTTGGAATCGTAGTGAATGATATTTTTGCTTCAATCCTTATTTTGTTAGGAGATATTTGTTGATTAATTTAAGATAGCATGTCGTCGGTTTGTCACGACTACGATTTCATGTATAATAGATTTTTGATCATCATATAGGTAAAGGTTACATCAGAATTTACGGCCATTAAGACTTTCGGTTCTTTCTATTCACAGATACATTTGTTCTAGCCGATTTGTAACCAATGCTACTGTTCTCGATTTCGTTGAATTCTCCTTGTATCACGTAAAGGTAACTAGACTCTCTACGTGGTAATCGCATTAATAATCCCTTCCCATTGCACCCGAAGATACCAACAAACCCAATAAAGTTTGAATAAAATTCTACAAATGATTGAGAGATTTTCGCAGCATGAAGATCTTGTAGTGATTCACAATTCCTAGAAACAAACTACATGAACCGACTATTAGTAATTTCCGAGATTTTCTGTAATAAACGCTTTTACATATATCCAGTTTTTTTAGAGGGCAGCTATTTAATTTTTAAAAAAAACATAAAAGAATTTTATGTACACTGTGAAGATATATTAGGAATTTAAGCCATTATGTTATTACGGTACATCTTGACACATTGTCGTTAACAAAAAGGAGCTTATATAACGTATTCAAAATGGAACTAAGAAAAGGAGAGAATATGTCATATATATTAGGTAGATAATTTTTTAACATGATGCATTACTTGATTGAATAATTCTTTCCAAAACCTACCGCTTTCATTTTCCTACCTAACTGGAGCCATTGATACGTAGTCATGGAACGTTAACATTTTGGTCCGATTTCGTGAAAATAAATAACGTATTGATGTTAGTTAGTGCTCTAATATAAAAATACATATAAACAGATATATAATAACGTAAGTAAAAGCAACGACCGGATCTACAGATCTATATAATATGAAGCTTTAATTAATTTGAGGAATTCCAACAAGGATTCCGTTCCACGTTAAGCACCTCTCCTTAGTGCAAACGCATTCAATTTTTAAAATATTGTGGATAAGAGGCATAAAGTTATCTTATAAATCAATGTTGATCGAGAAATAGACAGGATGTTTTTTGTCAATGAACCTAATCAGTGTTGATTCCAGACACTGTTGACCGGGAGGGAAAATGAAAACTTGGCGGGTATTTTTTAAAATAAACATTAGTTTGAAGTTTGAATGATATACATAGTTTTTTATTATAGATATAAAAATCATATTAAATTCAAATCACATGGAAATTATTAAGTGAAGTGAAAATTGATTTTGAAAAACACAACGCTTCTAAATTAAATAAAATGGTGCAAAAAAATATCGATGAATTTTACAAAAAAACTGACGAGCCACGGATTGTGTTGCTTTTTTTAACAAATGTAATGATGATTGCTTTTATTATAACTAATTAAAATATGTAATATATATTAAAAATTACTAAGTATGTACAATGAACACGTTCACATATATGTATTCCTAAAATGTTTATGTATTTTTCGTTGTTGTGGTAACAAAATTAAATAAATACGTTACTTCGTATGTGCACTTATCATTGTTACCAAAAATCATTTACTTAGCTTATTATTTAATAAGTACAAATAAGTAAATAAAATTATTCTTTTACGCAGAGCCCCTCAAAGTTTTTCTTGTTTGGGGGAGGTGGTCCTCTCCCAATAACGGGCACCTCCCAATAGCGGGCAGAAATTCAATTCCCCGCTGGTGCCCGTTATTGGGAGGTTCAACTGTATTATATAATTATAAATCTTACATGACATTTCAACAGTCTCATTACTCCTAGAAAAGTCTTTGAATATCACACAAATTATTAATTCACATGTATTGTGTATAATATAGTATAAATCACAGAAATGAATATGATTGTATAAGTAAACGCTTTAAATTAACCCGAGCCGCCTTTGTTTTTTATTAGCGTATGTTTTGTTAACTTCATCCATTAATGTAGCTGGCAGGGAACAATAATATTTCTTAATATTAAATAAATCAAATAAAATTTTAATAATTTTCGCATGGGTGGAGTTTTATTCCACAGAGGGTGAAAATCTTCCCGGGTCCCCCCTTGGATTCAACATTGAACCTAATATTTAGAAATTTACTTCCAATAAAGCCTAACGACTTAAGAGTGAATCAATCTGAACAATAAGAGGATGAATACATCACGTCAAAACTACTAAAGTTATCCAAAAGATGGTTAATTTTAGTTTGGCTACAAGAATAACATCTCCGATAGAGTGGCATTTAACGCTAACGTGAAACTGAACGCTTCGTGCAAAAATTAAAAAGAAAAACAACGACATAGACGTTAGTTTCTCCCTTGTAAACGGTAAAAGAAAGTCCGTAATCAACCAGGCTAGATTATCAAAGACTTATCGACGAAATACATTCAGGAAGTTAGTCGCAGCAATCAAAGCAGTGGTCGTTGATATGAGGACTGATAGGGCAAGGAAAGGACCCTATTCTTTAAATATACAATGTTTTAATATGTCTTAAGTTAACGTAAGATTCAGAGTAAAAGACGTTGTTCGTTAAATTTCGACGGGATTTATGTAAATATAAAACTACAAGCATGTGAGCTAAAAACTTGATAAATCCGTATCTTCAATGTAAAGTGTTCTCCCATAAAATATCTAAAAATCCTTGCACGTCTCTGCTAAAGTTTAAAACCGAATAACTAAATCGCCTCTCTGCGTACTGTGCTGCCGCGTGGTCAAAATGGCCGTGACCAGAACTATGTATATGACACTGGCCTAAACGGCTTAATCAGGATTATGGTTATCGAAGTCAAACAGAATCGTCAGGAGACTTCTCTATTGAACGATAAACAAAATATAATCGACTGGAAATTGACGCCTAAACTAATAATTTCCTGTTGGTGTACTTCGTTTGCTTGCGATTACTCGCAGCCCACGATAGTCAAATGAATTGATTTTAAACGTAAGCGATCCTCTCATTAAGATTAAAATTTATTCAAAGAGTTAAAAAGTTTTCGAGTAAGTATTTGTGATTCATGTCAAATTGTTAGAAGATTACAGAAAATACATTTCTTCCCTCGCGGAGAAATTCATTGGTGCCTTCGGTAGTTTTTTTTAGTAAAAAAGACGAACTAAGATATTGCTAATTTTAGCTTTCAGAAATCCCCTTTAAAAAATTAATCAAAAACTAATGTGTGATGAAATTTTCTCCATGGTGACATTCAAGTATTACCGTCCCCGTTCGCGAAAACTCGTCATTTTTAACAGAGAATTTGAAAACGTTTTCCCCGAATTCATCAAATTATTTTAGTAATAGATTTGTAGAACATTAAATAACGTGCTCCCGTGAAACTAGAATAAAAATTGTCATAAAATATTTTTCGTACAAACCTAACCCGAATAAATAAACATAAAAAGCAGCTATAATGCATTAATTTTACGCTAAAATTTATCTCGAGCGTGAAATTTTGGAATTTATGAGCCCATAGATTAAGGGCTATTGTGAGCTCTTTTAAGATTTCCACACTCAAAAAGATCTCGTCCAAATTCCAATTGACGTTTTGTGCTTCGGCATAATCAATCATCTGTCGCTATCATCTGCTTACCCTACAGATTAGATCAAAGCTGATATTAAGTGGACCTTAATCCGAGAACTAACAGTCGACGCTGCTGCCTCGCCGTCCAACTAAAACAACCGATCAATCATTTTAAGCAAAACAGCATCGAAGGATTACACTCTGGTGACCGTTCCCTGCTGCATTTAATTTTAATCACTTTCCTACGGTGACGATGATTTCCTCCGTTGCAGAGTGTGTGACTGCTACTCGGTTAGATCTGCAATTCTGATCATTTTTTTCCTCGAAGAATATTTGGTTATGCGTAACCATGATGAAATTTTTTTAATAACACCTGGAATAACAGGGCAATATTATACATTAAACTTTGAAGGTACAAAATTTGGTAGGTAGCTATTAAAGATTGAGACGACTTTCAAACTTGGAAATCCTCAATAAAAACAAATCACAAATAAGTAACATAATTAACTGAGATTTTGGAGAAAGTTATGTTTAATAAGCTATTTGAATTTGATAAAAAACTTTAAATTGCTATTATTACTGCTATTACTGATTTACGTTTATTTTCTGCTCATAAAGGGTTTCTTGATTCATTACCTATCTTTCAGTAGCCAACAGGACAAAATTTTCATTCGTCACATTTGTAGAAAGCCGACTGACAATGAGACATGACGGCAAATTACACACGATGGGAAAAAATAAAAATAGCTTTAAAACCAAATGCAAGTAAACCCACAAGGACGCAGGAAGATCTCTAAAATAGAATAACAGCTAAAATGAATATCATTTTAAAAATGTTAATTTTACAAAACACAATGGTCTAGAACAGGCATATGTATCAAACTCGCAGAGGCGTCAGAGACGCATTAAAGCAATGAATGTTAAAGTAGGGCCGCAGCATTTTAATCTGGGTCAGAGCCAGAAAAAAAGACCATCTGTTTAGCCGTTAAAATCAATAACTTAGAAAACGCGTTCTATTGCAATTCACTAACTGTGAAAAAAATGTTGCCCCTCTTCACTAAAATAAAGCGTTTCTATAAAATTTTAAACGATTTAGTTAATACCAAAATTAACATTTGGCCCGCAATGATAGACAGAAACGGCCGCATCCGGCCCGCCAGTATGACATGCCTGACCTAGACCGCAAATTCCCAAACTGGGTGCCACAGCTGATTCATAGGGGAGCAGCGGAAAACGTTGTTTGTAATGAGAATTATTTATAAATATTTTAGGCGATAATGCTCAAATGTATTGTTGATGACGTGATACCAACAAATAAATGCGTTCAAACGTTGTGTTACCCTAATGTATAATATATAAATGTGCACTCTTATTTTCCACAGGAAAGGGAGTCGACTCTAAAAAAATTATTGGAAACCACTGATCCAATGGGAATGATTTATAATTATGCGAAGAACAAAACCGTTCGAAACAACGACGGCATACGTCACTCCCGGAGTCCGCCGCTTTCTCCAACCAAATTGACGCCGCATCATTCCGTCCGCGCGCTGCGACCAGCGCTTCTGGCGGCGGGATACGATCCCGTGACCTCTTCAAGACGGACGCCGCAAAATTTTACCATACTCAACTTAGAGAGAGAGAGATATATATATATATATATATATATATATATATATATAACAGAGAACAGACACCTCCGAACGGCTTTTATTTTGTCCGAACGCTTTTCTGCTCGACGCAAAAATAAAAGCGAAGATAAAATGGTGAGGAAGAAAGAGAAAGAGAGATAAGCAAAAAGAAAGGGGAGCATTAAATGAGTAAGAAGAGGAGAAGAGAAAAACACCCCGAGGTACAAGGGTGGGGTTAGGAGAGTTTCCGTAATCTGTCCTAGAAAGAGAGAAGAGAAAGATAGAAGGAAAAAGAGCGCGAGATAAATATATATATATAGAGAGAGAGAGAGAATGAGCGAGAGAGGGAAGGAGTGAGCGCGGGAGAAAGAGAGGGGTATGGGGGAAGAGGGAGTGAGCCGAGGGAGATAAAAATAATAAATCATGGCAGCGATATCGAGGCCCTCGATTCTTTTTCGCTCCACCTTATTCTTCCCCTCCAACGTTCTCCATCTGCCTCCCTCCCTCCCTCTCTCCTCTCCTCCCCTTCCCACTCCCTCTCCCGATGACGACTCCCACACATCACCCGCTTCCCTCTCCTCCCTTCTTCCAACTCCCACCCCATAGACCATCATCATCATCATCATCATCATTACCATAGAGCACCTTCTCCCCCTCCGACGCCCTCCACCTCCTCCCTCCCTCTCTCCCCCCCCCCTCCCTCCCCCGATATTCTTATCGGTTCCTGACACACAATTCTTTCTCCGTTTCCCATTCCATTCCTTTTTGCCTCGCTGCATATACACACACACACACACACACACAAAGCGATCTGCAAGGGAGAATAATAATTATTGCCATCATTCTCTCTTTTTCTCTATGTCTATCTCTCTCTAACGCATTGTTTTCCGGCGATGATGCCCGGAGTCGCTGAAGCCGACGCCCAAAAATGGCTTCGAGTTCGGCGCGCCGTTATGTGGAAGAGAAAAACGTTTTGTTTGGATTTCTAACGCCGTGATTTCTTTTAAAGTGCTTTCCAATCTATCCAGATAAATGCCTAAAGATCGATTCTATTGATCAATTTCTCAGGACGAAATTTCAGAAGACGTGAAATGAAGTAAATATTACATTGTGGGTGAACTGACACTTTTTGAAAGGGGGGAGAATTTGTTTCATTATTTCGTGTCTTTTTAATAACGTAAATAATCGAGTCTGTATTACTCTAACGTCTCTATCTCGAATATTCGATGAGAAGAATAATATTTTTCCCGATGGTATCCGCTCGAAACTTTGTTTTATCTTAAATTTTGAGCAAAAAAAACTTCCCGGTAAGTATTACAGTGTGAACTTATCGCTACGTTAATCCGCGACTCTGACGATTCCATTTTTTCTACTTTAAATTTTTAATTCATTTCATTTAAGCTAAAAAAAATACTTCACTTCTCGCGTTATACCGATTCATTATTTTTCTTTCACGTCCCAACGCGGTTTACGACCAAATTTAAATTTATAAAAGACAAATTAAATTTACACGAAGCGCTCGATTAGTGTAATTTTTTAATTACCAGAAAATAATGTCGAATTGGGGTTCCCTTCTTAATCGCGAATTACTATGACTAAATGTTAACATTTCCCCATGACTAAAGGAAATTCATATACCCCCGTTGTAAAGAATTTATATATGCGACTATAATTTTAACACCAGAATTGCGAGTCCAAAACTGTTCAATGATATCAAGAAGCAATAAAAAAATTCTCCGAAAGATAATTATTTCTGCAAGGATGCATCGTAGACATCGCCTCCTGGCAAAAAATTAAACATAATTCAAAGAGAAAATATAAAAAAATTCCCGATACGCGGGTCCTCGAATAAATTTCCCTCGAAAACTTATTGATACGGGAGCATAGAACTCCCAATCGCCGATCTCCCTCTCCCCCCCCCCCCAATCTTCCGATGTATTCCGACTCCTCCCCCCCACCCTCCGCGTAAATTTCTCTCAAAAATCCTTTCTTCTTTTACCTAAACTCCCCGCTTCTTCTCCTCCCACTCTCTCAACTCATTTATTTATCCCACCGTGAAATTTTTCAAAAACCTTCTCTTATTCTCAAAAATCCCTCCCCTTTTCACCCCTCTTCTTCCCAAATTCCCCCTGCACCTCCCCCCTAACCATTCCTATCCCACAATCATTTCTCCTCATCCCCAACCCAACCCTTAACACCCCAAACCCGCATTATTTCCTACCAATATCTCCACCTTTTAGCAAACACACCGACACACACACACCAAGTTCCTTCGTCTCTTCCCCTCCCCACTCCATCTACGCCCACGCTTCTTCTCCATCCCTAACATCGTTCCTTCCACCCCCCACTGCTGCTACTCCTCCGAGGGGGAAGGGGGAGGGGAGGGGGAGGAGACCGAGAATGCGGGGGCGTCTGGGAGGGTGGGAGGAAAGGGGTGGTGGGGGGAGAGAAAGAGGAGGTTTTGAGATACAGGATGGCACATCGGCATTGGCTGGAAGCGCCTTTTTCATGAATTTCTGATTCCCGCCGATATCGGGGCGCCCCCTCCCCCATTCTCCTCCCCATTCACCATCTCTTCCTCCGCCTCTTTTACTCCTCTCCCTCCATCGCGTCGCCCCTCAACCCAGTAATACAGGAAATTTGGCAAACTTGCCTCCACGCTCTATCGGCGGAACTCCTTCCTTCCACTCCTCCTCCCACTCTCCTTCCCAATCTTCTCCCCCCCCGACCTTTCCCTCTCTTCTCCCTTTAACTACCCCATTCTCTCTTCCTACTTCAACCTCTTTCTATCCTTTCCTCCCACCTATTCCTCCCACCCCATCACCTCCCATTCTTAGTCCCCCCCTCCCCTCCCTCTCTCTTTCTCTCCCCACTCCATTCTTGTTACTTATCTTCCTCCTCCTATCTCCGTTCCTTCCGAGTGTTTACTCTGTAGTAAGGCGAAAATCCATCCTCCCTTACCTTCGCCGCCAAATTCGTTATTTTATCCCCCTCCCTCTTCCTTCTCTCCCTCCTCTCTCTCTATCACCCACTTCAATCCATCGCGACCCTCGAGGTTTCCACGGCAATGCGTCGTAACGTATACGACGCTCCATCTCTCGTCGTCGCCGAATTAATTTTTCCCCCCCGTTCGTGGCGCGTCGTACGACGAATTATACTTCGTTCCCGCCTCCTTAAAATGACAGCGCCACCACCCTCCACTCGCTGGACGCTCGATGTCTTTTCGAGGCGTTATTTGGAGAGAGAGAGAGAGAGAGAGAGAGAGAGAGAGAGAGAGAGAGAGAGAGAGAGAGAGAGAGAGAGAGAGAGAGAGAGAGAGAGAGAGAGAAAAGAGAGATAATGATAAAGTAAACGATTTTTTCCCCTGAATATTTCCAGGAAAAATCGACCGACGAATACTTGTTGACAGTGCGAGTGGTGGATGCCCGATACGAATGTTTATTGCAAGATAAAATGGCATCAAAATGTTTCGCGGCAAAACGCCTACGTACGTGCACATACGCACTCCTAAACTTAGGGCCTCGGAGCGGAGAAAAGGGTTTAAATGTAGAAGAGTAAGTGCATTAAGGCCATTCGGGCCACGTCGCAATGCAATAACTATAACCGCTGGACGTCTTAACGTTATTGAATGGATTCCAGAGGATTAAGAGACCAAAAAGAACATCAAAAGATTGACGGAATAGGTAAATTTTGAAACTCTTATGCAAAGGTAAAGAAGGCAAGCGATAGACAAAACTGGACGATTAGATGATTCTTTCGCCTGTAAATTGATATAAAAGGACTGACGACGATCATATATGTACATACGTATGTATATAGATTGCGCAGGAAAAATTCATTCTGACAATAAATCAATTAATTCGGTAGAATTACTCTTCGCGTACTTACTTTGCATGAATAATTCATCCATTCAGCGCATACGCGGTGAGCCCATTCACTGCATGCAAGAGTCGATTCATTGTAATGCGGAACATTCATTCATTTCGTCCGGACATCAATTTAATCTAAATAGATGCATTTATTCGTTGCATTCACACACGCGATGCATTATTTACTTGTTTTAAAAATAACACTTCGTCATTTAACACAAATTACTAGTTAAAACTTAAGAAACCAAATTAAAATATAATGACCAACTGTGAGTTTGCTATTATTAAAAAACGAAATCCATCATGTATATATGATTCTTTCCTGTCGAGAGTACCTATCAATTCAATACACCGATCGTACACAATACTATCAGAGATAAATCAATCGTAACTTCGTTACTGCAATATCAATAACACGCCGAAGAGTGGGCGGGAGAATGAGATGTGGGAAATACCGAAGGAGATAAGACGGAAAGAATAATATTTAATGACCATCAACCTACGACGCGGGTGCAATACGAAAAACTCAGAATGACGTAGCAACTTGATAAAAAGGTTTTCACTTCGTCGATGCGTGGCTGAGAAAGACTTTCCGGATGTTTAAAACAGTAGATCGAGAAGAAAGGACATTCTTTATAATGGGATTTTCAATAGAATGTAATCAATGAATCATAAATTACTTACGAAGCTAAGGCTTTTCTCTGAATGCAGATGTGACGAGCTAGGAGTACTCACCTGCGAGAGAAAAGAGAGACGAATAAATATATTTTACAGTTTACCAATCAGGACACTTTAACACATGATAATTACTTCCAACAAACTGTTCGTGTTTTAAATAATCCATCCCACAAACACACATTTTACCCAAAATATTAATTAATATTCAACACTCATCGACTTCGATAACTCAGACATTTGTGGAACCGATAATCAAACATCTTCGAACACGAACCCGAACTCTTCTTTCTTTTCAGTTAAAAATATAGCGACGTAATTAGAGATCCTACTTTGGGGCGTGTGGCCTCGTGTAACCCGGTACAAAAGGATGGTGAGGTTCGAGAAGCGAGGTTGTGTTCCTTAGGTTTCAGAGAGAGAGAGAGAGAGAGGACATTATCCTGGTCAGTCGATTCGCAGCAAAGATATGTAGATTCAGAAGGGTGGAGGGGTCATCTTGAAAGGGAGTGGGCGACATTGGAGACAAGTTCGCAGAAGAGAAGGGAAGGTTTGCAACATGGGTGGCCTAAAGATCAAGGGAGGTTGTCTTGCGGGTGGCCTGCATCTAAGATGGTTATTCTTGGTCTGCGGGAAAATTTCGCGAGGAAACTCTCCACCTTTGATTTCATCAATCTGATGAACAAACCACGAATTTTATTGACTACCGTTTCTTATAACCGACACCTTCCGCGATTCTTATGTACATAATGTTTCGATATTATTGATTCGTATTTCTTAGAATGAGTGATGAAAGTACTCGTCAGGACTATCACATGCCATTGTGTCAGCAAAAATAATAACATCTTTAGCGAAAGATTAACTATATTGATATAATTAGAAATCGACAGAAGGAACATAAAACTATTATATATATATATACACACACACACCCTCGCAAATGGGCACTTGGCGACAATTTTTCAAATCTATAATTTACAAGAGAATGAAATGAAACTGTGTAACAAAGTACCATTAGCCAAACAATAACGTGTTAAAATAAAAACATTGAATGGTTCACCTCTACGGGTAAAAAATATGAATTATTTCATAAGCCTTGATTTTACGGATTAGTTGGAAAAATGACTTAAGCGATAACGATATGAAATGATTATATCACTGTCCATAGGTTAAAAATAGCATTTCAAGGCATTCTTCCGTTTCTTAAATAAACAGATGTTTTCATTTTCTCTGAATTGTCGCTCATAAAGATGAGTCGGTGTTTATGTCAAAACTAAACCGAGTCGTATTATGTAAAAAAAATCGAATAATTGTATAATACGCCGCGAATCAAATTTTAATATATGAAAGAAAAACTACCAACATAACAGTACAATTTTTTTAAATTTCACATCGGGACCTCGATAAAAATGGCAACAGTAGATAGGAAGGCGGTGGCGAAACCAGAATAACGGAATATATACATAAATACACAAAAAACGATCCCAGAAAGATACCAAACAAATTTATTTTTCCGAAAATCTCAAATATGATATACCAGATGCTTCAAGGCCACCGATACTTCCCTCCGATGATTAAGAATCTCACCGTTCGATTATTTAAATTTTGTTTTTTTAGAAAGCCAGACAATAAGTTACGCCATCACTTCGTCAAAAAAGAAACAATCAATGAGATAGCCGTTCGACTCCGTTCTTTTCGTAGTTAGGATAGGCTTTGAGCGTGTCTAACAGACCCAATTCGAGAACAAAACAAAACCATTAAGAGATCGGAGGCAAGTAGCCATCAACCTTGGCAGTGAAGGTGAGCCCCGTAATCTTAGCGTTCCCGCTCGGGTGTTCCATCCACCACGCCCGATTCCTTTATCATCCTCGGCCTCCATTTATCACCCAACCTCTCCCCTCTCTCTCTCACAGCCAATGTCTTATCAAACTCAACCAAGGACAACACACACTCCTACACCGCCACCCGACAACAACACAAACAAAGCTCGACAGCGATTAGAACGCCCATCGCGTGTGAATAGTATTTATTTACAAAGAATATTGCCTTACTTCGACGATTTTTCCTAACATATGGCTACGTCTTTTTCCACCAAAGCAGACGCCTAATAAAAAAGGGCCTCCTGCGGAACGTAATTGTCGGGAGCTGTTAAGATAATTCGATTCGGATCTGTTGCGAGGTAGTATTTTTTAATTCGAAACGAACTTGCGAGAAAAAACTTTCCCTTATAGAATCCAACCTAACGAGTCGCATTCCAAGCGAATTTGGCAGATGGGTCACTAGTAGCCCAAAATTACGGCGTATGAAAGCAGTGATAAAAAGAGCTATTTTCATAAACGTTTTCAATGGCAACGGGGAACAAGAGGTTTTTATGCATGTCGCTAGGTGGGAGGAAAAAATAGCCGTTAAGCAGATGTACAGTAAATACATCAGGCACTTCAAACGTTAGATAAATACGTCATTAAAATAATGTATTTATCCTTTAAATAGTTAAAAATTGGTTATACGTGAACCGGCCATTGTTATCAATATATAAGAGAGGAAAAGGTATGTTCTTCAAGAATAAAATGTTATTACATCAATAATTTCGAAAAACTTATTTTTATGACAGAAGCCAGATCTTTTTCAAGATTTTCAAAGAAAAGAGAAACAACATGATCGAATGAGAAGTTATAAAAATTAGATAACTTATCTCTAACAAATATCTCTAAGTGATACATATAAATGCCAATTCTTCGATATTTTCCCAACATAATATAGTTGTGATGTTCACTACACATGAGGTCAACAACTACAAATTGTATAGCATCCTGAACTCAAATTCATAGACACACTTCTGAAAGTTGATATTAGTAAAATAGTTCCAGTATTGAAAATCGGCAAGGGCTTAGAAAAGCTTTCGCTGTAGTGAAATTTCGTTAATTCGTGTATTCGCGCGAGGTTCTTACGGACGATTGCGATAAATTCCCGTTTTCCAGAAAACTCGCCGCGATAATTCCGAATGAAATTATACAGGTTCGATAGAGGTAAGAAAAATGGTAGGCGTTGTTCGGACGAAGGAGGCGAAAAGAAAACATAATGGCTGGTGATGTGATACGTTTTATTTGCTCAGCAGCTCCAAAGCACACCAGTCGAGAGAGAGAGTAACTGCTTTCGAAGGTTTGATAAGGCGACAGAGGGCGTGTCCGAAACGAGCACACAATGCGTTTCTGTCCTTTTCGCTCAAACAAAAAACCGTCAAAAGGACAAACAAACGTCACTGAAATTACGCAACGACACGCACTAGAACTCGCAGGTTTTATAACGTCGAGGGTAAATACACGGAAAATGTAGCGGGCCGCGGCGAAAAATTGCGCTTATAAACATATGTCGGAACAATAGAATTAGCAAGTCCGTACCATTACATACCCAGAAGCGAAAATTGGTAGCGTTTTTATGCGAATTATTCGGATTTTTTTAGCACGGGAAACTGCTAATTTTACGAAACTTTGGCATTATAAAATCCCAAAGCTTTAGAAAAGTTATTCTTACGAACATATAATTCAAACAATATATTAACATATAATATTCTCCAAAATAAATAACTATAAAATATGAAAAATTAAATACTTAGTTATCTCCAATATTCACAACACTGAAATTATATATTCTAAACTTTTTATAAACTACTTTCGGTGAATCACCACCGTAGACGACTGTTTTGAAGCCAAAATGCACACTTGGTTTTTATAACCTTGTAACAGCTAATGGAGATGCATATGACTAGTAGATATATTTTTAAATTTTCGATAGCGAAGTTTTTATTCTCGAGTTTATTTTCAACCATAAGACGAGCTCGATAATTCTCCGTTTAATATAATACTCTGCCAACCACTACTTTTTCTTTGACAATATTTTATATGGAATAAACTTTATCCAACATGTTACAACACTTTTCAATTTTCTTTCTCGCGGAGAGAATACCACCTGCAACGAAACTCTCTACCGAGCCGAAAGATGGATTTCTCAGAATGATATAAAACAAACATGATAGTTTGAAACACCAACAAACGAAAAAGACAAATGAACGCGGAGAGGACGGCACATAAAAAAAGTACAACGCGCGCCACATAAGCGCGTTTTCAGTTTCGAGAAAACCTCCCCCCCCCCCACTTAATAAAAAATAAAAACTAAAAACGCGATTTTTTTGTCACAAATCGGAAAAAACGCGCCATTAGTCTTAGGGTCGGAAATCGTTAATTTCTTCGAACCACCTCCCACCGTAAAAATCGTTAAGGAGCTGAACCGGAGAGTGTCTCTGATTTCACGGGCTCCCGAGAGAGTTTCGCGAGAACAAACGTAGGTATCGCATTGTAATCGGAACCCCGTTGCGCTTTTTAAATGCAAAACGCCACTTCGAATCACTCAAAAAAACAATGCGTTTGCGCAGTTACTAGCTCGTTTCATAGCCTTTTACAGCGTGTCACAAATTCCCTAATCGGCTCCCTGAGATCTTTCTCACCCTTCCCTCCTTTTGTCTCGTACTTTTTTTTCCTCCCTCTCTCTCGCCGCTAAAACCCGACTCACAATAAAATATTGAAAAAAATAAAAGAACAACGCCTTAGCACAACTCCGTAAGCAATAATTCTCGCCATTCTTCCCTCTCTCTCTCTCTTCCTCCATTTTTTTGTTACCCGCTGAGAATACCGTGTTATAAAACAAGAACGATATAGCGTGACACAGACCTTCGATCATCCACTTTTTTTTATTTATATATATATCGCGGCTTCGAGAAAAAACTTCGTCCCCTTATATATATTTTTTTATTCCTTAGAGGGGGTTTGGACATATAGAAATGTATAAAAACCTTATCGTAATCTCTGAATCAAAAGATTAGCCCGAAAGGTGTCATAAAAATCGAGTGAGAGGTCCTTGTAAAATAGGAGTTCACCACCCTTTTTTCACGCCTCCTTCCCTTTCACCCCCTTTCTCCTCCTTTTTACACACGACTAAATCCTTAACAGATCAACCCCCCTTGCCGCCACACACACACACACACACCCTCTATCCCGCGCGCGCGCGCACACACACATACAGGACACCCCCTCCTCCTCTCGATCCGAACTCTCTTTTATTATCGCTCCGACAAATTCGTACGCTTTCCTTATCTCCCTTTCTTACTTCCCTCCGTCCCATTTCCTAAGGCTTTAAAAATTGACCGATGACGTCCGTTGGCCGAACAAAAGAACAAACAAACGGAACGCGAACGAAATAACCGCCACCCGATTCTAAAATAGCTTGAGGTGGAAGGGATGGATTTGAGGTGAGAAAATGGGCTTATCTTCCCTCGAAAAATAGTTGTTTAATAAAAAAAAGGGTGAAATCGCCGAAAAAGAGATAGAGGAAGAGTAATGCTCTTTCTAAGTTTTCTTTTTTACAAATCTCCGGTTCCTAAAATTTTTCCATTACGCGCACATCGATCCTCTTGTTTTTTTTTGGTTGAGTTCGCTTTGTGACAAAAATAAATTAGGGACGGGTATCGATATATTTCCGTCGTACTTCTCCCTTGCGCGCGTGTGACGAAGCGCGCGGGAAAATTCTTTAATAATTTGATTCGTGAGAGAAACTACGATAGTCTTTTGTTCGGCTGAAAATGATCCGATTATCAGGGAACAAACCCGCTGGTTCGCTGCGTTTTATTTTCTTAATAGAGAGATTTTCTACTTTCTCGGAATTCATTTCTTGGTTATTATGGAATATGCACGTATGATTAATACCCATATTCGATCTATACGATGAAATAAGATTGGACGACGCTCCCATCCCAATATAAGTACAGCCTCAATAAAGATAAAAACGTTTATTAATAGCTTCAACGAAGGAAAAAAATGTCGGAAATAGCACTATTTCAAAATACACCAAATAAATATACGAGAGGATTCGGAAGGCTATTGGAATCACGACTATAAAATGACAAGCTACATCTTATTTTAGAACGTGATGCAACACAAAAGATACGAAAAAAAGGTCAACTTTCCCACGCTAAAAAGGAAAGAGGAACCATCGTGTCGAATTGTCCGGAGCACGGAAGCATTAAATATATCCACTTGGGTCGTGTGGAAACAAATGAGTATATGGCCTAATAGAGTTGACTTATTTACCAGAAGCAAGCGATCGGAAATTTTTTAAAAAATACCACTTTTCATCGCATCCGTAAATGTTGATATTTTGTGCCTGAATTTTCTCATGCTCCCTTGGTCTACAGTGCGTGTGCGTGACAACATATACTTCAAAGCTGCTACTGGGGAAGAACACGTGGAAGACTTTTTTTCTCTCTCTCTCTCCCCAGTTTGAGAGATGTTTTGTAGATTCTGAGCGGCTAAAACTGTTATTATTCATAATTTTTTCTTAACCTTTTCCTCTCCCTCTCTCCTAGCGAGGTTATTCAAAGCATGCAGGTGGTGCGCGATAGTAGAGTCGATTGCCCCGGATAACAACGTTCTTCTTTTTTTTAGCGTTTTTTTGGTATCCTTCCACCCCCCTCTCCTTTACCTCCTCTTTCTCTACAACTACTACCACTACTACGCGGGAGAAAGACCACACATCACACTTTAAGAGGCCGTTCGGAGGGTGAATTGTGTGAGGCTGATGATAGATAAAAGGCGGAGTCATGGAGCGAGATTATTTTCTCAAGCCTGTTTTACACGGCGTGAATGATGACGAGGAAAAGGGGATTGGATAGACAAACTTGTGTACAGCGACACTGACTCGAATGTATAAGGCGATAGTTTTTTTTGCCGTTCGTTGTAGAGTAAGTCATTGAAGTTCACTCGCTAATACGGACAGTTTATTTCCGCGTAAACTTTAATTATAATAGAAATTTTTAAATATCTTAATCGATATAATGTAAGCGAAATAAAAATATGTTCAACAGGAATAACTTTAAATTACATAAACGGTAGTCGTATTTTTGGTTTCCGCGCGTTAAGGAATTCCTCGAGTCTTGTCGGTGTCGTGCTTTCAGATAAAAACTGAATCGCAATTTATGAAGAATTCGTACTTAATGTTAGTGATGTCGGTTTTTTCATTCTTATTTTATCTACAGCAGGATAGCCCAGAACACAAAAGCGCATCCTTTCCTACTTTCCTCTTCATGTTAATAATAATTACTCTCCATTTTATGATTGGATACCATGAACCACATCGATGAAGAACTAGATATGTATGATTTATGGAAACTGGAAAACGGAAACGAAATAAAGAAATCATGAACATGGAAAAGCAAATAAAACATGAAAATGTAAAATGTGTAATACGATTCATGACTAAATGTATTAGCGGGTCATCTATTAGCATAAATCGATTACCTCTGATAAAAGCTGATGAAATGAAAAATGTTCACTATCTATTGGACTGTTTTCAGTTACCAACTGTATCTTAAGTAGTAGCAGGAGAAAACTAGTAAATGCGGGAATTACTCCATATTTAACGAAAGAGATTTCAAAAGTATCCGCGGAAACAGCATTTTAATTTTGAGCTCACAAATAAAGGGAGCTCATTTTTTACACACGAACCCTTCCTAGAGAGATATTTCATAGGTAGCATCTTCATGGTGTTAAGATTGAAAATTCGATAACTCTCGGAATGCCGCTAATGATTTGTTCCTTATCAATTCTCCATAAAGTCATATCCAAGAGCAAAAGCAAACAAAAGAAACGGTCTCCAGTTACCTTTTCTTTTTTTTTATCGACTCGATTCCAGAGCCATTCTCATTTCCAAACGACTTCCACTTCCTGACCCCCCCCCTCCCCCTTTCCCCCGCCCCTCTTATTTTTCTCAGAACTCCCATTTACTTTTCTTATGTCAGAGAAAAAATACCACTCTATCCAACGCCTGTTCCTTTCCTTATCATCTTTCCACCTTATCTTTTTTATCACGATTTCGGAACCGTAGGTGTAAGCTAGAAAGAGTATCGGACGATATTGTGGTAAAGCGCAGTGGGTTGTAAGTTGAAAGGGAAAAAGGCGTTGGAGCTGAGTTTCTGATGTAATTCTGCAGATACAAAGGATATGTTAAAAGTGTTTCTTGTATTAGAGGACGGCGATAAAAGGAGGAAATGATTCGAGGAGGCAGAAAACAATCTAGATCTAGAATTCGAACCTGGCGGAAAATTGCCACTCGCGTGGACAAAGGAATGCAAAATGATCGCAGGAAATCTTGCAGAATGGGTTTAAGGGAATTAAATTTTAATGAGGAAATTTATTTCGCCTGGTAAAACATGACTTGCTTCGGGACGGTCGAAATAATGAATGGAGAAAGCCTTCAAATTATTTTCTTTGTTTAATATTTATAAAATGAAGTTTTTTCATGGATGCTTCAAAGACAAAAATCACCAATGACACGTGCCACGAAGTGTCGAAAAAATCACAACGGTAACATTATCGAGAAAACTTTTGAATCATAAGACTTCTTGTTGAGTCGAAAAATATTTTCGCACTTCTAAGGGCAACAGGTACGTTAAAACATCTTAATGTAGTGGAAACCATAAAATGAAATTAATAAATATCGCAGTATCAATCGAGTAGCTAATAACATGTTAATGCTATTTTCGTTGAATTTTGCAGTTATAACATTAATTGTTAAAAAACAATACATCCTAAAGTAAAAATTAATTTAACTCGTGATTTAATTACCAAATCATTAAACTAGTAAAATAGCAAATTTTGAAAATCAGCGAGGAGAATGGTTTTAAATTACATCGCAAAGCATATATTTAGATACAACAAAGTTCAGTACAGGTGTAGGTACTTCTAAGGAAGTTTAAAACACAATACAGATCAAACTCCGAGATAAAACTGATCATAATGCCTAATTTGAAACACCAGGAAACACACCGTTCCTACTCTCCGTATTAGAACTAAATCACCGTAAAAAATAACCTCAAACAAAACATCCGCCAAATATTTAATTACGCATTTTCTAAGGATCTCCGAAAAAAATCCCACTTAAAAACGCTTAACGAAACATTCTCCCCTTGGAGGAAAAAAATCTACGTTGGAAAACCGTTACATCCATCAAATCCCAAAACGATTCTTTCTCCGAAAATTTTTACTGCCGTCGTTTCGTCCTCCTCTCCTTTAGCGCGTATCCTCAAAAAATTCATCTCATAAACCATTATGGATGATATGCGATCACGAAGGAGAAGGTCGTTATGAATAATTGAAAAACTGATAAGGGAGGTTACTCTTCCACTCCGTCGTTCAAATCTCCGAGGGTTATATGGGAGGCGAAGAGAGAAGGAGATAGAGGGAGAAAAAAAGAAAAGCGAAGAGGAGATGAGGGTAAATAGAGATAGGAAGGGAGAGAGATAGAAAGAGAGGTTACGCCGGAAGAAAGAGGAAAAGATAGAAGAGGAGCTGGTAACGGAATGTAGAAAAGACGTAGTATAGGATTTCGAGATGGAGATGAGAAAAGGAGAGAAAGAGAGGCATGGGAGAGAAGAGAGTGGGAGATGAGAAAGATAGAGGGTGTCTCGTGGGAGGAAAAAACGAGGAAAAGAGAGAGAGAGAAGGAAGCAATGAAAAATGCAAGACTTATCCTTATCATCGAGTCCCAACATTCCTCTCCCTCTCTCTTTTTCCCACCCGACCATTCCCCCCTTCTTCTCCCCCTTCCCCCCAAAGCATCCCTTTTTACACTTCCTCCCTTTCTCTATTTTCCCGCGGACGACGTATTGAATCCCCACTTCTCTCCTCCCACCCCCACGCCCCATCCCCCCCTTTTTCAGTCTCCACTTTATCTCCCTAGCATCCTCCATCACTCCCCCCTCCCTCTCTCTCTCTCCGCCCGTATTGCCCAACACCGACCTCCCACCTCCAGAACTCCTCTCTCACCCTCCTCCTTCTCCCTACGTCACAGGTTCTCTCCATCACTAATAAACATTCTTGTTCATAACTGATAACATTGATGAATATAAATAAAGAAGGCCGCATCCTAAATCGTCCCTCTCCCTCTCTCTCTCTCGATAGGAGATCTTGCGAACAGCCACGCCCCAAAAAATCCCTCATCTCGAACGCTTTGCGCAACCCAAAGTTGTATCTCATAACCGATCTCATCCCTCTTCCCCGTTCATTTACTTTGACATCGATTATGTTTTATGCAAACGGGTGTTCATAATGTATGTTAATGATTTTTCAGCGCAAAGCACTTGCTAGCTCTCTATAGAAGTACGAGAGTTTTTGCCGCCGTCGGCCAAGTTTCAGATGCAAGATATGACGCCCTATTTTTATAGAGATTGAGATTACGAACATAGCAGATTGATGGAGATGGAGAAAGTAACAGGGCACTCATCGTAGACAGGATAGAAGCAAGAAACTATTTCCAGGATTATCTCCGTCAATCCTGCGAGAAAGGATAGTGATGCTATTTAATAAATATTGTGATAATAAATAAGGTTCAAAAGTATAAAAGAGAAATATTGCTCAATGGTCACTGAAAAAGAACTTCTTGACTTTTCAAAATATATGTCCATTAAACTAATGCTTCAACTTTTCCTTAATTTACCTAGTATACTGATAAAATGACGAAAAACACCTCGAAAACTAATAGTTAATCGCTTATCTCGTTGCATCTAAAATGTTGGTCTTCTAAAACCATGAACATTTTCTGCGAGAGATCAGAAAATTTACGTTACGGGACGAAAATAAATTTTTATATAAATAGAAGAGTATCGATTTGAATGTATATATTCAATACTATTATAATTTCTAATCGTAATATGGGGCTTGATACAAAAACGAAAGCAATTAAAATTAAAACTGATTATAATATTATAACATTAAAAGAACGAAAAGAGAAAATACATATCAAAAAACATCTCGAATTTAAAGAGAATATTCTCATGATATATTCTGTCAAAACAATCATATGGTTCCGAATTTTTAGCTGGTTAAAATTTTTAAGCAACTATATGCAACGGGTATATAGAACTCATAGATATAAAAATATTTAGCCTCTATGCAGCAGCCAAAACAACTTCGTAGAACCTTCCGTTGTCTGACGAAAAATCTTTCCGAACTAAGACGATTCATTACACGAAATTATACGACGGAAAACCTCGTCGCAAGTAGACAGAGAGAGAGAGAGAGAGAACGAAAAAGTTAGGGATTGAAAAACAAATCCGCAAAACGTAAAAACCTAGATGATCTCCTCTTCCCTTTCGAAGAGAGCGCGCCGTCATTTATTACACTAC
This sequence comes from Uropetala carovei, assembly GCA_036926305.1. NCBI lineage: Eukaryota > Metazoa > Arthropoda > Insecta > Odonata > Petaluridae > Uropetala > Uropetala carovei. The sequence continues at coordinate 2,184,599 of JAXCHB010000241.1, forward strand.
TTGCCAAACGATCCCACCTTAACCCCTCTCGCCTCTCCGCCACCGACCCACCACCCACCCGACTCGCCCACCTGTAAGACCGATGGAAAAGGAAGATGGTTGAGTCCAGTTACGGGGAGGTTTGATTATAAACCAATCAAAAGAATAGGGAAGACCATTTACTGCACTCGCATCCGAGGGATGAGAAGGATCGAGGGAGAAGGAGAGATAGCCTCAAGCAAGAAAGAGGGAAGAGAGGGAGGGGGAGAGGTGGGTAAGTTGCTTATCTCGCGTAAGAAGAGAGAGGTACCGGCTCAAGTGGCTATCAATTGACTATGGCAAGAGTACGACTCTCAAGACTCTTAAGCAAATCCCTTCCTTCCCTCTCCAATCCTCTCACCGCACCCTCACCGATCCCTAGACTCCGATAGGTTTCGTACCGGACGCCCGGATGGGCGGAGGTCCTCCCCTATCCCACCCACCCCACCCCCCCTTCTGCATCTTGGCTTTGTATCCGACCCCGGAAGCACCTACCATCAGGTGTCTTAAGGAGGACGAGGTATAACCAAGAAAATCCCCCATCTCCGACACCCCTCTCCCTCACACCCAGCTCTCTCCCACACCCCATCACTCTCCACCCCTCTCTCCTTTCTCAAAACGTCCCTCAGGGGCACCAACCAACGGAAAGATATCCATCTTGGCCAAACCTGTTCATCTAAGTTCGATGCGAAACCTTTTGAGGGGGAAAAATGCCTCGAGGCGGCGATGAAGGGGTTTGAAGAGGGAGTCGAGAGAGAGAGAGAGAGTGCCCCGAGGGGATGGGCGTATTGGGTAGAGGTAAGGGAAGGAGGGAACGGAAAGCTGTAGTGTTTCGAGCCGCGTGCAAGCGCGTAAAATGACGCGAGGGAATGAAATATAGAAGTGCTTCTATGGGAGCGAGGGAAGAAGTCGAGGAAGGAGATCGCGGCGGGTAGGAGATGTATATAAAGAGAGGAAACGGGAGGGCGCTGCGAAGGAGAGGTGAGGGAAAGGGAATCCCGAAGAAGGCGGAGGTTGAACTCTCCCGAGAGAGGGAGAGAGAAGATAGCGAATATCGCCGGGAATTATATTCCGAAGATGATCGGCAACGCTTTGTAGTCTTTAACCTTTTGATTCAGATTGGAGAACGGATATCTATCAATCCGCACCGGTACCTGTCCCGCAAAATAATTAACATGAATGCCCTAAAGTCCATTTTACAAAGATATAAAATTCATGCACAGCGCATAATCCGCCCACAAAGAAATGTCTGTTTATAAAAAAACGGCAAAATTATAAATTGAATTGACATTATAGAACACTTATTCCGAGTTAAAACCTTCAAACTCTTTAGGTCATAATAACCATTTTTATAACCTCTATATGATTGACCGTAATCATACAAATCATCGATGTATTAATAAACAACTTTTGATAATAACCTACGCAGGAGCTTCAATGCATATGTAAACGCATGATAAATCCAATGAAAACTCGTTTCAGATATAAACATTCCGACAATTATAAAATGAAATTATAAGGCACCGCCAAAACTGCAATTTCAATCGTATACGAGTTGATCCTATGTTTGCGTGTATCAAATCTTAAAACGCATTCCCAAAAAAGATTAGTCCTAAAACCTAAAATATTCCAAACATTCTCTTTCTCCACATAATCTAATTTGCCAGTTTATTCAACACTTCCAAACGACAGAACTAACAAAAGATACGGTTTCGACCCTAAACTGTTTATGTATGTTCAACACGATTCGATGTAGTAGGAATAAATTGGTTCGATTTCTCAGAGGGGTATCTTTCGACCAAAAACGTCACATAATATCTATAATAAAAAACAAAGCAAAAAAGAGTGCGCAAATGGCTTTTTTCGTCCTTCTCTATTTGTTTTCGGAAATAAAACGTCAAGCGGACGCAGGAAAACATGCGAATCGAACCGAAGTAGTAAGGACTACGAAAGTTAAAGCAGCGAAAACCTCAAAATACTCCGCGATGAAAGGATTCGATAGGAAATCATTTTTCAGACATGTAAAAACGAAGTTTGAATTTCGATATTATCCGACATAGCAAGTTTCCGAAGACATGCGCATTTATGAGCACGCCCACAGATTCACACACGCATATTGGTATGCGCACGACATCTACTTAAAATACGCACATTCTTGCCTGAAATCGCTATCGTGAAAAAATTTTTATCGAGATTTTTGCCCGCCGCCATCGGTTCTCCGACCGTAAGGAGATCTAGAGGAGACGAGAAAACCAGTCCGACACGAATATCATGCTCCGAGGTGATACCACACGTTATAATTTATTATTTCCTCATCAAGATGATTGCCAAGGCGTGTAATTTCATCGGGAGGTAAATAGCCCAGAGAGTCATAATAACAAAACGCTAAATGGAAGAAAAATACGAAGGCACAACAGCGAATTATTCGATTATTCATAATTTTGGGAGATCGTAAAGAAAAAAATTATCCACCACCACGAGAGATAAGTCCGACCGAATGAAAAAAATGACTCCCGCTTTAATATCGAGATTATATAAATAAATATATATATATATATATATATATATATATATAGAGAGAGAGAGAGAGAGAAATGGGGAGGAGGCGAGCTGGAGTGCAGAGCGAGTGGAAAGAGAGAAATAGGAGAGGTTAAATGAACGTTCTCAGAGAGATTTCTTAAGCTGGAAGAAAAGAAAAAAGAGAACGATAAGAAAGTGAGAACTGGTAAATGGAATTCGATTTTCTAAAATTCCCGTATATTATAAGATAAGAAAGAAACAGAAAGAAAGAAAACTTTCTTTTCTTTCTATAGGTACGTTTACACAAAACGCTCAAACGGAATAAATACGAAAAAAAATTTTTGATGGGGAAAGAGAGAATAAAAGGGGATTAATGGCTGAGAAATCTCTGAAAAGGTAGAATGAAAGACGATAAGGCACAGTAACGAATACAATGACCCAAGAAGTCGAATAAACATTTATGTATCAAAGAAATCGGGAAATATAATCGCTGCTGACCCAAAAAAGAAATTCTGTCGCCTTTTCTTCTATTAAAAAATTATGTGTGTGTATGTATACATATATACATACATACACACACACAAACTCACACACATATACGTACACACAACTGAATTTATTGCCAATAACGTATTCCAAGGGCATTAAGGACCTTTTTTTTTGACACAAATGTAAAAGAAACCATTCGTATTCATTCAAATGCCGATAGCTGTGAACTGTGTGGCTACTTTATTGGCAATAAAGTATTCTCCTGGCACCAGAAATATCTTTTCATAAAAATGGTGATAAGCATCTTCCATACTAAAATGGTACTTAATTCTGAAGCTAACATAAAGAGGTATGTATACAGACATTGCGACAATATCATCAGAGTTAAACCTAGTCATAAATAAGATAGTTCGTTTTGCAAGTTGTCCAATACAAACCGAATATTGGTAAATAAATATTGCGAATGTGAAAATACTACATCACAGAACTATTTTTAAGGCCTTTTAACTCTTCAATCCATAAATCAATATTGGAGAATATATTTTTAATTCTATTTTGTATTCTGTAAATTTTCATGAAAGAATAACTTGAAACAGAGCGAATTAAAAAAAAACTGCTGAAGTATCAAAAAACGAAACAAGTTAGGAAAGTACTGAGAAAGCAGATATTATAAGGCGATTTTTTTACAAAAAAATAAACTTCTTCCATTGGTCATTGTTTAATAATAACGGCATTATAATATAGCCCTCTGATTCCCATTAAAAGCTTACCCATATAAAAGAACTGAGCACGTTGCCATGGTAGTCGATTGTTGAGACCCAGAAAAACTCCCACTGTTTTCCGATAAAAACTAAAAATGCTCGCTAACTCTACATCGATTTGAATTCCCTCTTCAAAAATAGGAAACTACAATTTCTAAACTTTCCGATATTTCAAGTCCCGAGTTAGAATATTGAAGGAAAATAATTTTAAAAAGCAAATAAATATAAACCTCATCACCGATTTACGTGCTTTTCTTATGGCGCAATAACGGGGCAAAATCGGAATTTTAACAATTTCAGGTTGCCACATGTAGCTCTCATATGTAGTAACTTATCCTGAATTTTCGGTTTCTCTATGTTGAACCGTTTCAGAGATATCGCTTGCACAGTCGGACGGACGGACGGACAGACAAAGGGAATACAGAAGCAATTTGTAGAAAAAATCGCTAAAAATGACAGATAATTTATCCATAAAACCAATGTATGTATTAGTTGTGAAAAACATTGAAGTTTTTGTGGTTATGTTATGAAACCGCCATAACCAGCGGATGAGTTTATTTTTCTGCAATCTATGACGCGAATCTTGGAACGATTTAGATACTTATTAACGATTAATAACAAACCAATAGCTATATTTCGATTTCTTTGTTTTAGTCATGCTTCTTTAAGATAACAGGAGTGCAGAATCACTTTTCCTGAACTCAATCCACCTGCCATGTGCATCACGACCTGAACTTCCTAGCAAAATGGCAATACACTAGAACTTCCAAGATATTAAAGTCAAGCACAGCACTAATTGTTTTATATCCAAAGGTTTAAGCGCAATAAAATAGCACACCGTAAGAGCTATCTTCTAAGCGACGTTTCCTCGTTGCTTTGGGATCACGACGTCGTATACACAACCAAGAATTTGCAATTGAAACCGAGATGTGGAATTGACGGATCAGTTTTAATTTATTTTTAATTTCATTTCAAAGATGAATATACAACCACAACTTAAGAGTACATATCATACGATATATTGAACCTCTACAGTAATAAAAGGACTGGGACTATCATATATAAATTTGAACTAATAAGCAAGCCTTCCAAAGAAGCGCGAAAATTTCGGATTCTACAAAAAATCAGTACAAACTATTACAATCCTGTGTTATCTCTGCCACAACGAAATAAAAATGGTATCTCAAACTGACTTTAATGTTTTTTCAACATAGTGATGATACATTTATATTATATCGATCAAAGATTTCAACCAAGAAACTATGGTGGCTAAATCAACGTGCTTGCTGAAACAAAATTTTAACTTAGAAAGATAGGTAAAGAGTAAATTATTGCACAACATGGCACACCTAACTGGTTATATACAAAAGCGATGGAATTCAGCTTTTAAAGCTATTCGCGTATCACGACATATATTCGGTATGAGGCAATACTTCACAAAAGCGATGGCATTCCTCGTCTCACTTTATTATCAAGGGAGATCACGCCCAATTATTAACTATTCCAATTCCTATCAGTAAAACAAAATCGTTCCTATCCGTTGGTTATCCCAGTTAATAATCCCACCCCTCCGAAATCTAACACTCATTAACACCACGCGACCTCTTTTAATTTCACGCGTGTTTGTTCGAGACGACAAAAAAAGAACACGGTTCCGCGGTGCGTAACGAAATGTTACTTTTCAACCGCTCGTTAAAATAAACCGCAATCCCGTTTAACCGGTCACGCATATATATATTTTTTTTAATTCCAAATATAAAATAAAATAAAATAAAAAAACAGGAGACAAGAAGGACGAAAAACAAACGCATGAAGAAATATGCGACGTTACCTCCTTGTTATTTGGACTAAAAATAGGTCGACTCTATGTGAGGGGTAATAGTGAGCGCGGTAATTCCTACCCTTGAACTCTCTTTACGGAATCTCTAGCATTTTATTCCCCTCCTCCCCTCTCTCTATCTCTCTCCTCTTTTAAGCCGACGTATCACCGACGCCGCTTCCCCTCCCAGCATCCCTTTTATCAATTCGCACATCTCTCACCACGCCGCGCCTCTCAGCTTCTCTCGCCTTCTCCTTCGCTGCTTTAACACCGCTCAAGTTGCATTCCCACCACGCCTCTATCATACTCCTCTCCTCCATGTTCTCCTCCTCCCCATTACTCCCTCCGCCCACGACGGAAGGGCGGATAAATTTAAAAAATAAAACGACTTGGACAAAATACCAAACACAAACACACACACACACACACGATCACTCGTCTGACAATTCCATGACATGCATAATGGTTATAAGACTACTGACCTACTTAGATACGTCGGAGAAAATATTTACTCTTCGCGAAGATTACGTTTTTGATAGAGATGTGCTTCGAGATTCGTGAGAGAAGCGAAGGAGAGAGAGAGAGAGAGAGAGAAAGAGGAAGAGATTCGTCTCTGAAATCGCGTCTCGGAAAAATCGGACGAGTAGAACAATTTAGACGAAAAGGAAGAAAAAAACTGCCGAACGTTATATTTTAACAGTACCTCTCAGCTATTTGTAGGATTATGGCTAAACACGACAAAAACCACTCCCCATAGTCCTTTCCCCATTCCGATACCCGTTTTTTTAATAAGAACGGTTGGTCAATGCATTCCCGTTAATGTCTTGCATAGAATTACGAATAAAATATTGCAGATTACAACGACACGTAAAGAAGGTATTTCTTCCGGTTCAGAAATGCCACAAATTTATTAAAAAATCGCGATTCGAAATAAGAAGAAATATAAATTTTTGAGTACCAACTTAACTATAACCGCGCCGCAGCGTCGAATAAACTTTCGTTCGCGCAAACGCGAGTATAAATCCGAAATACTTACAGGTAAGCAGACAGACGCACACAAACACATACAAGTCGAGAGAAAAGTTGAAAATATACATCTAATCGATGATGAGGAAAGGCAATAAAAATTCCAGACAGCTTAAGTGAGGAGCGAATGGATATGAGCATTGCCCGAACGTTAGTAAACTCCGCCTTTGGGCAACTGTAAACCGCTTTTATCTGAGGCCGTAAATGCACCATTCTCTCCATCTATAAACTCAAAAGTTCGGTTCCTACAGACTACGTCGCTTTCGGATTATGTAAGAGGGGTCGAATGAATGGCTCACTTTATTGACTACGTCTCGCATTCACCATCCTCCAGTCAGGTTAAGTTGGGCGGAAGTGTAAATCTTCGGTGCTTTCCGTTTCGTCCGTTTTATTTTCACTTGCACTTTTTAAACGCGTCTCAGGGCGGGTAGAAAATACCTGTCAAAATTATCGCCTCAGCACTAATGATAAATTTCATCAAATCCCAGTGGATACGTGTAGTATAAATTTATAATATATTTGGGTTAATCGAGATACCGCTAGAAAGTACTACTTCAAAACGTCAACATAAACTCTACAACATCAACATAACATAATATCGACAGTATTTTACGTATTCTTTAACAATATCGAAAATTAGCATTTGCAAACAAACATAAAACGTACCTCAGAGCGTTGGGATTTTTAAAAAAAATCTACGACAAAAAAATTCAAAAATAAACAACACTCACGAGCATCCATAAATTTTAGACAGCGCGGGTTTTTATTAGGAATGGAAAAAAACACGCAAGATCCGAGAAGATACAAGGTGCTTAAACTCACAAACAAGGCGTTCCCAACCAAAAAATATAACCTAGGTGAAAATGTAGCGTATTACTCCATTCATTCAACTCCGCATTCAAAGAATACTAATTTCTCCCGAACCCCGCAATCAAACTCGTATCAAAATTTCGCCCGTCCATCGCATGAAAGTTTTATTCTCCCATCTCGCCTGCTTATCCTCGTTCCCTCCCTCCCTCTCTCTCTTTCCCTCCCTCCCTCCCTCTCTCTCTTTCCCTCTATCCCACCCTCCCCCCTCCCATCTACTACTGCCCCACCTACAACACCGCCTCCACTACCCGTCAAAAAAACCCCCTCACTTATTCCCCCTCCTCCCTCCCCTGCAACTCCACCCCATCCCGTTTCCTCCTCCTCTTCCTCACTCGCCGATATCTCTCTCAATCTTCACATCTAGTCCTTCTTTTCATACTCCCTTCATCCTCCCTCCTCCTCCCCCCCCCCCCCTTCCCCCCTCTTTCCAACACACCAACGCTCATTTACCTCTCTCTTTCTCTCTCTTTCCTCCATCTCCCCCTTCCTTTTCCTCCCTCTGCAGGCCCACTCCAACCCCTCAGCTTCCCTCTTATCTCCATCCAGCGACGGCGGGACTATATTTTCCGCTGTGGATGGATATTTAGATATTCTAATGGTGAGCGATAAGGAAAAGGCAGCCAGCCGTCCTGGCTGACGCCGAATGCAAGCCGAGTCTCCTCCACTCCTCCTCTCTCTCCACTACCTTTTCTCTCTTACCCTCTTCCATATACACACACACACTCTCTCCCTCCTTTCTTACTCTCTCCCTCCCTTCATACTCTCTTCACTCCCTCTCGCATATCCTTCGATTCCTCCCTTTCACCCATCTCCCTTTCTCCCTCTCCTCCCCCCCTACGCTCCACAACCCACGACGAAAAGAGAGAGATTCTCATCGCACACTTTTATCCCAAGTTTCTCCCACCACACTCTTGTTTCCTTCCCTTTTTCGCTTCCTCCCCTCATTTTCTTAACAGCACGCTCTCCTCACTCACTCCCTCCCTCCCTCCTTTCCCCCCCCCTCTCTCTCTCTCACCCCTCTTTCATCAGAGACTCCCACCTTTCCTCACCTTATTACCATATACGCGGTCGGTTTGTGGCGTTGACCGAAAGGCCAGTCGATGTCGCGATAGCGTTATTTTTCGCGTTATTTAAGAGAGTTCGAATCCGGGTTGTCGCCGCAATCATTTCGTTCGATCGTCTTCCGTCCCTTCAAACGGCGGACAAATTGGATAGGCGTTATATATTCGCGGGGAGACCTTACGCTTCGTTACCGAAATCGTTTTCGATGGCAGCGCGATAAATTAGTCCTATCGATTCTCCATGGGAGGAAATGGTCCCCCCCCCCTCTCTCTCTCTTTCTTTCTTTCTCCCCTATTTTTTAATTTTTTTTCTTGCGAGACGAGGGTAGAGGGTGGGAGATGAAGCGTAGGAAAAGTTTTCGTGAACGGAGATTAAAATCCAAACTATTCAATCCGTTATTAACGACGATCCGTTCGTAAAATCGCGCTCCCTCCGCTTATGGTAATTGATTAAACGGCCGTTTCCTAGAAAACGTTTTTCGACGATGAAACCGATATTCTTGATTCCGTGTTATTTCTGCTGGTTAAGAAAAAGGCGTTTTCGGAGTAATAGATGGTAGAAGATGCTTCATTTTCAATGGAACTCTTTAATACCCGATCTATGATTGGGAAAAATGCATTGCGCAACGCCGAAATGGAGGGGAAAACCAATGCGTGTAGTGATTATAAAACTCAAAGGAGAATGTTATTTCTTTCCTCTTCCGTATGCAGGAAAAGCATTGAAAAGATTAATACATTAAAATATAAGAGAAATCAGTAAAAGATTAAACTAAAAAAATAATTTTTCTATAACTAAAACGACGGAAAAATTAATAATTTATGGATAAAAGACATGCTTTCTGCGTAGATGCTAGGGGGATTTAATATAAACAACAACATAACAGTACACTAAAAGCTCTATCATACATTAAAAATTATCGATTTAAAATTAGAATTGGAATAGCTAGAATGTGGCTATGGAAGTGTAGGTGAAGTTTATAACCGAATTATTACTTTGAAAAACCTCTTAAAAAGTGGTAAAAGTTATGTTCTACCACGTTTCAACGCAAAAATTTTGAAACAGTGCCTGAAAGAGTTAAAGGAGTCAGAGCAAAATCTTTCTAAGATCCTAAGGAATTACGAGACGACCTTGTCGCGCGCTACCTAGGCCTGATTAAACTCGGGGATACGAGAGGACATCGTTAACAAAATATACAATTTACCGTCGGTCTTATTGATGTCAATACCCGAAGTAGATAGATAAATAGATACAGAGAGAAAGAACTCCACCGACTTTTTATTTTTCGCCATTATCAGATATAAAAAATGTACGCCCTCCTTGTCTTTCCGATCGGAACACTCCTCCTTTTGGAACACTAAAAAGAGCCCCCTCCTACGCGATGCCCCCTAGTGGCGCATACAGGGAGAGACTTATCTGCACCTTATCGCTTTCTTCCATCAGTCCCAAACCCCTCTCTCTCCCCCCTCCACCGTCCCTTTTGCTCTCTGCTCTGTTATCAAAACCTTTAAAAAAAAACGGAGAACCCCTTCTCCGCAACACCCACACGTACTTCCTCCGACTTCGTTTTATTCCAACTTCTTCCCAACCTTCCACTTCATCTCGCTTTGGCGCCCCTCCCCCTCCCCACCCCACTTATTTTCATCCGCTTCTCCTTCCCCTAGTCGTTTTGCCCACAACCCCTCACTCGTCTTATAATCCCGTTTACCTCCGAGACCTCCTGTTGTGTCTTTCTCTATCACACTTCGGTTTCATTTTTCCAATAGCTAATAACCAAAAAGAGAGTAATGCCTTTAGTATAACCAGGGCTCAAGGAGGCTGTTAAGGGTGGAAAGAACCCAGTGCATAATTTTAGAGGTGCAACATCTCAGTGGAGCGAAACAAAAAAAATAGCAAATCCGTGTTATAAAAATAAAACAGCTGGAGAAATTAACAGAGACAAATTACTGGGAATTTTTGCCAGGTTAAAATGATCGAAAGTTCCATTTTTCTTAATATTTTATTTTGTTAAATAAATTTATAATGTTCCATTTTGATTATCTGTCATTTGAAATTACAAAAAAATTAAAATTTTTTCCGTGAAGAATAAATAGCAATATAAAATTTTTAAAAAGGGTGCAATATTTCATTTACCTTGGGCCGGCACCGAGTATACCTCAGGAACGATTTTCCATCTACAACACCTACAATAGTTCATTAAATTACACTGTAGAATGTTTTCCCGCGTAGTGTAGTTACTTGCCACATACATTTTAGTCCGAATCGAACTTAAGGTGTCAAACGACCAAGCTTCATATGTGCAGAGCATCGCCTTAGTCCAGAGCCTTCCTTAAACTGTGACTTTTTAAAGTTCCAGCTATTAATCGGCTGAATTTACTGTGAGTACATACATACTATATTACTTTCTTCGAATAATAATAGTTGTTAGCTTTTCATTGCATGGCTTGTAGAAAACCTACATGAATGACAATTATAACTGCACGTATGAATGTCTTTCATACCATTTACTTATTCTGGAGTATTATATATTTAGAAATTAAATAAACTAATGGAATTTCCTCGCTGATTTATTTAGATTTCGACCTTAGTGATCAGTTGTTTTGCCATCGCTTTCTCGCCTCCGCACAAAGGTAGGAAATTCCTACAGGTAGCTTTCAATTTCCGTAGTTTTTTCCGTCATTGCGAACCCGAACCGAACCTTTGATGTGCATAATTGGTATCATTAAGATAGTAAAACTTTTTGTAGTGTTGAACTAAGATTTTAAATTTGTCACAATCCATCTCAAAGCGTCATACGAACTGATAACTGATGCAAACACTTTGTTTAGTCATTCGCGTCTCGCGTGTTCGTGTATGTGTATTAACGAAAAAAACGGCATTGTGTGCAAATGGCTCGATCAACTATTGGTAGAACAATGCAAAAATCAAGTTTAATCTTACTTTTACCAGAAAATCAAAATTACTTTTTTAGTTACAATTTCCACTAATATTGTTGGTAGTAAGTCAAAGTAAAATTTTGTTAATATAATAATTATTTTCTAACTTTTTTAAAGGGGTAAAATGAGCAAGACATATGCGAATTGTTGGACACATTTTAAAAAGGATGAAAAAACCCAGACAGCTAAATAATGTAAAGTTAAATGTAGGTACTAAAATAAAAAAACACGAATAAATAATTTTATTTTAATTTTAAATATTTATGTTTTTCTTGAGATTCCCAAAAAAAAACAAGAAATATTTCTCGATTCTAGAGAAATAAAAAACCTCGAGAAATAAGAAACCCTAACTGCAGGTGTTCACATCATTACCACCATGGATTGCATTTGGGCTTTAATTTTACGACTAATGATTCGAAAGCAAAGTATTACAATCACTTTTGCCTGTTTTATAAATGCGGAATACTTGTTATAAATGACGTGTAATGTTTGCGACTAACTGACTGTAGACAGAGAAATCATCTTTTCCGTTTAACTTCCACGAAACTTTTTGCAATCCATCATAAATTATGCACACACACAGCGCTAGAAAGATTTTTATGATGGGGCAAATGGTCGTTCAACAAAACATTACTCTTCAGGGATCGTTTTTCTGAGCAAAAATACAAAAGTATCATTTTTATGATTTAAAGGCTATGCATCTCCTTACGCACGGAAACTAATTTAAAAAATAACGACACAGGAACAGCTTTTTACGATGAAGAAGCCTGAAAATATCAAGATAGGCCCTCATTACTTATTCACCCTGGATTTCAAAGGAATTCTTGTTTTTATTGGTAAATAGAACGTTTACGGCCAGCAGATTTTGGGAAAGTGAATTTCTCCATTTGCTGCACTTTACTCCGACCGAATGCCGGAAGTGATGCAGAACTGAGGTTATACGAAGAATAATAACAGGCAGTAACGTGCCTCGGATGTGCTCGGTTAAAAAATAACTCGTGTGCTGGGTTAGGTAAAGAATCTCAAACATTATCACGAGATATTTTCAAATACTTTCACATAATGGGCTGAGGAAACGGCCGCACAATTTATTTTAATGTTAACAGAGAGAAAGTAACAATTTTATGATCCAGAGACCAGAATTTTTTTAAAGTTTACAAGGTACACTCGATATTTTCTCTATTATCGAGTTCAAATCCCATATTGGCAAAAGTATGCAACTCGAAAAAATAAATGTTCGTTTTTTATTTGGCGTGTAAAGAAAAACAGAGACCATTTCGAAAAAAATCAATTCGCCGCTCTTTGTTTATTCCAGATAGAATTTTGATTAAATGTTCTCAGTTGTCATCTTAACAAAACGTCGCTCCATTTTCTTTACACCAAATTCTGATTAATAATCGATTAAGTAAAACCAAGGTCTTTTCCTAACCTGGAAGGCCACATTAACAATACAAGAACAGATTTTGCATTACCGTGGAGAGTCAAAGCTTTAAAAATTAAGTAAAACTCTGAAAAAGTGCAAATGAATCGTCACCGGGCATACAGATATTTAAAAGGAACGCAGAAGAGAAGTTAAAAGCAAACGTGGTGAAAACTGAAAAGAAAGTCTTTACAAAAGTTAAGCAATCTGTTTGGCATGTCGCATGCCCGCCGTTAAAAATAGATTACAGGAACGACGCGTGTTAGAAGGCATATTGCTAAAAGTAACTGAAATCCAGAAAGGTTCAAAGCGAGCCACACAACGAAACTTAAAAAATCGCTTGGAATCGTAATAATTGAACAGCGAACTTGCGTTTGAATTAATCAGTCCATGTTACAGAATTTACCAAACCAAGCTTGCAAATGTTACATAAATAAAAGGATTAGTAAAATCACACGAGAATTTCAACTTTAAAATAGTAGTCACCAATAATATATGCTTACTTATAAAAAAAACTTTAACTACTGCCAGCCGGCCGTGATGTAAAAGCGATTGACGTGTCACCGTTCCAATCAAAGATTTGAATCCTACCTTAAGTGTGCTAAAAACGCAGCACTTTTTTAATTGTCGATAATATCATTGCAAAGGATAAATAAAAAGAAGAATCTACAATTAAGAAATTAACCATTACGACGAATAATTTTCAATTCAAATGCGTACACGTTTTCCCACACAGCATTATAGCCGTAATGGTTGTCTGCGTGAAATGAACGGCGAAACTATTCAACCTCGGAGGAAGGGGTTCAATAAAAAGAATAAAAAACGATAAAAACTAAAAAGACATAGCCCGCTAACAATATCTACAGACTCCGGGGTATTGAATATTTAAATGGAACATTAGCGCCAAACGAGCCGAAGACCAATGGAACTGCGAGATAGGAGAGGCAATTTTATGCGGCGCGTCGTTGTCAGTAGGGAAACCGGAAGGGACTGGGAACATTATGCTCGAAGAGTTGATCAACCGACCATAAATTATTTTCTATTCCATTTTGTTGAAATATATAGGCGCAAATCCAATAAAATTTTATGGGAATTTCTGTTTGATTTCGTTATAATACGAAAACACGGTTCACGACTTTTTTTTATTACGAACGTGGTTTTCAGAAAGAGAGGAAACAATATTATCACATGCCCTCAAGCTTGAGCTGATCATAATTTATTATTTCGAACAACCCTATTTTAAGACAGCCGTAAAAGACCGACGTTGGGAGAAAGTTTTATCAAAGACTACGTATGAAACTCTAAGGAGAATATTTAGATTTGCTAGAATTTTAAGTAATGAAAATCAATTTTAACTCTCGAAACGATAGGATTAATAAAGGCTACTCTGCTAAATAAATACTAAAAGTATGCTAAAATTTTTTAAAAAACAAGCAAAGTATTCTTTCATAAAGTCCTGGCCTCCAGACAACCATAGTGCCTGCTTATAAGGTAGTTAAGGCCAAAGCCGAAGGGTAATACGAAATATATTGGTATTCCCTTCGAGAAGGATGCGTCCACGTCCATTGATGACCCACCCTAATAAGAAGCTGGTTGGCTTAAGGATGGAAATTCATACTGACCAGGAGATAACTTTGACATAAAATGAAAGTACTGAACTTACTAACAAAATCACATCTAAAATGCAGTAGTTTTATTTCTTAACCTTCATATGCAATCAGTTATCTATACCTTGCACAAATCAAATAGAAACGAGAATGTGCTCCGACCTTATCTCCTTATGTCCACACACACTTTGAGCAAACTTCTAAACAATGTTTTTCTTTCTTTAGAAGAAATTGAGACAACACTGTTTTACCTTCAGGAGCGAGAGATCGACATGAAATTAAAACACCCCTTTTTTATTTTCCACAATTTCCCTCCATAAAATCGATAAGAGAGGAGATAACGTCGGAATGCACTTCGAACGCACAGACCTAACGCGCCTTCCATAATTCATACCTTCGTAAACCTCGAGCGCTTTAATCAGTCCGCGAAAGATTACGTGCGAATAGGACGTGGCAAAAAAATTATTTTCAACTTCTGCGAAAGAAAGACGAGACGTTCCGAGCCAAATAATCTCGGATATCCAACAATCTTCGAGCTCGGCAAAATCCACAAAGTTTCTCACCCTGAGCTGAGTAGGTATATAGCGGACAGGAAGCGGTATCTCTTCCCTCCGATCTACCCTTGGGAAATACGAGGAAGTGCGCGCAACGCAATACCCACTTACCAAGTGCGCTCTTCTTGCAAGTCAGCCTTCTCCACGCTTACCGCCTGTTAAAAGCCCCGAGGGGAGAATCACTTGGCTAATTATCCTCGAGTTCCTCAAAATGATTCTTTTTTCGCTAAATCTATTCGAGAGAGTGAGTGAGATCCGTCTTATATAAAGTCTTAAACCTTTACGCGAAGTGTTATGGCCGACATTTATACAAATTCGAGACCAATCGCGGTGTTTTCCAAGAACGACAAAACGTTTGCTTATCTATGCAATCGTGACGTTAAAGGTCGTAAATGACAATTAGCGACTCTCCCTAAACAAGCAAATTTATCTTAGTCTCTTTTCTCATGTATCATTCGACGCAGTCGGCTATTTTGTCTCTAAACATTAACCAAAATTGTTTTTGCGACGAAATTTTCTTAGAAATTTTACGAAAACTCGCTATTTTTTTCAGATTTCTGATATCACGAAAACTCCTTCATCACATCGAGACATCAGTTTAACCTCAACGTCCTTCCTTTAAAAAAAAACGGATTTTTCGAATTCTTTTCGAGCATTATCGCATCATGTGTCGTTTACTTATGATTTCTGAGATTGGCAAGTCACATTTCCGAGGCGCTGCATTTAGCGTGAAGAGATTTCCGGTATCCCATTCTTCTAACGGGATGTGTCAAACCTTGGGAGCCCTTGGATGCATTTCTTAAAGCAAACACAAAGCTTCTCCCAACACGACGTGGGAACTCGTACACTAATGCCCTACCATTCCGACATCGCTACCGGCAACGACGACGTGCTAATCTTTTATACACCCAAAAGGAATGACGAAACAATCGAAATCTCACCCTTTGATAATTCTCGCGTTCGAACGTTAAAACAAAAAAGACACGAACTCTTTGATTCAACACCGCCCTAATAAGTACTAGTAGAAAACCTATAACAGGAATGCGGATGCGATAAGGTGACTTTCTCTCTTTCTCAAAAATATCTAATCGCGCTAATTAAAATTCTTTAATGAAGGACTTAGAGATAAAAGCGCGGCATTGAAGTGGAGATCGCCTCACGTCTGATTGAAATCGTTGAAA
Source organism: Uropetala carovei (assembly GCA_036926305.1). Taxonomy (NCBI): domain Eukaryota; kingdom Metazoa; phylum Arthropoda; class Insecta; order Odonata; family Petaluridae; genus Uropetala; species Uropetala carovei. Next base: position 2,200,859 of record JAXCHB010000241.1, read on the forward strand.
TTATCAAGCGGTTTGTTCTACTCTGCTACGCGAACGAAGAATTCCCATTACGCATAAACACACCGTTTTGTTCATTCTTTCCGTGTTTATATGATAATTTCAATCGTAGGGAAATCTCTCTGACGAGCTCCTTCGTCACATCGATCTAATAGTTTCGAAATTTTTTCTCTAAGAAAGGGGTCCTTAACAGGGATCCAAGGCGGGTCCGAGGTACGGGTGGCTGCCTGGAGCACCAAAGCCTTGGGAGCGCTATTCCGGCCAACTATCTATGCGTTACTTTCAAGTTGATAAATATCGGATATCAATTAATATTGCGGAACAAGTTGGAATCCTGATGGTATTCCTTTTATTTTTTCATTATTAACAATTTTACAGAGCGATGAATAGTTTTAAAATATCTCAACAAATATTTACGTATAATATATATATGTGTGTGTGTGTTTGTGTCTTCAGCATCCCCAGCGGCTCTCCAATTTAGGTAAGTGCCCACTGGGCTCCCTCCAACACCTTGTTGCCACCTTTATATATATATATATATATATATAAATACTTAAGGAAAAGGAAAGGTAATAATAAAGGTAGCAACAAGGTGTTGGAGGAAGCCCAGTGGACTTCCTCCAACACCTTGTTGCTACCTTTATATATATATATATATATATATATATATAAATACTAAGGAAGAGGAAATGTAAGTAAGGATATTTTGGGCAACTAGGTGTTGAAGGAAACCCAGTGAACACTTACCGGAAGTAGAGCCGCTGGGGTGTTGGAGAGACACATTTGTAGAGGTTAGAGCTTTCGGGATGATCCCTTCGTCAGCACAAGAGAGACACAACTCTCTTGTGCTGACGAAGGGATCATCCCGAAAGCTCTAACCTCTACAAATGTGTCTCTCCAACACCCCAGCGGCTCTACTTCCGGTAAGTGTTCACTGGGTTTCCTTCAACACCTAGTTGCCCAATATATATATATATATATATATACTTAATCCTTTATCAATCTCTGACGGGATATAGTGTTTTAATTTTTCCCTGCATGAAAAAATACAACCCACGCCAAATATGAACAACCTTTAAAGCGTGATTTTTTTCCACTACAAAAAAAAAACTCTCGATAGCTATCTCTCCTCCGGGGTAAATGAATTTATATCGTGCAGAATGACGTCACATCCGCGAGCTAATATCCATTTTGCGTTTTACGCCGGGGTTAGCGTATCTCCTCCTGCGAGTGCGCAGAAATTTGCAAACGGGCGTTGTAGTCGAGACGACAAGCGGTATTAATCTGCACCGCGTAGGACGAGGTCCCTCATAGGTGCAATCGCGGGAAACGTGGGAGCGATTACCTTTTTACGACTTGGCTACGCCGCGGTAAAAATAAGACTACCGGTTCGGCCATGCGAAGAATCCATCTGAGAGAGAACCTTTGCCCTTCTGCCGGATCAATTAAAAAAAAACAAAAACCTTCTCATTTGAATTCCGTTTGTGCTTCTGCGGGGGGGAAAAACACGTTGGGGAAGGACGCGATAATGACGCGCACCCAACTTCGACAAAAATCGTTTCTCGTACAAAACCTCGCGAATAAGATAAAAATTAAAACAACACGTGGGTTTCTCAGACTCGCTTTAAATTGAAACTCTTTTTCTCAATCGCTTCTTCTTTAATTCCCGTCGGAAAATTTCCGTATTAATACCGATCGATAAATCAACAACACGTGAAAACTGATAGAATCTCTTCTTTTTCTGGCTCCGGCTAATCACTTTTAGCACAATCTCGCTCGGATCGAAACTATAGGAATCTTACGTCCACGAAATTTAATTTGCGCCAAGCCCCCCTCCCTCTCTTCCTCCGATCCCATCCAAACGAGTCCTCCCGAAAGTTCGGCATGATAGATAAGGCCTTCAGACCAAGAAATCTTTCTTATTATTACAGAAACGATTTGGAGAGGAGATAAAAATGCAAAAAAAATAAGAATTTTCGAGTTGTCATCTTAAGAGAATATCAATTTTCTTTATTAAAATCCTCGTTCTTCGACGGGAAGCGTTAAATCCGCATTAAAGAGAGTTATTTTTTTTGGAAGAAAATAAGTTTTTTCCTGCCAGGAGAAGCTCGGAGATCATATCTCTCCCCCAAAGCACTCTTCTAGCCACTTCATTTCCTCCCTATCTCCAGACCAGGCACAATCCCATTTATCTCGCAAAGTAGTCCTGCCCCTCCTCCCTCCTGCCTCCCCTCCTCCTCCCTCTCCCCTCCTCCTTTCCACCCCCTTCTTCCCCTCCTCCACCCTCCCACTCGCACACCCACCCCACCCCCTTTTCTTTCCCCCTTTTTCCTATCTTCCTTATCCACCCCCGATCTACCCTGAAATCCATTCCATTTCGTAGGTTCCCTATCTTTCCACCTTTCCCATTCGCCGCTCAAAAAAGAATCGTTTTACAACGGTCTTCTCTTTCTTTCCTTGCCTCAAAACACACGGAAAGCCATTTCTTCCGCGGGCGTTCGGGAGAAAAAGAGAAGGAATTCTACATAACGTTATAAATACACGGCATGCCATAAGCCGAGGAATATATTTTGAACTTTTTTAAAAATATTGTGAAACACCCTAAATCTATCTCATAGCTCATTGTACGTGATAACGAATTGTTGGGATATTTTTCTTGCAGCATCCTTCCATTATATATCGGAAGGTATCTTCTGAATTTTCATTTACGTTTGTAGCGAAGACTGTAAACAACGAAAAAAAAATCCTGCAGCATAGAAATATTGAATATCCTCACATTATATGTATATGGCATAGAGGAAATAACAGATTATAATTCTTCTCGGTTTGACTTAATACGTGCTAATTTGCTATTGGCTTGCACGTAACAAATTTTTCAACACATCCCGATCTTGCATATCTAGGACGTTCACAACAAACTGAAATGTTTAATAAATGTATTCGAAAACAGCAGGACACAAGGAAAAATAAATCTATGAATAATATCTCCCATCTCTGTTGGATTATGAGTTCACAATCGTCTTTTCCGCGAATTTAAAATATACACGTCAACGGCCTTTTTCTCCTCTCTCCTTTCTCTCCCTTTCTCCGTCGATGGCAAAAAAACTCTCTGAAAACGGTTCAACTGCATTATAGAGTTACAAATAAAATAACATGGCGTGATAAGATGCTTCGGCGAGATTGCATTATAACTCAGCATAAAAGTCATGAAACCAGAAACTTGTCAAGCTAGACGAGGTAGCTAACGAAAACGAATTTTTAAATTTGAATAAATGGAATCGCAACTTCACTTAAACACCGATGAAAAATTTTAAGACGGAACAATCCTTTGACAACTAAAACACAAAATTTGAGCATTTTTACTTTTCAGTCCGCCAAAAATGACGCAATGGGGAATCACTTGGTATAAATAATATTATTACGTTTAAAATAATCAGAAAATCTATTATGACTTAATGAAAAATTTCTCTGAAAAGATGAAGGAAAAAATCTGATGTGGCCAACACATGACTTTCTCTATATTTGGGGTATAGATATTTAAATTATTATAATTAGCATTATAAGGCAAAATTATTATTTCGTATCGTAAAAGAATACAGTCGTCCTTATTGTAGTAAATTATATTTTGAATATGTTTAAAGAATTCACCGCTACATGGTGGTGGCGCTGTATACGAAAAAGTTAAATATCTCCGAAATGGATGGTTCTACGAAAATTTGTTTCAAACAAAACTTGGAAGAAATATTGTTCTCTACAACTTCGGTCCTCACGAAGATTACCAATAACGACGTTTTAAAGGAGATATTTGATGGAAACCGAAAAAACCGATATCTATAAATAATTCCGAAACAATAACTGCTATAGAAAATTGTTTCAAATGGAAGTTGTAGTAAATTACATTCTCTATAACCTTTGTATCGAATTGTATATACAATAATGATGCTTTAACGGAGATATTTCGCCAAAAACGAATCGGGTTTCGAATAAAACTCAACTTCCGGTTAATCGGTATTGTCCAAAAACTAATCACTTCTTCGTGCTCATACCAAAGTGTTATAGTATATGAAATTTGGTAAGGATATGGCAAGTACTTTTTGAGTTAGAGCGCGCACAATCACACAAACATAAACACACACAGACATCCTTCCGAAAATAGTCTAAACGTGTTCTACGAACCTTAAAACATGTATTTTCGTTGAAATCTCGAAGTATATTTTTTTCATGAAAACAATACTTCTCTATAGTACGTATATGGAGAAAGTAAAAATTTGTTATACATAATAGCGTTTCGTTACGTCACTAATTTTTGTTTCGAATGAACAACTGTTTCTGCGATAAATAAAACACATATATATGCTATAAAAAATACTCTATCTTGCTTTTAAAAAATTTCCATTGAATAAACGCCATTAATAATCGTATTCTGAATTCGATTCTCAAGTGATAACAATAACCTGTAATCTTTTCCGTTTCTTTAAAAAAAACTTGTTATCATGTCTTCGAAAGTATGCATCTTGCACAAATTCTACAGCTTTTCCTAATTACTGTCCGCAAAAAAGGCTAATTAATCTCTCTTCCAACTTAATTTCAATTGCTAAAATTGATGAAACATGCACGTGATCCTGCTAGAGCGCACAAAGGCGCGCTCACAGTCCGGTTTAATACAGATAAGATTTGAGAATAATTATACAGTTTCTTGCCCGATTACTTTAAAAATTTAGGGCGCAAAATTATCAAAATGAAACTAAATTCACGTTTTCACGTATCGTACCTTTAAGAAACCAAAACATGCAAAATTTATTCCCCACTTGGAAGTTTGATGAAAAGCGTAAAAACATTTTTGTGCTGTTATTGTGTTTTATATCTAATAAACAATGTATATAATTCAATCAGTACATAAGAATTTCTATGATTCAATACATTATCAAAACAACTAAATGTTTTAAGAAGGAACTTCATAGCAATAACTCCTTTTAAGTGTTGGCGATACTGAGATTGTCAAATATAAACTTATCTCTAAAATAATAGGGTAAAAGCGCACTCTAGCAATATAAATGAAAACAACCAACATCGAGTAGTACATAGAAGTTTTTCTACACCTCAGAGTTTTCAACTGATAGAAGAAGAATAAAGGAAAAAATAATATTAACTCAAGTACTAAAACCTTCCCATCGAACTGTTATTTTTCTATTACATAGTTGAAAGAATTCATCGCAGATTGCCGCTTTTTTACGCCGCTATATATAAAAAAATTAGGAAAGAAAAAACTTGAAGAGTCATACTGAGAATTGCTTAATCATCTTCCCCCTTCCGGCAACGCTCCAAACATTATCTCTGTGAATCACATTTACTCAGTTATTTATTCGTCATGTTTCTCGTTTTTCCCGTTCGGGCTGATTATGAACAAGTTTTGGGAAAGATAAAGCGATGAGTCAAGCGAAGGACAAAAAAAAAAAACTTATCTGCGTTTAGGAAACAAAACTTGCATAAGCAACTACGAATATGTTTCGCGGTTAAAAACACATGCGCATTTTCTCATAAAAGACGCACTTTTCTATGGAATTATTCAGAAGTGAAAAACTATTTCCACATATCTGTCTATGAACTGCTTGTAAATGATTTGGTCTCCAAGTTTATAAGGGAAAGTTCACACTTTTGCTGGTTCATGCTACTCTGTCGACCATCAATAGTTTTTAACAATTACTACAAGTAGCGAAAAACGTTGACACTAGATAACGAGATTAACAACATAAATCCACGGTATATAAATATTAATAAATATTTCCGAGCAATCTGTATGAATGAAAAATGTGCAGATAAGGAGACTATACAGATGAAATATCTAAAAAAGTCTCTCGTTCTTATAAAAAGTCAAACGCCAAATAGTGCGTATGTTTCACTTTATATTCTCCCCTATCGTGACTCCAGGAATCGTATAATAGCAACATTTTTTAAAACAAAGATATATCTTTCATAATCTATCAAAACTATCAAAACTTCTCCCGATAGAAAACTTCTTTAGCGCTCACCTATTCCCTCGACCCAAATTTTTTTAAGTCAAAACCAAGACCGATCTCCCCACAAAGATCGGCGGAGAGAGTACACTCTATTACCATCAAAACTACAGAAATAGTTTCACCCTTCCCACCTCTCATGTTTATCCGAATGTGGGATCTGCCTCTAAAAACTTCTCCTCTTCCATTTTTCATCCCCTTACCCCAAAAAATCTCCCTCCCTCACCCTACCGTATCTCCTCTCACCCTTTTACATCTCCCACCCCCCTCTTTCTCTCTCTCTCTTAAAAACCGTAGTCGCGAGAGGGAAAACCAGAAGAGATTAAGCAGCTCCAATCTTAGTGGGTGACAAAATGAAAACGCCTCCCGTTAGCTCTTACCGAGTCACTATACATGTCTCCTTTTTTTCCTTTATCCCCTTCCCTCCCTACCCCCTTCTCACTCTCCACGACTGCAATGCCACTTAGCAGCCACCCGCCTTATCTCCCGCAAGACCTTCCTTTCCTCCTCCTCCTCCTCTCTTCCCTTAACCTACACCTTCTCCGTGCTTTCTTCCCTTCCCCGCCACTTACCCCGAGTCTTCGCCTCCCCTTGATCCACCCTCTCTCACCCCATATTCCCTTCCTCTTTACAAATTCCCTTTTCTATTCCACCTTCCTCCATCCCCCTTTTCTCTCTCTATTTCTCCTCCCTTCTCTCTCTCTCTGATTGCAACAATCTGTATCCTTCGCATCAATCAGATCAACCCTCCTCCTACGCGTGTTCCTTTTGTCTCCATCCCTCCCTCCTACCTCCTCTTCCAAGGATCTATGGCGTGTTCGGTAAGAACAGCGGAAGAAATGGGTCCATTGTGAGCATTCTCGAAGAGAAGAAGAGGGAGGCGGGAAAAGAAAGGATTTTTTAGTGAGAGCGAATAGCGTCGGTGGCCGCCCCTTTATTCCGATTTATTGGAAATCATACAAGAAGCATCGACGTCACCGCCTTCAAAATGTCGTTGATTTTTAAGAGATAAAGACGACCTTGATAAGCATTTCTTATTGCAAATATCACGCCAAATAGAAAGTGTGCTCTTTTACATGCTCCTAATCACTTGCTAAATAAAAAAGAAGACTTTGAGCTAAACACTAAGCGACATTGAACAAGACCTCCAGTTTTTTTTATTGGTATGCAGATACCTGATTCTCTCCGATGAAGGAATAAACCCCAACTGCTAAACTAACACAAAGTAAACAATATTTTCAGCCAAAGACGAGCTCGATAATTCTCTAACGAACAAAGGAGACATAATTAAACGACGCGTTAAATCCGACTTAATATTGCAAGCCACTGTTGCAAACTAAGCGGCTGACACGTGAGCATAGTTTCGTTTTTCCCCAATTACGCCTCGTATTGATAGACAAGGGAGATCCTGTGAACTCAAGAAGTCTCTATTAAAAGAACCAAGCACGCAGTTGGTAAAATTCTACCTCCCCCGGAAAACCCTTCTCACCTCCCTTCCCTACTTACTCTCCCAACCCCATTCAAAATTCCCTTGCGTCCCTCTTCTTCCACCACCTTCCCCCTTCCACGTGGGAGGAGGGGGGTGTTTTTCCCTAATCCCACACCACCTCCTCTCTTAAGGCGTTCTTTATCTTCATTTCCTCCACCCCGCCCCCTTTGCCTCTCCCTCCCCCGCTTCCTCCCAGCCCTTATCTACCATCGCTCTCTCTCTCCCCCCCTCCAGTCCTCCTTCATCCCGCATTCTTAGACTCCCTTATCTCCTTACGCCTTCCACTTTGTCCCCTCCGTGCCTCCTCACCCTCCCGCACCGACCCTAACACACGTTCTCCCCCTCCACCGCACCTCTCCGTCCCCCTACCCTCATCTCTCACTCTTTCCACTTCCCTCATTTTTCTGAGCAGAACCAGCTATCTCTTCACTGTCTCCTCTCACTCTCTTTATATCTCTCCTTACCCTTCCCCCGAAAAACCCCTCCCTATTTCTCTCTAAGAGGGTGCAGCGCCAACCTCACCCACTTTCCTTCACCCACCTCCTCACCCCTAACTCCCCTATATCCCTTTCCCCACTCCATGCCCATAGCGCTATCTCGCCCCACCCCACCCCTTACCTTATCCTTCCTTCTCTCTCCCTCCACTCACCCCTTCCCTATCTCGCCCCTCCCGAACCGACCGAGATCCAACCATTATTCCCCGAGGAAGCGAACGGAAGAGGAAATGATAACGATTGCTCCTTTTTGTATTCCGAGAGAGGAGAGAGAGAGGAGGGAGGGGGGATCAAGGGGTGGGGGGCGAGGAAGAGAGAGAGAATGAGGAGGAAAGAAGGGGGAGGATGGAGAGGCCCTGCTCTGGATAAGGACGGCCATTTTTTTCATTGGCGCAGTCTGAGGACTACTACCTCCGCCGTTCTATCCCCCCTCCCCCTCCTCCCCCCACCACCCCCTTCATTCTCTACCCGGGAAAAAAACCCTTTTAGACTCCCGCAAAGAGTCCTCCCCCTTCGTCCATCCCCCCGCAATCTTCAAACCAAGGAGAAAAAAATCGACAACGGAAAAAAATGCAACCGATACGACTCCGGGCGCCTTCTCGCCGCGTTTTTTTTTTTAAGCGCGTATCTTCACTCGTTCGACGCCTCTCTCTCCACCTTCCTCCCGATCTCTTTTACCGCCCCCTCCCCTCCCCCCTCCCCGGACACCTCCCCCGACTTTCGGCTGCATACAAGTGCATTCCTTCTCTAACACTTCCCGTTTTCTTTCTTAATCGCAGTGTCCATAATTCTGTTACTTTATCCCATTCGCGTTTCTCCTTTTTTTTTATAACATCGTGCCCTTTTTCCCTTTACACGCCGACTTCCCTCTCTCCTTAGGTTACGCCGTATTAAACGTTTTAAATGAGTCTTGAGGAAGTTGCCCGACTCCTTTTTATGTCTTGGTTGGGAAGAATGAGGGTGAGGGGGTAAGGGAAGAATGCATTTGCGGTGTTGGTAGGAGCGAGAGTGTTGGAACAGGAGTCGGTAGTGTATGCCGCGTATGAGGAGGGTGGAGGAGAGTGCGAGACTGAATGAAAGATGAGGCGGCTCGAATACCTGCATCGTACCATTCCCGCCAGTTCCTCCCGACTATGACGGAATAACACTCTCACATTCGATCCCAATGGAACCGTAAGACATGACGTTTATTTCTTTGTTAACGACCACGATATTATATATCCGTCTGTTTATCTAGTTATCCTCCACGTTCCCTCTCTCGTCACTATAGCAACTCGCAAGTGCAGTTTTGTTGGCTTTTTCTTATGGAGAGAAGCGATTTCTTAGTCATTTTCTACCGAAGGCATGGGGATATAAATTGAATATTTTTTGCCGCGAATAATTCCCGCGACGAGTAGAAATCGTGGGCCCGAAATAACGAATGAGACGTCTTTGGCTGCGCCTGAATGCCGATCGATGCCATCGGGAGAAGCGAATCTGAGAAGAACGGCGGAGATAGGGAGGGGGGACGCGGAAATTTTTTCCATCGTCTCGAACTGACGCACGAGGCTGACGAGCGTCAAACCAATCAATTAATCTGCAGCGTCAGGTATTGAACGAAGGATTAATTTCAATCGAGCACCGTATAGGACTCGCGAATAGATTTAGAGGAACGCTGCTTTTGGTTTATTTTCATTGTCGTAATTTTGATCAGGGATCAGAAAGACTGTTTAACAGCGCAAGAAAGCTTTCCAATTATCAGAAATAAGGAGTGATCGCTAAAGATCGCAATCAGGGTTCCAAGCATTAACATTAAGAAAATATTCACTAAATAAATCGAAACGGGAATAAACTATTTCCCAATTCGTTGTATTTGACGTGTGTGATAATCCATATTTCCAATAATATTAAAACTTTCTCCCCTCCCTAGCATAAATAAATTTACTATGGTATCCACGGACTTGACTATGACGCGCTACGTCGAACCCGGAACCATTATATGAAATCAGTTCATCCTGGTAAAAACTTTTCATTTTATTGCATACTATTTTAATTAAGAGACTACAGAAATTGATGAAATATATTAAAACTCAACAAATACCTAAGTTTGAAGTAATACTGAAACGATACACGAAAGGTACCAGTAAATCGAAATCACAAACAACTATAAGTGTTCCGTGCAACAAACAGATTGCAGGTTCGAGCAATGAAAAACAGTCGGGAAGACCGCAATCGGCAATCTGTCGTGATGCGATCGCATCGCATGAATCCCTTATTGTGTGCGGGGCGACTTGCAAAACCGATGCCTTAAGAAACCGAAATGATTACAAATTCAAATGACGCCGGGACGAAAAGGAACTCGGACTGCTGACTCATATCGCCTCGAGATCGAATTATAAACAACGAGTCAGAACAAAAAGAAATTTACCTGCGTCGTAACACCTTCTGAGCGCTTTTACAAGTAAGGACGTGGCAGTAACCGAACAAATCTTACTTCCCACAGAAGTTATTCTTCTGAAATAGGATATTCGCGCGTAATGCACGGCTCTCTTTTTCCCCTCACCCTCCACTCCCTTGCACATAACGTTCCTTCCTCTCGGGCATTCACGAAGGTGCAATTACCGCCAGCAAGAAGCAATAACACATTACGACCTCGCTTCCCATGCGGTCGAGACGGGTCTGCTGCTGAATGGAAGGAGGGGGCGCGAGGGTCTCGACCTTATCGCCCTCGCCACTGTAAGGGCCTAACAATCGCGAGGGAAGAAGAGATCTTTGATTTACAAAATTGCCGCCGTGTTCTTCGCCTCCTTATTTCCCAACCGTTCCAGTTCGACGAACTTATTAAGGTGATTTCAACAAAAAAAAGTGCAAAGATTTAAAAATTATAAACTCCTTAGATGACCAAAAATCGGGCGTAAGCCTCCTGATTTTAAACGACTGCAATCTGATTTGGTCTATTGGTTTCAGGCTCATTTCTGTGCATTTCTATACATGGTGTGAACAATTCACACCATGCAAACGAAATGCCTAGGTGCATCGGATACGAAAAAAATCCTTTAAGTGTAAATGGTTAATTTTAGATATGTATTCGTCCCTTTGCTTCGCTTGACCTGACAAACTTAAAAAAATGGCTAAATATAATAAACGATAGTGAAGCATTTAAAAACTATTAATATTAAATCACTGAAAATTATTAATAGCCTGATTTTCTATAACTATCCTGCCTATTAATGACTTTAATTTACTTTTCAAGAGAAATTGATAATAAAATTGAAGTTTCCGTAAGTATCAATAGTTTCACCATGATGCGTATCAGACACTCCACGAACCTTACCGATTAATGTTAGAGGAATGTAACAGAATCTGCTTAAAACTTCTACGTTGATCATTAATGACAGCACTTCATTGAAACCCTGTGTACGAGCATGACATTAACACTCAACGAAACAGTCTTGATGAAAGACAGCGATGAAATTATGTATTCGCTGGAGGCTATAAGCTTGTAAGTTTACGTCCTAATAAATCAACACAGAAATTTACCTCTTCCGCCATTACAATAGAACAATAAAGCGATGAACGGAAAGATCTAGACTCGAGTCTGAAAAAATCAAAAATACCTCGTCGACCGCATGCGAATGGACTTTTTATTCTCTCCACACAGATTTCCATAACTCACACACCCCGCAATCTTCACGAACCTCCTTAACGGAACTTTATACGTCTGTTTTCTTTTTTAAGTAATCTAACAATGCCGGAGATACGACGAAGGCAAAGAATAATCGCAAACAAACGAACCACAATCGGGAGAAAAACAAAAAGACGAGAAAGCAAAAAGGAAAGAACCGTTTTCGGCATACATTCACCAATAAATAAAAAAGTTGGCCTTAACGCGAGCTGTTTCCAGAATGCGAAACGCGGAAAAAAGAAATAAGAAAAGGGATTCCAACCAAAGAGGAAGAGAGAGAGAGAAATAGCGTCCCCCGATATATGAAAACATCCCGATATGAATGAAAATAAAAGAAAGGATAAGAGATTATAGCGAGATAGCACGAGGCAAGAGACGCATGAAGAATAGATTCGAACGTGTGTGTGTGTGTGCGCGCGTTAGTACGCGCGTTTTCGTGCGATGGAAAGGACGCTCGAGGGCAAAAGAAAAGGTTTTGATTGCATTGGCGAATTTTTAGAGGGGAGGGGAAAAGAGTCGGTGAAAAAAAATCAGAGATAGAGAGGGGAAAAAATCCTCCGAGAGGGTGCGGAAAAACAAAGAGAAAAATTCTCCACTGCGCAACTCCTTTGTCTGTCTGTCTCTCTCTCTCTCTCTCTTGGTTTCCTTCCTTACAATCTTCCCATCTCTTTTAATTCCTTATAGTATACCTTCAACCCTCTTCCTCCTCTCGACCCTCTTTTATCTCCACCTTATCCCAAACAGACGTAATGATACCCGAAAATCATCGGTAAGACCCTCCTGAGGGAGATTCGCGAAAAAGGGAGGAAGGACGAGTAAGGGGAGAGGGGGTGAGACGAAAAATGCGGAAGGAGTGAGTGCGAAGGGAAGGGAGGATGGTAAGAGGGCCAAAAAAAGAAGAAAAATTAAAAACAAATGAATGAGAAGCAGCGAGAATACCGATAAGGCATCATCTCCGCCCATGGCCGACTACTCTTCTCCCGCCTTCCAACCTATCTCCCCCCTTCCGTCCTTTTTTACGACTCCGGCGGTACCTAGTCCTCCCACCTTCCCTCATGCATCCCGGATTAGGATATCGAAGAGAGAAACAAAAAAAGGAGAGAGGGTGAGAAAGGAAAAGGGGTGGCGAGGATGCATGTATTATCTTTACTTTTCCGTTTTAATGTTACGCAGAAGGAGAGAGAGAGATAGAGGGAAAAGAAAAGATTAACCGCTCTAATGGCCGGGAAATTGGTAGTCGGGGAGTATTATCAAGCGAGAAACTTTGATTTTTCGCCCGTTATTTTTCTCCTACGCTCCGGGAATTCCATATTGACGAATCGAAAAAGGGGTTGGATAGGGAGGTGGTGCGGAGGTGGAAGAGGGAATACATTGGAATGATTTAGGAAATGGGACTATATGATTATATGTAGCGATAAGGGTGGTAAATACATTGGTTACGGAACGCATTTAGTGAAAAAAAGGAGCGGAAAAATATTCGGGAATTCAAACGCAATCAAGTCCTTAATGTCTTCCCCGAATGGGAAAATCGCACGGTAATAAAATTAACATATCTTCTGCTCCCCCCTCTTGACCCTTTAGCTTTTTAAGCCCTCCACCCCCATCCGCCTCCTTTCCGTTTCTATTTGCGTAGAATGATTGGCCAGGACGGAATAATTTTAATGCTGCTGTATTTCATTGGGAAATCGTTAAAAAATAAAATAAAAAATCTCGTCCGAATATTCTAAGTTTTGTCTCGAGATACGGATTAGGAAGGATTGAATATATCTCGGGAGTAAGGAGTTGTGTTTTCGTGAAAATAAAAAATAACAATCTCTCTCTCACACTCACCTCCTTCCTCACCTCGCCCTTCCAAAGGTATCGATAATGACTTTTTATCTCGGGACAATTTTGCGAGAACAATTGTGAGAAAAAAAGCCTTAATGCCCGAAGAAATTACACATAAATAAGGTAATATCTGCGTTGCGTTTATCCCTAACTAGCGTAACAATCTTATTTATTTTGCTCGATAAACAGTTTAAGTATAAATATCACGAAAGGGTTCGAGTGAGAAATTTGATTGCGATCTATTATTAGCCGGGCGAAAATAATAAAAATCGGTCCAAGATGGAGACCCGAATACATCTTTGTGGAAAAGTGGATAATTAATATATGGGTTATATCAGCGCGAGTTATTTCTTTAAATCCCTGTCAGGTTCAATCGCTAGATATAATGTGTGGTTCTGGGTTTTCGAGAGGACTTCAAGGATACCATTATTTTTCCAAAAATACGTCATTCAAAGTTAAAAAATGCAGTTCAGCAAATCCTTGCCATTTGCGGGGGATATTTTCATTAGAGGTAAAAGTAAGAATGCAATTCCCTAGAGAATTATCTAGCTCGTCTTATGGTTGAAAAAACTCAAGAATAAGTGCTTATCTTGGGTAACTTCAATACCCATAACAAAGCTGTGTTCTGGCTATTGGAGATACTTAAGATAAGTACTTATATTTTTCAAGCGCTTATTCTTGAATTTGGAAATGCTATGTTTATGATACGGACGGCTCTACCGGACCTGCCAATGAAACACGAGGTTTTACAGCTTTTAGGCGATATTATTGGGGAATAGGGCGTGGAAAAAGCTCAAAATTTAATGTCGTGGAATAAAAATCTCAAAAAATATGGTTAAACAAAACAAAGAACTAGAGAAATATTTAATTTCTAATGGCACTAGCAACCATCCAAGCTGTCACAGTTTGTAACCACGCGGCAATCGAAAGGTCGAGCCTCCATTTCATCCACACAAGTGCATCCGAACGACACGCAAATATATTAAGTTTATGACAATATGTTTAAATAAAACACATTTAAAGAGAGCTATCTTATTCAGCCATTTCTATTTTTTCTCGACAGACAATTTTAGATGAGTTGGGATAGGTTCAGAAGTTGGTTTGCTTGGTCGGCTGTTTGTGTTATTGAACTTGGTTTATAAAAATTTGATTGTTTAGGTGAATTTGGTTGCGACATGTGGAAAGTAAAAGTCGGGATTATCATTAGAGCACATTAGCTATCGAGATCGCTATTGTTAGCCAATGAGCGATGCCTACTCTTTGGACCATACATCAGCCGGAGTTCGTGGAAGGCTAAGTTTGCATCCGGTGCTTTTGGGACTTCTTGTAAATTCAGTTGGTATCCCTGTCTGCCTTATCACGCGCGCCTGAGCACCAGTGGCAATCTGAGCGTCCACAGTAAATGTTCAAAGTAGTGTTGGGGTCCATTGAACCCCAGTGTGCAATTCGTGTTACTCATTTCCATACAAATATTTTTTTATCAGCGTACATTTTCTGTTTTAAGTATAATATTTCTATTTCTAATATGTATCTAATTGTGTCTTTGTTTATTGTATTTAGTTAGGTGTTGGTTTATATCAGATAATTATCACGTAAATGCGTCATCGCGGCTAAGTGCTGAAGAACACATCGAAAGAGCGCTATTAAATTTGGATGATGATCCGGAGGAAGAGTTTTTAGGAGATGACGATTATGATATTTGGATATAAATACTCGGTGTGCACTTTGCTCAAGGGAGAAAGACAGGGAAATCAAACTTGTGCAGCAGCTGCTTACAAGCAATGTGCTATGAGCACAGGGCGATGATTTTGTAAGGAGTGCAGCAAGTAAAATTGAGTGATTTGGACATAAAAATTAGAGATGTCATACAATTACTATGATTACCAAATTTTTTTCCAGCCATCTATAAGTGTTAGGTTTTTGTTGTTTTTATATACGAATTTGAGTAATGTTTTAATAAAAATTTAATTAAAATAAAGGTGATTTTTTTAAAGCCTAAATAGCACTGCCGTGATAAACACGGCCCTATTTCATAAATAAAATTTATAAAATGTTAAACAGCAGTTTACGCTTAACGTATTATACGTAAAAAATAAATTACATGAACAAAGTTAATATATTGATAATAAATATTTATTATGACATTTTATATACTTGGGGTTCCACAGACCCCAGTGTGCCATTCTTGTAACTGTAAATGAAGTGTGTGGTTGGGTTGGGTTAAGCTTATTTTTTGAAAGGGTTCATAAACGATAGAAAGAAAAAACTTTAAAAATCCCTAGCGCGCGATTATTTTTCAAATACCACGAAAAAAAACAAAACCGCGGTCGAGAATAACTCGCAGGTATGGGATCTCGCGTATCGACATCAAAATCGACAGCGGTCGAATCTTTCTCCCTCAACCGATGCTCCTTTCCCATCGAAACGCGCCGAGTTCCTTTTTTTTCCGTTCTTAAAAATCGCTCGACCGAATCGATCGAAGCTTCGAGATAGGTGATGTTGAGCTTTTATAAGCCGAAAGATAACGATCGAAAGAGGGAGAGAAGAAGGGAATGAGAGAGAGAGAGAGAGAGAATGAGAAAAGCTTATTTCTTCCACCTTCTCTCCTTCAACCAACGATGTTTAATAGCCCGTTTTAATTTTACCAGGTGGCGGGCAAGAGAAAGAGAGAGAGAGAGAGAGAGAGAGAGAGAGAGAGAGAGAGAGAGAGAGAGAGAGAGAGAGAGAGGAGAGGGGAGAGGGGTGGGGGGAGGAGAGCCAACCCGCTTATCTTTAAAAAAAAAAAGAAATGATAGATTGATAGATAGAGAGAGAACTTTGCGCGAGTGAGTCACGGCAAGGGTTGAATTATTGCGGCTTTACTATTTTTTTCTCCCCTTTTTATTTTTATTTTAGATCGGAAGGAGTGAATCGTGAGTGCTGGTCGATTATAATCGAACCTTTTTTCTTCCCCCATCCTCTTCCTCCTCGCCTCTCTTTCTCTCGATATTAGGGCGAGGTGAGGAGGGAGGAAAGGGCCATAACTTTTCCCAACCTTTATTTTCCTCGAACCCTTCTGCGCTAGTATCGTCGCATAGCTTCCGATCGACTCCTTCTTTACGTTTATTTTTTTACGAGAGATCGAAAGGGGGTGGGGGGAATTATCCCCGCGCCTTTACTCGCGTAAGGTGATCTGATACACACAAAACCCTGGTTTTTCGAATTCGAAAAGGACGTCCTAACTCGAGTTCGTGGGTTTTTCTTTTTTCTTTTTTTTTCTGATCCCCTTTACAAGATTGCTGAATTAAAAAAAGGCTATCCTTATTCTTCCCCTTCCTAACCAGATCGAAAGTCTTTATTTTTCCGAGAGTTGGGGAATTGGTCGTAAAAAAAAACCGACTCGGCGTTCTTCTTTATTTTTTAATAAAAAGATACCTGTCTATCCGCGGATTGCTAAGGAACGAAAATTACGAGAAAAAAAAAGAAGGAAAATCCTGCGGCATCGAGTGAGCGGCGAATTAGTCACGTATTCGCTTCGTTAGTCGTAAGGTTTCCATCGATAAGAGGAATGCTCTTTCGATTGCGATCGTTTTATTTATTTTTTTAATACTGCTAAAGGACGTCCGTCATCTTCCCTGCGACTCAGTTTTTTTTATCGCGGTATTTTTACTTCCGTGATTTTCGCATTACCTTGTTATCTTCGAAAACGCTGACGAAAAACCGTGAAGATTTAAACATTTTGAAGCATAAATCCGGTGATTTTGTTGAGTCCCTAATTGGAGGCGTTATCCGTAGACGTTTGAGCGAAAGTCATATTCTATTATCTTAATGGAATGATTGAGTGAAAATCGATGAAAGAACGATGGGGTCGTTTTAAATTGGGTAATGACTTCGATCTTTGCGAATAATCTCGACCTCATATTATAAAGGAGAAAAATCACGCATTCGCGCAATCCTGATGTAGAAAAATAGACATTGCTCATTCTTAAATAAACTGGTTTCTCTTGAATCTAACAATTTGTACCTGAATTAATCTCTTCGAAAATAGATAGCAAATATCATATCACTGCCAATCAATGAAAAAATATTTCTAAAAACAACGCATCGACAAAAAATTATGTAAACTATTTCGGCTACCTTAAACAAAACATTTTTACTATTAAATTGCTTTGATCTAAATATAGGTCGCGATATGTTTTATCATAAAAGTTCTCAGAGAAAGGAGGAACATTATAAAGGGATTCTCCGAACCGCCACACCTGACTTTGAACTCGTCGCCAAGATTCCGAGATAACATCTGAAAATAAATTTTAAGAGATTGACTGATACAATTTTCCTTCTGCAAACCTTAATCTGAAAGAGTTATCTCTGAAATATACGAGAAAACTCAGCTAACTCAGACCGAAGTTTCAACCAAGCAGACGATGAGTAATCTAAGGCAATGATACTCGAAATAGGTACGACAGATATAAATAAATTATAAAGCGCATTATCGGTTCAGATGTAGGAGAGACTTCGACGACAAGGGTTAAAAATAAAAGCAAACGTACCCGATACGGTCGGATGGGAATTAGCTCTCTACTTTATAACATATTTTCTAAAAAATATAATGAAGTTATAAAAGTTCCATTAAGAGCAAAATTGACCAAAACTCATATACAATTTCACATCGAATCTAGTCGTGATAACAAAAGACAACCGAGGCAACGATTTTTTATGATAAAGTTGGAGGAAACAACAAAGGAAATGCTATAAAAAGACGGGTGTAAATTATATCGTCTCCTAAGAGCAGTAAGGCTGATTTCCTACCGTTCAATGGTTCTCGTCCACATGGACAAGTTATCTTCCATACAAATAATTTATCTATCGCTCTTTTCTTTCTGCTCCATTGACTAAGAAAAGACGTCCCACTTGATTCCCGCAGAGGTGATAAACGCACCGTTATCATAGGCATCTGTAAAGAAGCTATGCCATTATCATTACTCCAACGACAAACATTTTAGGTCATGAAGAATGAGAAAAGATTATTTCTATTAACTTCTCACGCCATCAAATATAAATTTTCAATGCAAGACAATATGAAGCACCGTTTAAAGACGAACGCTATTATTTTAAACGAGTCTTTAAGAATTACGTGACAAACTATTGATACAGATATAGCAGTCGAGCATGATACACCAAGAAAAAAGTTTTATAAAGGTGATTTCAAAAAAATTACACAATAAATCTTCACTAAAGATATGAACAAGAGAATAAAGAAAATATTAAAAACCTATACGAAGATGAAATTATGTATGAACAAGCTTTTACAGAAATTCATTTACTCAGAAGGAATTAACATTTTAGCGTACCTGGAACGACCAGCCTGAAAGTCGCCTTCCGTCTGCCAACAGAGCGGTGAAGCAGAGATGAACGCATTCTGAACACAACCGGGAAGAAACCATAAAAGAAGCGATGGGCAATAAAGAAAATTACTCTATGGGATCACAAAATAAGCCGAGATTTCGAAATGGCTATTTGGCTGGCCATACTGCAAGAAAAGACGATCAGCTCTGGCAATAAAATACATCGAGGTATATCTCGAAAGACGTCAAGAAATCAAAGATGAGATCCAGGAACAGATGGTATACGAAACTCATGAAATAAAAAGTAACAACTTTGAAGGAGGCATATTGCAAGCGAGAAGGTGTCCTTACCCAGCTGCCTACCAAGAAATACAATAGTTCCTATTGAATTATAATTTAATAAAATGGTTCCTGGATGTTAAATAATAACTTTCATAGAATGCAGGAATATCATGACGACATTCATAAAAAGTTTCCAATATTTTTTAAACTATATTTAAAAACATTCCGACACCTCGAAAAACAAAAGTAATGAGTAAAAGTAACTCCTCCAGTACAAAGAAAGATACCAAAATTTGGCCGCAGGAACCGAGAAAAGATAAGGCGAAAGTAATTAAATAGCCACATGCAAATAGAAAGAGATTGGTAATGAATCGTAGAAAAAAACGTCCAAACCTTCCTATACTTTAGAATTTGAAGCGGTGTGTAGTCAGCATAAGGCAACATAATGATTTGTAAGAACAAAATACAATATTGCAGTGCCTCTAACCTAAGGTTACCTTAGACTTAATGATACACTAGGTACAGTAAAAGATCATAATCGTTTCGATCGTCGATGACACGATTTCAAGATTGAGTGGGATATGAAGTAATATTAAAGTAAGGCCAATTTTCGCCATAAGAAAGATCTCTTTGGGCAGTGTTTTCACCCCCACCCCCCTTTACTCCCCTCCACGCCGAAGCCTAAGCCGGCGTAAGCTGAAGGACTTCCATTATTATCCTCCTCCTCCGCCTTGCTCACCTCGGCAACACCTGCTGTGTTCATCCGGCCCGGTTGCCAGACATAATTTTTATTTGACGTGGGAAGTATTAGAGCAGGTTTAATATAATTGGTTGATTTTATAATTATCATAATTGCGACGACTCAAAAAAATATAATTGACCAACACGTGGCACGAAAAAAATTATCTGGCAAGAAAATAGGGGCCGCAGTAGCCGACGTTATCGGGATATGAACGCAAAAGAATCCCATATAACTGTTAATTAGTTTTAATCAGAATAGTGAGAGCGTCATAGCGATTATTAAACGATTAAGTTGACAACTTGAATATACTGCGACATCGACACAATTGTACGCAATTTTTGCTTCGCTAATAAATATTATATCGTCAAGTACAGCAGTCTTCCACAAAAATGAAATAAAAACCACGCATCTACATAGATTACGAGATTCCACACGCCAAACGCATACGCAAAATGCAATTCACCCCATTTCAGAACCATGTAAAACTAAATTTATACGTGTGATAAATGAGCGTCAAATGTGTTTAACCCTTCATAATAAA
This sequence comes from Uropetala carovei, assembly GCA_036926305.1. Lineage (NCBI taxonomy): Eukaryota > Metazoa > Arthropoda > Insecta > Odonata > Petaluridae > Uropetala > Uropetala carovei. Next base: position 2,221,233 of record JAXCHB010000241.1, read on the forward strand.
AAGTCAACGTTGTATGCAAGTTCACTTTATTTTAATTTTAACGATTTCTTGTAATGAAAATCAGAACAATAATTATTTGCAGGACGTTTTGGTTTTAGGATACAAAATCAACCTACATTAGCGGCGTAAGAAATCTTTTTATTCTAACGTAACACAAAAAAAAAACAAATAAAAACAGCTGAACCAGGGGGGAGTAACTTAATCCGACTCGTTCGACCCATACCCATGTGTATGCGTGTGTTTTACGTTCTAGATCGCCCCATTTCGTGCTGGATACGTAAACAAAAACTCGCGTTTCGGGACACAGAATGCGTGCAAAGCTGCCAATCTTGATTAAGACTAAGCTGAGCAGTCGTTAACAGACGCCCAAAGTCCGCCGCGATAATCAATCTCCATTCCTTCAACCGCCGAAAAGTGGAAAAATGTCCCCAACCCGTGGTCCGTCACCTACGTGACATAGGGCGACTTCCCTTTTACCCCGACCACTATACCCTCTCACCCCTATCTCTCCTTCCTTCGCTCCCCACATCTCAATGGAGAAAATAAACCCGTTTATAAAATGATCCCCCTCCCCTCCCACAATGGCGATACTATGCATTTCTACACCGGAGGCAAATATAATTACCCTCCCTTCATCCCAAATAATCATGTCAACTTGGAATTTCTTACAATTAACGCCTCTTCAAATAAATTACGCAACCATCTGTGAATGAATATTTACTTTTATTATAATGAAAAAAATCACATTCGTGACTCGCTACGCCCCCGATTGCCTCGCCCTTCTTCCTACAATCCCGAAACATTACATCTCCTCGTCTTCAAGTATAAAACGCAACATTCTACCTAAAACTTACCGCATAAATAATAAGTAAAACTGATGATTCAGAGAGTAAATGGCGTTTTTCCCTTGGTTTAGACCAGTGCACTGCAGTGGTCTTCAAGGTGGGCGATAGCGCCCACCAGTGGGCGTTTTTGGATTTTTGGTGGGCGTTAAAGAACTCACCAAATGCTATTCTAATTTTTACACTGAAAAATAAAATTCTATAAAAAAGCACACATTCTGTACAACTATTTTATGTACAACTATTACAGTTCGTTTGTCGTTAACTATAGTATCATATCTTACTATACTAGCGACAATGTATCCATGCTGCGGTAAAATCGAAAGGCTCATTAGTGTGGTCGGAGTCTCTCGCAGAAGCAGCGAAGCGTTTAAGTTTAATTTTATCAAATATATAAAGTCATAATTTTTTAAACACTGTTATTACCACTGAGACCGTATTCGGTAATCTCATCTAAGGACAATCCCACTAGTATTAGGGTTACCTTACCTCCGTAAATCGCTTAGCTACTGGGAGCGCAAAATTATTCTTTGCCCCGGGCGCCAGAAACCCTCACTACGCCACTGGGTGGGCGGTGAACTTATTTCAAAGGACAACATATGGTAAAAGTGGGCGGTGACACAAAAAAGGTTGAAGACCACTGGTTTAGACACACAAACGGACATATGAACAAACCGAGAAAGCAATCAGAACGAGACAGAATACCGAAATAACGACGTCTCTATCTGCTCCCGTTTACGAGTTAGTGCGTCAGACACACAAACCAAACGCATAAGCGAATTTTTTTTATAAAACTTCTAAAATACCGACAAACTCAACGGACGTTCTTTTTTTTTGCCGCCTTCCCTCCCAGATGCAATTCCTTCCGCCCAACCGTTCCCACCCTCGGGAAATGTCATCCGTTGTTCGACGAAGAGGGAAGAAATTACGGTTTATTCTCGCGGAGCGAGCGAGCTTCCTGCGACGCGAACGTACGGGAAGTGGTCTTCGTCAAAACGACAAAGCGAGTCCGCGAACGAGTCACACCACCAGGGAGGGCAAAAAAAAAAAAAACAAAGGACGAACCCGCAAGAGACGAGGAGGTGCGACACCCTGTGCCGGCAAAGGGAGGAGACGGTTAGGACGAAGGCATTAAAAGAGACGAAAGAAACGCACACACCTGTGAACGGCGAAAAAGGCAACGAAGGGACTGAAAACCTTAAGAGAGGCACGCCGATGCCGTTTTTTTTTACCTTCTTTCCATTCCTCTTATCGAAAGGAAAAGAACTAGACAATTTGAAGCACGGATCGATACGTTTTGTATGTGTGTGTATATATGTACACACATACGCACGCACATACACACAGATATAAATATGTATGTATATATGTCTATATATGTATGTATATGTGTATAAAAAGGGCGAATGGACGACCCGGGCAGTATGTAACACTCTTACAACCACCTCCTTTTCCTCTCTCTCTCTCTCTCTCCCCTCATTCCTTATCGCGAGAGAGCATCTGCAAGCGCCCATCAAACGGTGAGTAGAGAGTGGTTTGAGGGGAGAGAGAGAGAGAGAGAGTAAGAGGACGAGATAGAGAGGAAAAAATGGGGAGAGGATGAGGACGTCGGAGGGAAGAAGAGATAGAAGGCTTAGATTATGAATGCCCTGTGAAGCGTGTTTGTCCAAGAGAGTGTGTGAAAATTCGCTATACGTTCGGTTGGGATGAGCGTGGAACGGGAGGATGAGAGAAGTGAGAGAGAGAGAGAGAGGAAGAGGGGGGAGTGAGTGAGAGAAGGGGAAGAGGGAGAAGCCGAAGGAGGTCGGGTTATGGCGCTGCGACGCGGGGAAAATTGCGGCGGAGAATTGTTCTACGGCTGACCCCCAGGTGCGCGGGGATAAAAAGCTGGCGAGATAAAGTGAAAACCAAAAAAAAAAAAAGCGACGCTTCGGATCGCTCTTTTATGCGGAATTAAGCGTTTTTTCTTGTACGACTACGACTTAAAGTTTCGAATGGACGAGTGAAAGAAACCGAATGAGACATTTAAAACACGCGATACGCGGTTGAATTGAATCCGAATTTTTTAATTTATCTCGCTGCCTTTCGCTCTTCCAAATGTTTTATGCATTTTTATGTCCCAGACGGCGATCGTGCGAGACATGTTTTAGCGATAAAACGTCAGGATCGGTGAACGTATTTTCACGAGAAAGATACGAGAAGACAAGTCAGTTTTAAAAATTTTCAAATTTGTATTATCATGCGAGCGAAAATATCAAGATGAAAACGTAATTGATCCGTATATGCAATTGAATTAATTTTTGCTTTTCGCTACCAATTCAATATCATCTCGTGATTAAAATAAACACATGTCATTCTCGGAAATATAGAAGACAAGAGGCGAAAAATTACTGTGACGAGTGAAACAAAAATAATTAATATAAAGGCACTATAACGATAAGGTCACAATAATACTTTGGTGATCAAGAGCTACATTTATGCCCTTGGTCTATCATGCTATTGTATAATGTTATTATTAAGATAATGAATTTATTGAGACAATAAATTATGCGAGGCTATCTTCGCTATAGTCGTCATAATGAGTCTAAGAACAATGGCTTGAAACCGTAAGGAAGACATTCAAAAACAAGATCACAAAGAGGTTTCGGTTGCTATTGGCAAGTTATAGACGAAATCCGTTGGACTATGTAGCACAGTAAACATTAGCTCGACAAAATCTGCTGCTCTTACTTTAAAAACATCAACGAAGGATTAAGCCTGAATTTCATATTATATTTACATATCACCGGCCAATTAGCACTTAGGGTTGAAGTAGCCTGAAAGCCTCTAATAATACCAGCAACCAGTCGGGGAACAATCCTATCTACAACGGCCGCGAGAAAAAAACAATATCACTGACCATTTTACGGCTTTTATAGTTGTGTCGTAATGATACGAAGAACCTGTTTCGATTCTGTTTTAATTTTATTTCTCTTTCTTTCAGTGCCCTTAAGAGCTTCTAGCTAATTTTGAGTTTCAACCAATTAGTTGTGCGCTGGTGTGCGTGACATCTTCTCGTGTCTCCAATAAACGGCATCAAAGTAAACAGAGTTACGATCGGAATGAAGCAAAGGAAAGAGAACCCGAAACTCCCTTATGAAATAAACATTAGGGCGACCGGCTCTAACTTAAAATGAGAACCGAGGTGCTGATATCTCGCACCACTATAAAAACGAGATGAATGATGCGGGGGATATTTTTCTTTCCTTTAATGCCCTTAAGCAATTAAAGCTGAATGTGTACACTTACATACGGCGTCTACAGCACAAAACGCCGTTTGATCGAGCCCACCAATCAATCAAGCTGAATTTTAACATTTATTTTATTTGTTGAGAGAAATAACGGCATCATGTTTAGCTGTTTTTATATCAGCAATTTTTCATTGCTTCTAGCTTAATTTGATCATTTTTAAGAGATCATACTCGATTAAAATTAGCGTGAAATAATTAAAACCTGTTTGGAGCAGCGTGAATCTGAAATATGGAAGTTTCGATAGGTTCCGGTTTTGGAAAGCTTCCTTCGTCACTAATAACAGTAAAAGAGATTACCAGAAAAAATGCAAAATGTAAATGAATACCTAAAAACAAAAAAATCGTTGTCTTTTGAGAGGGACGACAAATTTTGTTTTGCACAGGGCGCGGAAATGATTAGCGTCGGGCGTGTATACATACATATGTACAAACTCCAGTTTGGAAAGGGGAAAAAACTACCCACTCGCAATGTATTCATAATACGAAATAATGGAAATGCCACTAGGGCGTCATATCCCCGCTGCTTAGTCACAATTCCACTCGTGTTGCGGTCAAAAACAGATCTGGTGCCACTTTCTGCTCGTGTGTCATCATAGGCCTGCACATGTATCCTTATCTCCCTTATGTTACGTAGGCTTGCAAAATTGACTTCCACAAGAAACCGCAAATCCAAGGCACTTGCCGTTGGAGTTAATTTTTCTGACATATTTCTTCCTCGTAAGTTGCGTCCTAGAAAAATAGACGAATCTCATAAAAGGGTTCCGGATTCGCTTCCAGGAGCCTTTCGTTTTTCCATTTGATTAACATTGGAGAGAGTGTGGGATATTTTCAATTTGCAATTTTAAATTAGTGATAATCGAGATACGAACTCGATACGCAAACGATAAGTACCGAAGTTAAATGCTGATGTTAAGAATACTCTCCGAATTAGTCAAAAAATTAATTTGGAATCAAAAGAAAATCGGAAATTTTTCTCTTCTTAGCAATGACAATTTTTCACTACCATGTCAACTCGCATTGCCGCCGCATCTGTGATGCCTCAATTCGGATCACAATTGCTTTTTATATACTCAATGGATGAAGCTTTTATTTGGTGGAACTGCGTCATATTTATTCAAACAGTAAAAACCATGGGACAGTATAAACCGTAAAAACTTTAAAACATTTGGTAAAGTATTTATTTTATTTGGCCTGTGGAAATTTACCAAATGTTTTAAAGTTTTTACGGTTTATACTGTCTTATGGTTTTTACTATTTGAATAAATACAATTGCTTTTCACAATTTCGATTTTGTTTAGCTCGCACAAAAACAAATAAGCTCATGATTTTGTTTTTAACCGCATTTTTGTATTGCGTTTAGTTCTCCAGAGAAAACTATTGAAAATGTATGTTAAGTTTAACCAAAGTTTAAAATCAAAGCACAAAATTCATTTCTAATAATCATTAAGCGTTTACTATGAACCATGAATTTTTAATTTATGTTGCTATCATGAATTAACTCTTAGCCATCTTGAACTATTTCGACTGCGGTGTTAAAACTATTTATTCAATGCATGAAATTTCGGAGAAAAATAATGGAACTGGCAGCATAATATATTTTTCATTTTAAATAGTGCTAGAGACTCAAGACTTGGTCATGCCCAAGCCTGAAATTTCGCATCGCCCATGTCAACCCTTTGCATCAAAGGGTAAGACAAAGAACAAAACTGCACTCTTCGTAACGCAACCAATATTTAACCACGGATGATTATGTGTAGTACTGTCAAGAGGATGTGCTTTCGGTCATTTTAAAGTAATAAAAACGGATGGACAAACATTTTTGACAACAGCAATTAAATTCATTGTAATTATCTGTTCGTAAATAAATGTATGAGTTTTGATGTCGAGTTTCAGTGTTTACACATATCAACATATAAAATTACTAACATTTCTTTTATTTAGCAGCTACCCTCGTTGAATCACCGCTGACGAAGACTGATTTGTAGAGGAAATGCGCATATGATTTCCCTAACCATTTATGGCTATTGGAGAGACATGGTTTGTCAATATGCTGATAGGACCTCAATTCTGGGGAATTCCACCGAAAATATTTCGGAAACGCTTGAGTGAATAAAGAAGAGACAGGCTAAAGGATTTTTTTTCCCGACTGCGAAATAGTTTCACAAAAGAAATTATTGTTCGACGATTGAATGAAATGGTTAAAGGATTATCCATAGCCAGTAATGAACGCTTTGCTAAACCGTGTACGATTCCCACCTATTCCTACGCAACACTCGAGTGCTCTAAAAACGAGATAAAAGAAAATCTTTATCCGAGCAAATAAAAATTACCGTCGGGTTCAATGGAATCGATTGTCTGCCTGTGTCTCTCTTTCTTCCATACTTATATCGGTTCCTTTCACAACACCATCAATTCATTAATCCGCATGACTATAAAACATACCCTTCGGAAACGCAAAAAATGCCGAAATAACACTTCTAATGGAAGCATTAAGCAACCTCGCGATTTAACTGTTATATAATACACACACACACATACGTACATACATAAAGCCGACGAACGACTTTATGGGAAATACCAAATCATCGCGTATTTTTTATTTTATTTATTTATTTCTTAAGGAAAAGACAGTCATTCACTCCATTGCGACTTCTGTGAGAGAGGACATTGGTGAAGGACAAGCGAGCTAGCGAGATAAGGTGCTAGTGAGACAGAGAGAGGGACGGAGGGAGGGAGGGAGAAAGAGGGATAGAGCGATCGGGAGAGAGGGAGAAAGGTGGAGAGAAAGAGAGAAGATGATAGAAGCTCTAAAAGGAGTGAAAGAGAGAGAATGAAAGAGGTACTCTGGGTGTTTCCCCTCATGGTAGCAAGGAGTGGCACCGCTCGTTCCCGCGAGGTAGAGGGAGAGGGAAGGGGGGGGAGAGAGAGAGAAATGGGGAAGGAGGGAGGGAGGCAGGGAGGAAGGGAGAGAGAGAGAGATAGGTTTTGGCGTTGGACGTTGGAGATAAGACGGCTGCGCCGATAAAGAGCGCAAGATAAATGGGGAGGAGGAGGAGGAAGAGGTGGGAGGGAGGGACAGAGGGAGGTTAGGGGAAGAAGAAAAAGGGTGCGGTGGAAAGGGGATAGATGGAACGGAGGGGGAGGAAAAAGGGATGTTGGGGTGCTGCGTGGGGATGGGAAAAGAACGGAGGGTTAGAAAGAGGTGGGGGAGAGGGGTTAAGAGAGGAAGATATGGGAAAAATGAGCGAAGGATATGGAAGGGGCTGGGTGAGAGAGAGAGAGAAAGAATCTTTTGGAGAGACTTACAAAGAAGTTAAAAAGAGACGTAAGGAAAAGATTAGGAGGGAGAAAAAAATAAGAGATTTCGCAGACGATGAGCGGATGAGAGAAAAAGAGAAAGATCTCTCTCTCTCTCTCCCTGAGTCGACTTAAATAAAAGAAGTTTCCGACGAGGATGGCGATGTGAAAGAAAACGGATAGCGGAGGGAGAGTGTTAATTTGTAAAATAAAAAAGAAACATACTAAAGAAAATAATTCCGTGCTTGGACCTCGGGATGATATTTTTACGCGTAATTTTTTGAGAGATTTTCCATTAGAAGTGAAAAATAAAGAGTTCTATCGCGCTGGCGCTTTTATCTAAATATCCCCAACTTGAACATTTAAATCAAATAATGTTACGCATTAAAATGAAGATCTGTACAATGTTAAACTAAATCAAGTAATATAATTAAAAAGTCGTTATAAAATACATTCTACAATAATCAATACAAAATCATAAATGTAGATTAGATTAAGAGCGATTCCCTTAAACAATACCGATAAATCCATCTTATTTACCAATACATAATAGTAAACAATATCTACTAAGTGATTACTAAAATGTTGAAAAAATATATTTCATATTTTATAAAGTTACAAAAAATAAGCTGTAATGTGACCATAAAAATAAAGTCTGAATATGATGAAAGGAAGTTTAAAATACTGACGTCATAATATCCGGATAATATTCCATGGTAACGAGTTCTACGTGAGTTTATTTTCTGTTTCTTCTTTGAAAATAAAACTTGAAAAATTCTTAAGTTGGCCTACCTGCTAATCACCTCTAGAAGGAAATGAAATTTTAACGGGACCGCTTCCGCGCGCAGCACCTTTTCCATCGTGAGGTAGGCAATTCTTTTCGAATTACCCACCAAACAAAAGTTACTGCCGAACTAAAAATAAACGCATGGCTGTAGGCCAACGAAGTTACTGGTACTGAAGGAACTAAAGAAGACTACGCGGACGACCTTTGATGACTATCACGTGAAAGATAACTAAATTGTGACTGATGCGTCGTGCACGTCTATAGATATGGAGATGAAGAATTATCACTTAGAAAAAATAGTATTATATTATTATTATTATGAAATAGAGAAAAAACTTAAATCAACTAAATGAAAAATAAATCAGTCGCATAGCAAAAAGATTCTAAACTAGCAAACGATCTGTACCTTAATGGCTAAAAGTAGTTCTAGACTGATAAGGACTACAGTCTTGATTGACCATCGTGCTCTTCACTTCGTATGCGCGGAGATAATGGTACGCTACATAATTTCTCAAAAACCTTATTTAAATATGAAAACCGTCTTTCGCATATTTAACATATCTGCTGATAATTCAAATGTAAAATAACAAACGAGCAAGTTTTTTGAGCCTGGGTAAGGGAATTACTCTGAGAAACGTAAAACGTCTTAAAAAACAACTGATAACATTTTAACACTTACAAATCTAAATGATATATTCAAATAGAGTTTATGCGAAATATTCTCAATTACTTCTGAATTAAACTATGAAAAATTCAAGAAATTAAATGTAAAGATATCGAATACGATGAATGAAAAAATAAAAATAATTGTAAAATTCAACTGCATTTCCAGCTTTTGAGACCAGAAGATGATGCAAAACTTAATTTTTGTCCTTTCTTCCGTTTCCCGCGTCGTCTTAACGAAGCACGTAATTACGCGTGTCTTTTATTTTCATGACAAAACCACGATGTCGCACGCCGACTACCTCGCATCGGAGATCCAACGAGGATAACGATATCGCCCTGGTTCCCTTATCGTATAATAATCTTAGATCCCAATTAAATGATATCTCAAAATACGTATCGTCGTAAAAATCAAGATAGCACAACACGTATTGGCTGCGTAACGCTCACGTGAGTTTTTCCTTTATTAAAAAAAGAACAGACGAGCAATTGTCGGGCAGACTTCAGTGAGAGAATAAAGCGTCAAATCCGTTGTTAGGATAACAGATTCACATTTTTATCGGCAATATGTGAACGGTTAGAAGCAAACAAGAAAACCGTTCGCCGAGTTTAATCTTGTTAAAAGAAATGGATGAAAGAACAAATACTTATATACGTTTACAATCTTACGGACAAGTTTATCGGTCGCTCCCTCTGCGTAAATATATCAGTAAAAACATTGTTGGTCGATTCCTACACAGTGATGATTAGTGAGATTCGCTTTGACGGTGATATGAGATGAGAGCATTGCATTTGCCAGGGCAGTCAACTCGAGTGTGCTTGGATACGCCCGCTTGCTCTGTCAGGAGAGACAGGGAGGGGAACAAAACGATAATGACGCAATAAAATAAATAAACTACATTTTGAAGCGATTCCGTATAGAATATTAAAAATAACGCGATATGATTTTATAAGTTGAATTATAATCCAAGGAATTTGGCTCAATCTTGTAGTAAGTGATACCCATATTTCAGAAGAAAAGAATAATTAACTTCCACACAAAAAATATATATAGTATACTATCTCTGAAAATGTAATACTTTCAGATGTCATGGACACAATTAAGGAAGCTGAAAAACTCTCAAAGAAACTTTTATTAAAACGTTTGGCAACAAGTTTTACTGAAATTTATAATATGATTCCGCTGTACCATCACAAATATCATCGTAATTTTTCAAAACTATAGTTTTTACTTCTATTCACGAGTAGTGAAAATACATTAACAAGTAAACGAAGCAAAAGATGTTCGAACCAAAAGCGCCTTCCGCGTGGGTTGGAAGTTTTCTTAATCGATGTAGGTTGATAAAACGTGATTTTCTTAGAGTATAGAAACCTTATCTAGTTCAGTTTTACTCTCATAGGAGTCCTCTTCTTTTGATAACAACGATAATTACCGCGACTAAACAAGATAACGTAAAAATTCAACATAAAAGTCAAAGGCCGGAATGAAGATAAAACAGATCTAGCATCTCCTTTGAAAACGACCTTGAGTGACTATTTAATACAGTCCAAAGGTAAAATTACTATAAAAATGTCTAGATTTTGTAACCGCTTGTGAAGTGCGTGAAAAAAGATAATCTCCGTGCTGTGGTGTACAACAGGTCCCAAAGTATGATCGCCAACAATTTAGAAACAATTTCATAATAAAAAATATTCCAGAAACAGCCAAAGATATATGACGCACTAAATGTACAAAAACCAAACGGCTTCTTAAAAAAAACACGGAAAATATCCCAACTTCTGAGGAAAAGACCCATTATCGCCCCAAAAACCAATTTACCTTTAAAAATCTCAATCCTGAGATTATATTGCCGCCTCAAAAGACACCTTGGGCACGAAATAAATTTCAACTAAGCTCTTATGATATTTTGAAATAGTGCACAGGTCAAGCAAAACAGATAACAACATACTTCCTATGACCAACTTTCGGCGGATATAACAACGCAGTTACCAATACGGCGACAACAATAGTCGTTAAGAAGCCGAGCGGAGTGAAAACCAAAACAAAATATATTTTCCTACACGAGAATAATTCGCACCCACGAGACTTCCTCGGAATCGACTACGAATTCTGTCACTTTCGGCATGACACTCGCGCTGTTTTACAACAACACGGCGCCGCCGACGACCCCTCCCACCCCTCGACATCGCCTGAGCCAATGAAAACACGTTTCCCATGAGGTGACAAGTGAAGGAGTTCGAGCGCGTCGCATTGAAGTCACCACGCCGCACCACAAAGACAAAAAAACACACTCCGAGAGGTGGGGGAAAAACAAAAGAGTATCTCGCTTACACTTCTGCATAAAAAAACCACAACGACGGGAAAAACAACACTCACCTTTGACCGCCAGACCCAAGAGTGCCATCCCGTCGCCTTCCCTATATCCTTTCAGACGCACTATTCCAGCACGCGCCCCATTCCTTAGGTCACGCATCCAGACGGAACCCGAAAAAAATCCCCTCTTCACTCGTAACCAGGAGAGGGACGAACTTCGACGGGGATGAAGAAAAAAAAAACAAACCGACGCACGAACGAAAAACCTGGCCTCGAACCCACGAACTACACGATTAAGGGTAGACGTGGAAAAAAAGTATCGGGAGCACGCCGCCCCACGTAGCGGCGGCAATGCTTGGAAAAACCCCGACCAGTCAGTCACACAGACACCACGAGTCTCCCGGAGACCTCGAAGAGCAATACTGCCAGAGGGGGAGAAGGGGAGTTCGGAGTAAAAGCGGGGCAGGGGAAGGGAAGCGGAGAGGGGAAGGAACGAGGAAAGGAGAGGGGAGCAGGAGGAAAGGTCGGGAAGGGGAGAAGAGAGAGAGAGAGAAGGGGGAGGGGTCGTGAGGCAGGAACGCGGAGAGGGAAGATAAATGGAGATGATAAGGGAAGGGAAACTGAGATAAGAGAGCTGGAAAACAGGGAAGGAAGGAAGGAGGGAGGGAGGAGGGGGGATTGAGGAGGAAAGGGAGGGGGGGGAGAGAGAGGGGAAGGATAGGGCTGTGGGTACTGGCGCGGGGAGTTCGGTAGGGTGAGGAGGGTTTTATACGGGAGAGGAGTGAAGAGAGAGGTACTGGAAAGAGCGGTGTGGGAAGGAGAGAGAGAGAGAGAAAGGGAAGGAGGGAGAGAGGAAGTGAAGGAGGGAGTGGCCCCGGTTTATCTACCGATCCCATCGCCAGATGTCTCTGCGCTGTCAGCCCAAAGGGAGGAGGGGGAGGGGAGGTAGAGCGGGGAGAGAGCGAGAGGGAGAGAAAGAAGATAGGAGGGCGGAGAAGAGGGAGAGACAGAAAGATAACGCAAATGCGAGAGAGGAAGAGGGGGGAGAGAGGGAAACAGAAGGGGAGGGAGAGGAGATGGCAACGTAGCGATGGGTGAGGACGGACGATAATAGGAGAGAGGAAGCCAGATGAAGATGAGAGAGAGGAGAGAGATATTAGTGAGGAAGAGGGAGAGGGCGAATCGCCCTTTTCTTGGAGACGGGAAGAGGGAGGGAGAGAGATAGAGAGGGGGAGAGAGAGAGAGATTGGAGGAATTACGGGAGAAAAACTCAATTCTATGAGAACGGAAAGGAAGGATGTAGGGGGGCGTTCAGGTGGCTTTAGCGGAGGTGGTGTGGTGGTTCTAGTAGTTGGAGTAGGAGGGCGAGAGGGGGGAGGAGGAAAAATGACGCATTGTTTAAAGGATAAGGAGTTTCGAAGGGAGAAAGAGAGCGAGAGGAGCAGGGTGAATAGAACTACCGGAAATGGCGCAAGATGAACAGATGAAGAGAGATAATTGATATAAAGTGGTAATATTTTATCGCGATCGGCTCGAACCCGGAGAACTTTTTATTTTTTCTCCTAACAATGTCGCCTCACCCCCTAACGGTAGGAAATTATCGACTTGAACGGACGTCCTAGGAGTTAACATTTTCACCGAAAACGTGCAGACGCATCCCTGAAAAAAATTACAAAAATTGGCGTTTTTTTTAAATTCCATTTTCGTCCATTTCCGATTAGCTAATGTTTTTATGGGTGCCGATATTTTTTTTATTTTTCGACGAGCGATAGCGTTTCGGGGTGATCGAGAACAACAGAGGAGTACCAAAAAAAAAACAAAACAGGAGCGATTCCCACGCTAAAATAATTAATAAGAATTTTTTTGGCGAGTAGAGAGAGAGGAGGAGGTCGAGAGAGTAAGGGAGAGGGAGTATAGAGAGAGAGGAAGAGGGAGGGGATCAATGGATGAAATAGATAGGATACATAATACGATGCAAAACAGCGCGCCTGTATCTCAATTTGAATCGAGTGCAGGAGGGAAATTGGGGAAGGGGGAGATTAATTGCTGGCGGAGGCGGTTTGGGGAAACAAAGGCTCTTAGATATTTGGATAAGAACGTGAAGTAGACATCTGATATGGACGATGTTCAAAACATCACGCATGTATAGGATCATGAATTTGTCACTCATAGTCAGGTCATTAGGGGATTGTATTAAATTCGGAGTGAACGAGTTTTTTTTGTTTACTCTCTAACGGCTTCATGAGAAAAAAGAATTCTCCTGCCGCGTGATGTATTACAAGTAAATTGCGTCGCTCGATGGTGAAATTAACGGTGACTATCAATTCCGAGAGCAGTTTCGAATTTTTTTCTGAGCGAATTTCGAATTTATTAATCCGAAATCAACAAATCACCGCGAGGATCTTGTGAAATTCGCGAATGAGTTATTATGACATTATTTTCCTTCCTCTTCGTTCATTACTTCCTATAATCTTCGTTCGTTACTTTCTATTATCCCAAAAATAAGGCTGCAATCGGAGCAAATGCATTCGTGAAGGATTCTTAAAATAAATAATTCGTCCTTTACTCAACCGTTTTAAATCGATAAAAAAATCTAAAATTAGTTATTATATTTCCGAAGAAGTACTGTGAAGACGCTTGAAAAAACTGTGAGAGTTCCTAATGACATCCCGCGTAGAAACCTAATTAACATCAGAGAAAACTTTTAAAATTTTTTCTTCTTTTCTTTATTGCGAATATGGATATCCACAAAGTTACGGCTAACTTAATTACACACGGAAAGAGGAAAGCATCTTCAGGGTATAATTGGGTGAAATGCGCAATAAACGGAGCATTTTATTGGTGTCACCCCTCCTTTGTCATATGAAAGGTGATAACGACTGCAGCATTACATAAATCCGTTGAAGTTAATGCAAAGACAAATGGGAATCAACTCCCAGAATACAGGGATTACGTAGTGACGGATTATTAGAAGATTCAGAGTCCAAATCCATCAGGCACAATAGGAAATAATTGGAGCCAGTTTCTGTAGAAATATATTACTTAGCAATATATATCTCTTTCTCATGTAAAATATATGTATCCAGGGCCGCGCCGGCCTACGGGTACAAGGGGTGTATCGCACCCGGGCGGCAACATATTAGGGGCGGTAATTCACGGGTGGAAGCAAGAATATATCTTAAATGTGTGTGTTTACAAAAGTACAAACGTCCTTTACATTCCCTGTGTTTGTAAACTCATGTGAGAGACCGCCTTCTATATTAAGTACTTTTACGTAATATATCGAGATGATTCGTATACGAGAAAGTTTGCGCAATGTGTTTTGCACAATTTATTTCTTAAATTAAATACAACTTTTAATCTAAAAATTAAAAAAAAACTGGGCCAGGGTGCTTTTATAAGTCCGTAAGGGGAGGCATAAACTGCTTGCACCCGGGCGGCAAATATGCCCGGCGCGGGCCTGTATGTATCTATCGATAACGCTTCGTTAAGAAAGAGACTGGTAACTTGTAGAACAAATACCAAAAAACTACAACACAAAAGCTAAATGCTGAATAAAATGGCATATAATTTGTTAAGTAAAGAAAACTTGACAAATTAACAACAGGGTCAAAAGAATTATGTTCTAGAAACACGAAGAGTTTACCAATAATATGTTGTTTGTATAATACATCACGAATTAATAAAAGGTTTTTCTCTGTAAGTAGTTTGAATGTTTGGATAAAGCATGTCTACGAGAAATAGATAATTGGAACAAAATAATTTTGTGAAACGAAATGTTTTCCTTTTAATTTTCTAGCTATAAAAATGCCAATATATAAATTATATTTGCCCTCTACTTTCCAAAAAAAATTTCGTCTATTTTTATCAATAAACTGTGTTACGAACTGAACCGTTCAGTAGAGTACACAGATTTTTTCTTTAAGGTCCAGAGTTTGAAGAGAGAAATAATTTCAATGTACGAGGGCGAGTCAATAAATAAGGTGAATTTATATTTTTCACACACATAATATGTACCCATTATGTACTCATGCACTCTGAACATGTAGTACTCGTAGTTTCCGTATAAAGTTGGCAATACTGTCACTGACAGTCAGTTGTCAAAATGGCGGTCCCTCTGTCAGATTAAATTCACCTTATTTATTGACTCGCCCTCGTATCATGGTATAGCAAATTTCACTAAATACCAGATCAAGAGTAAAACAAGAAAAAATAACTATTCAACGCATTGATTCTTTAAAAAATTAAGTATTCTTGTTTTAACGACTTTTCTATATTCGTTCTTTCATTTTGGTTCTAAAGGTGAAGTCTAGAGCTGCTTGAACCTCCGTGTGCACTCTCTTGTAATCGTTACTTTTAAACTTATATGTTAGGTTTTCATCGTTCAACACTTTTAGTGAATTACGTAAGATACTAATAATTAATTAAAAATGTAAAATACTAAATTTTGGTCCTTTTCCATCATTTGAATGGTAGATGTAGCAATACATAGGAAAACGCCACAAAAAACAAAATATATTATACTTTACAAGATAAAATTGTCAACAATCATAACGCAATGAAATCCGATACTGTGAACCCTATCGAAGTTTATTTATGTGTGCTTTATTTCCGAGATATTATTATATTGATATATACATATTTCAAAGATACAGAAGACAATTACGTATTAAAAAATACCTGCTTTTATCAACGATTCTTTGTAAAGTCATCTGATGACGTGGTGGCAAAATTATACAACCTCCACGATACTGACGTAAAGATAATAAAAAAAGTTCACCCGAACGCACCTATCTCCGATGATAAAAAGAAAGGTTTTAATATGCAAATGTCTAGATTCGTACGGAATGCCGAAGAATTATATTTCTCTTTTTTTGTATGATGCGTAGACATGAATTTACGACACGCGAATAATAGCTTTCCTATTTACAACAATTTCTCGGAGTGAGCGAATAATACTACAAAACAATTGAAATCGAACCATTTAGACAGCAAAACCATTCCCAAGCGAAAAAAGTCATTTAGTTGACAAATAATCTGATAAACACACAAGTGAAAGCCTTATTGAAGTTTCTTATGCAGACAGGCATATGCTAGAAATGAAGATATTCGAAACAGCAGGAGAAAAATTCTGCCTTAACCGGGAATCGAATCCGTATCTTCTATAGTCTGCCTCGGTAGTTCAGAGATATAATATCCGCTCGGGTTCGATTCCCGTTCAAGGCAGAATTTTTCTCTTACTATTTCGAAATAATCTGATGCTTCCCTTTAAAAAGGCCAAATAACTGAATAAAATGTGATTACAGAATGTTATGTCTTGTGCTATGTAAGTATGTATTACCTTAATTAAAATCATGTGAGAATAGGATGGCGGAGAATGGGGTATGATTTTAAGGAATATAAGGCTGAACATTTCGCCTTATGGGCAACTCGAAACTAGTGGCGCAAATCGTTACTGCTACCACAAGTTTAATAAAGTTATCGGAAGCAATCAAAATAAAAAAATTAGATTACTATCTCTGGATTGGACCGCGAATTATTATTGTAACATTCATTTTTATATAGACTATCTTGTTACTGTTGGGCCCGCAATTAAAACTTACGCGTATTCTCTTGTGATATATAAGAAATGCAACCTATTTCATACGAAATAACAAAACAATCCTAGATAAATATTTCCATTCTAAGGAAACGGACACGATCACGCGTAAAGTGGAAACATTCAGGTGAAACGATTATGGGTACCGCGCTATGTCAAGGCCAGCATTATAGCATAGAAGACGTCAAAAGACTACTGAAAGAGATATCGTAAATAAAAATCTCGCATGACGCGAACATGTAGCACTATCTCAATGCAGAATAGCTCTATAAATAAGTGTCTCAAACCAACAAACCGACAATAATTTCGATACAAACGGATTTAGATATACGTCTGACAAGACATATGGTTCGAAAACAATTTCGCATTTTTTCAACTGTACTTCGTGGATTACGAACTTCAATACTGGCGTTAGTCCTATTCCTCTCCAGTGGTGATGTCTTTACTTATTATCCTCGTTTGCGGACGATATTTACTGCCAGTACAACCGAAAAACTTCCTCTGAGGTTATTTGAAACGAAATTCGTTAACCACACACGAGGGTAGAAAAAACGTGCCTAATATTTGCGATCAAGTTGGTACGCACACATGTAATTACTAGCCCGGTTGTTCAGATACGTCAGTTTGGCTACCGTCCTTCAAAGTTCGTCGTGGGGGAAGGGTTCCGCAGACAGCACGTGTGTTTTGATTGTCTAACTCTTGATTGTAAACATGGATATCTTTCGAGGTAAAATGAAAATAAACGATAAATGTCTCGGAGCGGGACGGTGCTCCCCTTCTGGGAGATAGGCACAGAAATTATTACAATCGACATTTCTGGTGCATCGCTCGTGACAGAGATACGACTCGTGGAGGGGAAAAAACTAGACAAAGACGCAAAACACAGGTAAGATAAAAAAACAGCTTCGACTGGCGTAAGATAAGTTCCTAATCATCGTCACAAATGTCTGCCTTAACATTTTCCTTTTTTATTTCGAACGCTGATACTATACGTTTAGTGCGAACGTAAACAAATACGCAATTCTATCGTCGCCGATCGGTGGATCGCCACTAGAAACGGCTGCCTTGTAGATGAAATTCATACCTGGTGTTATCAAGAGATTTGTTGAATATCGGAGTTAATGGCATCAGCATTATGTAACGTTATGGTTTTCCGAAATATAATGTTGTTAGTCCTTAAATATATCGGTTCTCACCTTACGATACAAATTCATAATCCAAGCTATAAGGAAAAGGAAAGATTTTCAGTAGCAGTAAATATGACTCTCCGCTTAAAATGACTCAATGGTTCGGCAGAGAGAAGTTAACTATTATTTGGTAATTGCATTCTAATATCTCTATTTATTTCTGTATTCACCATGGATAGAAAAGTGGGATTTAGACCATGATGGGAATAGAATAAAACAACTTACACCTCTATTCCATTCGTGACATATTATAAACTATAGTTAAACTTCGGGGATTGAAGTTTACAAGGCATTAATTACTGACCAAAGTCGCCATTGCACATTACATCGATGTGGCTATGCGTAAGCTGTGAACATATGTATTTTTTCAAATTTTATTTTGCAAAAAAGTACAAGCAAAATACGCAATTGATTTTAAAAGAATTTAAAAGAAATCGGGATTGGTGCCATTCTCTCTCTCTATATTTATCAATCTTGCGATTGGTTGGTAACAGCATCAAGTGAAATCCTTCATTCTTTATTGTCTCATATTAGCTTTCCATTTATCTATATTTCCTGCCAGTTGCCAGTCTTTTAACTTCTTCATAACTTCTATAAATCATATCCTTTTTTATCTGGTCCATAAATCTTCGTCGTCCTCTTTTATTATTCCCATCTACATAACCTTCTATTATGGTTAGAAGCAGTCCATCATGTCTTAGAAGGTGACCAATGAGCCTATCCCTCCTTTCTCTTATTGTTTTCATAATTACTCTGTTTGTTCTCATCATTTCCAAAACTTCTTCATTTGTAATCTTGTCTCTCCAGCTAATCTTCAGCATTCTCCTATAGCACCACATTTCGAACGCTTCTAACCTTCTTTCTTCTACCTTTGCCACTGTCCAACTTTCACAACCATATAGGGATAAACTCCACACACATGTTTTTAGCAATCTTTTCCTTGTTTCCAAATTTATATTTCCTGGTGTGAAAAGATTCTTCTTTTTGCTAAAAGCCACCTTTGCCTGTTGTATTCTGCTCCTGATTTCTCTAATACATCTTCCATCCTCAGTAATTTTGCTGTCCAAATAGTTGAATTCCTTAACTTATTTAAGAATTTGGTTCCCCATGATTATCTTTGTCTCATTCTTGTTTCCTTTGTTTCTGCCTAATACCATTACTTTTGTCTTGCTTTTGTTTATTCTCATACCATATCTATTCTCTAGTATGTCTTCCAATTCCAGCAAGCATGTTGACAAATCTTGTTCACTTTCAGTCAAAAGAGCTATATCGTCTGCACATCGCAGCATGTTCATCGTTTGCCCCTGTATTTTTATTCCTATATCTACCCTTTCTCTTAGTTCTTCTAAAGCTGATTCTATATAGGCATTAAAAATGGCGGGTGACAAATTACTACCCCTGTCTAACTCCTTTCTTTATCTGAGCTTCTTCTTGTTCCCCTCCGCATCTTATTATTGCTCTTTGATTCTTATACATATTCCATATGATCCTCCTATCTCTAAACTTTACTCCAACTTCTTTCAACACTGCAAACATTCTACTCCATTGGACATTATCGAAAGCCTTTTCAATATCTATAAAGGCAATATATGTGTCTCTGTTCTTTCTTATGCGTTCCTCACTGATGATTCTTAGTGATAATATAGCTTCCTTAGTTCCAGTTGTTTTCCTAAAACCAAACTGATCCTCTGATAAGATAAATTCTATTTTTTGTTCGATTCGCCTAAGTATAATTCTTGTGCCATTGATAAAAATTAAAATCTCTGTAATGAAATTGGACATCGAAAAGATAATTATTTCAATAAGATTCCCTTTTCATACGTATAAATGCGCTAAGATTTTTCTCCACGTGTGATACATTTAATTAATATTCTTTGTTTTCTGTTTGTGCTAACACTGAAATAAAGATGTCTAAACTGACGATCAATGAAAGGAGCGGCTTTTTTTAAAGACATATAGTATAGCCACTTGACTGTATCTGTTTGAACAATCTCACGATCGATTTGGACTTTATTTGTAGGTGATAAGTTTGAATTTCCACCCAATAACATTTTCCGACACTAAAATATAAGAGTAACAAGAATTCAGCTTATTTAAAGATCAACTAAAAAAGAACAATTGTACACGTATAAGTTAATAAACGAGGAACAATAGAGATGACAGAAGAAAGTAGACGAAGAATGCTATTTGAGAGTTTTGCTAGGAGATTGCGTAAAAATTTGGAGTAACAAAAGAGAAAGTTGTGCACGTACCACATAGAACCTCAAAATAATATGTCACAAAATGGAATTGCTCGATAAAAAGGCCAACATTCTTATCCGCAGCTTTTTCAACGTCATGAACCGAAATAGAAACATCTTAGGCAAGAGAATGCTACGCAAGGAGCCGAAAATAAAGAGTTTTCTCACAAAACCAGAGACTTCCACAACAGAACTTTGGCGAAAAAACCCACCCCCTCCTTTCGTACGGCAGATGAGGAACGACCAAAAATAAAATGGTCGCGAGGGAGTTTTGTAACCCGATAGTCGGGTCAGTAATGGCCAAGAATATGAGTGCGGCAGATCCGAAGATCAAAAGGCAGAGCTCGAGCAGACCGAATAGATGGGACGAGATTTGGGCGCGTGAAGGGGTTTCCTGGGGTGGGGAAGGAGAAAAGGGGAGATTAGAAAAGAAGCAGGGGTAAGGGAAGGAGAGGGAGAGAGAGAGTGACGAGCGGAGAGGGTGGCGGATGATGATTCCAAGAGGGGAAGGAGGGAGGGAGGGGGGAGGGTGACGGGAGAAGAGAGGGAGAGAATAGGAGGGAGGAGTGAAGGGGGCTGAGGAAGGAGGGAAATTCGGTGCGAAGGATTGGCTCGTGGGATAAGCTGGTGGAAAAGGGTGACGCAGGGTATGAGAGGGTTAAGAGGAGAGACTCGGTCGGTGACCGGGAATTTGAATAGATATGATCGACGCCCTCCCTTTCCCCCTCCCTTTCCCCCTCCCTCCCACATCTCTCCTCTGATCGCTACTTCGGCGGCGTGGGAGTGGTCCACATCCCTTCTGCCCTTTTCTATGCTCGGAAAGTTGATGGGAAAAAAGGGGTGTGAAAAAAAAACGAATCGGTACGAAGAGAGAGAAGTCGAGAAAAAGAGGGTGGAGAACGCCGGGACTTTTTTTTTCCAGATATTGGGGTAGGGAATAATGCAGCGTTAAAAAGTCGACTGGATCAAGTGAGGGATCGGTTACGCCGCATACAATTTGAGGAGGCGAGGGTTGGGTGGGATAGGGTTTGGGGGAGAAGGGAAGGAGGACAGGGAGAGAGGGTGGGTGGGAGGGGGGGAAAATTCAATTACTCCGCGGCACAAAAGGAATCGGTCGGAAGTGAATGAACGGATCTCTCTCCCTCTCTCTGAACTAGTATTAGTTTCGACACGCGTTAACTCTCTCGACGAGTACTTTTCGGGACTTATAAAACGATAAATTAATCGACGCAAAGTCTCCATATACGACTTTTGCCATTCGAGAAACACATTATCTTCTCCTAAAGCGGGGAATTATCTCGTTAAAAGGCCAAAGCAAACGCATCCTCGGAATGTTACGTAAAATTATCTTCACGGAATGCCTCCTTAACCCGCTGGTAATAAAAGTAATGTTTAACGAGTGGTTCTTTTTTATTCATTTTTGTCCCCACCTCCTCCCTCCTCCTCGAGGGAATAGAAAAATGGCCGCTATTCTAAGAATTCGGTTACAAAGAGAGAAGTACAAATCAAATTTCGATTCTCAGAAACTTTCAATCGTCCAAATGCCGATATTGAGAGAGAGAGAGAGATAAATGGAGGATGTGGCGATAAAATCGTCCAGAATAAAAAACGCTCGATACAAACGCATCTTTGTTCTCGTGCCGCGTCTTAAAATACGACCACAAAACCCACGAATGTGCGACCGATCGTTTCGTTAGAGAGTGTATTTTCCAACGAGCCTCGTGAGATTCGACGCGTCGCTTTGCATATTATCTCACGCGCGACGCACGACACGCATTAAATAAAAGAAACAGAAATTCTTCGCACTTTCTTTCCATTTCCAATTTCGATAATCTCCATATTGTTTTTATTTTATCGTACAAATCACCTATATTACCGTAGTCCATCCAAAAATATAAGCTTCAAAAATGGCCGCCACTCCCTCACCTGAGCGAAACCATATATTAACTATCAGATATGTATAACATTTATTGGCAAAGTATTTTTTTCAGAAATATTTTTCCAATGCCGGCTGCAAATTTCGATTCCTTTATCTTTTACCGCTGTTTTTAATTTTTTTGCGTGTGTCTTCTTCTCTAGAAAGCCACATAGCAGTCCCATGGACACACGATATCCCCTGAAAACGTCAATCAAAAAATACTTTCGAAAATCGTTAAGAAAAAAAACATTCGAGAACGGGAATTGATTGCAATCGATGAAATTTTCCGCCTCGCCTTTTTTTAAAACCATATTGGGACAAAGAGTTTGGAGATATAAAACCGAAAAATAATAACAAATCCGCTTGCCTAGAAAAGCGCAGAATTTTAAAAAATACTTAAAATAACTTCCGATATTGACGTGCAGTGACATTTATCCCTTGCCATCGCCTTGCTGGTTCCGTTTTCATTTCTCCAAATCGCTTTTCGCGATCAAATTTTCCCCAAATGTTAAATACGGTGATTTTCGGCCCGACCGAAGATGGCCGTGAGCGATAGCCTAATTTCGTCACCATCGAACCTTATAAAAATATATATATTTACACGTAATAGGCGTATAACTCGTCGCAATCAATCAACGATCGATATTTCGTATTTAGGTCCGCCCGAATTATATACCCCCGACTCTGTTTTTCTGTCTTTCCCACTGCCAAGTAAAAAGGCATGCTAAATAAACGAAGAAACACTTCACGTACAAGATCAGAATTACCAAACGACCTTTCGGGCGGCCGTCCGAAGGCTCCCGATGGTATAAAGATAAGAAAGTTGTTCTGGAAAACGAATTAAATGAAAAACTGTTAATTTCCCACTGAAATTGGCCACCGCCGGAAGGAAACAAAGCAAGTATTTAATGTTCGTACCACCTCCTGGTGATTAGAATGTAAGGATTACAGAATGCGACAACCTTCCAGGGTCCCGAAATGCTAAAATTCGACACTGTTCACGTCCTATTCCTCGAACACCTCACGGTTTGATATTGTTTTCTATCGTATCTGCGACAGCGCGCATTACGTTTTTAGTCGAAGAGATGGGTGCAATGTACGCACGCTCACCTCTTAACACTGCATGACTTCCTCCCCTCCACCTTTACCCCCCTTTACCTCTTTTGTCTTCTCACCTCATCGCTCATGCCACCCTCTTTCGTTGCACTACCTACCATACTTTTTCCTGTTCCTCCCATCTCAATGCCGGCCTTGGTGGAGGGATGGATGGTGTGCCTGGCTACCAATACTAGAATAGATTCGAATCTTTCCGGGTCTGAGTTTCGTATGATTCTTTTTGTTATTGTTATAACCTTCATCGAAAAATACCAGTAACTTCTGTTTGCGAGCTTTTTTAAAATAAATAAATAACTCTTCCATTTCCCTCTCTCCAACTTCTCATACTCTCTCCCTCTTCCTTCTCTTTTTATCATTATCATCTTGTTCTCTGCCCATCTTACACTCCACATCCTTCTTTCTCCACTACTTTCTTTTTATCCCTCCCTCCCACCGCCTCCCTCCCTCCCTCTCTCTCTTGACAATATCGCACATTCATGAGGCCGATGTCTGGACAACGTCCACTCTTGGGTCACTATCAATAGGCGCCGACTACCACTCTCCAATCGTCTCATGCGCCCCAAACACATCACCCGTATCAATTCCCCCCTCCCCCCCACCCCTCTTCCTCCCTTCCCGCTCCCTCCCTCACCTACTCCTCCTCCGTCCTCCCACCCACCCCCTCCCCTCCTCTTTCCGATTCCTTTCCCCGTCCTTTCCGATGACGGCCTCCGCATGAGACCTCTGGGTGCGTCATATACGACTTTGCTGCCAACCGTACGAATGTCCGTGTAGGAGGAGGCCGTTTTCGGAGTGGGAGGGTGATAAAACAAACGCACGTAGCGGAGTGAGGCGGCGGCGGGAACGAAATCGGCAATGAGAAGGGGATCCGCGATGTGTGCTTGCGCGGAGGAGAAAGGCTTTTTGGTATGATCGCCGTCGGAGTCGAGTGGTTCATTCCGTTTGCGCAGCTGCGAGGTGCGTCGGTGTTATGCGTGTGTGGGATCTGCCAAATAGCGGCTAGCGATAAGCGAACAAATCAGATAAAGGCGACGGACTTACTTCGAAAAAAGGGGGTAAGGGAATTGTTTGAAGAAAGATATGTATTCTAGGGATCGATTATAAATATAGTTGGGGGTGATAAGGGCTATTGACTTTGCGGATTTGTACGCTGGTGAACGCGGAGCCCGGTAAAGCCGTTTACGAGAGGTTGCGGTAAACGACAAAAATTATATTTGATAAAGTGCTCGTTTTACTCTCGGTAACTTGACAATATTCAACCTCTATCTAAAGATGGATTGGTAAGAAAACTATTCTTTAATTTATAGACGACAATTATTATAGATTAACGATCTTTGATCGCATGTAAACGAAGGGAAAGAGTGAAAGATTTTCACTAATTCTAGTCAATGCAAGTTTCCGTGACTTCCGGATCCAGCATAGTACAAACTCAATTTTTTGACAGTATGTATTTCACTTTAACTTCCACGAGGGACGACATTACTCGAGCGAAAAATAATAATTTACAAAATGAAGGAATTGTCGAAATGGTCGCTTTCCAAATACCTACGAGGTTATCTCATTTATGCATCACTTGAACTGAAATTCGTGTGATGTGTCAATACTCTTAAATATACAACAAGTCGTCGTAGCGACATCAAAACTTGGCGTATGTTAGACTCAAACACTCGAATATTATTTTTAACCCTCAGCCATTAAAAAGGGAACTTGCAAATCGTTCTCACACGGGAAATTTTCTGTAAAATGTGCGTTGAGACAATAATTCGCTCGCTCGATCATTAAATCAGGTCAAGCAAAGGAAGAAATACAAATATGCCAAAAAATTTATTTTCTTGTATACAACATAGCACGAATGGGCAGAATACATCCGGATCGAAAATGTCTGTCGAACCAGGTTACGTGCGTGTGTTAGAGAGCGTTATTGATCCATCCGAATGCTCGGACAGATAATAATATCTCGCTAATTTTCATGATCGGTGAAAACAGACCTCAAAGAGAGATTGAGATTAAAGATCGAGATCACAAACGAGGAAATCCTGGTGTTATATATATCACAGCTCCACCATGCGTGCGTCAAAGTTTGATGATCGCTACTCCACAGTTTTAACCTTTATCCTGCATTTGATGAACCATATGCCACGGAGAGAAGATGTATAACGTTGATCGACTCGGTTTAATTGGAAAATTAGGGCAAAGCGGATTTTATGACCTAGGCCGTAACTGCGGATTTGGGAGAGATAGAGAGAGAAACGTCATAAGTGTTTTAATCTATTATCCCTCAGCGCATGAAGAATGTTTTAAAGTATACTGATGTCAAATGTAATCGCAACTTTATCATCGAGATTACTCCAAATGGAAGATTGATTTTTCGCTTTCTAATGATTAATAGAAAATACGGAAATATGAAGTTTTTTGTTGCGATTTATCATGCTTTATTCACTTAAGAACACTGCGTTACTTCTCCTACTTTAACGCTACTGTCTTGCAAAGGCGACGGGCCAAAAAAAAAAAAACAACAGTAGGTAGCTTAGGGTGACGTGGTAGCAGGTGTTCAATTTAACATTTACATAGGAAATTAAATATTTTTGTAAGATTTATAAATCAGAAAAAGAATTTTTTTAAATGTGGAAATGCTTTAATTCTCTTCCTCCAATTGAAGGAAGAGAATAAAAGTCACCTATGATATTAATGGCGGTTATTTGTTTCGCTATGTGTACCGGCTTCATCGAGCGTAATGTTCCGCAGAAATGTCATTTCCAATAACTTTGCGCCTCTAAAAATATATTAATCGAGAAATTTTAACTAACTGAAACCAATCATTACCAAATACTTTTATCCTTCGATAAAATAAATGTTGAAAATCGTATACAAATCGAAAATATGAATGAAAAACGAACACAAAAAGACAATCGATCAAATCGAGCAAAGCCTATGGACGGCGTCCTAAAAATCATTACATACAGACTATTTATTGTTATTATCATATTCTTACATGCATTCCTGTAATTTAATATGTTGATTTTTCCATCCATATCCTCGAGTGATACATCTTTAATTTACTAATAAATCCCAGAAAAATTGTTAGTAAGCTTTTTCTTGTTTCTGTCTAAATGATATTTATTGGTCACATCCAATGCCGTAGATACCGTCCGAGAGGCCACGCACTAGAAAAATATTCCAGAATATTATTAGGTCTCAGTACATGCGAATAGATTTTAATACGTTACTCATCCATTCTTGCCATCGATTCTGATAAATATACAAACGTGTCGGCAACGGTGTCTGATGTAATGTTGATCCAATATTGATCTAAGTTACTCTACACGATCAACAAATACTGCCAATATTAAAAATATTTTGGAGTCTGTAAATACGTTATCAATAAACCTTTTTATGGTCAAATATTGAAGTTACACGGCCAATAAAATTGTAAATGCCATAGAAATTTAGAGGACATAAATCATATAAGATACTGTCGTATAGGAAAACAAGAACGGAGATTCATTTCAATAGGCTTAGGAAACACTATCAAAATAATGGATTTCAAAATAAAGCCTGTACGATATATAGCTCAATATGACTAAACTAATATCTACTCTCACATTCAACTCATCAAGCGTTTTAAGAAACCTGATGCTAATAGTTTTACAATCAATGGTAAAAAATTATTTATTCGAGATTCTGCCTTCCCCGATTGTTAATCGGTAAAACATTTAACCTTGTAATTTTAGACAAGTGCAAAAGTCAAACAAGTTAGAAAAGTGCTCAGCGTATCACAAATGGGCGCGTTTCGTGCAATGGAGTATTTGAAATAAATGATATGCGTACATGTACGTAAGAGAAATATCATTTTAAAAAGCTTTTCTTCGTCATAAATAATCCATTTTCTTCCTATTTAAAAATAATGCATGCACACGTTAAGGAAATTAAACGTGCTTTTGTGAGATTGTTTATGTTAGCAACAATTCAAGAAGTTTAACTCGAATTAAGACATTGTTTGATTTTCTTAATAAAGGCTACTCCTACGATAAAATGTATAGGAAAGGAAATACTCTACTTTACTAGTTCTATACGTTTTATTTGAAAACTATTTTGACATGATCAATACTTTAGGAGATACGACGGAAAGTTCATTTTTTCACCAGTAAAGTGGTACTCCTGATTGTCTTACGTGATTTTCTTATTGTCTTTCACTGTAAGTCCTTAATATCAAATTTCATGAAAATCCGTTCGGTAGAATCCGAGAACGAACATGCGGGCGAACTGACAGACTAATAGGCGCTCATGCTGGAAGCAAAACGCACCTAAAAAGAGTACAATGAAATGCACTCTAATAGTTTTTAAAATACTGAAAAATATGGATGAACCAAATATGATATTATGCATACTAACATGAACTAAAACACTATCATTTTATAAAAATTCAAGAAAAATAGTTAAAGTTATCCAATGACCACCCTTTTGCCAAATAACGTAGGTAGTATTTCCAGAAGTAGGCCAAGTCAACGCAATTCACTTATTTTCGTAAATACGAAAAGACACCAAAATAACTTTCAAATAACAGCTTTGCGTCATGTCACAAAATAATAATGAATGAAGGAAAATAAAACAAGTTAGGAAGTACCGCGAAAGCAGATATTATAAGGCGATTCTTCCATTAGTTTAATATTAATGACATCTGATTCCCATTAAAAGCTTACCCATATAAAAGCATTGAGCTAGTTGCCATGGTAGTCGATTGTTGAGACCCAGAAAAACTCCCACTTTTTCCGATAAAATCTAAAAATGTACGCCAAAGCTACAGGGATTTGAATTCTGTCTTTAAAATAATTCAATTTCTAAACATTCAAGTTCAAGTCCTGAGTTCGAATGTTGACGGGAGAGAATTTAAAAACCAAATATATAAACCTCATCACCGAATTACGAGCTTTTCTTATGGGGAAATAATGGGGCAAAATTAGCCCCCAGCAGCTGATCCCGGTACACCAAATTCTTGCCACATGTATGGAGTAACATATTCTGAAATTTTGGTTTCTCTAGATTGAACCTTTTAAGAGATATCGTCAGTACAGTCGGACGGACATATAAAGTTAATATATAAGCGACTTGTAAGAAAATCGCTACAAAGAGTTAAAAAAATCTCTTCAGGATATATTGAAACTTGATAAAATTCGTTCCACAACAAAACGCTTTTACTGAGGCTGAACTGCTCATAAGTTAGACAAATTATTCCACCATTATTCACTAAATAAAAAAAAACCTAAAACCTTTAGATCCCTCACATAAGTCCCAGATTTATATTAACTCCGGGTCAATCAAACGACCCCCCCCCCCTTTCCTTCCTTCTTCCAGATTCACCCCACCGACGAAAAAAGCCTCCATTTTCCCATTACAATTTCCTTTTTATCTCTCCCGACTCTTTTTCCCTCCTACAAATATTTACATCCCTTATATACACCCACTCTTCCCCGAGAAAAACATTCATTTTTTTCTATAAATATTAGCGTCGTGTTTGTAAGGTAACGAAACCGAACAACAAGACTGTAATCAATCAATTTATTCTTTTTTCCCCTCTCAACCCATTCCTATCCCACCCTCCAAAACTTAAACAAACAACGCTGTCCGTCTTTTATGGCAACCTACTCTTGGTACTCCCCCTTTCACGTTCCTTCCCGTTTATCCTCCCCTACCCCCTCTCACCCCATCTCCCTATCCTACCACTTCCATCCTCGCCCTCACTCAAACCCTCTCAATTGGAATTCCATTCGTCTGTAGTTATCACCGTGTGCCAGGCTAATGGCTATCCTTCATTCGAAAACCGTCACCCGACTCGCTCTCATCCTCCCCCCCCCCTCTCTCTTCCCTTCCCCCAATGCCCTCTTCCTCCTCCCTGTTCACCACCCCGTCGCCGCGATATCGACCACCCACTCTCTTCAATCCCAAATACTCCTTACTTACCCCATCAACCCATCTTCCATCCCTCTTATGCCCACATCTGCTCTCAAAAGCTATCCCAAAACCCTCTTAATCAAACATTCCTCTCTTCCTATCTTCCTCGCCACCCGACCAGAAAAGGAGTCTGCAACCAAATGCATACCTAACCGCCATCCGACGGCGTTTCGTCTAATTGGAAGATAACGCTTTATTTGTCCACTAATTATTATTTTCGGATGGATATAAAATAAAATTCTAACGTCGTTTTCGGTCGTTTCCGATGCATTCGATAAGATGTTGGAATAATGAGGTGTCTTACAAAGCTAACTCATGAATTTAACTCTAGAAGTTCGAATTACTACATCTTTATGATATTTTAAACTACAATGGATTCAATTCAGTAATGTGTTATCTGACAAAATCATGGAAGAGTTTTAAAAGCCGCCATCTTTTAAACGTTTTTCAAGCTTGCCACCTTCCCGTCTCCAATTAAGGAAACTTTGGAGTATAGTTTTCAAGAGTTTGGTATGAATGGCAACGGATGCCAGAACATTTTTTTAAATAAAGCAGTTAATTCCCTCTTTGTTTCGATATAATTCAGAACTTATGCATTGAGTGTTTACATTTTATTCACGGCCCTTTCGACCCGAGTTGTAATTTTCTCCAAACCAGTACTGTTTCGTAAACGGTATTTTGAAGAAAAGACGTGCTAGAACATGACGCCAACGCTTAACTATTTCTGCCTGACGCATTTCCAACCACTGATAACAGGTGTGGTGATATGACGGTAGAAGCAAAGAGTATGCCTGACATGCGGCATACATTACCTGTATTGTAGTTCATTATATTCCTCGCTTTTATTTAAATTTAAAACTGATATATTTAGCAAATAAAACTGATAAATAGACAACACAATGCTTTTTGTGAAATTAGACACTAGACAATTTTTCCGAAAATTAAAGACTGCAAATATCGAAAAGCTAAAGATATTCCTTTACTTACCATAGTTTTAGACCCAAACCACACAGACAAAAAATAGAATTATATCAATATATTTCTTTTGATAACCCAACAAACCAACTTCTTTTTAAGCGGGAAATTGTCATCGCAGTTCTTTCAGACAATAACGAAAGTCTTAAGACAGATGATTTCCAGTGACGCCTCATCTGGAACTGACAAAAAACGATATTATTCCCTCTTATGAGTGGTAAACACTTCGAGCCTGTTCTTATCGTTTAAAGCGGCGAGAATATATGCACTTTTCCCGCCACAGCGACTTTATTGGAAGTTGTCTCTTCAAGAGTTTTAAGTCGGGGTATTAAACTACAGTCGGTCCATAAATCCGGGATGTGGAATTTGAAATCCGAAAGCGATAAGGGAAAGTTTTAGGGATGAGAAGACGCAACGGGATACATTCCAAGAAGGATTAGAATTAGGAATAAAGGATTTCGGAGAGGGAGAAAGAGACAGGAAGGGGGATAAGAGTTTAAGCGAGGAGGATTTGGAAGGAAGAGATTTAAGGGGCAATTAGGTTAAATTGTAAATCGATGGATGTTAAGTGGGACGTAAAATGAAAGCTACAGAAACACATTTCATCTGCACGCGAAAATTGATCGAGCGGAAAACATTTATGAGAGGAGATAAAAATACTACTACTTTGGTTGCGTCGCAGAAGGAAAAAGTACAGTCTTTATTAAATACTTGTACACTTTTAAACTTTAATAATTCTGGATATATCTTTCAATGATAAAATTAATAGTTTTTAAAAATATTTAATGAAATGAAATGAATGTCACCAATGTTTTAAATGTGAGAGAGTTCCTTCTCAGACAAATGGATAGGTAGAGGGGAAAGATCTCTTGGTCACCTCGTCCACCTGCCCTGACCTCATTGGACTGCCTTTTATGGGTCTATGTTAAAAGTGCAATTCACTTCTCCAAGCTAAAAACTTCCGAGGAACTTTGGCGGGAATCATAAATGCAATTAGGGAAATCACGTAGTGAAGATTGGAGAACGTTCCTAACGCGTCGGAAAATGAGATTGAATGATGTATCATTCAAATTGGTGGTCATGCTGAAGTATAGAAATGTTCACTTCAATTGCGCTAAAATTTTGTTAATTATGCAATTTAATGTCGTTTACCGACTGCTCCACTCACGTGCCCATCAAACTTTCCTAAAATTTAAAAGTATACAGCTAACAGTTACAGTAACACCAATCTCAGTAATCACACCAAATTGATTCGACTACAACAGGTAACGGCGGCATTTCCGTCAGTTCTTCAGTATGAACCTGGCCAATGCAGGTAATAAATCCCTAGTGGGTTTAATTCGAGGGAAAATAAGTATTGACATTAATATTTTAAGAAAGCACTATCTTACCTTGAATGTGGAGATTAAATCGTTCATCTTTCGACTTATCTAGCGTTATTATGGACGTATTTACTGGAGCTAAAAATGATCGTATACCACCGTTTCCCTTCACATTAAAATAGCTATAACGCTATCTCTCATCTAAAATAAATTAAATAATGCATATGAAATTATCGCTAATTTAGCGAACTTCCATCAGATAAGCATTAATATCCTCGTCTTATAGCATTTACAACAGAGATATAAGATTACGCAGCTTTCCAGAGAAAATATGCTGATCGCAATCTCCTCCCACGAAAACTCTTACCCTGTAAATTTCAACAAAGCCGTATGGGTCAATTAAAGCAAAATCAAGAATCATCCCGTAATTGGGGAAGAGGAGAGGAGGGATTGAGAAACATATAGTAGGCTTAAACAATTTTAGGACCTTCGGCAGAATCACATACATCAGCAAATAATATGTCGGGTGAACCAGAAACGCTTGATATTTATTCTAAAGCGTAACATGAATGTAACCTAAAGGATAAAATATATCAACACTCAGAAAATAAATAGAATTTGAATCGCCGAACAGAAGATGAGAAAAAGGGAGACAGCGAGACGTTGAAGGAAGAGCAACAACTCAAGAATACAGAAAAGTGGAAGCTGAAATAAAGTCGATTTAGTTGCAACAGCGAAGATAAAAAATATACCGAGGAGTTTACATTTCCGTGATTACTATCCGCCAAAAGCGTTTGATAGGGGGTGTCACTGCACCATACCTACATAACATTAAATCCACACTAACCTTCCCTATCGCATTCAGGAAGAAGGTCCAGTAGTTCCTGGCAGACGTAATAAAAGGTTACTTAAAGTATAAAATGAAACAGAGAGAGAGAAAAAACAGCACATCGCATGAACCGTAAAGGAATGCGGTAATCGGTAAGAGTTGGAAGAGTAGGGTTTGCGAGTACGAAGGCAATGAGAGAGGGACGATGAAACAGATTAAAGGGATGATCGAGAAAGAAAAGCGAGAGAGGAAGAAAACGAGATGAAGAGGAACACGGACTAAACGAAAAAGGTGGAAAAGGAAGAAGCGAAAGTGAGGCGTAGGGCGAAGAGAGAGAGAGAGATGAAGGGAAGTTGAGGGAGATGGAAGGAGAAAGAAAAGAGTGGGAGAATCTTTGCGATAGCAAGAGGGATGAAATAGAGAGAGGGGGAGGGAGAGAGAGCAAGTGTGAGAGCGAGAATGAAACGGGAGGAGGTTGAAAGATTGGGAGGAGAGGAGAGGGTCTCAGGTTTTGGTGGTGGCGGGTGTGTCTGAAGCTGATAAGGGATTTCTGCAAAACCTCCGACGCCGTAATACGCGGCCGGAGGAGAGCTCCAAGAGGAGGAGGAGAGGACCAGAGAGAGAGAGAGAGAGCGAAGAGGTCGAGATATGAGATGGAGGAAGAGAAAGAGAGAGAGGAAGATGGAGGGGCGGGATGGGGAAGAGAGGCGGGATCACCGGAGGAGAACAATAATAATGCAGGGGATGAATGCAAGCAATATACAAAGCCTAGGAATGAAAATTGATTTGAAAAATGGAAAGGGAGAGAGAAAGAGAGAGAGAGAGAGACACGGAAGTATTCCTCGACGTCGATGCAAGTTGGCAGACGCGATGCATATACGTCGCCAACATAAAACGAAAAGATTTACGGCCGGGAATTATTGGATTCGCCTTTTGTTGGCAGATAATGCCGAAGGTTACTGATTTTACAGAGTCCGTAAAACAGAGTCACGTACTTATAATGCCCAGAGGCGTTATTATTTTTTTATTCCGGATTATTGGGTATTCAATTACGACCAGGAGACTTTTCGATCAAAATAAATAGTCGCCATTCGATAGATTTTAAGCGAAATGTGATCTTTCTAAAAACAAATGGCGTATTCCAGCTATTTTAATCAGCTTCCAGCTGGAGTTCCAGCCAATAAAGTATTTGTACAAATATGAGAAAAAAATTAGTGCTATTTTGACGTGATAATTTTTACAATTTCTAGTTTATACCTCAACAGCAAAACAATTTTAAATAGATGTAAAAAATTTTGCAAAAAAGTCATTAATGCTTCAAAAGTGGATTGTAAATTATTCTTCGTGTAAAAATAGTGTTTTATCGTACGAGAAAGAAATTATTCGAATGTAACCTTTGTGCGGAAAATGACAATGCGGATAGTATTGAAAGACTAAATAAGACAGAAGATCAAAAAACAATGGGTGTTATATGCCTAAAAATTTCAGCAAACTGCGAAGATTAACATAGCATAAACTTGAGTGACGCAAAATTACTGCAAATATCCGAAACCCTTATTGGAGAAAATCGCAACTCCCGCAATGAGAAGGATCGAAAATAATTCAACTCGAGAGAGAACGGAGTCAGCTAAAGCAAAAAAAAATAGAGCTTAAGACGGCGGAGAAGGAATCGAGAGAGAGAGAGAGAGGGGGTGGGAGGGAGAGGGAGAGAGAGAGAGTGAGAACCTCCTCTGGATTAGGATTATTAAGACAGATACCGGAAAGCTGGATAATGCGGTGACTGAGGAGAAGATTGAATATGATTTTGATGGGGGAGCCGCGCAGGGGTTAAGAGGCGAAAAGGACGTGAGACAGAGAGAGAGAGGGAGATAGAGGAGAGGAAGTGGTTAAGGGGTTGGACCGGCGAGAGAAAGAGACTAAAAGAGAGGGGTTGAAAGCTGGATGAGAGACGAGGGGTTGAGAGGAGAGGGGAGAATATAGAGAGGTGGGTATGCCGAGATGGGTTTCGGCATATTGAATTGACCCCAAAAACCCCATCCCTCTGCCCTTTCCCTACCATCCCCTTTTCCCATGGTTCCCATGACATCGTCGCCCAATGCCGGGGTAGAATATGCCTCTCTCGCCAGCCTATCTCGCCACCGCCACACTATCCCTTCCCCCTTGTTATACCTCACTCCCCCCCCCCCACTCTCTCGATATCCCTTCCCCTCTCCTCTCTCCCTTATCCACATAATGCTATTACACTCCTGCTCATCACACTCCCTCTCTCATCCCCGAGCACTCTCAGCCAAACATTCTCGAGACTTCTTAGAATCTCCCAGGCATCAATCCAAACTCGATTCCTCAAACCTATCCTCGAAACACAGTGCTATTTCAAGCGAGGGGTTAAATCCCCCTCCGCCTTGCACTCGGATCGGCCGCATTCACCGCGGGCGCCGATTAATTCCGGGACTACGATTGGCGAGAAGGCTTGCGGCGATTTGAGCTCCCGACGAGGGATATATTTGTATGTGATTATTCACATACATATTTCCTCGTGAATTTTACTTTTTCCCTATCCTTACACGATTATATTCTCGACTTCCCTTTTTGTTTATAACATACATATACACACATACATGCACACATACGACACATACAAATACACACAATGTTTCGTGCACTTGATTTGACGCGTGGTGTATTCACCATTCTTCGAGAGAGAGGGAGAGAAGAAAACGTTTCCTTTTCGTCCGACGTTTTGGAATGAGACATCGCGTTTAACAGCTCATTTGGCACGCACCTTCCGTAACTAATCTGAGTTGCGTGCTCTGGGACTTAATAACAGGTTAAATTTCGTAGGGTCGAAATTTTCCCTTCCTCTGACATTAAGATCCAAATTGACATAATTATTAAAGATTTGCTAATTGGGAAACAACTGCCCTGAGAACGAATCGTCCTCGGCTTGGGGGTTTGATTATCTTCCACCAATGGTATAAACTCCTGTTTTTAGTCTGTCGACGGGAAACCAAAGGTCATAATAAAATCTTTTTTGGGGGGGGAGGGAACTTTGAGAAGGAAACAGCTCGTTTTATTCGCTGGAATGTTTGAATAAGGACTTCGTTTAGTAAAAACTATTATTTTGGGAAGATGAACAAACGCAATCGTGATTTCTCGAGGAGCCTCGCATCGAAACTTTATAACATCGCGTAAAAATACAGACACTAAGACAAGGATTTCTAAACCGGGGTGCTGTGTCAGGATGGAGTGCCCCAGCTGATTATTAGGAGTGGCGCAAAAACCTTAAATAAATAAATCAACGATTTAGAAATGTTGATGGGTTATTAAGGCAATTACCTTTGTTTTCTGGCTAATCGACCTATTGGACCATTATAGGCATAATAAAATGATAATAATGTAGCGCCAATAAATGAATGCGTCCAAATGGTGTGATCGACATATAAAAAATATATACATTTATGTTCCAACATGGGTAGTAAAGGACGTAACAAATTAGCACATGGGGAAACGCCCATCCAATCTACAGAAACCCATTTCCCTCAAAATTTAAATTAAGCTTGACTCACCAATAGCACCAATAGCCATTTGTCCCACACTTTCTACCGACTCGGCTTCGATCTCAAACTCACCTGGAAATAAAATAAAAATATAACCATAACTTAATGAAACATCCCAAATACATTTTTTCGATGCATAGCTCACAACGTGAGAGGAAACAAAAATTACGCACACCTGACGATAAATTCACAAACAAAACAAGCTACCAGCAACGCCGACTTGACCGGATATCGAGTCTAAAGGTAAGGTGGCGGGAATGATAATCAATCGCAAAACTAAAAGGATAGGAAACGGTGCGCGCGCACACACATATACCCGCTTAGATCCGTCAATTGCGGTTATCAACTATGCGCGAGTTACATTTCCCATTGTTGCTAGCCAGAGACAAAAGGACGCGGAGGAAAAACGTACAAATCGAGAGGAGATAAACCCGCGAAATGATATGAACTCCCGATATTAGAACAAACGGGAAATGGGTGAGAACGCGGCGAGGGAGGAGGGTGGAGTGGGGGAGGTGGGGGGAAGTGGGGGAAGATGGGGGAGAAGGGAGGGGAGGGGGAAAGGGGAGGGAGGGAGGAGAGACATCATGGCGAGCGAAAGAATGAGGAGAGATTGTACGGCGATAAAAGACAATCGAGCGGAAGGAAGTCCGCTCTAAAAAGGAAAAACGGCGGCGGTGGAGATAAGATAGGATAAGAAGCACGTGTAAACTCGAAAAACAAGAGGAAATTATTAAAATTGGCATATTTGAAAGATGATGGGAATGGCGAGGGAGAGGTAGGAACGTATAAAAGTTACGCTTAAGGCTCAGCGATGCATTAGAATTACCCGCATAGCCCGGCGCGGCGCGCGTGATACATGTGCCATATGGAACTTCGGACGCTGTTACGAAGGAGAAAAATAAACAAAATCGATTGTTATAAAATATCCCGCGGCGTTATCAACTCAATTTACCGGTTTCTTTGGGACCGAGGGTTATTCCGGTTAATTGACATTCCGGCTAATCGAAGTTCCGATTAATCTAGATTGCTGTTATCGATAACCGGTTACTCGGGAGTTGACTGCGTCGTAGCATGAATTAAAAAAATTACTCAAGCTCAGAATGTTTTTCGTCGAATAAATGAGGTTGATAACCATCGCAGCCAAAATTAGAACTAACGACCGTTCAATCACCACTAAGAACAGTTGCTTTGTATTTAAAAAGCGTACGTGTTTTACTTAGCTGTTTTACGAAAATAAGAGTTGCCGATGTTGTTTATTTGTTATGGTTATTAAGAGTTCGCGTCCCGGGACGCCTGGAAACGCTTCCATATCGTCAAGAGGGATGAAACTCTGCGGATGAAACTCTGCGGGAACGAGGATTCTGTTTTGTTCACAAAATATCTCCTGGGAGTACGGCCAGGTGATAATTGCTGATTGGTTTGGATGATAGGGAGAATGAAATAACTGGCGAGATTAAAATTGTTCCGAATACATACCCTCTCACCACTATTTGCTTTAAAGCTTTGTACAATCCATTAAGATCTTAGACAATTATAATTTCTAAAGAACTTAATTATAAGCGACCTCTAACAATTACTGCGACTTTTTCATGAAGGAGTTCACATTTCGCAAACGAGTTCTCGAACATTTATTGTTGCTCCAGGTTTATAGTAACGAAAATAGTCAAATGGAGAAATATATATTATCAAACACGACGATAAATAAATTTTAACGACAGATTAATGAAAGAAGACTGCTTAATTAAGTACGTTATTTATTTAGAAATATGTGACTCACCAAATCGAGGAACTGGTCTAATTTTTCAAAATGGAGAACATTTAACTATAGGCTGGATATTGATCAATACTAAAAAAATAAATAGAAAGAAAGTCTATGAGAGAATAAAATCTCCGAAGTTATGTAGACGTAAGGGATGAAATTAGATATAGTGTACCTCGATAGTGTAATCAAACTCATTTAACGCCCGATATCGGCATATTGAATATTTTAAAGTGATACATCAAGGTAAATTGTTTCGCAAGACTACAGTAATTCAAGTAATTCCAATCTTAACTCAGAGAAGCATGTATCACAATACTATCCCATATATTTAGCTTTAAATATCACAGAGAATACGTAACCAAATGCCCCGCTGCGATTATTTCTTGTAAAAGGATAAGTATTTTATAGAACCTCTTAATTTAATATAAAATACTAAATCAAGATTTGGAACAAAGGTGCAATGCATTTTGGGACTAAAATTGTACTTCATACACATCACACTTATGGTGCGCATAAGCAGAATTTCCGTCTGAAGTAAAACTCCATTATTAAACAAGCAATATTTCCTAAAACAATATCTGAAACTAATGAGAATGGCCGATGGCACAAGGAGAAAAGAATAAAAAATACGAAGCGTTATATATGTATGTATGTATGTATGTGTATGTGTGTTTGTGTATAAGAAGAAGGGCGTCAGCCCGAAAGCTCCATATTTGTGTTGTTTTTTGTTTTTGTGTTTTTCGTTTGTCTTCAGCACACCCAGCGGCTCTCCAATCTAGGTAAGTGTCCACTGGGCTTCCTCCAACATCTTGTTGCCACCTTTCTTATTACCTTTCCATTTGTTTAAGCATATATATATATATACACATACATACACACACACACATACATATATGTATAGAGCGAGAAAGAGAGGTATGTCCAACAAAAAGCAGCACCAACAACCATTTATGTAAAAAACAATTCCGAGCCAGTTTTCTTTCCCAAAACAATCTCTTTCCCTCCCTTTCTTTCTCGTCTTCCTCTCCACCCTTTCTTTTATCCTATTCTTCTTTACCCCTCCTCCCATCTTCCATTCACCTCGCCCTCCTCACACCAAACCGCTCCCCCCTCCCCCCCACCTCCTTGTTTCCATCTCCCACCCCGAGGAAGATCCATCCCGCTCGCTCCAATTCAGGCAAAATCAATTTCTGGTGTCTTTATCAACGCTGAACCAGACTATACGACTTCCGCGGGACGAGTGCAGGGAGGGAGGGAAGGAGGAGGAGAGGAAACGGAGAGAGGAGGAGAAACGGAGAGAGAAGGGGGAAACGGAAAGACGAGAGAAAGGAGAAAACTCTAACGAGAGAGGGAGGAAGAAGAACGAGGAAGAGGGAATGCAAAATGGGAGATTCGAGCAGACGATAGGAATTCTGGAATATGTGAGTATAAAGAGGGAAAAGTGAGTTAATGATATGCATCGAAGTATATCGAAAGAGGGCGGAAAAAGATTGGAGAGAGGAAAACTCGTGCGCATGATGGAGCACCTGCGAACAGAATACCTCCGCATGAAAAATATGAAAAGAGAATCGGAGAGGTGGTCTAAAGAAGAACTGTCGGATAAAAGGGAAAAAATATTGCGCTCGGATGTCATTTTCATTTGTGCCAACACCGAAAGTTTCTTCGCCGATTATGAGTAATCGATTCAAATTTCGTGGAATAATTAGAGCCAGCTTAAAGTATAAGTGGTTTCTAGCTTGCAGCTTCGAGTCAATTGAAAAAGTGCTGCCCTATGATTACTTTGCTTCCGGTGAAAGCAGGATGAAGAGGCTTGCACGAAAAAATTACGATGTGACAAAGAGTTGCAAAACAATATAATTTCTTAAATATTCAGTAACTGCAAAATAATTTGTTTTATAAGTTAAAATAAAATACGTAACATTTTGAGTCATGTGCTTTTGAGTTTCCACAAAATCCTTCCGCTCGTTATTACGGCATGCAAATATTTAGAAATTATTTATTTGGCCCACTTGTAATTTGAGTGTAAGACCCCTGGTTTGAATCGATTGGAAATTATAAACGTTATTATTTAGAGCGATCGTGAGCATAAAATTTGGTAAAACTAATTTTTTACATTTAAAAATTGCGATAATGCCAATGCGGAAAAGCAGGACAAAATTCATTACAGGTACTTCGCATCCTAGGGGTATTTCACGACTGCAGGATGAGGCGTTGAGATGGGAACATATATCAGGGCATAAAAGTCAAAATCGCATATCGCTTGCGCTCTTGTCGTCGCCATAACCGTCGACGCATGGCGGAAGAATTAGCAAGAAAAAACTAGCTTTTAATGAGGTTTATCTGATGGTGCCGTTGGCTATCGGGTCCCATTACTCGAGGTTATTGCTCCCAAAAGAGCCAATGATGAGACACAACAGATCTCTTTTCTTGCCGTACTAAAACCCATAGAACATCTAGATAGAAATGGTTGGTATTTTTTCAATAATAATTTAGAACAATGCACGTATATTGAGCGGTATTTAAGCGAACGACGTCATCTAGTCATTTATATCTTTGTTTTGAATGAACATCGGAAAATCATTTCATAAATTTATCTTAACTTTTTAAACACCCTCTTACTTGAAGACTTTTAAATATGTCATAGGTATCTTCACTTTGATATTTATATCAATATTATGGATATGTTATTTTTTAAATATCAGAAAATTACCGTATATCCGTAAAATAATACAAATTTGCACGCAGTTGAAGGTAAAAGCAGAAGCATATTTTGCGTTAACTTATTAAAAGTCAAAAAGAGAATTCCAAGGAAATTAAAACTTTTACCAATTCTCGGACGTTCGAGTAAGAATGATAGTGTTATTTTTTACTTTGACTAGATCAGAGTTTCCCAAACTGTGTTCCGCGGAACCCAAGGGTTCTGCAGAAGTTAATTGGTGTTCCGTTCTTCCTTCTCTTATTTACAGCAGGAAACATGACACCTGTAAACTATATACTGTTAGATACATAAGCTATAAAAATAAAAATTATAATGATTTTAAAGTTAATTTTATTGCGATTAGGCTTACCATCTCTTAGTTAGGGTTCCGCGAAAAAAAAATTTGAATATAAAGGGTTTCGTGGCTTCACAAAGTTTGGGAACCCCTGGACTAGATAATAAACAGCCGTCTATGGTCTTCTACAATTTGAGTAACAACTATAAAAAATACGATCAAATCACCATGCCCTAGATGCGAACCCGCAACCTTAGCATTGGGGGACAAGCCAAATGTTCTCAGAAAAATACATCCCGAAAATATTATGACGTACAAAATGAACTGTTTTCTATAATATTTAATTTCGATAAACGATTAAAAATACTAACAAATGTTAAGGGAAAGCTTTATGCAATATGGATTTCAAAATCTATTTTTAATCCAAACCTCGTTAGACGAAGGAACATGCTCTTTTCTATCCGCTCTCCTACTCTTAACAGGAAAAGTAGCGTCACAAAAACGCGAACAATACTTAAATATA
The DNA here is from genome assembly GCA_036926305.1 of Uropetala carovei. Taxonomy (NCBI): domain Eukaryota; kingdom Metazoa; phylum Arthropoda; class Insecta; order Odonata; family Petaluridae; genus Uropetala; species Uropetala carovei. The sequence continues at coordinate 2,262,399 of JAXCHB010000241.1, forward strand.
GCGACGCGCTAGGCACCCAACAAAGACATTCCCTTGGCGACAAAAAAAAGAAGGTACATCCAAAAGAAGTCAGGACGGCGGAGGGGAAGAGACCGTCGGGAAACGGAGATAATTCACCAACTCATCTACTACACATGAGGGTGTCATAAGGGACGTCGTCCCTAGCGGAGACAGTGAGGAACGATGTTTGTCCAGCGTCACGGCGAATAAGGACCAAGTTAGATCCGATACGGGATAAAAGGGGAAGGATGAAAGAGGAAAAGGGAGGGAGAGAGAAAGAGAATAGGAGAGAGAGAGAAGGATGGAAGATGAGAAGAGATGAGAAATAAGGGAGGAGAAAGATGAGGAGCGAAGAGGTGGGAGGAGGATGAGGAAGCGACTCGAGAAGGAAGAGGATGAGGGTCAGCTTGTTCATTAAGGCCTTCCGGTTGCGGAATGGATACCGTCTTATGGAAAGTCCGGGCATGAGAGAGCGGACGGGTGGGAAGATGGGCGAACACGTGCTACCACCTAAGGAGACGACGTGGGCGAGGACGGGGGCGGAGGTTGAGAGAAAAAGGGTTTCACCCTTTGGATGGAGTGAGGGGAGAGATGTCGCAACGGTAGGAGGGAGAGAGGGTGAAGTGAGGTGGTACACAGGCACGCATACGGCCGCGGGATTATTATGGAACCTGACCTGTAATAACTGTCGATGTTTTGCCTGAGATTAAGAACTACGCATAATTCCATACGTTTGTGGCAACGGCGGGAGGGGCGAAAATAAGTGGAATATCGATCGATAACGACGACAAACAAAGAATGCATTGTTTATGAAAACGTGTGCGTAATTATCGGGCGAATCGGAATGAGGCGGAGATAAAACCGTCCGAGAGACGCGTGACATAAGGGCCGAAAAATAGTTTATCGAGCAGTGACGTGGCAGAGGAAGGCACGAAGACGCCAGTGAACACATTTATAACGATGAAATCACTCCGATATCGCAATGACGAGGAATTCGACACGGTGATAATGTAAGCGGCAGCTCCAACACAGTTCATATTTGAATCGGAATTTTAAATAGGCCGAATCCTGATTTGAAGCAGTTCTATAGATGACAAATTGATAGACTAGAATTATCTTATTTTCCCGAATATAAAACTACTATCATGCTTAAATCCGTAAACATTATCATTTGTATTCCTATTATTCAACTTTTTCCCCTGCCACACACCACTGCGGTGGCTTGCAGGGTGAACTATAGATATATTTACAGCCGAGACTTTCCCACATTTATTCTTATATCTTCAATCTTATTATCTCTCCAATATCAAACCTAAAATACTTCAAATAAAATCACGCTGAATGAAAATTATGTGGGTATAATTGAAACTGAAAATATAACGCGCAGGTGATTTTTGCAGAGTCGTAGCTTGACGATATGGCGCCTATGGCAAATTCTTCGGAAACACCTTGGTTACGTAGGATATCATTTTTTATGCGTTTTAATAAAGAACAACAGCGTTTCTATTATAAGTAAACCAAAGTTTGAGAATTGAAATAACACTTACTTATGGGAAAATTAACTTTTCGCACTATTTGTGGGAAATTTTGGCGCCTTTTTCAAGCGGCGCCTATGGCAAATGCCACCTTCGCCATACCCTAGTTACGGCACTGGATTTTTGGGCATGTAATCGGAGGTAAAAACAAAGGTGGGCATTATATTATGGCGAATAAAATATTTCGAAATTCCGTTAATAATCCTGCTTTGCTTTAGGAAACGGTAGATGGACAAAAGAAAGCATCGGAAATAGTTTTTTTGGTATTCAAAATTCCTGAAAAAGTATAATGCTACTTGAATTAAACATTCGCATGGATTTCTCCCACAATCCTTAATAGGTTTGATTATCTTTCCCGTTATTATCGGGGGTGGTGGTGCAAGAAAACTTTCCGCGTCCAGAATGCGCCATAGAGATATCTGAAATCAAATCTCTCTACTCGTGCCTCATCTTCCGCATGGTTTAAACCACGAAACCCTTCCTTTATCGCTTCTTCCGACGCACGTGGCCACGGACGACGATTGCGTTACTTCGGAACAATAAGCCCACACGCGTTGAACAGACGTCTGAGATCACCGAAATGAAACTGGATGCCTACAAAAGGGATAAAAAGGCATTGTTCCGAATGAACACGTTCCTCCGTGGAAGTCTAATACCCTTGAGCGATCTTTCTAAAATGCGAACACGAACACCTGCGAAGTCCAAGGAAAGGAAAAATCTCTTCAAAATCCTAATAAAAGATTAATTTGTCCAGGCAATCAATTACATAACGTGTTTTCTAACGTAAAAAGTAATTATCATATTTCAATTTATAAATCAGTTATAGCTGCCTGAATATAACTATCTACCCAACGTAAACCAACACAGTAATTTCCTTACACGATAGTCATTAAAAATATATTATTGTTCGTATGACACAACTCATGCAATTGTTTTACTGCGCCGTAAACAGGCATTAATTTATAGAAGATCGAGTTTAAACTGTCAAACCTGTATAATTAAAAACAGTAATAAAACATTTTACACCAGAATACTGATGTATAAAAGTTGAAAAATTAATTCCGTTATTTCAACAGAGAAATATCGATCTCGCCTCGCGTGCAAAAACCAATTCAAAATTCAATTTTTTAAAAGTCAACATCACACACGACGGCCGTCTGGAAGCCGCAATAAACACATGGTTTGTCGTAATCTGTTTAGGCTGAATATTTGTTTTTTTAAATTTTTTTTCGGGTGCTTATTTCGGGAACTACATTATTAGCGTTTTCACATAAAATGAATTTCATTTTATGCGAGAGACCCTAGACAAACAAAAACCGACCACCTGAGAAGATTTTGTTATTAACCGATACGGTTATGAAGTAACATAGCATTCGTATCTTTTAAGTCCCTTTTTTTCATCTTCTGACTCTATCTAAACCTGCCCCGTGGCCATTCAAATATCTTCGCCGCGTGTAACAAAAGAAAAGCTTTACGCATACTCCGCACTTCCCCTCTTATTATAACCGCAGAGATGGTTCCTTATCGGCTCTCCGCAGCCTTAGTTTTCCCACGGTAACAAGGCCCCTATTTTAGGGAAGCCTTAGCCTCATCGTCCAAGATTCTAAAACGATCGACCCACGTAGAGATATAAAACACGTATCCTACTTCTCACTGCCCCATTATTTAAGACCTCGAATCTCTTTTCCAGCGACGCGGTCATCGGTGGCATTATCGGTTATGATGTGAACGACAAAAATTCTTACGTGTCGTGTCTTAAGAAAACTAGTATTTTTTAATTCAACTCGAGGAGCGTGGAAATAACGGTGTATGGATACACAAATGAATCGTTTCAAATTTATGAAAAACGTAGCAGCATTTTCCATTGTTGTGCTCGACACCATGGCAACACCCGCGTGACTGAGGGAGGGAGAACGAGTAAAGGGGTCCAATGTCGAGGAATGTGATTCAGGGCAGAAAGCTTCCGGTACTCCACTGGTATTATTATTTTTTTGAGGAATTACCGAGCCGAAAATTAAATATAACTACTTAATAAATAATTTTAGGGGGAGTTGGGAATTTCCAAGGAAAAGGGAGGTTTATTCTTCCCGTTGCAAGAAATTACAAACCGCCATGGATCTTTTAATATCAAGATATATCGATTAATTTCTAATTAGCCTCTTTACTCGATGTAATCGAATCACAAGTCAACACAAAAAAGGGTTATAAGAGCAAAAACTCAAATTTGATTTTTTATTATCTTTAAATATTCTCAGTCATGCTGGTCGAAATTAGGCCAATTCCTACACGTGTGTTTGCGTCTACACCTTCCACTACACTATGTAGACGATCAAAAAAAAAACCAAAGCTATTACTTATCAGACGCAACAAACGTCACTTTCTTTCCTCCCGCGCACAACGAGACAATTAATTAGAAACTCCCCGCATGTAGACGGCCATCTTGCCGTATTAAGCTATTCCTAAAGAGAACCTACACATACGTAAGCAACGTTTTCTTTTTTTAAATCAATACTTCCGCCGAGTCTACGGAAACAAGCGAAATCGTTTAAGGGCGGAATTTGCTCCGAAATTGAGGAAAGAGGAACTATAACGATAAGAACGAAGAGGAAGCGCCCCAACACCAACGGGAGTCATCGGTCGGGGAAGGAAACGTAGGGCGTGTATGGGGGTGGGGGGGGGGGAATGGAGGAGCTGAGAAATGCGGATGAATGCGGAGAGAAAGACAGAAAAGGGGTGGAGTAAAGAAGAACGGCGGGAAGGAAAGAGGGTCAAAGGGTGGGGATTGGGGGAAAGAACGGCTGGAGATGAACCGGGTGGAAGGGGGGGGGGGGGAGAGAGAGAGAGAAGGAGGGCAGAGAGCTATCAGACTTTGGCAGGAACCCCGCATGGGGGGAGGGGGGGAGTAGGGATTGGTTTGTGTGGCGGGTCGGGAGGTAAGTGTCCACCGGTGTGGAAAAATGATAGGCAGCCAAAACCCAAAGGCCTTCGTCGCTTTGGAAAGCGACCGACGCTTGGAGCTCCCCGCGAAAAGGTCCGACGCCGGTCTATCGCCCCCCCCCACACATCCTCTGCCCCGCCGCCAGATCATGCAATCCACCTCCCCCTCTCCCACACGCCCTCACACCCGCAAAGGCCCCCCCTCCGACCCGTCCCCCGCCGCCTCCGACGCTCTTCCCATCCGCTCCGCTGTGACGCCCCTCCCGCCCCCGAGTCGAATCCCAACAAACCTTTATATTCTGTCTACATAAAACCCTCCCCCTACTTTCACCACCGCTGATAAACTCTCGTCATCCTTCTGCTCCCCCGCCCCCGGCTCCGACCTGGGAGCATTCTTCTCCGTTCTAAAGGCTCGCAATTGATTTAAATTTCGATATCGCGAATTTTTTAAGCATATTGCGCCACTGATGGTTTTCTCGCCTCTGGGAGAAGAGAATAAATTAACATATTTTAAAGATTTTCATTACTGTTGCAACGGAAGTAAAGTTACGAGTCTATTATTCGAAGTCACTGAATTAATTAAAACAGGGATTATATAAAATCGTATATCTTCATGTTTAAATCAACCGCACGCTAGAGGAGATCAGAAGTGACAAGACTACGTTGCCTTAATGCTAACAGTATTAAAACGAATTGCCACTCTCATATTCTCTCAATGTTGAGCTCGATTTACCAATTAAAATGCAGTTTTCGCAGAGTCACTCCCATATTTAAAAATATTTGCTAAACTACCGAAGATACCTATGCGCGGTATTACCACGAAAAGGCAGGTCAATTCCCGCTCGTCCGATCTAACGCCGCTTAATTTTTAATGGGGATGCATCAATGACATCGTTTATAAGCAAGCAGAGCTCGCAAAGAATGCATAGAAAAGTTGCAACGTGTTTTGAGGGAATTTGAATACCGTCTGGATGTCGTCAGGGATACCAAAGGTGCACGCGTTGTAATTCATAAAAACAAAAAAGTGGTGAGTTAAACTTTATTTTAAGACTAATATTAAGACAATGTCTTTCGTTGTTCGGTCAATGCTATTTTTTAAGTCCCGGAGTTACTTAGTTGAAATCCTGTATTTGCACATGTCTGGAAGTAAATACTGTAAAGCGTTACCGAGAAAACTTTTTGAAAATCTAGGAATATATTTTTCCCTTGAAAAATCTGGAAATTTGGTTAGCTCTTTTGGAAAAAAATAAAAAGTTTACATGCGTTTTCATATGAACGCCGAAAAAAAAACCCTCAAACGACTTGATTATGTCTAACACATTTTATCATCTCCCAGGATGAGTTATGAGGAAAGCCCATACGATATGTCATTCGTGGAAATCCTTAATATAATTGAAGGAAGGAATCAAAACGTTAAGAGACGAGCGTCCCTTTTCTGGTGAGCTGAGTCACATCCTTTTCGTGGAGTATGTTATTAAATCGAAAACTTAAGAATAAGGAAATCTTCAACTTGATTTCCTCCTCCATTTATCGCTCTCGCCTTTGAGATTTCTTATTTTTCCTTTCCCGGCGACATCCTCCAAATTCTCTCCCTACTATTTCTCCCTCCCTCCCATTTGGAATTTGTCTGTCTGTCCCACTAACTCTTCTTCCTTCTTCTCCTCTTCAGATTCAGAGGTCTGTGCAACTTTGTGATACCACTCTTCATCTCATTTGGCACCATGATCCTCCCTTAATCCTACTTTTTCCCAACCCACTCCACCCCTCTCTCACCTCTTCCCCATTCTCATGCTTCCCGACTGATCCCTTTTCATTCCTCCGTAATTCCTTTGACTGTCTTATACATATAGTCTTTGCCACTCGCTCACATCTCGCCTTACAGCTGTCTGCCCTCTCTCGAAAACATTTTTGGAAACCATTATTGTGACAATACTTGGGAACTCCTGCGAAGAAATGAAGACCTGAGATCAGTTGGATATTAACGTGCTGCGATTATCTTTCGCTTCGGTTAACTTATTCGCGATGCTTTCCTTACACCTTACGTTGTGAATAGGCAAACCGGTATCCGTTCACAAATCGCCTTTCTTGTTCATAGTTAAAAAATTACTTAAAAAAGCTACTAAATACATGAAAGAATGAATTAGATATATGTGGTATATTTATACAAAAAGGAAGTCCTGTGGTATTTCCAAGGGTGGCATCATCTTCGTTTCCCTTCAATGAAAAAAAAATTAAAATACGATTTTCCTCGTTTGAACGTCAGCTTGCATCAAGGTCCAACATTTTATAACGTCACAATCATCGAAACAGACGTTATTCTACAACAAACACCAAAAAAGGACAGGAAGATTTACTGAGCGATACGATTGGACACCATCAATAAAATTTGAACTGGATAATTTTCGAAGAGACAAACAGTCACAGATTTATTTGACATTTCCGAAGAAATTAAAGCCACTAGAGCGATCGTCCGACGCTTACCCCATTAAAAATCTCCATTGTCGTCCATCCTGATCCCATCGCGATGCCTTACGAGTTCGATTCGAGCCTTCCCTTTGCCCATGCTACTGAAGAACTAATAAGACCAGCAAAGTTACAAAATGTTTTTAAAAAAAAAGGGATGGACAGATTGAGAGTAGACACCGGATACTTACGACGTCACCTTGTCGGGACAACCAATCAGAAGTAGGCACGCTCGAGACCGCACGATCCCCGTTTTCATTCGTATCTCACGACCCTTCGTAAGAATTCCCACTTCACTTGTCTGAGAGAGGGCGGTAGGGAGAGAGAAAGAGGGCGAGAGAGAGAGAGATACAGACAGAGGGTGAGAGGGAGGGGAGAAAAATGGATAATGGAGAGAAGAGAGGAGAGAGACAAAGAAGTGGAAATCAAATCCACCGAATCGTTCGCTGCAAGAAGGGTTCTTGAGAATCGCCGACAAAATTCTGCAGCTTGAGTATATCGGAATTTAGAATCCGCCTTTCAAAGCATTACTGCTCCTCGAATTGCCCGCGGAATGAATCGGGGAGATCGAACGATGACGTTCTTATGAGGAAAAAAAGCATCCTCATCCACGTCGTCGCTTGAAAAGATCTTGCACGTATTCCTTCGACTTTTTTTTTTTTAACTTACAGCCATCAAAATGTAAAACGTCTAGATCACGTATGGTTGGAATAGGAGACGGATTATACATAAGTATATGTAATCTTGTAATCAATGCATTTGATCAGTAATAACACAAGGTTATGGCTAAACATAATTTTTTTATTGCATTTGTTGTTGGATAATTTCGTTTTTAGATTAAAAATTAATGTGATTTAATATTCTACGAAACGCAGACGTGCAATTCTAAGTATTTGCTTTTGGAATTCCTAATTTGATTAAAACAGGCGGCTGATAACAATAACCGGTGAGAATGATAAGCAGCATCCCTTGTATTGAGCCAAAGAAATATGTAATTTCTATATACTAAATATTATCAAAATGATTTAAAATGTGGAAACTCGACATTATGCTCAATTCACTTCGGTAAAAATCTTGTGATCGACGCTTCATTAACTTAAGAATATAAATTTTCATCAAATCTTGAAAACTAAAGCTCACCCTAATATAAGGCCATTAGCACATTTTCATACGTCTGCTCTCATGCCTTAATAATCAAAAACACTTCAAAATGGATCACAGTTTTATCGCACCCGAATTATATATTCAAGGAAAGATTGAAAAACAAACAGCGGACAACATATTAATCAATCAAAACTCTTTTTAACCAAAGAGAACAAAATTATATCTAGAATTAAAGTCGTAATCTCGACTGGATCGCGGATACGCGTGGCCTTTTAGAATCACTAAGACATAAACCCCGCCTCCATGTCCCGCTTTCATCCAAAATGTCCTCTCTATCTGGTTTTACCCATTCCATTCCAACTCCTCCTCCGCGCCTCCTTCCTTTCTCCCTTCCCCTCCACTCCCTGCCAATCCATCAGATGCCCCCTTCTCTCTCTCTCTTTCCTCTCTTTCTTCTACATCCCCCTTTCTCTTCTTCGGATCTCCAACCCTCCCCCTCCCCTCCCTCCCCCCTCTTCTCCCCCCTCACCCTCTAAAAACCCCCGCCGCCATATCTCCGCAACGGCTCCGCCAATTGCCTTCGAAAAGAGCCACAAGATGACTCGAAGAGACAAGGCACAGGGGGGATCGATGTGGCACTCCCGGAGATCGGGTTTTCATTTAAGCCCCCTTGTCTCACTTCGCTCTTGCTTCTCTCTCTCTCTCTCCCTTCCATATCCGCCATCCTCTTCTCTCTCTCTCTCCCCTTCCAGACCACCATGTCGCCTGCACGAGATTTTTTAAGCACCGCATCCGCCAACCCAATTCCTTAGCGACCATCTTTAAAAAAATAACACCCTTTCCTGTCTAATTCCGCCTCCTTTTTTTTTTTTTTAACTCCTCCCTCCCGTTGACTTATCTCTTCTTACGAATCCCTTCTCGTTTCTTCGCCGTCTTTCCTCCTCCTACCCCTTCTTCACTCGCTAATTCTCTACAACCGCTTTTTTTTTCTCTCCATCATCGCCCGGTTAATTGCTTCGTTAAAGGAGGTTGCGGTGGAGGAGGGGACGTCAGAGGCATAATTATGAAAAATCTGGAGGATAATTTCGTTCCAAAGGGGATTATTACGTTTTCGAATCGATCTTCTTCCCTTTACGCTTACTTGTCCTTCTTTAGGATGACCGAGCGATCTTGATCGAACCATATCGCCGGTTTCGCGAAAACCTGAATTCTCGAAAGGTTAATGAATTACGATCATTTACAGCACTCATGCCCTTTGATTTTCAGGCCCGAAACTCAGAAAATTGCAATAAATAAACAGCTTCGACAATTCCATCCGTTTTACGTCGACAATCATTTGAATCCTGAAGTAGTTACTAATACATATATTTTTCATGGGTATTTGCATTTAACTACTAATTTCACTGAGCTTAATTGATTGTGATTTTTATTTCTAATTAAAACGATATTTCTTTTTAAATAAATAATAACTAGACAAAAATCCACGAGCGAATGAAACCGATGTATAATGTAAACAATACTTTGTTACACGCGGTTAAATAAATGTATTACTTACTCAGTATATATAAAATTTCACCATCGGCAATTCTGAATTGGGCGTGCACCAAATTTTACCCATGTACGTATGTGGCGCGAGAATGCTCGCAGACTATAAGAACGCCTGATTTTCTCCCATCTCCCATCGTCTAAGTTTTACGCGACGCGGTTTTTCTCAAAGCGGTCTTATCCGTGAACGTAACCTTCGCGTTGCGCAACTCTATTTTGATATAACTTTAAAATTTCTATCAAAAATAGATAAAAACGATCCCTTCATCTCACAGTCACCTCCGTCACCAAAAGAAACTTTTTCGTGCGGTTCACGGCGCAATTTTTAGCGGGAATGCTCCAGCGATACGGCCGAGCAAACTTCAAAATAATTTACATATTGAGCTGGTCTTCCGAAAATTCCTCCATCCTTTTAAAAAAAATGTCAGTCGAAAGCTCATCCCGGACAACCCAGGTCGGTATCTCGGCTCCGATCTTTAAAACACCTGCATTTCAGATGGTCAAGTCTTAAGTGGACAAGAGGGTGAAGCTCTTTTCTCGAACCAGTAACTCTCGGATTATTTTATAGGTATGCTTCTTTTCCGCGTGTGCCCTATCGACCCCGGTCCTACCATCTATCCGGACGTATTTAGAGCGATGGCTGCTGCTCGAGTCCCATTGTCCCTGATCCGGAACGATGTAATAATACAACACTACATTTACATTAATACCCTGCGAGTCACCAGAAGCGTTTGGCAGGGGGTGTCACAGCACCAATGAACTCTTAACTAATTCCTCTGTTGGACTGTCTTATCGCGTCTGGGAAAAAAGATCTGTAGTATTTCTCGGTTCTAGCGATTATTTCGACATATTTTCTAGTACACTCTGATCTAACATTACGTTCGCTAACACCGATAGGTACAACTATGCCGCGTAGGTCTTCAACGAATTCGGAGATTTTAAACTTTTCGAATAGTTTCCTTTTGTACTCAATTCTTCTACTCTTCAACGTCTGCCATTTCAGATCCCTCAATATCTCTGATACACTCGCATCATACCGGTATTATCCCTTTACAAATCTAGCCGCTCTACGATGAACCATTTCGAGCTCCCTAGTTAGGCCCTCCTCGAAAGGGTCCCAGACGGCGCTCCAGTATTCCACGACTGGTCGTATTAGGGAAAAGTATATGATTTCCTTCACATTCGATGGGCATCCCCGCAGGACTCTTAGAGGAAATCCCTTGAACCCTGTTTGCCGATGCTATGACGGTTTGATATGCTCCCTACTATAGAATACATTGTCTCCTAATATCCCACTCTCATTCCTAAATTTCCATTATTCTCCCCGTTTTGTCTTACGCGACATGCTCCTAGTCCTATTGAGAGTAAGAGCTCGTCTTTACTCGCACAATATCTTTTGCCACAATTTTCAGCTTAGAATTTTTTTTTCGCCGTAAGACAAGAGGCAATAATTTTTTGTAACTTTCAAATTTTGAAATTCAAAATTAAGATATTTGAACCGGCAATAAAGTTAATAAAACTAGGAGATGAAATTTTGGATAAGTTTCACGAGCATCGGCATAAAGATATTTTCAGAAAGAACAACGCACAAATAACAGCCGTATCTTGCACTTTTTTGCGTCTATAGATAAAAAACAATTCAAAGTTTGGATGAAATAAAACTAAATTAACTATGTATATTTCATGGAAACTTTTCTTTGGAAGATAGATAGTTAATTTCGTGTCATGAGTAAATTCCAAAAAGTGGAACCTGAACTCATTAAGGGGATTTTTAATTTTGAAATTTTTATGTCCATAGCAAATCAATTTCACGCCTGTATTTTGTGGATTAATATGCAAATAATCTTCTTTCAAATGGATATCACTGTATCTGCAAAAAAAATTCAAGACGCAATACAACAGCTGACGCAAGATTATTGCTTATTGTTTAAAAGTTTAACTTCCGAATAGAAAATTTTATACTATCACATTTTCAATTACAATGAGTTTTTAAATTCTCCCACTGAAATTTAAAAATAACTGATCCTATGTTCAACGTTAATGTTCCTTATAGCGGTTTAACTTCTCTTTAAATGCATAAAATCCTGCAAACTTACATCTGAAGAAGCAGACACTAACTTATAATATCTTGCATTCAAAAGCGGGTCGTTAGGAGAATAAACCTCATTTCCTTGAAAAAATTCCCGGAAGGAGAAAACGATGCATGTGATAGCCTCAAAGAAAGATCGAAGTCATTTCTCCTCATTTTTTTATACCTGGAAAAGGAGAAATCCTTGACTCCTTTGCCCTCCTCCTCCTCTCTCCACCCCCCATCCAAACTCTAAACTAATACACCTCCATCCTTAGTTTCCCTCACTAATCAGTTTTTTAATTAAAAACGAAAAATTAAATTTAAGCTCGGGTTATCGCTTTTTTCTCACTTTTTTATTTCCTGGAAATTTTGAGTAATAAATCTTCGAGGTAATTCAAAAAGAGCTTCCGTCTGAGAATGAAAAACCAGCCATTCCAATAAATACCGAAGCAATTTTTAAAAAGTACCCATTTAAGGCAACATTTTTTATAGTTTTACTGGCTAAGTGATCTGGTTAGTGTATATATAGGAGTCAATTAAAAACCACACATTATTAAACGGAAGACGCCTGTGACGATGACAACGAGACATTATATAGTTTAATATAAACAAGCGAGGCAGTCTAGCAGAAAAATAACGCTATGAGCGTCGCAAATTCCAGAAATATAAGTAGGGCATGGATAAAGAAAATATGATACTTAAATACTAATGCCTGATCGCTGAGTAAGGGCGAGTCGAACAAATTATTAACCATCGTGAGAATCGCGATTTCATGCAGCATGTGATTTTAATGAAAAACAGCACGACATATCTGTAAATATGTGGTGTATTTCTATATTAAATTTTTAAATTTTTGACGTTTCTAAAAGCTATATGGTTACAAATCATTTGAAACAAAAACATAAATTCCAGGATTGATATCTCAAAACATTTAACTAATAAAATATCTAGAGGGTAACCCGGAAATCACTGTAGGTAGCTATTAGGATATATATGCCATACTTAAATTGGGGAAATTATAGCCTCGGTTTCGCCGAAAAATACAAGAAAATAATCTTCCCTTATATTATTTATTTAAAACGGAAAAATTAAAAACTACGCGTTTTACAGGAATAATCAAGATAGAACATTAAAATTACGATTAAAACGTTATTTTACGAATTTTCGTGGCCTATAAAATTCAAATTTACGAAAAAAAAGATCAGTTCCACAATTAAACATTACAATTACGCGCAATGCGCCAAAACTCTCGCTACACTATTAAAATGAATATTTCCACGTTTGGCGCCTAAATAAATCGATAAAAAGTTCGAAGATAAAATACTTCCTCGTCGTGCGAAAAACTCGATTCGACCTCAAAGACGCATTCGCAGATTCCCATATACGCGCGCACATAAATAGCAATAGCATTAAAGATTATGCGTGCTGGCGCAGTGCAAACAGAAAGCGGTCGAGGTAAAAAAATCAAGGCGGGATATAAAGGAAGATTAAAGGAGGAAAATAAAGGCTTAGGAAACGAAAAAAGGAAGAAGAGAGAGAGAGAGAGAGAAAGAAAGATAGAAAAGACAAGAGGATGGGAAGAAGAATGTGAAAAGGATAAGGTTATGGGTAGGGCGAGAGGAGGGGAAGGGGAAAGGGGAAGGGGAAAGGGGAAAGAGGAGAGACGGGAAGGCAGAAAAGGAAGGGGAGGATTTTAAAGAATGGTGGGGGTTCATTTTGGAAACCTTTTATCTGTTCCATTTATAAAAGGCCCTCACAAGCCTTTGCGTCTTGGGTTCGGATGTGAGTGAGTGAGCGAGGGGGCGCTGAGGGGCTGATGGAGAGGAAGTCGGGAGATAACGTGAGGAGGATGAGGGGAGAGGGGGGAGAGAGAAGAAAAAGGGAGTGAAGGATGAGGAGGGAAGAAGACGGCAGACGAAGTGGGAGGCCATAGTAGTGAGGGGGGGGGGGGGAAGGGGAGAGAAGGGTGACACGGGTTGATGCGGGATGAGTGGGGAAGGGAGGAGAGACAAAAATGGTGCGGATTAGGCGGAAGATGAGTGAAGAGAGGTGATGGAGACGGAGAGAGTGAGATAGAGTAAGAGGGAAGGGATCAAAAGAGAGAGAGAGAGAAAAAGGAGATGAAGTTGGAGAGAATAGACTCTTGCACACGCCTATAGAGATGAGGAAACGACGAAGGTAGAGATTTCTCACTGCACGGCGGAATATTTACTACATTCCATGCCACGAACGCTAATTTTACCGGACGATGTTCCTCTTCGATCTTAACTATAGGGCTAGGACGATATCGCGATGTCACATAAATATCTACCACATTTTTGGTGCTTTAGGTCCGTTTATGAGATTCTTGTCGGGGAAATCGATTGTGAAGGATGACAACAAATACGCGTTCAGAAAACTGCAAGGATTTCCATTTCTAGTACAATCTATTAGAAAAAACTTTTAAGATAAAAATGTAAGTTTTTTCTTTTGTTTTCATTGTATATACTTAGATTCATTATAGTTTACATATTTTTTCAATTTTAAACAGAAATAAAAGGTAAATTACATTAAGCAGGTATTACAACGCTGTAACTTGAATTATCTATTTGAAATCTACTTTTAGAAAAAACTGAACATTTCCCATTCCATTATAGTAATTTTTGCGCTGATAAAGGTAATTCATATTTTTTAAAATTCTCTTGTTAAAACACTAACTTGGAAAAATACCATATGGAAATAAGATTCTTCAACCGAGAGATTTATATTTTCCCTCGCAAAAAGATTCTTGAAAAGCGATTGGCTTTTTGCTACGCTTATGAACACCAAGAGTGAGTTCTGTTAACAACTTATTGTCCATGATGAATACAAACAAGAATAGTGGACAAGGAAAAACACATGCGCATTCCGATAAATGGAATTTACAAGGTCGTTACGCGAATTTCTATTGTTTAAATTGTGTTATTATAAAACAGAAATAATAGCAATAATATATTACAAATTTATTCCCATATAAATAAATATAGACACTTAATATTTAAACTAGCCACTCGTAAAGATACGTGATGATGAGAAAATAAGTATTATTATTTAGACTTGATAAATATATACTTTAGACATACTACTTCGAGTATTCCTATAATAAAGCTGGTTAAATACAGAAACTCATATTTTGGCTAAACATGCCTCTCTAGAGACTTCGAAAAATATAAAAAACATTTTCTTTTACTAATACATAGTTATATGTCCACCGCTACAATTTATGAACGAAAAACTAAAATGGTTTAACTAAAGCTGCCAAATTACCTTGTTTCTGTCATTTAATCTCTTACAATAGCTAAAAAAATAAAGCTTCAAAGAAGAGAGAAGGATGATTGGCCACGGTATACTTTTTCGAATTTCTGGACATCAAATTCCTTGACATCTACTTTGCCCGAGCAGGATGAAAACCCTGACCTTCAGCTGCGACAAACTACAGCTAACAAGATAAGCTTGGATGGTAAAGTTCAAATTGCCGAAGCAAAAAATCAACAGAATTTGATAACGGCCGGCATAAAAACGGAATTTACGTTCTACAAGGGAAACTACGTCTTTTGAAAAGCCCCTTAAAAGTTTATAAGATTACAACTTACATGGGCCGTTAAGCCATGACGACTGCCTCGTAAAAGAACAAAAATAAGTCGATATTGAGTTCCATAGGAATTCAGGAAGGAGAGTTTTAAGCGAAAATAAAGATCAAAACTATAAAATCGTAAAAGTTCTGGAAATTAGATGTAATACGACTGCAGATAAAAACATGCAGAAGATGCAGCGCAACTTTGGTGGATTCTTCTGCATTGCAAGGGACGACGCTAAGCAATAAAATGACTGCAGAAGAAGATTTATATTGCAGATATAGACGAGTGCAGGAAACAAGCGTGTAGGGAGCTCAATACGGTAAGATAAGTGGAATTGAGACGAGAGGAAAATAACAGTAATTTACATGAAGGAATTTAAGATTTAAAACCCAAATGACCTCTATAAACGGGGAATTAATGTTTTAAATAAATATAAAAAGAAAATATAATAGCGCATATTTTCATTACATAAGTAAAAGAGGCAATAGAGAACCTAAGATTATTTTTGCAATTGCATGAATTCTAATAAAGAATTTTTTATTCGTTTTATTTATTTTCTCTAAATCCAATCCAGTCATTAAAAGAATTAATAAATCACCTACAGAACGACTTGGTCAAAAATCCATCATCTTGTAAAAATAAATGAACGACGAGACGATTTTAAATCCCTTTATTTTCTCCATAATATCTTATAGTTGAACTCTAATTGGGCTTTTAAAAGGATAATTATTGCCTGTGTTCCAGAAAGTTGAAACAACTGACGTATTAGTACGAGTATATAATCCTGAAACGATTTAAAGCCTCGTGAATGACACGAATAGGAGTGACAGGAGTACATGAAGAAATGCAGGTAGTTTTTGGAAAACAAAAAACCTCATTAACGACATGCATTATACCTCAAAGCATACACCGTGTAACGAAATAAATAGAGCAAATAGCGTAAATTTAAAAAAATTTAAAGAACATACAAGAAAATTCTTCCTCTAAGAGTGGCAGAAATAACTTATTGACACTTGTAATTAAGGAGAAATTCTCTCGCTGGTGCTCAATATAAAGAACGATAACTTTGCTAACACAAATTATATACGACGAGTGAGACAAAGACGTAAAGGAAAAATTCCAAATTAGAGGGAAAAGAAAGGTCGGGAAAAATCCATTTTTTATATAAAGAGGAAATCCTTGAGAGGGAGGAAAGAAAACATAAAGACGCCGAGATATGTATTTGGAGATGAAGAAAAATCAAGAGGTGGGAAGAGGAGAGGTGGAGGAGGTAAAAGAGGAGAGAGGAAGAGAAGGGGAGTGGGGGATTTTGAGTGTGAGGAGCGAGACGGAGACGCGGTAAAAGGAGGAATATTTATCTGGAAACTTCCACGCAGGAGTAAAAAAAATAAAGAATCGCCCTTTAGATTCTCTCAGATTAAGAGTTGAGTGGGGGACAGGGAGTATGAGGAACAAACTTATTTTTTATTTTGGTAAACTCCTCCCTTATCTCTCATCCCTCTCTCTCACCCGCTTACTCCCCGCATTTCGCCTTCCTCCTTGAGCTCCTTCCCTGAAGACGTCTATCTCTATCTCTCTCCCTCCTCCTCCTCCCATCTACTTCCTCCTACTTTTTGCCTCCCAAAATCCCTATCCCGAAAATTCTCATCCGCCACCTTACAACTCGGATCTTCCCTTATTCCAAGTTCAAACCGTCTCGTGCTCCACCTCCTCACCATCTCTCTACCTCTCCTCCGCCACCTCCGTTTCTACCTCCTCCTCGGTCTCCCACTTTCTTCCTCTCTCTATCACCCAGTCTTTCTCTCACTATCTTTCACCTCAACCTTCCATCCTCTCCCTCCCTCTGCCTTACCCTCCCCCGCCCCATCTTTCTTTACGTTGTCCTCATCCACTTACGAGAAGTTAATACGCCAATCCTCATTGTACTTTTTCCACTTAGCAATCCGACCGCACAAATTACCGAGGTAACTGCTTTGCCGAAAGAGGTAAGGTTCACATTCCAGCCGGAGTCTATAACGCGGAGCGTACCCTCGGCTTTCTTTTGCATTCCTTGTTGATTCCAAGCTTTCAATAATAAGTACTAAAGCATTTAAAAAAATCAAAAATTGAGTGCTTGGGTTAGTTAAGTGCTTATTTCTGTATTTCTTTTCAATCCTAAGACGAGTTCGATAACTCCCTCGTGAATCACCTACATTTAGAATATTTATTCTCTCGTTTGTGTGTATAAAAAAAGAGCGCTGATTCAAGGAAAAATGAAAAAGGAGGGGATATTTGGGGGTGATTAGGAAAACGGTGCAACAAACAGAGAGCAAAATGTCTAATACACGTACACTTATAATGCCGCTTCTTACGTTGGCAGTAGCTGTACGTAAAACTCTAATTTTATGTCGCTGGACTTTTATGTTAGATATATGGCTTACGTAATACTGTTTACAGGGCCGTGCTGATGGGTGAGGCGGCGAGGCAACCGCCTCAGGCGCCTCTCGAAGGGGGGCGCCAAATTTGACAAAAATGAAAACCTATCAAAATAAATTCATAAGGCCAGCGAGGCCAGGGGGCGCCATATTATATCTCGCCTCAGGCGGCAAAATGTCTGGGCACGGCCCTGACTGTTTATGCTAATAAGCTCGATAACTGGCTGCATTTTAATCAAAAATCCTTTAAGCTATTTTTGAATAAATCTTCATTTTGAAAATCAACAAGAAATAACAACCCCGTATTGTCTTGCGAAACAGATATTTCTGTTCCGAGTGATACTATACGTAAATGCGATAATTTTTCAGATTCTGCTAAACCGTTTAGTCTCTTAAACATTTTAGTCCTCAAATACTTCGCGCGTGGGAATGGAAAAAGTTAAGGAAACGGTTATGAAGAATGAAGGCGAGGTAATACACAAAAGAAAATGGAATGCGGGATGAACAGAAGTAAAAATATAACTTACATGTAGAATTTAGAAGAAAAAAGTGCAGAGAAATGGAGTTAAGGGAGATGACAACACAAAAGAGGAACAGTACATGAGAGTCATAAATACATGTAGAAATATATGGGATAAGTGGAGCAAGAAAACATAACAAAGGCACAAAAAATAACAAAGGAATGAGAACAAAAAGAGAAAAGTATTTTCGCACCAATAGGTCAGGCACTATCGAAATTTGATAAAAATGAAAAAAAGTAAACGTCGAGCCCTATGTTCAAATAATTAAAATGAATTAATAAACTTCCTAACAACTATTTAAATTTTTTTTAAAAAGGAGAGTACTCCGCGTCAGGCACCAAACACTCACCCAATCTCACACACTCTTTTTTATCAAAAAAGATGATCGACCTACCGAGGATGGAATCATTGATTCCGAAATGCGCAGTTAGGCATTTTTTAGAAAGGAAGTACTCGTGTGTGGTTTTTGGCCTCTGTATTCGTGCGTGTGTGAGATTGCGTGTTTGGTCCCTGGCGTGGAGTATTCCCCTAAACCAGTTTGTGAGTACTTTCCTTTAAATATATTTTTTGTGGTTATTAGGCTTCTCCATTCATTTTGATAAAAGTATTATGTGAAAGAAGAAAATAAAATTAATAATCTGTTTAAAATTATAATAAAATATATACTTATTATCTTCAGAATAGATCTAAATGACGCTGATTATACAGTTAATAATAAAAATCTATTAATTATAATAATAATAAGTGATTTCCCGATAAAATAAAAACCTTGTCTTGTATACTTGATTAAACATTTAAAAATATACTATAGCAACTAAAATATATTTAAAGTTATTTTCCTCTGATGCAAATAAGCGGGCATCAATTCAAATCAATTTTAAAATTTCTAATAACCTGAAAGTTTCATTATTTTAGCATAGTAAAGTTTTCTGGAAATTTAAATAAATGCTAATTACTCCAATTTCATTCAATGAAATCTCTATAAACTTGGGTAAGAGAATTAACTAGGACGTGAAACTCATGCAATAATTGAGAATATTATTAACGACAAAAAGACTGGAAAGCGATAAAATTATAATTAACAAATACAAACGAATAAGCAACAGGATGCGGCTACAACTCTTAGTAATTCCTCTCCGAAACCTATAAAGACATCTCGTTCTAATCGGAATATCCTAGAATTACTTTGGACCCATTACCTCCGCCCATCCCGCAGTCACTTGCAGCGTCGCTATGCGGAGAGCACCTCCTGGCAAACGCCCACGATACAGTAGGATGCCATTCCTCCCCTCCGCCTCCTC
This sequence comes from Uropetala carovei, assembly GCA_036926305.1. Taxonomy (NCBI): domain Eukaryota; kingdom Metazoa; phylum Arthropoda; class Insecta; order Odonata; family Petaluridae; genus Uropetala; species Uropetala carovei. The sequence goes on from JAXCHB010000241.1 coordinate 2,281,886, forward strand.
CCCATCCACTTTTTCCATCCCGACCACCCCTTATCTCCGCCCATCCCCTCCGTTCCCCGTCCAACCTCGCCTTGCAACATTCTACCGAGGTGTGACCGGCAAATGCTACCAGTTTTATGTGACCCCCTCCAGCGTTGAAATCTCCGGCGACCCCGATACACAAGCGTAGGGATAAATAAGACTTCATTTGTTATTACTCGTGGGAAAATAACTGGCAATTGGAGTTTATCTCCTCTGCACATGTCGCTCGAAAAATTCTTAAAGTGCGTCATCATCGTGACCTTCGGGGGATACCGAGAATTTAACGCGCTCCCTTATCTTGCGCAGCTGTCGTTTCGAGCCGTGCTTAATTGTTCTTACGCGTTTTCCTGAGGAAAAATGCTATCATAAGAGTTAAAAATAAGAGTTGGTCGGTAGTCAAAAGCGCGTGCGTAAGACTTCCTCTTTGAAATGTTTCAAAGCCGATCGACAATTTTCAAAGCTATATCGCATATCATTTTCACGGCGGCATTAACATTATTATCAATTTAAGTCCTTATGGATTAAAAGCAAGCATACTGAATTACCATTTCGACATTTTATTGATCTAAAATCTAGCGCTAATTCCCATTTTAAAAACAATGCAGTAGAAGTAAGCCCTCATTAGTAAACAAGGATAGTTATTCGAAATCAAAATTAATAAAACATTACAATGAACAAAGATGGATTTCAACAGAGAATTATCGAGTTCGGCTTACGGCTGAAAAAGATTCAAGAACAAGCACTTTAAAATATTTGACTCTGGTATCTCCAATATATTTTCGGTTAATTACCACTTTACATCCGAAATGCGTATGTTTTTAAAAATCTTGTTGTGGCTATTGGAGATACCTGAGACAACAATTTTGAAGTGCTTGTACTTGAATAAAAATGTTTTCGATAATACTTTTTAAAAAGTACTCCTGTGCATCAGGAATACCTTTTAGATCGTTGGATAAAATGTTGTCTCACAGTGCAATGACATATACACCAATGAAATATAAGTTTTTCCTACTATATTACGATCACATTGCTCTATTGATGTCTTTAAAGCAATAATATCTTATGCACAAGGCCAAGTCTGTTTTTTTCGGTTAATAAATAAATAAGAAGCGAGAATCAGGATTTTTATCACAAACATCCAGATATCTCTGTAACATTCCTACGCGAGAATACGCATACTACAGGGTGTTCAAGAAGTCTCTATACAGTAGATAAAAATTACAGGTTGGCAACACTGATGTTTACTATTTTTAAAAACAATTTTCCACTAAAAAATCCTTTCCTCTAGAAATGTATTTTTCAACCGATGTTCACCAGAACAGTTGTGTTCCTTTAGCATCGTCTAAGTGTTTCGCGAAATTTTCCAACGAAAATAATTTTTCTATAAATTAGGATTTTTTAATGAATTTAAAAAAAGTTTTTCTATTTTGCTCTCACACCATAACTCCATCTATCACAGAAGCAGAAAGTACTTCTATTAAGTACATACATAAAAAAAGGTTATAAGGTTATATGTATATACATATAAATGCAGTGCTGTTTTTGTAGAAAAAGAGGTGCCGGTACTCCCACCCCCCTCCACCTCTTCCTGCACCCTCTTCTCTATTGAAGTTTTGATGAACTTTTAATAACAAATTTGATAATGAAAATCAAAATGTTTAACATTTATAGATCCCGTTTTTATTTTAGGTTTTAAAGAATTTAAAAAATGTAAATGTACCGAAATTAGACGGGTGTCAACATCGCTCTGAAAAAAGGTGCCGGCACGCCGTACCGGCGCGTACCGTCAGAATAAAGGCACTGTATAAATGCATATGTACCGTATATAGGTGTTCCGCAAATTTTTCCCATTCCAAAGTGCCCCACCACTCAAAAAAGATTGAAAAACACTGCTCTAGAGACAACCATTTTTGCAAGTGAGATTATGACAATAGTGAGCATCAGTGTTGCCAACCTGTAATTTTTATCTATCTAGTGTATAGAGCAGGGGTGGCCAAACTTACTTATCCTCAGAGCCGCATACGATAATCTTCTAAAGTTCGACAGCCACACGACACATTCTGTGTTCATAAATTTTCGAACAGTACATAACCTGCATACGAAGCAATTAAGATATAATGCATGTCCCAAAACGTCACTCTATTCTGCAAAAAAACACTTTGAATTGAAATTTAAGAGCCACAAACAAAGTTAAAAGAGCCGCGGTTTGGTCACCCCTGGTGTTGAAACTTTTTGAACACCCTGTATATTTTAGAGTTTTGCCATTGAAAGTATTCATTATTATCAATGCGAAATTAATATATCTATTTTACAACCAAGCGCCCTACAGGAGATGGATTCGAAACAATTCAAAACTATGATTCATTCTATTTGCGGTTGCCCCCGTGTCATTCTCTATTGGTCAGAAAATTAACGAAAGTTTAAAACACCTATGGTAACTCTTTCTAGCGGCTGATAGTTATTTATATAAATTCTTTGCGACGAAAAATTTGCCAAAAATTACAAATTGTAACGAACAGCACCACTAATCCATAATGTAAAAACAATATCAATCCTAGCCTCTACCCTGAACGAAATAATTTCGATCTCTCAACAAATATCGTTCGCACATTCATATTTCGCCACATAAACGCACGAAGATAGAGAGGGAGGGAAGCTCCCAAATTACCGATTACCATTTGTTTTTGTTTTAAAACCGACGAGAGAGAGAGAGCGCGACCAAACTGATCCGAAATGACGTTTCCTTTGCGTTACGCAGGGATAAGGAGCACAGACCTGTGCTTTATCGCTGAATGACCGGCACGGCGATAAATAAAAAACAAAAGGGACAATCTCGAACTCTTTTTTATTTATATTACCTTCTATTATCTCACGGATAAAACGAACCCCTCGTAACCCCCTCCCCCCCTCTCTCCCTCCCACCTCCATGCACAATTTTTTTCGTATTATTTCTCAGACCGCGAGTCAACAAAAGAGAAACGTGTTGCGGAATACATCACGCGTCTCGCATTCCACACATCCGAAATCAGTTAATGCACACGCAAACGCGTGCAGAGAGGGAAGTGGCAGTGGATGGGGAGAGAGAAGAGGTGGTGATGAGGGGAATTTGGAGGATAAGAGAGGATGGAGAGAGGCACCGACGGTATACGAGAGAGAGAGAGAGGGTCGTGGCCGGAGGAGAGAGATCATCCGAGTCACTAACGCTGTTTGTGTTGCGTTTTGATTGCGATTCCTCGTCCGTGCACTACTCCAACGCCGACGCTTGGACGTCCCACTTGACGTTTGACTGTTTGTTTACCGTGTGAGAGAGAGAGAGAGAAGAGGGTTTTTCTGTCTCTCCCGTCATGAGGTGCCGGGTTCGTCACTCACTCGAAACTTTGCGACGAGTCGGAGAGAAAGGGAGGGAGAGAGATAGAGGAGTGCGTGAGTGAGGAGGTGAGAGAGGAGTGAGGGCCATTATCTTCGGAAACACAGATGTAGCTCGGTGCTCCTCTCCCCCCCCCCCCCCATGTGCCACACGGTTTAAACGCTGTATGCCGTATCTTTCGCACCAAGGGAGAAACGTAATATTGCCAAATACGGAAACGTTCTGGGAAACAACGGCGGGTAATTACGTCCACAGATTACCATCGCGCGTGTATGCGTGGGAGGTGGGGGAGTGGGCGAGCCGAGGAGGGAGGAGGTACGGCGGCCACCGCTGTGAATATTTAAACGCGGTTTAAAAAGCGACGGCGTATTTTTTTTTTTTGCCAGTTCGGAGCGCATTTGAATTGAATGAATCCCCGAGGAAACTCTTAATACTATATCTACTTATGAGAGGCGAATTTTGCTGAATTTCCAGCGCCCTACAAAAACGAAATGTATTATATCAATCAGATGACGGAAAGATGACTTTCTATTTTATTTTTTTACTTTCGCAAATAGGAAGTATATAGAGAAAGTACTGTGATCGCGAAAAAAATTCAAATTCGAGATTTTAATGAATATGCACGTTTTTAGGTACTCTCGAGTCCGGAAAAAATGGAGCTTACTATTCCAACTTCTGCATTATGTCGTCTGTCGCAGATCTAGTGGCTAAACGTTTTAACGAATTCAGAATAAATCTCACATTCATATAGGGTATAAACCGGAAAAGATGACCTGTTGAAATGAAACGTATCGCGGAAAGTTTATTATTGTCGATTTTCGCAAAATTTCAATTTCATAGAATATTGCTACAAAAATTTCAATTAAGGTTCATTCTTTTATAGAAGTTACTTCAGTAAACAACATCATAAAAGCCATATGTATCAAATATAAGTAAACAGGATCTAGCGACATAATTCATCGAGTTTTAGATTCAGCTGCCGTCAAGTTGACCATAGAATAATTTAAACTTTGTATGGACCAGAAGCGTACGGAGACAACTTGTGCAGCCTATGCCGCACCGATTTTTTTAAATCCACCCGGCAGTGTGTCCTATTTGCAAAATACACGTTTACCATCGAAAGTTAAATCTGCTGGAAAAAAAATTGCACTATCAACCATATCCGATAATTTTCGCTGGACGAAATTTCTTTAGAACCGGATATGAAATCTGACACATCCACCGATAGCTTCCATAGTTTCCCTGGCGATTAAATCGCCTTTCCAATAAGAAAATACCTCATCGAAAATCTCGTTCCGCTACGCGAGCGCAGGATTGATGAGCTAGGAAGTCATCGAAACCTAGGTTACGTTTATCTATGTTATTCTCGCATCACTGCCGATGTGATCGCATCCGAAATGCATATATCCGGCAAATAAGGGTCGGCCTGAATCGCGATAAGGATGAGCTGCGCGCATCGATGGTTTCTCCGAGTTCGACGGATAATATTAAACGCTGCCGTGATGCATTATAGATTGATCGCGGTGGCAATTAACTCACGATAACAACGCCCGGTCGAGAATTTTTAACGAATAAAATGTTGTGCATTGATGGAAAGATTCATGCCTTGTTATCCAACGGCACCTGTTCCGTTTCACGTTCATTGTCCTACACTCCGCAGTTTTATCATAAAGTTTGTACAACCACTCTCACCACCCACAGCAACTCTCTCTCTCTTTCTTACGAGAAAATTTACGACTAAAATTAATTACCCACACCTTCTTCGCCTAGGTTGCAAAACTATGAACGTTTCTGGTTAAAAATCCCACTCGATCGAACTGATTAAAATAAAACCTCGTCATAACAATTTCAAGGTCAGATTATTTTTCCTCAAACAGTTTCGTGTAAACCATGCGGCCCACGAGATACAAAACAGTCTATGTAAGTACGGCGTGAGGTCGTTGCATTAACGACAAAAGAGGAGGGCGGAAACTGCATGCAAATGAAATTTTTTAAGGTCGCCCTAAAGTTTTATGACTTAAAAGCATTACTTAGAGCGAGTCTTTAAATAATAGCTCTTCGACCTCCTGCGAGAAAGGACTACGGCTTATCTTTATTGAAAGGTTCTACTGCTTTGCCGCCCTAGACGCAGACGATGCAAAAATTAGAATTTTTTTTTGCGAACGCCGCCGATAATCTCGCTGATTATTTACCGACTGGGGTGCATCACACGTCGTCAACTCTAAACTGTAACAACCTCCCTCCCTCTTCATGACAATTTCAAAATATAAAGGAGCATTCAAACACCCTACAGAACACGCCGTCACTTTAATAATACTTTACCTTTGATCTAGCTTTTAAAAAAATCCCCCATCTCTTAACTTTCAAACACTACGCAGAACGCATAAGATCGAGATTGCGCAACGAGCCAAGGTCACAACATTTCCTCTTATACCCTTTCCTTAAATACCCCCCTCCCCACCTCCCACCTCAGAATCCTCAATAAAAAATAAAAATAAACCTCCCACCCCTCGCCTTACCAGCAATATTCCTTTCTTCCGCCTTTATCGGCAAAGCACTCTCTTCTTAGGATAACCAGGATAGCCGTTAAGGGATAGTAGAAGGACGGTGACTGAGGAGAGAGAGAGAGAAAAAGGGGAGGAGGGGAAAGACAGAGGGAGGAGGAGGAGAGAGGTGGGAGAGCACGGGACGTAACGGACGATGATAAAGGAAGGGCCACGTGAAGCCAAAAGTGGGAATGGGAAAGGGAGATAGGAGGGTGGATGGAGAAAGGAGGGAGATTAAAATAGGGAGTTGGGAGGGGGGAGGGAAGAGGGAAGGAGAAAGAATGTTCGCTGGTGAGATAGAAGGATGCGACGAGGGAGGGAAGCGAGATAAGCAACGGGTGTAAGTAGAAAGTTAGGTTCGAGTGGGGTGATAACGGACGGAGAGAGGGAGGGAGGGAGAGGAGGAGAGAGGTGGCGGCGTGGAGGAAGAGGAGGAGGGGTGGCTGAGTCCGGTGGAGAAGAGGCGTGGGGGAGAGAGAAAGGAAGGACGCGTAGACTTATCAAAGAATTTTTGTTTAAGACGGATCTGGCGCGGGACGAGAGTGCTCCACAAAGTCGGTTAATACTAAAAAATGCTTTTTTTTTTAAATAAAGAAACAAAAACGGAGGAGTAAAATCTGCGTCATAAGTTAGGGCGTGACGTCAAAACCTAGCACTTGACGGTAAAATAATATATTTGCTCCCTAAATCATCCTAATCGAGATGATTAGGTTGACAAACTGTCTTTCCAATTGTCATAAAAAGTTTGGGAATAACGTCAGTCTTTTACGGATATTAGGGAGACGTAAATTGTCGATTTGATTTTAGCCAAAAAACGACCGTAATCATTCTGCTGTGGAGACACGGTCAAAAGCTCTATGGGGAATAAACACCAATGGTATTGAATAGGGTACCAAGGCAGTAACGATAAGAAAACCCTTCGTGAAAGGTATTTGACCGAGTGAAAAAAATCAACGCTTCGGAGTTCCAATTGCAATCGCGCTAAAGTTCGAGCTACGTGGTCGACGAGTTGCATAAAGGTATCGATAAAGACTCAATTAAAAACCGTTCATTAGAGTTGAAATATAGGTGAAGTATGAGTGACGAACATAACCTCACATAATTGATGAGAAGCATCCCTTAAACCGACCGATGATCAAATAAATAACAAATCAATCATATAAACAGCCTCGCATAAAAACATCAACGGTGAAAACTAAATACATTGGTTTTTTGCTAATTCCTCAAACTTCATCACTGGATATTGCTAAATGGTGTCGCGAAATTATAAATAACATAATAAAGATATAAACGAATTAATTCACCCTGCTCGTATTTCTGCCAAACTTTGAGTGAGGTATGATACGTTTCGCTTTAGAATTTCCGGGAAGTAACAACCGCTAAATTTTCTATAACGATGATTAAAAAACCTACTTAAAAATTTATTCGTGAATAATTCAGTCATTCAAATCGAGCCGATATTCTTTCATCAGGGACATTCCCATCTTCACTTTTTACTTACTATATAAATAACCATTATACTTCCAAAGAGAATATATTTGGTTGTGAATAAAGTAATGTTGAGAAAAATGCAAAATAGACTGATATGTAAATGAAATGAAACAAATATAATTACTGACTATAAACTCACCACACACAAGCACTCGATCAAATTCAGGACTCAAGTAGTACTCACCTGGAAAAAAGGAAAACATTTGAAATATTTCCAAAAGAGCTAGAAATGTGTTTAATGTAACAAATATGGGAACCTTGTGAAAAAAGTAAGAAATTCTATAAAATTCGTAATATATTGCACACCCTTTCGATGTTCACAAATGACTTTTACAATTAGCATTATTAGGTGTGAAGTTTTCTCTCGAAATGTTTGACTATTTTAAAATGTACCTCATAAAAGAAATCATAAATGCCATCAATTAACCCATAAAATATAGTTAAAACAATTAATTGTTAAGCTAAACCAAGCGTTCATAAAAACAGAAAATTAATTCACTGCATAGACCAATATCTAGTAGAACTCATAACTATAATACTTTGCCTCTAAACAGACCGTGAAGTGAAGTGATTCTGGAAACTAGAAACGTATTCCCTTGTGTTAGCGCAATGTTACGCCACGTCCATGCTGCTTCGCCGAAAATCTCGGCGATACAGCTGTTCGGATTAAGTCCCTTTACAAATGGCTCTTGAGATTTACCTTTAAATGTATATTTTTATTCAAAATATACCCACCTCCTCCTTCCCTTACAGATACTAAAGCTTAGACGAAAAAAGATATAATGAATCACCACACTCAACATATTTGTGATACCTTTTAAAAATTTAAATACGAATGAATCTGTATGTATGTACATATATTGCAGCTGATAACGACTTCCATTCCTAAAACGTTCTATTCATAACGAAACGTTTTTCGTCACGTACGCAACGCTGCGGATTAAAAAGGCCCCTTTCCCAATTCCGCGCTCGATCCTACATTATTCATCGTCGACAGCGCATATGTTCATTCTTAACTTTAGGTGCCACTAAATTCGTTCGACGCCCGCCTTTCTCCGTGCGTATTTTCTCCAATGACATTTTCTACCTCTCTCTCTCTCCCTCTTTTTCTCTCCCAAAAACCGGACATGACCAAAATCTCCAAATCTCTCGCCACTTTTATACCCAATCCACGAGTCCATGCAGTTTCTACAGCTCCTCCCCCATATTTTGTGTAGAGAACGCCACGCTACTGAAGTACGACCCTTGCAGAGGACATAAAAATGCGAGTATCGATGCAAAGATGGTGACTTTTTCGACCGTTACTCACGGTTACCAACTCTCGGCGCGAAAGATATTTTTTCCGTTAGCCTTGCCCCCTGCCATTGGGCGCTCCTCCGTCTACCCATGCCAACCCACACTCTTCATTTTTCACACTCCGACAACCTATCCATCGGAAACACTGCCACCGCTTGCATTTGTAGAAACGGGCAGGAAATGACGTCACGCCAGCGTTTATCTTGGATCTTTTAAAGGATTCCTTCCCTCGCGGCTCCTTCCATCTTCGACCCCCTACCTCCCTGCCACTCCCCCCCATTCCCCTGCATCCGTTCTCCGAACGCGTCAACAGATCATCACTGACCTCTGAGGAAGTCGAATATTAAAAGCGGCAAAAAAAAAACCTGTCGTTGCTACATACTACCGCCGCCAACGGTAGCCGCCTGAGAGATAGTTTGAAAAGACGCGAGCGCTTTCTGCCTCAGAAAGGGTTAGAAATCGAGTTTTTTGTTGCAGAAAAGCCGCTTCCTGTGAATTCTGCCCATGCAACTTTCCTATTGACTATATAACAGTATCTTAAATTAATCCTTGATGGCATAAAATACCGGATTGCGCCGGAGAGAAGTTAACTATCGATTTTTAGCTACCATATTTATAATTTTAATAGAGTACCTGTCTTTATAGTGAGCTACATAAATAATTTTCTATTATATGCAGCATTTCCCAATGTCATTATAATATTTCTCTCCTATATGCTGTTTCTCTCGGTTTTGCAGATTATTTAAAACAAAGCATTGCCCATAGTAATAATTTGCTTTTTTTGGGGCAAAACTGTATTTCTTCAGAAGTTTACGGGAAGCCTAAAATTGGGTGTTAATTAAATAAAGACAAAAATTTTTGCTACAAAGCACTCGTTGGCACCGATAGTAGAATCAAGTTTTAGAGTTGATTGTGGCTGCTATGTTTTTCCAACCTCATTATGGCTATTGGAGATACATAATCTGCTAATTTTACTTTAGCTAGAGACAAGCTATATAATTCTATTTAGAATATTATAATAAATACAACTTCTAGGTTCGAAGCCAACCATTTTTAATTTTAACGACGTGTATAACACGTTCGATTATTATTCAAATCACGAATAAGAACCTGAAATAGTTTTCGTTTTATCAACTTTCAACGGAAAATTCTGGCTTTCGGGAACAAAGAAAAACGCAGCGATGAAAAATAGCATTCCAAATCATAAAAACTAAAAGTCTTTACCCCGAGCGATCGGCAATATTTCCGCTCGATAAAATATAATTAAAATCGACAGGTGAAAATCGTTCGCGAAAATTACGCAAAACCGTGGTCCGCCTCCGCGAATCCAATAGGTAACTCAATTCATTACCTTTTTTTCCACCCACCGGAACGCGGGATTTTTTTTTACGTGCCACCCGTCGAATCGAACCGAAATGACGCAATGCTCCCACCATTCCTCCCCCTCGACGATCACCCGTCTTTTTTTTTTTTTAATGAAACCATTTTTGCTCCAAACGTCCCATAGAGAGAGAGAGAGAGACGACATTCATTCCGAATTTTCCAATTCCCGCACGAACTGTACAAGGTTAAAAATAAAAAAATACAGCGAACGATCTCTCCGGTATTATTTTTTTCCTTCAACACCGAACGTTTTCATTTCTTTTTTTTGGACAATTTATAGAGCATTTTATCAGCGGGAGGACAGCAGGAAAAATCAAGCACCCCTAACGGGGATGACCCTCTCGCTAAATTGAGAGGTGATCGAGTATGGAAGAGGGAGGAAGAGAGAGGGAAGGAGGAAAGACCCATCCAAAAAAAAAAACTTCCCCACCTCCTCCATCCCCTAACATCTCTCTGCGTTCAGGCGGCGTCGGACCGAGGCGTTATGACAATTACAAATAAATAAGGTGAAAAAAACGAAAAAATAAAAAAAACCGCGCGAACTAGCACGTATATACATACATACCTACACACTGGCTCGAGAAAAAAATCAATATTAAAAATACAAAACGGAACAGTGAACCCGGAGAGAGAGAGAGAGACAGAGTGAGAGAGAGGGAGGGAGAGAGAAAAAAAGAGCGAGAGCCGGAAAAAATGAATTCCGAACGGGCGAACGGGTGACAGCTTTCAATTTTGTACCCGCCGTCCATGTGTGTGTGTGTGTGTGTGCGTGTGCGCGCGCGCGAATGTGTGAACGTGTGTGCGCGCGCGGGTTAACGAATAAAAAAAAAGAAGACGGCAGGAAACAAAAAATAATGGGCGATTATTATTTTGTTTGTTCCCAGAGTGAGAGAAACGGGATGAGAGCGAGAGAAAGATAAATGGCAGATACATAGCCATTTTTTAACGATAACTTCAATTTGAATACCCGGCAAAGGATGGAGGGGAGGAGAGAAGAGAAGGCCGGGGAGAAAGGGATGGGGAAAATAACAATCCATAAATTGGAGAACTCGTAGCTGAAAACCATAGGGGAGGGGGGGGGGGGGAATGAGGGGTGTGGGGGGGGGGGGAGGGTACCGAGGGAACGGGATAACTATGGCTCGCAGATTCGCAGAGTGGGAGATGGGGAAAGAGTGAAAGAATGACTACAGAATGGAAGGGAGAGGAGAGGGAGAGAGGAGAGGGAGAGAGGAAGGAAAGAGAGGGAGAAATGCGAGTGAAGGGGGAATTAAAAGGGATGACGACAGGGATGAAGTGTTTTGCGAAGGCATGCAAAAATATTGTAAAGCGGCCTACAAGGGATATATATTTAGCAGGGATCGTGAAAGAGAGGTGAGAGCATTTTATATGCGACCATCGCCGTGATATGCGAGAGACGTCGACGCGGGTTCACGAAGTGACGTTCGGGCGAAATGAAATCTCTCGCGAATAAATGAATCAATGCGGGGAATTAACGAGGACGATGAAACTGCCCGCTGGAATTCGAATGGACGGATATTGATGCGATAATTAGTCGATCAAACAATTTGAAATATTTCTTTCGCCCCGTTCCAAATTCGTAATAAACCTACAGAGGCCTTTTCATATATTCCTGTTCGCGTTAATCAATCGCTCCTCAGTATTTTAATATTCTGAAAGAATCGGAAAATCAATTAATGAATGTCGCGTAGCAATGCGAGTGAAATCGCGAAATACAAATCAGCTCCTTAGTGCGTAGGAAACTCCAAAGAAGATTATTTTTAAGCATAGAAATTTTTAATATTCTAGATAAAATATTTCGGGATAAAGAAAATTATATTAATCGGTCGATATTATCATTTTATTTATCGGTCAGCAAAACAAAACCAAATTTCAGAATAGCAAAAATATTGGAATTGTGAGAATATTTTTTTACATACTGCGAGGACTTAAAAATTATACCCGAGCAGAATTTGTACTACGTCCTCCATATTAAAAAATCCAAACTTCACAGTTATGTTTTTCTGAAAAATACACCGGTTAACAAAATTTAAAAGTATACTCAACCAACTCAACGCAAAAGAAAAACAAATATGCACGATTACGGCATCCATGGCCGCCCAATCATTCATTAACATCCCTCAAAGAAAAAAGCACAAGAGAAACAATATATGTATCGTGGGAAACAATAAAAAAAAACACCCAGATTAAGCGTTTAACGACGACGCAAAATCAGCAGAGAAATTAAGAACGGTGCGAGTCCGAGATTGCGAAACACCAGAGAGAGGTGGGGGAAAAACTAAAAAAGAATGAATCGAATGAGGAAAAAAAACTGACAAGCGAGAATTGGCACGCACACGCGAGAACGGGTGGTGTGGGATGCGATACCGGACAAAAGTAAAGAATAAAAAAGAAGATGGAATATATGGAGACACCGGTTCCCATGGACTCTAATTGAAATTTTCGAGCCGGAGTTATCATTTGTTTTCCCGGGTTTTTCTTCCTCTCACCTCCGGACCCGATTTTTCCCCCTTCCACAGATGGGAAAAAAGTTTCCCCCCTCCCCCACCCCCACTCTAGGGCATCAATCTCCTCGCAACAACTCTCGAGCAGTGTCCTATGGTGTTTGAGACTCCGGTGGCACCAATTTCATCTCGACCTCCGTCCCACCTAAATCCAATCCTTTCCTCTCTTAAGCTCCTCCCACTACTTTCATCTTCCTTCCTCCCTCGGTTCCTCTCTTCCCACCCCATTTTTTCCGTTTTCTATTCGATTTCGACACGAAGAGATCTTTTCCTCACCCTTTCTCTACCTCTATACGCCTCCTTTTTTTCAAGTTCTTTTCCCTCGAAAAAAAATAACTGTCAAAACACCGCTCGAATTTTCGCGCACATATATATTCCGCTTTATACGTTCCGGGAGATTCTTTTTTTTATTCTGACCGGGCGTCAACGGATTTATGTGAGAGGAAATGACTCTTCTCTATAAAAAAAATATATATATATAACTGACTGCTAAATCCTTCCTGCAGTAACTCCGAATAAAATGACACGTATTTTTAAGGGGCTGAGTTTTCAGAGAGAGTTTCGGTAGCTGCCGAACTCCATATCTTCGTAAATTTATTCATTTTTTTGAGTATCTAGAGTCCGTCGGAATGGGAGGATGGAAGAAAATGAAATCCGAGGATTAACGGTTCCGTGTGTGTGCGCGTGTGTCATCGGTCGGCTCCGGCGGAATATTTGTGACGTAACGCATGTTTTATTTCTTCGGAAATCTCCGCTCCTGCGAAATTCTATGGGATAAATAAAGTATCGACGAATATTTACGACGCTCTCGCTCTTTCATTTTTTTTATCTCCTTTCCTTCCCGTCGTATAGAAAGCGCCGATATTTTGTTTATGAATAGTCGAACCCTGAAAAAAATATTCCAAAGTTGGAAATGGGAATGGGAGATTTAATTGCCTGAAAGAAAATGAATGTACCTTTTCTGCGTACCTTATCCCTTGCGACCAGAGTTAACAAATGGCGAGCGTTGTAAAAAATGAAAATTAACGATGAAGGAGAAATATGTTAGAACGCGGAGGCGTTTTTGAGAATCTGCTCGGTGATTCGACAAGCGCTTTCAGAGCATACGCTTAATCCAAGAAGACATATCAAATGATCCTGGTGCTCCACCGAATGAAAACAATCAATTTAAAGTTTACGTCGCTTACAATTGCTTATAAATTAACGTTATCTGTATACAGTGCATGGGTTATTACAACGAGCGCTCTAATTATATTTTGACTCGTGGACAAGAAATCGAACTCCTGAAATTCCTGAATACACACTTAATGAGTCACCTTAATTCCTCAACAGACCATATGCTGAACCGCTAAGAAAACAAGTGACCAATCGTTAGACAGAATATGAAAGCCCGACATTGGTAAAACAGTAATGAATTTAAAATTAGAAATTATTTTTTAACCTTTCAAACGGTATATCGCTCTCGGTATTAACAACAGTAAAAACTCACGTAGTCACACCTGAGGCTAAAAACGAATATAAGTAACGGAATAAGGTCAGTAAATCTAAATATTATTTGTTTAAACTTTCAAACGTCAACGTAGGAAAAGGACCATGGCCAAAACCACAGATTCCATCTATAAGACGAGCTCGATAATTCTCCGTTGAATCAAAAAACAGAAAAAACCATTTCGAAATATACAGACAAAACTTTGAAGTATTCAAGTTTTTTTTTGTGTTTAAGCGCAGAATTACGTCTCCGAGTCCAACTCCTCCGCGGACTTCACAGCGTCGCGCGAAGCAGAGGCGAAAATCAAAGCATTTAAACGTTTCCTGAATCCTCTTTTCTGGCGGCATTTGTACACTTCACCCCGTATCTCGCCCGCGAGATCTCGCCTCATTAAAATTGCTTTATTCCGAGGCGACGGAGAAGGGGGGGAGGGGGAGGGGGGTAAAAGGGATAGAAGATAGCGGGTGTGGGTGGGTGGAGAGAGGAGCAGAACGGCGGAAATACATGTGAAGTTTGAGCTCAATAAAATAGCTCCACTTGCCTCCGAGGCGTACGAGGCAAGAAAGGACGAGAGAGAGAGGCATGAAGAGAGAGAAAGAGGGATAGAGAAAGGGAGGCGGGGAGGAGATAGCGAGAGAAATGGCGAGGTTGAATGGAATGAGGATGGCATGGAGAGGGAGGAGGCGGAGGGAACTGAGGGCGAGGCAGGAGGTGGCAAAAAGACAGCCGGCGAGAAAGAGAGAAATAGGTTAACAAAAAAAGGAATGAAGACATAATGAGCACCCTCTTCCTCGGTCCTGGAATGCTCGGGACCCTAGGGGAAGAGACCACGTGGTTGATAGATGAGGAGTTGGAATGGGAGGCGGGTGGAGGAAGTGTCTTTGACGGATGCCGAGTCGTCCTATTATAACCGTATCCACGTACAAAAATCGGTATTGGCAAAGTAAAACGTTAAGTTATAAATTAACTACGTATTTAGTTGGGCAAACATTGATAGATGGATATATACAGTTGAATTACAATCATACAAAATCGGTTAATACAAAATGCTCTAATAATCTTCAGGAAACTTCGAAAACTCGTAGATGAACACGGTTTATTATAATAAACTCGCTATTTTAAATTATGAAGTATGTGTCTAGAAATATGCACTAAGGAGGTGTTATTGTGTTACGTAGGGTAGCCAAATATTAAGTTGAAATACACATCTACTCCAGATGAAGAGAGAATTTAAAAGAATCCATAATTCAAACCAATAATTTAAGAGCAGACAATACACATATTTGACTGAATAAATATACAAGCAAGATTTTGAATCTTTTAAGATATAGTTTTCATTTTGGGAAAGGAACAGGAATAAATCTCACAATGGTTATTAACGCAGTTCGAACGGACGGAAATGGCGTATACTACCAAGATGAAAACGTAAAATCATCGTTGCGCCTCGGCCAGCATCAAATTCTTCACGATCGATCAAATTAATTAAAAATTAATTTCCCATCAAAATATAAACGAAGGAATCACCAACATCGTGATGGCATTTGGGAATCAAGAATCCATTCAAGGAAGCAATTACTCTTCTCCCGAATGTCTAAGTAGTAATTCCACGAGCGAGTGAAGCGTGAGAAAGACAGACATTTCCAAAAATCCGAGAACTAAGCGAACGCATCGCAGAAAGATTGCTGCAACACGTCCCTCTTAATCTTCCATATAAAGGGTCAACAACTATGGAAGTTTTCCACCACTCATTCCTTATAAAAAGGAGCGGCGACCGAGGATGCTAGATGCAGATACATCCCGCCGTTGAAAATTAGCGTTAGGAGTTAAAAGAACGGACGAGGAAGAGCCAGAAGTAGAATACCCGAGAGGTAAGGGAAAATAGAAAGGCGATGGAAGAAGATAGAAAAATCGGTACAACTTTCATTGTACAAACTTTCTCACATACTAATGCGTCGTTCAGTTATCTTTTGAAAAATATAAACTATGTACAATCATTATAAATATCAACTTAAATAACTATACGAAATTAGATGAAAATCGTATGAGCCGCTTTTTCGAAAATCCAATCGTTATTAAAGTTGCACAAGAATAAACTACCCTTATATTAATTTTTTGAGAAATATGAACTATGTAGTATTATTGAAGACGTAAACTCAAGTAACTGTACGAAATTTGATCAAAATCGTTGGAGCCGTTTTTGAAGGAATCAAATTGTTGTTAAAATTGCATATAATAAACTGCCCTTAATTAATGTGCAATATCAACCATTTTTTCATAGTTTCTATTCTGTAAAATAAAATGCCTAAGTACGGGATTTCATTCATTTTCGCTCTACCGTGTAGGCTCTAGAGCAGGGGTGGGCAAACTTTTCTGCATGGCGGGCCGCATCGGTGTCTGCGAGTTTTTCAGCGGACCCCATTGAAAGCTGCCAATGCTTAGGATTAGAGTTTAAATCGGAAATTACTCAGATTCTTGGGCATCACACATAAGTGAAAAACAAGCACAAACAAGGATTTTAGGGCTAAATTTTCAAAACTAAAGCTTTTATTATCATAATTTTACCAAAAGTAATATGAAATTGTGTTAAATTTTAAGGATCGCTTTTTCATCAAAGCTTCGCGGGCCGCATGAAATGCTCTCGGAGGCCACATATGGCTCGCGGGCCGTTGTTTGCCCACCCCTGCTCTAGAGCCGCGAACAGACCGACAGACGGCATTACGAAAACCACTTTTTCGGACTCAGGCACACCTAAAACGTATATTTCCATTAAAATCTCGAGATCGAATTCCATCGCGATTACAATAGTTTCTCAATATACCTCGTATATGAGAAAGTAAAAGCGGTGGGAGAGGAAAAATATGATTAAGGTGGCCGGGCCCAGGTGATGGGAGCTAGGTAGCCAGGGAGGTGGGAGTTAACGTGAGAGAGAGAGAGAGGAGCGAGAAAGGAGGAGAGACAGGTGCTCCCCGCCGAGTGAACCCATGACGTACTAACGGTACACCTAACAGATGCGGAGGAGGATGGAAATAAAACAGATGAAAGCGTGGCGAGCGCATGCGGGGTAAAAGTTCAACGCTACGCGCGTCCTGTGTGCGTGTAACTCGTGATTGATTGGACTGAGAGAGTAGAACTAAACGAAGAAGAAAGAAACGTAAATGTTGAGTGCCGCCGCGGGAATGCGTCGGGGTTCGATTCCTATGTTGCTGCGTTGAGTGGCGGAGAGAGGATTGGACGCAATCGCTCCCCGACTGAACACGGAGCGAGATTTTGCCATTTGATAAAAACCGAACAAATGGGGGAAAGGTGAAATTTATTATCGCTCAGAGTGTATATTAAACGCTCCTATTGTCTTCGGACGACTCGATAGCATTTTCCGCGCAACCACAAACCGTGTCAATTTGTTTGCTAGCACGAAGGGTGGGATAAAGGCAACGAATTTTTTAGATGACTTGTTCTTGCTGAGAAATGTAAAACCAGGCAGATGAAACTCGTCATAGATTAAGAGTAAAAATATGACGATTCCTCGCTAAATTTGTCTCACTACTGAAGTTATTTCTAGGTATAATATACAAACTAAGTATAAGAAAATAATCATACACGAAGAAGTACATTTCTAAAATGATCAAATACTCACTGACTAAAGTTGACGAAGGTAAAACACACACTCGACGTAAGTTAACATAAAGTTTACTGCGTTTGACTTTCTATTCGCAAAGTTCTATTTATTTCTTCTGTTTATCACTCAAAAAAGTTATTGATTCAAGACTGCCTTGTTCGTTGAGGGATAGAAGCACCTCATTACCTATTCTCATGAGTAAAACCATATTTAAAATTAAAGTTACTGGTTTTTCGTCCGTGCCAAATGTGCCATCATGAAATGTAAATGTTTTATCAGCTGAAAACACTAGCTTTATTTCGAGCGGTCATACTGGACAGATTTTACGTTCACGCGAATATCACTGCATTTCAGTCAGCAAATTTGCATATACATATTCATCTTTTTTCTATCTATGCGGCACATCCGACGTTTTAGCATAGTCCAGTCACCCTTGGAAAAATATATATGCCAATCGGATCATGAATATTTTCTTAAATACCTACCCATTCATTTTCGACGTAGTAAATGCTCTAAAAGCATACAGCTTACAAATCATCAGCCCATAAAAAACTTAATATGATAATGCGCATCATTTGGGGCGTTAATTTTAACAACCCCGGATGTGTGTGTATATAAGCACCATTATGTTAAACAGAGTTTCGCATATTCTCCTGTTATCCGAAACCTTCAGTTCTTGATAACTTTTTCTCCATTTCAGGTTGTCTGATAGCTAAATACTTTACCATACTCATTCTCAGCTTCTTTCAAATTTTCATTCACACAGAACTTTAACTATGCAGTATCTAGATAAAAGTATATGCATGCCTTCATTTAACACAAAATTCATCATGGCAATCAATGGAGCTCGTAAAACAAACCTTAAATGCGAGTCTGCCAACTTTTACTTATAAACAGTGAAATTCCAGAAACCTAAGGCTTACTCAACGCATTATGTGAATTTCGACCAACATCTTCGTGGGACTCGCATTTTCCATCACTGGCATCAGCTACTGTTTTTTTATTTTTCCTCTGATTTCATTCAAGCGTAACTGACATCAAAATAAATTAAAGGAGATTTTTTTGTAACATGTGGTATAAAAATTTATCAACCTGTTAATTTTGAACTCATTACAAACATCCAACTGTGTCAAAAAATGTACCCATAACTGCAATATTTCAACTAATCCTTTCACTAAATTAATAATATCCATCATAGTCCAAAATCTGGAGTTAAGCGCGAAAAATACCAGAACCTTTGAACTTTACCCGGAGAAATTTTTTCTCGAGCTGTCAATAAGGACCTAACATGTTTCGCGGCAATAAATCACTGACAATCGATAGTTTTCGATTACTACGCAGTGTTCGAATCGAATCTCTTTCCTTTTCTTCTTGCAACTGAGCAAAACGTGTTCTCTCCTCCTCCTACTCTCGGAAAATCTGCTGGAAAGAGTACGTGAAAGGGGAAGAGGGCGCGTGAGGAGTGAGTGGTACCTGTTGCTGCTCTCTTCCTTTGCTCCTCTCTAGGGGATGGCTTCGAGGAAGGGTAAGGTTTTTAGGTTCACGGAAGAGATAAAGAGAAAGAGAGAGAAAATGAGTGAAAAGAAGAACAGAATGGCCAACACGATAACTCACTCGAGCCTTGCACCCCTTGCTTGTACCCGTGATTAGCTGTCGCTCTCTCTGCCTCTCTCTCTCCCTCTCTCTCTGAGCGATGGGGAAACTGAAGAACGACTATAGTCTCTTGTTAAGAGATTATCGACCAAATCGAAAGAGAAAAGGAAAGGACTGATAGCGTATGATCAATGAAACGCTACCAAAAAGTTTTCTCTATAAAACGAAAGAGAAAGTAGCGCAGAATTTTATTTGCTTGAAGATATTAAACCAGATGAGACATAGAATAGATTTTATATAACTCCCTGTCCGTATTCCTCATTTAAATTTAGAAAGCGCGTATCAGTTAATTTCGCTATTATTTTTTTGTTTCTCCTCTCCAAAATGAATAACATAAAGTTAGGGAAAATGTCGGATTTTTTAAAGCGGTGTATAAAATTAAATTTCCGTTGAAAAACGTTTTGAAAGTTGAAACTTTTATTTAAAGACAGTTCACGTCAAAGTACTCCATGATACCATACACTCACGCCAAAGAAAATAGGATTGAAATATTATGCAATTATAAAGGGGACCAAGTTGCCAATTTTCACGACTTAAGCAAAACGATTACTCTCGAACACGAAATAACTTTTCTGTCGAAAGGCAGCCACGATTAATCTTAACGACGAATAAAAGATTTATAAGCGATATCTTCCGTGATGAAACATTATCGTACGATGAATATTACTGTGTGTTTAGGATGATGGGAAGTGTGATTAAATTTATGTCGAAAATTAGACGATAAGGACCGAATAATGTGAAACAACAATTTATCGTTGATAAAAATCAATAAGCGTTCTTTTGCGACTGATTAATTTCATCACTATTTTTTTCAAATAAATGCGAATATATAAATAAAAACTTGATCATCTTAAAGGTATTTTAAAATGTCATTATTACAAAAAGAAGTTATTATTATATCATTTCTCATTTTTTGTCACTAGCCTTTACCAGATAAATTATTCGAAAGGTTTATCAGTAACGAAAAACACATACTTAAGAAATGCGTCAAGACAACGAAAAGGAGATAAAAATATTTATCGACTGCCTATAAGGAAAAACTTCATTATTCGCAGTATCGGAATTTCCCTCGGGTTAATTGCAGATTCGTCGGATATTTCCAACTTCGAGGAAACGGCAACGAAACGAGCGAGCGATACCTTTCGAACGTCAATACCTTCGCACTGCACGTGCCTTCACGGTTTGATGGCCGTCCTTATCGAAATACCATTCTGGAAGCAGTAAAAAACGACCGATTAGGGAGCGTCGGATTTTATCATAGCTCGGTTACACGCACCACCTAAGGTAGAAGAAGAAGCTGACATATGGCGGCGATAGCGGCGAATGAATAATAGTAGCGCAGAGTGGGTTTTTTTTTACACCGCCCCCATTTCCGCTGGAAATAAAACTTTGCGACACACAGACACACACACACACACACGAAACGACTTAATACAAAGATTGCGATACCGGTATTTTTCCTTCCTTGATCGAGTCACGTAATTGTATCGGTTCCAGAAAATTAAGGAAAATGTTTTGAGGAAGGCTCGAATTTTCTGTCCGAGTTGACGACTTTCCATGGCCAAAAACTGTTCCTCTTTGCCATAGGTTATCCGCGTTGGTGTTTAAACAATGATCACTCTTTTAATTGCTCCATATATTCAGTAATCAATCCTTTTTTAGATTGAAATCGAGGAAACAAAACGTTTAGGCAGATGGTCTTAATCACGCGGTCCGCAACGAGGAGGGCCAACGGCATTAATTACTTAAGTGGTGCCCACACTACGCCACGGGGCTCACATCCGGCCCGCCATGAGTTTAACATTTAAAAACACAACTTAGCATAAAATAAAAATATAAAATTATAACAACAATACATTTTGTCTTTATCTTTGAATTCCTGTAATAAATACATGAAAAACAAATCAGGTAATACTGACCCACAACTAAACCCTTCAGCTTCCTTAAATTATTATCCAACTCTTTTTTCGACTGGATTTGGCCTGCGAAGAGGACGGAAGTAGGCTATGTGGCACGAGGAAGGCTCAGAAATGGGTTATGTGGCCATAGAGCCGAAAAGTCTGGGAAGCACTGAGTAACTTTATGCTTTGATGGGGCCCGAAATTAAATTTATTTCTCAAAAAATATGTTACAAACAGTCGCGCAGCTATTTCCCGGAGAAGTCAGAGCAAGTCCCGGGATCCCGTGCTTCAGGGTAGGCCGCAATAGAATGAATAATAAGGCTCTGATAGAATCTAGCACGCGTGCCGTCGCAGTCCTACCTACGATAATGGCCACGAAAATCTTTGGCAATAACTTTAAAATTTTTAAAATGTTTGAAATCAACACTTCCAAAACGTCTACAGTTTATTGCTCATTCCCATTTAAAGCACACCAGGGCATAGCAAACTTTTTACGAACCGAATCACAGTAGTAGTTGCAAGTATTTCGACGGGCCGGATAAGTACGAGTATTCACATCGGAAGTTAATTGCGAGGCTGCTAAGGGTTCAACCAAAAAAAATTATAATATGCAATTACTCCGTGTTCTAACTTCGATGGAAAAGTTATAGGTAACGGACATAATTTTGAGCAACAAGCACAACATTATCCGTATTAAAATGTCATAATGACTTCGCGGGTCGTATAAAATGCTCTACCGCTTCACATATGACCCGCTTGCCGCAGTTTTCCAACCCCGCCCTACATAAAAGGATATTCTTCCTTCTTAATCGCGTCTTACCATTGTCCGAAGGACCTAATACGCGAATCCGATATTGTTTTTGTACGGAATGGTTTTCAGAGTGGATCGAAGGGTGGGGCGATCAAAGCGAGTGAAGGTGGGCGATCTCCGCCACCGAAGCAAAGAAAGAGAGAGAGAGTGAACGTGCGGTGAATGAGAAACGGGACGAGGTCTGGGAAAGCCGTTAAACCATAGTGCGAACCGCGGGTTCGGTGCGATGCTTTAAAGCGATCCACGTGTGACTTTGAAACCTCTGACCTACGTTTTCGGGTAAACTTTCCCGCATTTTCCCCCTGAAATCTTTCGAGATTCCGAGTAAATGATTGCGCCCGAGAAAACTCGTCCCTCTCCAAACATTCCATTTCGATCTCGAGGGAGGAGATGAAAAACGGAGGAAAAGGAGGCGCCACATATCAACGCTATCTGAAAGGTGCGCGGTGGCGTTTTCGGGCGGGAGATGGCCGAAGAGGAGGAGTCTGAAGGATGGATGACCGGCGGTCTAAGGGAAGGTACCGTCGGACTACACGGGATGAAAAAAGACGCGGACGAAAACGGACGAGGAGTTTCGATGATCCCACATCGGCACCCGCACGGGGACGCCCGTTCGACTTTACCGCCTCCTCTCCGGTACCTCTTCACCCTCTCCCCTCCGTCGCGTCACCTTTTCGCACACGTCCGATCCGTTCTTAAGACGCTACCGATTCTTCACCGAGCCCTCTTCCATTTCCCTCGGAGTAATTGATTGACTGTTTCGGATATGCGTACCATTCCCGGAATTGGAAGGATTAGAGAGAGATAGAGAAAGGAGGATCGATTCCTCTGTTGGTTAGTCTCGTCTCTAACAGTCTCAATTTCGCTCAAATAAAGTCGTTTGTCTGTCTGTCTGTCTGTCTCTAACAGAAGATTGGCACTTAGATTATCCTTACCTTCCTCGGAGAAAAAGTTTTGATTCCAAATGATTTTCCGACACGATTACGAGGGAATACTTATCGTCAGCTACGTGACTAAGGTGTGATCAGCGAGGAATTTTCCACGGATCCAATCTCAAAAAAGCGCCTAACAACGCCATCAAATTTATATTTTTTCTTTTAAAGAAATATTTATGTGATGCTCAAATATTTAACCTACATTAATTCGAATGAAATTAATCCATTGTTACAACGCACGAAAAGCAATATTCAAAAACCTTTTTTAAAATGGTACAACCTAAAATTTCGCCATCAATCTAACCGTCTTCCAGCTATAGTTCTGCTTATCACTGCGCAGTAGGATTGAAACATAATTTGAGCACGCAAACAATTCTATAAAAAAAGGAATGTTGATAAGAGAATCGATCTCATACTATACCGAGCCTCAAATACTTATACGCATATGATTCTCTTCAGGTAAAAATTATCATTAGTGAAAAATGTTTAAGTAAATCATATAACGTTATGTGACATCGACAAAACTAAGGCGATCGGTCGGATTAATTAGCTTTATTTTCTTACCAATCCTCTACGAAGGATTTAATGTGATGTTTCAGGAATTATAAATTAACAGGCAGAGTCTTTGTAAGTATTGGATAGGAAGCCGGCATATAAATGCTCGAACGGCTTCGCTTAACCATCAAACCACCTTTAAAAGCGCCGAGAAAATAATTATCGCGCGCGACCACTTTGGAAAGTGTGTAAATGAGACGGAATAAGCTGCCTAACAAGCGAGAATACTCGTATTGCGGGAAAAATTGCATCGCGCGACAAATACTTGTCCTGTCGCCGTGGAATAAAAAGAACGTGCGTAAGTCTGGGTTAAAAATAAACTGCAATTACCTTCCTCCGTTACCTCCTCACACTCGCACGCGCGCACACAATGGACTAATGTTTTTTTAACCCGCCTCTACATAATATCCCGTCATTTTTTACCATTTTTTATAGGGATAAATAAAATCCGTTGGCTTTTTATAAGGAAATCTTCACCGACGATGCGACACCAACATGGCAGGAAAAAGAGACGCGGGAAAATATAAAAGAAGAAAAAAACGAAAGCACGAAGAGGTAAAAGACGTGAAAGGAACGCGATGTAGAGAGAGAGAGTTTGAAAGACGGATAGGATAAGGAGGGAGAAGCGTACGAAAGGTCTCTACCGATTGATTGAGGGATGAGAATAGGAAAGAGAGAGATAGCGAGAGACAGAGAGAGAGAGAGAAGTGGCGAAGAGGGAGAAAAGTGGTGAGGGACGGTATAAGGAATCCTCACAGTGTAACATATGAGGGAGGATCCGTGAAACCAGTTTTTCACGGCCCTTTTCCAATCGCATGGCCAACCCCTCCATCCTCCTCCTCCCACCCTCTCACTTCCCTCTCTCATCTCCGTCATTTATCTACCTCCAGCCTCCTCCTTTCCCCTTCCCACCCTTTCGACCTCAGCTCCTCCCTTCCTCGGATTACCTCTCTCCCCATCCCTCCTCCCTATCCTCCTTCACCCTACTCTCTCTCTCTCTCGCTCCTCCACCCTCTCTCCTTCCACCCTCGGCCCACCCACACACCTTAGAAGAGAAGAGAGAGAGAGAAGGAAAAGAAGGGCCAACTACGTCTTTCCCAAAATGCTCTGGCGCCGCCTACACTTTTAACGACCTCGTACTCATTATAATCGCCGTAATGGACTTTTGCCACCCTTCCCTTTCTTCTAAATCATTCTCTTTCGTTCCTCCCTCGTCTGCTTTTCGCCGACGCTTATCACTATCCATCTTGAATACGCGGTTCTATTTCTCGAGCAATAAAGGGGGATGGATAAAATTCTCGAATAAAATTCAATTGATAGTGCTTCGAATATTGACGCTAACTAGAAGAATATTTTCTTGACGGCGGAAAGAATGAATCTTAGATCCACGTGTGAACCGTATTAAGTTAGAATTTGCGATAAACTTGAAATCGGGAGAAAATTTCTGCCATAACCGAGAATCGAACCCGGGTCATCCATTTTCACCTTGTTGAGGAAATTTGATTGGGAAATTTTTCGTCATCGTACGTTCGACTCCGTGTATAAATCTGAAAAAATATAAACAAACGAGCGCGCATAAACGTCGAAACACGCACATGCGTCGATTCCACGCAGTAAACGATAGAGAGACTGATCCACTTCTTTATTTTAGAAATGATCTAATTATTGGTCAACATGTTCAAACTTTCCCGAGATGATAAATCCTACGTATCGATTCGGGAGATCTACGTATTTAAATCCTAATGCTGGGTGGTGTTCTTAATTGACGTTTCCGATAAGGTCTACTCTTTTGAGAGGGTCCAAGGCCGTGTCTATCTAAGCGGGAACGATTCCAAAAAGTTTCCGTTCCTCTAGGTAATCACGGATGCACCGGAAAACCCCATTAACATCGGCTTTAGTTTTAGGAGGAATCTGTATAAAATGGGACACTTAACATGAGCGAGCAATGTCAGACAACGGGCGGTGCGAGAAAACTAAGCAATAAGATACAGTGTGATATGCATCTGCTAAAAATAAAATAAGAAACATGGGTGACGAAAGTTATGTTCTTTTTACGTACTTCTCTGCAATTATTTATTAAATTCTATATTTTGAGATCGACCAATATGGGATCGATAACACCCAAGCTATACATTTTGGTATCAGCCAGCTGAAATATTTTGTCTTGCTCGAATTCGATTGAAAAATAAGTGATAAAGGATCATTATAATTTTTCGATACATTAATAAAAAGCTTTTTAACCCACCCTGCAACATAAGTTGCTCGAGTTTAGTGAACTTCCGATTAACCGGAATTAGACTAACAGGAATTTTAAAAGCTTATAAATTGAAAATGCCATGTTGCATTACGTACGCACGTGTGTTTAATAATTATTCTTTATCTAATAAAAGTTTTAATACTATTACAATATTACTTGACCCGTAAATTTATTTTATGCAGCAGCATTAGACATTTAAAAAAATATTTTCTTTATTAATATTTATTAAATTAGTCGTATAGTGCATGTAAATAGGCATATCGATCAACAGTAATATCCGATTAACCGGAATAGGCTAGATCTCGAGTCATCCTACCAAATCACGAGTATTACTGTACTAGGTTAAATTAATTTCCATAATTATCTCGAATGCAATTCTTATACGATCAGTTAAGATTAACTTTATCAAATTGCCACAAGAACGATTTCCATCGAACATTCAAATATATATATATATATATATAATATAACATTAATTTCCCGCGGTCGCCGAAAATAACTTTCCGTAAATCTCCTTCCAGCTGACCATCTTGATAGGTTCAATTAATAAAAAAAAACTCCAAATGATAACCTCGGCGATAATCCCACGTCCACACGCGGAGTTTCTCCGCGCGGTAATCGTTTTTCAGCGACGCAACTACAAAAATCGTACGGAGAAGGGGCATTGTTTGTCCTTTCCCCTCCTCATAACTCATGCCGCTCGAGATTTATTAATCAGATAAAAAGGAAGCGCCGTTCATCGGAAAAATTTTTTCCCGGAGAACTTTCGGGTCCTTTTTTCCACCTCCTTCTCAGAAAAAGGCGCCTGCCCTCCGAGGTAAAAATATTGCTCCGTAGGCGTTCCTTTTTTTCTTCTCTTTCTCTCTCTCTCTCTCGAAAAATTTCCCTTATCTCTGTCTCCCATCATATTTATTTTTTCACTAATAATCATCGACATCGTCCTTCCTCTGAAAAGAATAAATACCACCCTTTCCTCTCTCTCTCTCTCTCCCTCCTCTCGTTTCTCTCCCTTCCCATATTCCGTGTCGTCTTGCAAGAGGAAGAACAGGGAACATTGCAATCCGAACGTCAACAATAAAGCGTCTTATCTGCCGAGTTCTTCCATCCCCACCCATCCCTATTCTACCCCCCTCCCTCGCCCCTCCGCGCGCCACGACACGCCACGACGCAAACGAGGAGGAGGAAGAAGAGGTGGAGGAACACAATCCTTGTCCGACCAGGATGTAGTCTCTACTCTCCGCGACGATCGCCGCAGCATCGGCCCGGCCAGGCCAGATGACTGAGGCTTAAAAAGGGGAGGGAGATGGAGAGAGAGAGGGAGGGAGGGAGACATAAAGAGGCTGGGTGAGAAAAAGGATGGAGTGGGACGTCAGGGTGGAACAGATAGAGATGGGGAGGGAGGAAGAGTAAAGTGGACGAAGGGGGAGATGAGTTGAGGGAGAGAGAGAGAGGGAACAGTGGAATGGATTTCCAAATACACACATTAGGAGGCGATGGGATGGACGAGATAACGTTCTCTCAGGTAAGTCCACCCATACCACTTTCCCTTCATTCCCACCCACCGCTCTTCAACCACCTCCTCCCTTTTTTCTCTCTCTCTCCCGCCCGCACCTCCCCGCCTCCTACGCTCTCAGCCTCCCCGCCGCCGAATCGTAATCCTACCTTCTAGCCAACCTCCCTCCTCTCTCACACCACTCAAAAAAAAAAACCTCCCAACCTCTTCCTTCGGACGCTAAAAAATAAAGTAATAATAACAAGCTCTGTCTCTCCTATCTCATCTGTTCCATACCCCCTTCGCCTTACTTCCCCTTCCTCAGTCCGGGCACTAAAACGCCAAACCCCCCCACTCTTCTCTCTCTTCCACCTCCTTTGTTATCTCATAGTCCCCATCTCGCAGCCCATCCACATATCCTCCGTCTCTCCCTCCCCCCCACGCCGTCCCCATTCATCCCACCCTTCTTCCCCTCCAATCCCTTTCCATATCCCTCATACATCCCCTTAAGACCTCCCTCTAAAACTCAAATCCCTATCTCTCTCTCTCTACCTCTCTTTCACCCTCGTAGACTTTCTCTCCTCCTCCCCCCCCTACACCCACCTTAGGCCACCTTACCGCCATCCCTCAATTTCCACCCACTTCTCCTCCTCCGGAGCCGTGAAATCCCTCCCTCCCCTATCCCAGCCTCCTCTGTCTCCATCTACCCTCTCTCCTTCCACTCTCGGTCCACTTCCCCTCCGCTTAATGCTTTTCTCCCCTCCTTTTCACCGTGCACCCCTCCCACCTCACCGTCTCCTGCTTCCCCCCTCCGCCCTTCTCTCACTCCCGTCTCCTCCTATACCTCCTCCTCCACTCTTCCCTCCCTTCCGCGCGCCCCGCCCGCCACCTCCACTCCGACTTGATCAGCATACCATCCGAGCGATAGCCCACTCTTGCTCGTACGATGCTCACAAGACTTCAGCTTTATTGTTTTCTTAATTGCATGGTTTGGTAATCACGCGTTTATCTTATCGGGTATCCAATAATTATAAAACCGTGGAGGGATTTTATCAGCAATTTTCCTCAGGACGGTTTTTATTTTTCATTCTGCATGCCGAAGCACTTCTTTTTTTTTTAGAGAGAAAGAGAACAAAAGGAAAGAGTTGCGTCCGTCGTAAAGGCGGCGGTTATTATTTTTTACCCCGAGCGTTTATTGGTGAATTTTTTTATAAACAAGTTTTCCGTCGTTATTACAGATGGAGTGTCAAAATTGCCCCTCTCTCTCTAACCTGACGGGAAGTGGACTCGAAATATTCGAGAAATTATTCACCCTAGAAATGCTTTCAGGTGTGAGTTTTTTTTTAAATAGAATACCTCGCAGATTTCACATCCTTTGAATCTAGACGCTTTGCGAAAAGTGGAGACGCGACTAAAATGCTAATTATGACAAAAAAATACAACCTCAGCTGGCTCTTAAATCTTTATCTAAGATCTCTTGACCTCGTGAATGTGAGAGTGAAATGTTATTAGCGGACGAATCTGATCGTCGCGAGATTGTTTTGCGGTATGACTCAAAAGTTCCACATGACGGGTCGTCGGAGGTACCATTGTCCGGGCCAAAGTGCGTCGGAGTTAATATTTATAAGAATAATTACGCTCAGCGGGAGGAAAGAGCGGTTCGGTATAAACCGGTAAGACCTGAATAGGGATAAGAATCTCTCTTCATATGAAGATAAAAATAAAATAAAAATCAGCTTGACGACTCAAAGTTCACATCTGCTACTTGATTAAGGCATTCATTTACTTTCGCTCTTGCATTTGTTGCATCGGGTTGTGTAAAATTAAAAAAAACACATTTTCCAGCATTTTCGGCGCGAATAAAAAAACCCCTATTCCAACGCGGGTTTCTCCAACGCGGATTTTTATAATACACGGTTAAATAAATGTGGTACTTACATACGCAGCACGTATAATAAGTTAATTACGAAAGACAACGAATTGAGCGCGCACCTGAATTTTTTGTACGCAGCCTATAAAAACTTTATTTTATAAATAATTACAAATGCGCATAAGAGTTTTCCCCGTCTTCTTTCCAAAAAAACACAATCCTTGTGTCGCGCAAGAAGCTGCAGCAAAAACATTTGCACCGGCAATTCTGTACGTACAGAGATTATTTTGACCGGGTAAAAGTCGTGGGCTATTAATTGAATTCATTTATAAAAGTTTTAACGGATGAAGGGAAATGGAAGAAGGGACATGGAAATCTTAGGTACTAATAATTTTGTTATGGACACCGAGACACCGATTAACAAGCGACGACCTATTCCGCATCGAATGGAGAAAAACAACATCTCAAGGACGCACCTGGTGATTACCAAGTCCAGACACAGGAGCAGTTCCCTGTTACCGGAAATGTATCTAGATATCAAACCACTTAATACGCGTTTTCCTTAAATCTCGATATCGAGTTATTCAACACTCGGATTCAAATCTTACTTCGCTCAAGACTCGACCGTAACTTAATGGCATTATTCCCGCGTACGAGGATAGAAGATCCGAGGCGAAAAAAAAAAAGAAAAACGATCCGAAACCAATTTCTTTTTTCCGAGCCGTGATCTGTGTTCTCTTTCCACCGATCGTTTAGGGAAAAGGTAGAAAGAGGAAGTGTAACGAGGTGGATTTTTAAGTGGGAATGCAACAACGCGCAAAGCGGCATCCCCCTTCCCTATCCCCGACTGACGTCTTACATGAATGTTGCATTTGGGCAAAGCGCCGATCGTTAGAGGTTCGGTTTGGACCTTTACGCTCGCTATCAATTTTTTCCCCTCTCTTAATCTCCTAGATTTAAGAGGACAGGAAAGACCCGACGCACGCATGCATGCACCTCACACGAAGACAAAACAAAAGCCTTAATGCGCGATCGAGAAAAGTAGAAAAGAGATTTTAAAAAAGACGAGGAATTCGAGGCAGAATGGGAAACGCTATCTTTTCCTTTTTTTTGAACTTGTATTCTTCCACGTTACCTGGTCAACGCTTAAGCCCCGTGAGAGTTTTACTGAAGGAAAACACCCAATTAAAGATTTCTAATCATGAGATTAAGACTCCTGAATGTGTGGGATTATATGAAAAAACATCGCTATGGATAAGAATATCACCAAAATATTATATAAATGC
This sequence comes from Uropetala carovei, assembly GCA_036926305.1. Lineage (NCBI taxonomy): Eukaryota > Metazoa > Arthropoda > Insecta > Odonata > Petaluridae > Uropetala > Uropetala carovei. The sequence goes on from JAXCHB010000241.1 coordinate 2,312,377, forward strand.
AATAATGAATGCCGTGGAAATTATATGCTTGACACTTAGTAGAACCTGGTATCGGTGAATCGCCACTGATTACGGCAGCTTTGTAACCAATATGTGTTTAGACTTTCCAAACATTTTTCTGACTATTTCTCAATTCAAACTCTAACGCTAGTTGAAATTAGCTCGAAATATTAACACCTTTTATTTCATCAACTAATGAAGTGAGTGAAAACTGTCTTCCAGAGCATTAATACCACGCAATCATATGCCTTAACGCAACGCAATACGTGCCGCGTAAATGTCACTGCATTGCAATGACCTAAAAACAAAAGCGGCGAGAAAAGCACCAGAGAGGTAGAGAGAGAGAGTTTTGCCGGACAATAAGAAAGATAATTGATCTCGAAGCAAATACAATGGATATATTTTTTTAACGCCCGACGCGAAGAAAGACGGCATTCTTAAAAGAAAAGTCAACTGTAATTCAACCCGATCGCTCTCCGGCAAACATACACGACCCTTCGTGCAACCATAAAGGAGAGATTAACTACGGCGCGAACCTACGCAAATTAGGAATTTTCGGCGAGTACTTCAAAAAAGTCTCGCGAGGAAAGAGGTGGAGGTTCGAAGTTTTGGCATGCACTCCAGGTTACCGTAAAAATAAAAAAAGAAGGAAGATGAAATGACACGGGGTGCGAGAACTGATACGTGGATGCGAGAGAGAGAAAGAGATAGGGAGGGAAAAGTGACGAAAATGGCCAAAAAAGGCAGAAAAAAGAAGAGATATTATAAAAGTGGAGGAGAAATAGCGAGAGAGAGAGAGAGGGGGGGGAGGGGGAGGGTGGTAGAAGGGTGGAGGATGTGTTGGATGTAGGGGGGAGGGGTGGGTAAAAGAAGGAAGGGGTGGAAAAGGAGAGAAGAGAGGTGGGAAGAGGTGTTTGGTGTTCCAGAAAGATATCCACACTTGATTTCCTCCCTGATTTTTCATCCGAAACTCGGAGAGGGAGGCGGAAACGAGGAGATAAGGGAAGTGGGAGGTAGTTTTGGGGGGAGGGGGATGGGGAGAATATAAGGGAGGGGCGGGGGATGGGAGGGGGAAGGATAAAGAAGGTCGCGCTGGCGAAAAAGAGAGGGAGAGAGGTGGAGGCTTTCGGAGGTGCAGGGGAGAAAAGGAGCGGGAGGGAAAGAGAGTAGAAAGCGGCAGCTAGGAGGGAGCGAGCCTGAGATATAGGTGATGAAAAATCGAGTAGACTCGAGGCTTTTGAGGGAGTTTGGGATAGGCGGGGGGAGAGGGACGGAGATGGGAGAGAGGGAGGGAGGGGAAGAGAAAAAATTGCGTAATGGAAGGTTAACAGACGAAACGTAAGATAAAGAGGAGAATGAAGTGTTGAAGGGATAAAGGGAAAGGGAAAAGAGGTGGAAGGGGAAGGGGTGAGATGGATGGCGGTAAATCGGGGATAACTTCGAAAGGTAATTTGCAAATCCAACAAGATAGAGCTTAGGAATATTGTAAAAATCCTCGTAAATAACTCTGGTGGCGAATCCTGGTTGTATTTCGGACAGAAAAATAAAAATTGGCGAAATTTAGACTGTTCGCTCGAATGTCAACTTGATCTATCTATGATAACTTACGTAAGCTTGCTAGAGTCATACGTGTAATGTTTATCGATACTTTTAATTATGATGGCACAACACAAACACAATGGTCATCTTTCTCGATATTTAAACAATTCTCATTAGGTAATTGTTTCTTAGGTTTCGCCTTCTTTAACCGGAGATGAGACTTCCATGATATTAAGACATTCTGATTAATAGTATAATAACGGTAGCTTTTACACCAGCATATGTTCTACATAATTTTACGTCAGAGGAAGTTACAATTAAAATAAATTTCCCCAGCATCAAAGAGTGCTTCAACTTTAAGAATGTTATAATTTGTTGCCTAAACAATCTATAAGCAGATGCCTTTAAAAATATATTGCAAAATGCTTTTTCTTCGACAATATTGCTGATAATTTACATATCAAAGTTTTCGTACAACCACCATAAATGGAGAATAAAAGTTCAGACAGCAGTAAAATCACTTAACTTCGTCCAACTTGCCTGCAAATTGTAGCTCACATGTGAAATTCAACGAGGTTTAAATTTAAACTCAAATGCTTAATTCAAAATAAACACTGAAATACAAATAGTATTTCGTACATGAACCTAAAATTCTACTACCGCGGGCTGAAATTTCGTGGTCTAAAAACCCTAAACTAGAGGAAAGAGCGGAGCAAAAAAAAACGACGAAATACCAGAATAGCTGAGGATCGACGCGTATTGCATACCTCTATAAATACGAAAGCTCTCCGCGATTATTTCACAATCGGGAGTCCGAAAGAGAGCACGCTCGGAGTAGAGAAAAAAAGCGTCGGTAATTTTTTCCCCAAATCCTGATACCCTGCTCCGAAAACGGGCGGAGCGGGATAGGATGGGGAAGGAGGGATGGGGGGGGGGAGGGAGAAGAGGGTGTTGCCAGAGAGAGAGAGAGGCTTCAGATACTCCTCGCAGCAGTCTCTCTAAGTACCGCGAGAGATGGGAGAGATGAAAAGGCAAAAATCCCACACACACACAAACAGAAAACCACATATAGAGAGATTCGCACATACTCCAACCCTTCTCGACCCCCTCTCCTCCCGGACGAATCCATATTCCGACTGGAATTGCTTGCCATCCATACGAAACATTTTTTTCTACGGAATGGGCGATAAAAGGATTGAGGGGCAATTGACGATCGATTTTGGAGGGAGGAAAATGGGGAGGGGTGAGAAAGAGGGGGAGGGGGTAAGGAGGGAGGGAGGGAGAAAGAAAAAAGGAGAGGGGCGCGAGATATGAAAAATTCGGAGAGACGCAAATGGAGCCTCGGTATTGGAATGAAATGAAAATCGCTCTTTTTTTCGCCTGATGAAGCAATAGATAACTCTTGCATTGGCTCCCTGATGAGGTAAATATTACTACAACATTGAAAACGGAATTTTTGAAGGCGAATTGAGACTGTTTCGACCTCTTTCGAAGTTAGTTTTTAAACGAGATAAATTCATATCGCGGGAAACGATCGCGCGGTAGGCAACTCTCATGGTACAACTACGGGAATAATTATATTAGACTAATAAAAATTACAGGTAAAGTTTTAGTCATAGCATTGGCTCTTTCTGTTGAAAATATTTTTTTAAATTTTACTTTGTTAAATATGTTTTTTGAGAAAGATTTTAAATAAATGGGTAAACGAGTTCGTTATAATTACTAATAAAGCCAGGTTGTAGACTGACAATGAGTCTTGGTAAATTTGTCTTCTTTCTACTTGTTGATTGTATTGCATATCATTTTTTTCTAAATTCCAAGAAGAGTAGGTGTAACATATTTTTAACTAAGTCATTACAACTTACAGAAAAAAGTAAAATATTTTTACACAGTTCTTAAAATTATATCTATACAGCTTAAAAGATCTTCAAACAAAAAAATCACACATTGAAATTAATGCAAAACAAAATAGCGATATTAGTTATTTCCTTTGGTACATATATTGTCAATCTCCCATAATAGTCACATATTCGAGTATTTTTGTAGTGAAATGAGGTATACTCACATATTATTAACCATTATCCAATCGTTTATAAGAAAGCGCATAGTAAATGGAGATTTTTTCAACAAATTTCAGACAGGCGGACAAACCGAGAAAACTTGAGCAACGACAGAGAATACAGAATCGAAAAAACTAATTCTCTTGCTGCTTTCGTTTATGAGGAGTTAGCACGTCAGAAAGGAGGTCAAACCGAACGCATAAAAGGATTTTTTCGAGAAAAAACGATTTATGTAAGTCATTCCAACACATAATTACTTCAGAAAAATCGATTTAATATCAACTAAATACAAAGCAATCAATACAACTACTCATCAAAAACTATTTTATATGGTTAATTGTATATAATTATTTAATTCCGATTAAATAACCAACATTCATATTTTTTCCATGAAACTGTCAAATATAAATCATGATTCCTAACACAATATCACTATCGCATTTATATTCACAAATCTTTGGTCAGTTAAACGAAATAGCAAAGACTTAATTCATACATTTGATTTAATTAAGCGACTATCCTAAACATTGAATAAAAATATTCTATCCCTTTGAAAAAATATTTGTTTTTTAAATACCTACCTATTTAAAATATTTAGAAATCAGTTATTCAGAAGAGACTTTCAGTAGCCTGGCCCATTTTTTTGTAGAAGCTCTAGACCGTAGATTCTAGAGTCTAGAGACCAATGCTTCTAATGAATACTCGGAGAAGATAAGAAAGGATACGAGAGAAAATTGTAGTTCCACTTCAGAGTTGACCGAAAATTTGCAAACAGATATTCTAAATTAAACAGAGACTCGAAAAAATGATTTGGCGGCGATACTGTAAAAAGATAAAAAAACACTCCCCGGTAGAGTGAGCATCATATATTTTTTCTAGGAAATGTAGCAACATTTTATATAAATTTTACTTACTTTTACCAATTAGGTATCCAATACATCCTACGTATTCTTTGTTATTAATTTTAAAACAGTTATACGTTGATCTATATGAAGTACAATGGCAAAAAACCAAACTTTTGCTATACATTGTGCTAACAAAAAGAAGGTAAAAAAGTTAAGAACAATTACTTTAATACTTGCAAGTATTCGCCCGGCAAATGGAAGACCATGGTTTGACTTTTGGTCATGTAAATAATATAAACTTATTTCCCGTCTACTTTATAGAATATATAGACCACCCATCTTGAAATGTACAGATACTTTTTCGTTAAAATTTAAAATAAATACATCAGACTAATTTTTTTCTTTTAGAAATTTACCATTCCATTCATTTAATCATTTGTTATTTTTATTTTCGTAAATCTTGATGCATGTCCATACAGCCCATTTATTCAAGTTCCTGCCGATTAATTTCGATTAGTATTAGCACATGAGTAATTAAATCAGTATATATATATATATATACAGACACACACACAAACACAAATCAATTTTTCATTAAACTCTGCCATTAGATGTAGCGTACACAAATCGGATATCAGATCCTGACATAAAAACTCCCTATAAATTGACGAATCATCCCAAACCGTCAAGAAATCCACGAGACCGGATAGGAAATAAGGAGATTAAGTCTACACTCTTCCTCCCGAAAAATACTTCCATTTCCGAGCAATCGCTACCACCTTCTCCTTCCCAATCACCGCTCCCCCGTGCGGCCAAGCCTCGATAATCCCGAAATTGATGAAAAAGTCGCGTATTCGATTATCGAATAAAAAAATCCCCGCCTATTTATGAGGCCTATCTTATATAAAAAGAGAAGCGCGCGCGCGTGCGTGTGTGTGTCGGAAATTGATGGATAGTTACCTATATAGATCTTAATTCATTCCTCATACCCAAATTGGAACCAAACCCCCTCCCCCTCTTACCTTCCCTCCTGACCTTTTTTTTCGAACCATCTCACGAATGTGAGAGATTGATGCCCTCCTTAACCCGCTTCGACACCCTACCTCGCCTCTCAATTCCGTGATCGATATATACGTACACACACATATACTATATACATAAGTCCTTATACACATATACATAAATACATTTTTATTCCCGGTTGCGGTATGGGCATATATTTATTATTATCGTCGTAGAAGAGTGTTTATGTTTTATTGATATTTTCTCTCTCTCGCTTCCCTCGAAACCCATCTCTTCCTCAAACTCCTCACTATCGCTATCCATTCAGCGTCCGGCAGCTCGCGCTGCAAGCGGCGCAGCCTCCTCCTCGACCCGGCGAAGCCTTATCGCCAGCCCCACAGATGGAATATATTTCACGTGTTTCAGGGCGGTTAGGGAGAGAAAGAGAGAGAGAAGAAAAAAAAAGAAGGGGAGATGTTGGCGTGAATAGGAGGGTATCCGCGGACGTGAAGCTTTCGAAGGAGGAGGGGGTTGCATCGGGAGAGGGGAATTGGAGGAGAAAGGGAGGGAGCGGCAGGAGAGAAGCGAAGGAAGAGATAGAGAGCATTTAAGAGGCGGCGGATGCTAGGCGAGGATATGAGATAAAGAGAGAAGAAAATAATCTTGAATAAAGGAGGTGTACGTTTTCGGAAGGCCACGTTAACGAAACAAAATATAAATTTATAAATTCCTTCTGGAATTTTTGTTCTAATTTAGACGTTTGATATTTTTGTATCGGAGAATTAAGTATTGGTAGAAAATGGTGGATAAAATCGAGCCATACATGAATGACTTGAGGAGAATTAACGGAGTAAAGGAAAAAAAGAAAACGCGTGACTTAATTCCAGAACAAAGACGTTTACGCGTGAAATTTTATCAAAAATTACATCACAGAGGAGGGAATCGAAGGAGCACTACCAGAGAATAGGAAATGTGGAAGCCGGTAAGTTGTTCATACAGCAAGAGATGAGAGCGCATTGATGTATAGAAGACGACGCTGAGAATAAACAAAAAAAACCTTTGGAAGAAAGATAAGATGGCGGAGGAAGAATAAAGGAAGAAAATGAAAGAAACGGTGGGAGAGGCAGAAATAAATAGGCGGAGAGGAAGATAGGGGAGGAGAGGAAAAGGTAGAGACAAGAATAAAAGGAGTTAAGGTGAGCAGTAGAGAGAGATAGAGAAGAGGCTCGGTGGGGGAATATGGAAGGAGGAAAGGGGTTCTGGAAATTGATAGTGGAATGAGGAATTCTCGGAGAATAAAATCAGTAAGACGGTCTCCTTATCTGGAAGTGAACAGGACTCCTTTCGTCTCCTTGAGTGGGTGGTGGAGAGAAAGGGAGGGATAGGGCGGTGGAGGGCAAGAGGGAGACGGGAAGAAGGGGTGAGAGTAGGATAGAGGGAGTGGTCTCCCTCCCACCCCCCCCCCTCACCACCACACAACTCGCTGCATCTTCCTCCCTCTCCTCCACGGTTCTCTCTCTCTCATATCCTTCGGGTCTGTAATCCAAATCTTCGAATATGATTCTCAAAAGTATTCTATGTGAGCCCATTGTGCCGACTCAATAACGGGAGTTTGAGTCGGATGATATGGAGGATACAGCCACTATCTAAGAGAAAAAAGATTGGTCGCTGAATAAAATGCAAAATCGCCTCCCGCTGCTATAAAAAAAGGCGTCTATTCAATTATTCGGGTATTTTCATAAATAAGGGTACTTCATATTTTTGACGTACGATGAAAAATATTTAGAAATGAATAAAATAAAATTGATATTCTTTTAAGTAACGATCTTCCAATAATCTAAAATAAAGCGAAATGTATTCGCTTTATTGCCTGTCGCGCCAAATTCAGGAATTGCAACCACAGTGACGAGATACTTGACAAAGAATTTCATCCTCCGCGGCTTCAAACGCCTATGAAGCGGAGAATAATGCAACTATAATAGTCAGACAAAGGGGAAATTTTCGAACATCCGTACTCCGCAACTATAACGTGCACAACTTTTAACGGAAACCGTGTACAAACAAGCACTGGCTGGTTCTCCACTCGAAGCCTTGAAAGAATTTTTTTCATGCCAACGCGCCAAATCGTGTAAACGCGCATCGGATCGTAACAAATACCTGAGTTATGCAAAAATAAACGAAGGAATTAAAATCGGCAATAAATAGCAAACATGATATAGCCCCTGAAAGAGATTATGTACAAAATAGAAAAATTTTTTGATAGAGATAAATCAAGTCAAAAAGCGTCGCGAGCCAAAGAGAAAAAAAAATAAGGGACCCTGCCACGAAAAAAAACCTTCCTCCTAATCCACCGCCGCCAAAAAAAAAATAAATATGAAAAAAGCTCAGGATAATGTGAGACGGATCGGAATATCTGAAACGAAATGTGATTCATTTATATCCGCTCCTATCTTTCAGTTAACCGTGAATGGAGCCTCAATGTAAACGTAGTAGGGGACCGTAAAGAGATAAACAACGACGATATCCTTCAAAGAGTGTAATATTCGAAACTTTTTTTTTCGGGTATTATACGAAAAAAATATATAAAAATATTCGCGCGACTATAACCACGTGGATACCGAAGGCTGGTGAATGAGAAAGGCTAGGGGAGGTGGAGGAGGAGAACGCAGGGAGGTAAAAGGGGAAGGAGAGGGGGGAGAGTATAGAGAGAGAGAGATGGTGGGAGGGAGAGGTTTGGGCTGTCCCCATCCGAAGTCCTTATCTCAAAGGATTCCACTCGGTCGCCAACAAATCGATGGCCCTTGGGTGATTTGAGGTCCGGACCACACTGTACTGAAACCACTGGGGGGGGGGGGGGAGGAGGGGTATAGATGGCGGTAAAGGGGGTTAGAGGATGGGACGTTTCGGGGGTGTGTAGTGGAAGGACGGAGAGAAAGGGAGGTGAGGTGGTGACGTGAAAAGGGAGAGCACCTCTGGAGGCGCGCAGAAATGGATGGACTGACGTCGGACCCGTCTCCCTTTCTCTCCCTCTAACCCTTCCTGCTGGAAGGATTGCCCGCTGAGAGAATCAAAAGATGCCTTTGGACGAAGACTGCTTTGCTCTTTGACTTTGCTAACGACGTTACCAAGTAACACGATCGAACGCCTCGTATAAAGTTCCGTATGAAAGTGATGAATAATCCTACATTTTCAACCCCGAAAATGTGATGTAGATAAGAAAAGAAATTTATTTTGGCATTATGATAGAGTTATACACGATCTCAACCATACAATTCTCATTAAGCTAAAAATGTTGCATGTTTATTACAAAACCTTTATTATTTTAACATCAAATGATAAAATCCGCTAGTACTTTTGAAGAATAACAAAAGTTTGAAAAACTTTACTATGAGTATTATAACACGCTAAAAAATACAAATTCAAATTTAAAAATTAATCTACCACGACATCCTTACTTCTTGCAACGGGGTAAAATTAAGTTTCCCTTGAGATGAAAATCCACCCTTTCTTTATCCTACATGCATAACGTTGGATCTACTCCCAGGACGATCTAACTCCTAAGATTCACATTTGCTCCTCCCAAAAACATGTCCAAAACTCTTCTTCCTTCCCATCGAAGGAACACTGCCACCTCGCGGATGAAAAGGCCAAAGAATTAAGAAAAAATCACAATGGGGTGGGACGAGAGAGAGACAAAGAGAGAAATAATAAAAAAATACCGCAACGGGGAGCAGGTCGAGTACGGTAAAAAATATCGCCGAGTAACGTAAACGTTTGTGCCAAAGTATATGCGCATATATGACGCAAACAAATCGTATTTTTTCGGGGAAATATCGCACATACGCAGTAAAGGTTGTGTTTACTGAGAGATACGTATATATGCTAAGAAAGGATGCAGTAAAGGAATCGAAGGGGAGAAGAAAAAAAAACAGGATGGGGGAAATCCAAACGGTGGGGAGAGTGAGGGTATAGAGGTGGGGTTCGATGCCAGGAGGAGGGAACGGTAAGGTGAGAGAGGACGGGATGAGAGGGAAGGAGGAAGGGAGAGGCGATGGGAAATGTGCATGTATAAGCTGAGATACGATATCAGCCCGTGTCCAGTGGACGGGAAGAAACGTTAAGAGAGGAGGAAAAAATGGAATAGGGAGGTAGGGAAGAGGGAGGATTGCTGGGCCGAATATATGGTAGAAAGAGGGCTAGGGGGAGGGAGGAGAGAGTGGGGAAGGTTTTAGGGGAAAGTAGACGAGGGAGGAGGAGAAAGAGGTTCTTTGACACGGATAAAGGCTGGATGGAGGATGAAAGAGCGGGGGAGGTTGTACGTGTCGGTGCGTGTGTGTGTGTGTGTGGTCTAAGGGTTTTTTAAAGGAGTTAAGAAATTACCGTCTTCTTCCCGGTTATTTTAAAACGATGCACAGAAGACGCAGGAGATAAGTGGGTAGAAATACGCAATTAACATACGTAGTTATAATAATTAAAATCATTTTACTAATTGAAGAAAGAAAGAAGATCTGATAAATAGTACGAGTAAAGTGTATTATGCGTGATACAGGGAATTTAATCATAAATGACCAAAGGAAAGAAATAGAAAATGGTAATTAGTGCGAATGTAATATTAATGGACAGTAATTTATCATGAATTTTAATGGAAGGTTTTCATGCCAGAGAAGTTCTTAGAATATGATAAATTAAATTTTATTCAAACGCGTATTGTGCTTGATTATCTGCTCGGTAAAAATGAGATCCTCGGTAAAAACAAATTTCGTATATCTGAAAGAATATTTGACATATCACACGCACTTCATCGCTGAATTTACGTGTACCTATTCTGTTTCAAATTTGTACAAAGTTCGATAATGTAGAGGACCAGGGCAATTAAACCTTTTGAAAGCATCACCGTTTTTATTATTATTTGAAAATGCCATCTCGAAGTAATCTCGCTCTTCAATGTACTAAGGCAGTCCTTTATACGTTTAAGATACTAAAATATTGCAATTATGACTCTGAAATTTAAGAAAACGATAAATTCTCTCCGAAAATTAAGTTTTTCATACAAGAATCAAATAATACCAAATTCGAATAATTCTCTATAAAATGGAAAATTTATGATGATCTACGACAAAATGCGACTTGTGTATCATAAACACGGAAGATTTTAACCGAGTTAGTATTTGCATCCGTCTATCATTTTCTAATATGTACAATCGTTTTATGCCTATTATCCATACCATTCCGTTTTGTCTGGATGCTTTGAACGATTTTAGCATACAGCTTCAGCCTTGAAAAACTCGAAGCAACACTTGCAATGCGCGTGCTTACTACTAGAGGCAAGTTTTTAAGTGTTATAATTTCTTCAAAAAATACAAAGGAATCATACTTTCTTACTAGAAAAATTGTTCTACGATTTAAACCTTTATAAGCGTATTTTTTTCAATTATGAGTCTCAAAAGTATTTCCTTAAGGATATTCTGGTATCTCGACTTTATCCGGCCTGATGCATCTGCCTGATCAATGCTTCGGCCATGGGTAATGTGACCTCCAAAAAAATAAGGGCCACACTTTGATATCACGAATTCACGAGATAAGTTTGGTCGTAAAATGGTATGTTATTCCTGCATGCATATTGATGAGATAAAACCTTCTTCACGATGGATACAAATAATGCTTATGACTTTCACATTGAACCGCACAGCACCCAAGGACACCGCTGTACTTCGACTTCAGGCCCTTATTTTCATCCTTCCATCACTTTCAGTCAGTAAATTGAGGCCAATGAAGGGATAAGCAGCCACTTCATATTTGACGTGAATAGTGAGTGCGGGCAAATTGAGAAAGAGCCGATAAATTTACCAAGATTTTTAGTACCATAGTGATAGCGTTGTCCAAAATAAAATCTGGACTCATCGCGGGCGGGATGCAAGAATTCTATGGAAACAAAATTTTGCAAGAAAGTTTAACTATAGACATATAAAGATCTAGATAAATGTACGATTACAAAAATGAAATTTCAATTACCAAAAGTTGAATCATAAGAAAACAATATCTACCATGAAATTCGCTGAGGAAGTGACTTTATCAGGATGCTTACTAAAAGCGATCGAAATTACAGTTTCATATAATTATCCATATAATGTAAATATGCATATAACTGATACCACTCTTATATACACAAGAGAATAAAAATAAAACCTTGGAGCGCGTGCTTCAAGAACGGATATTTAAACAGATTCAGTGCTGAAAACGGAAAGTCGAGCTCATACTTCAAAACAAATATTAGATAAATTCAATGGAGGGATTCGTGATTTAATTGATATTATAATTACATAATTTCTTAGGATAAAGAGGATATTAGTTAAGAAATTACGAATAAAATTATACAAAACTATCAATTCTTCAATTCAAATGCTCAAATTACTTTTTACAGGCATTTTCTTTCGATGTTGCCAAGCTTTTGAATATAGAAGTTTTTATGACAAAATCAAGGGTAAGATAGCTTGTCGATTAACATTTAAAATTGAGAAACATTAAGCCCTTCCGAATTATTTCAGCTAAAAATGATATAACATAAAATTCATTATTATATCAAATAAAAATGCTTCATTTTCTGATAATCAAATACGCCGTAAGCATCTTATTCCGGCCATTCCCATGCAGCAAGATCCTTAATAGAATCATTCAGCTGAAAAGCTTTTTTTAGGAAAAAACAAGGAAAACACTCATTATAATAGAACAATTTTCCAAGATAGGGCTTTTCACGGCATGAAATGGACTCAAATATACGCCAGTGTGAGGGAAGGAAACATTCCAGACACCTTGGGGGCGCATAACGCGCTTAAAAAAGAGGAGAGCGCCTCCAAGCGAGCAGATCGCAAACCACGGCACGTCGAGCGAGGTTGTGGAGGGTGAGAAAGCGGGGAGGAGGAGGATGAGGAGAATAAATGAGCTGCGGCTGAAGATTGGCGGAAGGAGGCGAAGCAAATTGTGAAAATTACGAGAAAAGCGAGCGGAAGAAGAACTGGAGAGGGAGAGAGAGAGAGGAGTGAGGTTCGCTTGGAAGAAAAACGGTAGAGTCCGTGGAGAAGGGAAATGTATTCAAAGGTGGGTGCGAGTTTATGGTAATACAAGTACCCGACCTACAACAAGAGACTTCATCTTAGTAAGTTGCGGGGAAGTTTTGGTTCCTTTTCTCGCACATAACTTCAACGCACCTTCTTCCCTTATATTCGCATCTCAGCCACGCATACTTCGTGCGGCAAGATCTTGTGAGACACTGTTAAGTTTCACTAAAGAAAAGAATGATACGAATGGATAATTACGCGAGTATAGGCGAAGCGATATGGTTCGATCGCCCACATATGAGATTAACTTGAAATTCGTTACAAGAAACTACAAAATTTTAATTACTCTCAAACGGGAAATATTCATTTCTCCATACGGAGTATAAAAAATCGAATTGGAGATTGCAAATGACACACGTTTTAAGGTCCACTGAGTACATTTTTATTGTTTCTCTAAAATGTCTGTAGGTGTGAAAATGATTTTTGCGCGTTCTAACTCTAAAACTATTCATCAGATCAGCACAAGACTTTCGTTTTATTAGAAAAGCAAGACCCGATTCGATGGCTATAATTGGTGAACCGGAAGTGGAAGTTTACTTTTGTCATTTTTCTTCGTTTTTGCCAAATATCTCTTATAGAGCTTCATTAATGTAATTATTTGTCATAATAAGAGTTGTATACAATATAATTTTCTGTAATTTTTGTTTGAAACATTTTGTCATAGAACGTATTACTTCAAAGATATAAATATTTCAATTATCAGTCTGAATTTATGTTCAGTATATAGAATGTAGCTAGGTGTGTGTACGTGGCATTGATATAATTTTCGATACCAGCATCCCCAACGATAAATTAATCGCGAATATTTTTCGTAATTGTTTTACTTTATTGAAGGATGTTCATCAATATTTTGTTGTCTATACCTACTAATAATAATTTTATTATCTTATTGTACTTTCATTTTAAAAAGTTATTCAAAGTATTTTTCATTGTGAAAATAATTCAAAGTGTTTAAAAATTATTCATGAGTATAAATGCCTACAGTTATTATTAGGAAGCTGTTGTCAAGAGAAATTTGTAAGCAATATTGCTATATTCATTACTCTGTATGGAGAAAGTCATACGTTGACCCCATCAGATTTTTTATTCGGCTACACAATCAAATAATCTCCTAGCTTAAATGAAAACTTGCGTGACTATTCGGATGACATAAAATGGATATCGTGAATAAATTGTAAAAAATAGTAGGAAATTGTCAAATATAACGTTTTAATTTCAAATTAAACTCGCTGAAAACCTTATACTATATAATTTAGTCTATTGAGATAAGGATGTTTAAAAATAAATTTGTCTGCGAACATACCGTGCAATGCCATATACAATTTATTCCGAAATAATTGACAAAATTACGATGTGATAAATTTGAATTAGGATAAAGTTTTCCCTTTAGGCTATCAAACAGTTTTCATAAATCAGAAACGGAAGATATTATTTTTTTAAATCTGCACATCACAAACCATATCTTCGTACGAGGGTAAATCAAAAAGTAAAGGCAAATTATTTTTTATTAAATCAAGAAAAGGAAAATATGCAAAATTTTAGTATTATTTTTCAACGTAGTCCACTTGCTTCTACAAACACATCACCTCAGTCAACAAGCTTCATTATGCCGCCTGAGAAGGTTGTCCGTTGAGCCTATTATGCACCGCTTCTTTGACTTCGTCATCATTTGAAAATCGACGTCCACATAACGCTGTTTCAGAAGACCAAAAACGTGATAGTCAGAAGGGGTGAGGTCCGGACTGTAGGATGGAAGAGGGAGAAGTTCAAATTTATGTTTTTGTATCATTTCAACTGTTGCAGCTGCTGAATGAGGTCGAATATTGTCATGATGCAGCAGAACACCTTTTGACAGCAAACCTCTGCGTTTACTGCGAATAGCAGGTTTCAGTTTCTCTTCCAGCATGACACAATATCTTGCACTATTGACAGTCTGTCCACGTTTCTGATAATAACAACGTCAACATGACTTTGCCGGAAGAAGGAGCATTTTTTTAATTTTTTGGTTGTTGGGGATGACGTGTGTTTCCACTCCATGCTTTGCTGCTTGGTTTCGGGCTCGTAGTGATGCAACCATGTTTCGTCTCCCGTAACAATCCGTCGCAATGACTCTCCTTCATCACGATACCGCAGAAAAAATTGCGTGCAAATCTCCAAACACTTACGTTTGTGCTCATCTGTGAGATGTTTGGAGATCCACCTTGCACAAACTCTTGATATTGGAGGTTGTCGTGCATGATCAAATACTCAGACCTGTAGCTGATGTCTAAAATTCTGGCAATAGCAGAAACAGTAATGTCTTTTTTCTTGAATGAGAGCATTAACTTTATCAACATTGTTTGTTGTTTTTGAAGTTGTCGGGCGGCCTGAACGGTCTTCGTCAACCACTTGTTCTGCCACTTCTAAACCTTTCCACCCATTCGCAAACCTTTCTTTGACTAATACACTTTTCTCCATACTGTGCTAACATTCTTCTGTGAATCTCGGAGGGTTTGACCCCTTCTGACCACAAAAATCTGATCACAGCACGTTGTTCACTAACGGTGCAATTGAAAAGCGGAGCCGACATGTTTACACCTCGACTGTACAAAACACTCTGAGCGAAGGCAACTGGCGAAACATGTGTAGACTTATCTAACAATGTAGTAAGTATTAGGAGCGTGTTCTGTCATGCGGTATTAGTTTTAGACGCAAATTGCCTTTACTTTTTTATTTACCCTCGTATATACTGGACACTCGTTACTGTTTCTCGGAAAACGAAGTCTCAAATATTGGCGTTTGCAAAAATGTGTTCAAATCTTTAAAAAGGTTTAAAAATTCCATTTATGCCTGAGAACACACCAACTTCCAGAATAAGTACTTACGTACCAAAACTTAAAAATTGAATACATCCATAAAAATTGAGGTACCCAAAACAGTGCATAGCGTTCAATTTTTAACAATCAAGCACTTATTCTGGAATTCGTTTTCAGCCATAAAACAAGCTCGACAATTCTCTAAAGAATAACAGCAAGTTTTTTCATAATTGATAACATATTAATACATCGAAACGCTAACAATCCAGCGTAAACAGGATACGAATCCTTATCTTACGATAACACTTGATTGTTTCACTAAGGCGGTATCCTTTGACTAAGGCGGTATCCTTTGAAATCGCGTGATTCTTGCGCTTCCTATCTATTGAAAACTACATCTTCACAAATCAAACGAAGGACACACGTGATTCATAAACTCTCGACAAGTAACGACTTCGATTCTAGAAACCTAAATAGGCTAATTTCGAGACAAATACCATTCAAAGCACCAGGTTTCACCCTTTGGTCCGAGACTTGATACCCGATACTTTATGGGTACCCCGCGTTCGACGGAAACAATACGAGCCTACAACTAAGAATGGATATATAGCTCGCCCAAAACCACTACCATAGCTGGAGGAACGGCGATCGGGTATACCAATAAACCGGTTGGACGAGCGGGAGAGTCGGAAGCAATATCGCCCGTGAACGGACTTGAAGGGACAAGTGGATGGGGATCCGGCCCAACCGCCACTCGAGAGAATAATAGTCTTAGAGCGAAAATAATTATACGAACACGATCTGCAACAAAACAAAGGCAGGGTGATTTGAAAAGGGGGGGGAGGAATGTAGAAAAAAAATAAAAAGGAGTTTGGGAGGGTAAAAAGGGGAGGAGAGCGAGAGATCATGGAAACCAATTAGGATAAGTAAAACAAATTGTTGGAGGAGCATGATCGCTTGGGATAGAAAACGAACAATGTGAGGTTAAATTGTAGAAGCTCACGGGGTTGGATGCGAGATTGAAAGGATGGTGGGATGGGGTGGGGGAGGAGGTGGAGAGGAGGAGAGAGGGATAGAGGAAGAGGAAGGAGATAAAGAGACGGAGAGAGAGAGAGAGGAGGTATAACGAGGCGTAGGGAGGACCATCCATCGATGAATATATAAATATAGCACTGAGTAATACCATAGGCCTGATGAGTGGAGATTGTTAAAGAGTAGGTGGGGTCTGGAGGGCATAAGGGGGGAGG
Source organism: Uropetala carovei (assembly GCA_036926305.1). NCBI lineage: Eukaryota > Metazoa > Arthropoda > Insecta > Odonata > Petaluridae > Uropetala > Uropetala carovei. Next base: position 2,328,980 of record JAXCHB010000241.1, read on the forward strand.
TTAAGGGGAGGGAGGGAAGTAGCAGGAGGAATGGGATCGGGGTGGGGTTGGAGGAGGAGGAGGAGGAGGAAGAAGAAAAGGGTTCGGATCGGGGGAGGCGGGAGAAGAGGAGAGATTGGAATGGGTAAAAGGGGCGGAGCAGGTTGAGGGAAGAGGGGGCGTCTCAATACTCGAAGGAAATTGAAAGCAGATATTATCCATCCCGCGCGTTCACACAGGCAGGGAGCGCCTGTATTTAGGATGTCAAATACATCATCGAGCAAATGGATTGCCGGTGAAAGAATAGAGGTGGTCGGGTAAAAGGGAGCGAGGAGGAGTCGGCCGGAGGAAGAGCGAGCGAGGGAGTTGGAGAGAGAGAGAGGAGAGGGAGTGGAGATGAGAGAGGAGAGGGAGCGGAGATGAGAGGAGAGGGAGCGGAGATGAGAGGGAGGGACGAGAGGGGTGAAGGGAGAGTTGAAAAAAAATAGACGGTCGGGACGAAGGTAAAGAGGTTGGAGTGGGCAAGTAGAACGGCTCGAGGATGAGAAAATGAGGAGCGAGGCTCTAAAAGAAAGCGAATGGAGAGGGAGAGAGAGAAAGGAAATTATGGGAATGCCCATAATGAAGGAAATTTCGACGGCGGATACCTTCATGAAATAAAGTCTTCGATCGTCAAAATTTGACATTTTTTGGGAAATTTGGTGTTTTTTTTTCCTTAACGGAGGCGCACGCAATCTGCTCCTATTAAGTCCGTAAATACCGTTTCAATATGTATTATTTAAAGGTCGAATATTTACATAAATGGCGAGTCGAGAGATTTTGAAGAAGATAAATAGACTGAAATTTTGAGGGAACAATGAAAGCACGATGACTGAATAATTTCTATGACGGTATTTTTTCACGGAAGATGAATTCGTGATATAAGTTATTCCAATAAATCGCATTGGATAGGAATGCACGTTCATTTTTATTTAATTACAAATATTATGATTGCCTGGCCGAAATTTTCGGGAATTCATTCCTCTCTTTTGATGAGTTTATTTAATAGCGTTTATAATCCATCGCTATAGTATTGCCCGGTCAATTAAAGTATGCATAATCAAACAAGCGAGAAGATAAAATACAAAGATAGAATTTCAACGAAAAATCAAAAGAAACATTTTTGTAAAACTACTTTTTCCAATAGCCATAAAAAAAAGGTTGGGAAAACTATATCTGCATTTCGGTCAAAAACCAGTCTTCATCGGCGGTTTATAGAATCTACTCTCTACCAATCGGCACCAATGATGGCTGTTTTTTCTAAACATATTTATGACTATTTGAGAAAAACATTCGTAAATTTAATTTCAACCACGCCGTGAGCTCGATAATTCTTTCTCGAATGAAAAACTAGTACTTAAAATAAATAAAAATGGTAAACAACCAGTTTAAAATTGTAATTCACTAAAACATCCAACTGTTTATGCTGAACTGGAATCCGCTACACTCTTACCCCACTAATAACTATGTATAAACTTCATTTCAAATTAACGCATTAACAGGTATAACAAATATGAAGACATGATCGATGAAACTATGAATGTGATACTGTTTGGAGAGATAAATTAAACTTTAAAAGCGTTTAAAGGAGCGATTGGTGGGATTGGATAGACATGTGGTTGGATATTAAAAAAGCAATGGCGAGCTAAAACGCCCGAGAACGAATAAAGAACGGTTTTGATGAAATAAATAGGACGAGGGAATGACGGGGTAGTGGAACGATTAACAGAAAGAGGGTGTGGCGATGATGGTGGCGTTGTTTGGGCAAGTACCAATTCACTCCGGCAGATGTCATGATAGAGTGACCGATAAAACAATTAAAACAAACGGTCCCTGGCAATTGTAAACCGTAAGAGATTGGATCGATTGATTTTTTTTAATTTCGTATCGGAAAGAGACGAACGGTTGACCAAATTGCTGGAGACGTGAGAGGAAGCAAAAAAAAGTGAGCGGCTGGAGCCAATGCGAACTGCGTTGATGAAAAATAGCAGTTTCGAATGCTGTTCCCGGAGTGGATGAAGATGTAAACATCTCATTGGAGGTCATTCACATTAATAACGAATTTTAATCCGAGAAATCATCTATTTATTGTTTTTTTGTCTTTTCCCTGTTAGGTAATGAAACGCGGAAACTGCTTCCCTCTAACTGATTAATTTTTGTGACGATTGAAGATATCTTTAATATCGAGTAGCACGTAGAAGTATAAAAATACTCAAATCATTGGAACAAATTTTAAATATCGTTTAAAATCAACACATAATGACTCTAGGGTTGATGAAATGAAATTTTGTAGTAATATAAATGTAAAATACCTAATCCAAAATATCTTCTCCGAGATCAGATAACATCAGAGGACCAACAAGCCAGTAAGTAATATAGAAGAATTCGATAACCGGTTTTCGTCTTACGTGTAAAAATCATAAATAACAATGGGACACGGGAGAGCTGACAGGTCACCAAATTGAACGCAACGACGCAGGGTGAGAAAAATTCATACAAAAATCGTTGGGTCATATAAACACATACATCATTACGTAGTATGCATGTATATATGTAAAGGGGCCTCCTCAGAACAAAAATCACTGCACGTTTCCTTTTCCAGAGAGCAATTTCAACGAAAACAATTTCGGTGACGCGATATTTAAAAATCGATCATAATGAAAGGCAGATTAAAATTACGTGGGGAGAATAGAAATAACAATTATGATTGAAGAAAAAATTATAAAATAAAATAAAGAGGAGAGAAGTAGAGAGAGAGATAGAGAGAGAGAGAGAGAGAGAGAGAGAGAGAGAGAGAGAGAGAGAGAGAGAGAGAGAGAGAGAGAGAGAGAGAGAGAGAGAGAGAGAGAGAGAGAGAGAGAGAGAGAGAGAGAGAGAGAGAGAGAGAGAGAGAGAGAGAGAGAGAGAGAGAGAGAGAGAGAGAGAGGAGAGAGAGAGAGAGAGAGAGAGAGAGAGAGAGAGAGAGAGAGAGAAGAGAGAGAGAGAGAGAGAGAGAGAGAGAGAGAGAGAGAGAGAGAGAGAGAGAGAGAGAGAGAGAGAGAGAGAGACGCGAGCGAGCGCCGTTACGGTTTGGGAGACATGTCAAGCGAGCATGAAATACACTCTAGGGGAGGCCTTATGGGAGAGGGAGATAGGTCAAAACGAGAGGTGAATGATGGAACCCAAGACGAGATACGTCGATAAAAGAAAGAGGGAGGGAGGGAGAGAGGGAAAAAATAGAAAAAGAAGAAATCGGAATATTATTTTTTTGATTTACCGATCGCCGACTTCGTTGAGTGGAAAGGAATCCTCTCTCGCTCCCCTATCTTCCTCTTCCCTTCTCCCTCCCAACTCCCCCTCTCCTCCTCCTCCTCCCTCCCCCACCTTTCCTTCTCTCTCACTGCCCGCGCGCGCAAACACACACCAGAAACGGAATGAAAGAAATTGATTAACGATTCGTGAGCGTGTTTACCATTCGTTCTATTCCTCGGAAAATCCACGCTCGTGAGCTCGGAGGTCGTAAGAATTAAAAAATATAAAACCGACGCACGCTTGCACAAACCTCTTAAAGTCACGCTTGCAACATTTTTTTATACATCGAGAGAAGAGGGATTTCGCGTATTGCTCGCCAAAGATTTCGAGCGGACGAAACAAAAAAAATCGTAAAAAAAAACAAAACGAAATGAGTTGCGCTTCCACTAGACTACCGGGCAACAGGTAAAAAGGGAGAAATGATGAAGGGACGAAAGAGAGATAGAGAGAAATAAGAGATATAGCGAGGGGATGAGGAAAAGGAACGTTGCAAGGGGGCGGGTGGAGGGAGGGAACGGAGGGAGTCACGGGTGAGGAAGGAGGAGGCGGAGCAAAGGAGGAGGAGCACGAGAGGGTTGGGCAGGAACATGAATCTTGGTGATTAAATAGTCAAGAGCGTGGGGGAGGCAGATAAGGGTTGGGTTGGTGGGTGTAGATTGTTGGTTTTACGGACTTTTTTTTTTGGAGGAAGGCGTGGAAGAGGGGATGAGGAGGTGGGATGGAGGAAAGTGTGAGAGAGGAGGGGGGAATAGTCGGGAGGTGAGGATGAGAGAACGGGAGGAGAGAGAGAGGGAGAGAGGGGGGAAGGGGTGGCCGGTTTTAAAGTTTTTGGGATGAGGATTTAGGTCTGACGACGACGAGAGAGCATAATTGCCGGTCACGGGATGAAAGGCGGGATTGGATGAGAAAGAGAAAATGAAGGGAGGGAGGGAGGGAGACAGATAGAAGTGGGAAATGAGAAAATCAAGAAATAATGGAAATTAAGCGGGTGAAAGTCTGGTAAAACCCAGAAAAAAACTGCAAGGAAGGTTAGAAGACACGGGAATTAGCAGTAATTGTGCGTGCCATTGCAGCGGAGGAAGTCGTACAGAAGAAGAATGTATCATAATAAAGGAGTTAATATGGGCGTATGGAAAAAAGAAACTGGAAAATTATATATATATATTATATATATATATATATATATATATATATATATATATATATATATATATATATATATATATATATATATATATATGGCTTCCAACATTCTTACAAAGATAAACAGAATTTCGAGGCATCACCACCATAAACTGTTTTTACGCAAGGCTATCACAACGCTTGGACGCATTCATTTGTTTGTAAAACACCGTAGCCATTTTAGTAAATCTTATTAATGCCCTAATGACTTATCAACATTTCAAATTGTCCATTTATTTATTTAGCAAAGTTTTTCGAGGCATCCCTTACGATCAGCTGCGGCACCCCAGCGTGCCAACGTGTCGCTTTTGGGAAATTTTGCAGTACTTTTTTTCAAAGATTACAATGAGGCATTTTAACGAAATATTTCGTTTCTGCGTTTCCCGCAGATATTTCACGAGTGTCGATTAGGTTCGGAATGATAGAATTTCTTAACTGTGTCCAACTGAATTTATAAATGGATTTTATTGCAAGAAACGCGTATCTGGAAATATAATCAAAAACATAAAAAACACCAACCAATATAAAGTATATTACATATGTATATCCAAGGAATTTGGCTCAAGTTTGTGGTAAGTGATACTCATGTTTCAGAGGAAAAGAATAAGTATGTTAAATTCCACAATTTTTCTATATTTCACGACCGGTTTCGCTAAATAACCGATGCTAATTATTTAGCGAAATCGGTCGTGAAATAAAAAAAATGTGGAAGTTAACACAGTTATTCTTTTTCTCTTAAATAAAACTATAGTGGAATGGTTAATGGAATAGAGAGCTTAGACGACGAATACGAAGACAATGAAAAGGGAATGAACGAAAACGATCAAAATGAATAGGGAAAAGATTAGCATAGGAAACGATGAACCAGAATAGGGAACTCTTATATGGACTCCGTATAAGACAAGAACGGAGGTAAGGCGGAAACGGGAATGACACCCGCATTCATCGACTAAAGGAAAGGGACCAAAAGAACAGAATGAAAATTACCGGATCGCTGAAAACGAACGAGAGATTGAAATGGAAAGGAGAGCTGTATATAGGTAGTCCTAAAGACTGATCGTTGACGAGCAAGTTGGCCGGCTACCAGAAACAGGCACTCGAAAAAGATATAACAAAGCGGGGAAAAGGAAAATTTGAACGCGAAAATTCACCGGGTGAATTGCGCGTCGGTGGAAACGAGAATGGGAAAGGCGGCGGTGATACGGTAATTGCGGAAGAATGGGATGGGGGAAAAAGATAAGAAGTTGGGAGAAGGGAGGAGGGTAGGGAAGGAGCAGGTGAGGTCGGCGCGGTGGGGAGAGGTGAGGAGGCGCAGTACGGTCGTCTTCGCGAAGAGGCGAGAAAGGGCGTGGAAAGGAGAGAGGGAGGCGGGTTCGAAGGGGAGGAGAAGATTTAAGGAGTACGGATGGGAGAGGTTGGCGAGGTGAAGGGAAATATGCACGAGAGAGAGAGAGAGAGCGGCGGAGCTTCCTGGGATGACTTAGTACGGTGAGGATGTAAACGTTAACGGCGGTGCCACTTAAGTCCTGCTTGACTAATGTCTGCGAACCACATTCCGGCGATGTCTTTGTTTACGTCCAGAAGTTAACGCGTGGAAATCATGTGATGATCCGCGAAAATTTATGAATGTATAACCCCTCTGATTTACATAGAAATAGATTTTTAAACTGTAATTTTAATGGGGAAATCGCTTGTTTCAATAAGGAAATTCTTAATTTAAAATGGTTGTTTTCAAATAAATTACTGTGGAATCCTTAAAAGAATACTTCACAGGAATGAAGTGGCCTTAATAAAAGTTTTTAAAAATATGCTTAAAAAATAAAAATTGGCCAATCTATCTGTGTAAATTACACTTTTCCTTGAGAGTAGATAAACACACAAACGATTATGTTATGCTCGATTTATTTAAGTGAAGAAATGTAAAAGTTCAATGTTTGTTATTAATTTCCATGCAAAACTGCGACATGAAAAATTAATCTCATTAAGAACCCACTATAGGACTTCAGCCTAAAATATTATGCAAATTAACGCTGAAAAGATTCTTCGGCGACAAAATAGAACGTTTAATCCTGTTTTTCACCTAACAGTTTTAATAAAGAACTAATTTTCATCCGCTAGAGTGACGTCTAAAGTGGGAAGAACAGAGAGAGAGAGAAGGAGTGAAAGCACGCTTGACTCTCCTCAATCACGGGGTGTCCAACCCTAATCGAGATCAGCCAATTAAATTAGGGAACCCGTTCCATATCTCACGTTTCGTCCAATCAGCGGGGTCGTACGTCAGGACCCGGGCGGGGGCATAGCTCAACTCGCCTTCGCCCTTCAAGGAAGGATACGCGTCTGAATAATCGCGATGGTCATCCTTTACTTCACATACCCATACATTTAATTGGGAAGATAATGAAAAGCTTATTCTTTCTCGCGGGGTATGAATAATGTTCCAACGGACGGAAAATAATCGCGTAGTTCGTTATGAATATAGCAAAAAAAATAAATCCCAGAGAGAAATCCATTCGACTAAACTCCACGGTTACAAACTTTTATTGAGGCCAAACGGACCAGAAGGAAGAGCTTAAGATAAGGGATATAGACGTGCGCATGTATTTTTTTTCAAATTCGAGCTCTGGATTAAACCAAAGCCAGTCGGCCGCCAGAGATCGCTTTTCTCCTAAAAACTTCACGAAAAAATCTAACGACTGTCCTTCCCCTCTTCCTCGTCTCCTCTTTTTAAAAAAACATATCTATCCATTTACAAATATATATATAAAGTATACGCACACTCATGCGAGTATCTATTTTCAATCGCGATTCGAGTTCGTTGGAATCCTCCACCCAGGTTCCCATGAAATAAACATTCCGTACCCTCTTCCCAATATTCCCATATCCACTCTTTCATCCCCTTCCCTCCCTCCCTCTCTCTCTCTCTCTCTCTACCTCAGATGTACAGATACAAGAATAGAGGGAGGGAAAGAACAGCAGTCAAATAAAATATTGGACCTATTTTGACCCCACTGAAGATTATCACGAAATGAAAGCACTCTTATCGTGGAAGACAAAGGCAACAAAAAAGAAAAGAGAGAACGGTACAAAAAACATCGGAAAGGAAGAGGCAGTACGTGGGAAGGAGGAAAATCGAAGTTGGAGGAAAGGTTGCGGAAGAAAGATTAGAAATGAGGAGATATATTACGCGCGATCCGGAGGGAGTAATTGCATATGTGAATGAAGAGAATGAGGTTGGAGTCGCAATAAAAAACAGATGAGAATAGTCAGTGCGGGAACCGAGCGCGGTCGAAAGATACTTGAGGAAAAATCGATGCGAAAACAGACGCAACGTGAAGCACACGAGGATCGAAGTGACCGGCAACGGGAAAGGGGAGAAGCGGGGTGGAAAGAGGGCAAAACTTGGGTTATAGAGGCAAAAGATGCACTCAGAGAGATGCTGGAGAGAGAATATTTGTGTTAAGGTCGTTGCTGTGAGGAACAGGGCGAGATGGAGAGAGGGAGATGGGAGAGAAATGAAGGAGGAGGAATACACGGGAGGGAGGATGAGGGAAGGCATTCGATTTATAGACTCTGACAGGGCGGGTAATTTTCACGTCACCAGACGGTATGGGGGAATGGTTAGGAGGTCGAAATGGAGGAGTGGGAAGAGAAAGGTGGCGGAACAAGGTAGGGTTAGAGAGAAAGGATTGGAAGGGGTGGTTGGGTAGCAAAGCGCACTTTATTTACCTTCTATTTTTAATCTAACCGTGTACTCACCTTCTGCAGGATATGAAGAAGAACCGGACGCGAGAAGGAATAACGACGAAATTCCGAGGGCGCCGGGATGGTACCGTGTGGCACCCCAGCAGATCGCGAAGAGGCATCCAAAGACGTAATTCGCCGCAGAGAAGGTGAATCGAACGGCCGCATTCGAAGATTATGAAGACGGAATATGAAAATAAAGAAATGAAACCGGGGGTGGGGAGGGTATGAGGGCAAAAGGAAATGAGGTGGTGGAGAGAGGTCGAGATTAACAAATGAACTCCTTTCACGACATGATTCGGGAAAACAAACACGGGGCGGGCCGAAGCTTTAAATGGAGTGTCTTGAGAAAAGTTTTTTTTTTAAAGGAAGGTTTGTGCCGAGTGGGGGAGTGGTGGTGGTGGGAAATTATGAGTGGTGAGATTCCGGAGGGGGCGGACGTTCAAGGGAAAAGGGAGAGAGTTACGGTATAAAAGGGCGAAGTAGGGGAGTGGGAAGGGGGAAGGGGAGTGGATGGAACGGCGCGGAGTGAGAGGTGGAGGAGGTTTGGATGAAGGGAGTCGAGAGATGGAGATGATGGGGAAATTACGACTGTGGAAAGGTGCGTATGATTGGTGAGGAAAAGGGAATGGCTTCATAGTTAAGCTCTAAAGGGAGCGGAGGAAATGGGAGGGGGAACGAAGGGAGAGATATCCTGAGATACTCTCTCGTACACTCAGGGAATCCATACATCATGCCGTTATCAAATCTCGCATCCATCGTTTTCGGCGAAAGCACGAATGCACCGTTGCCAAATTGCCATGCCGACGTAATTTCAATTTACTATTGAGGAGAAGGAACAGTTGTTCCAAGAGTGAAATGAACGCCGTATTCAATTCAATAATGATGCAAGCAGATAAACGAAATTATTAGTTTAAATAGGAAGAAAATAAAAATATTCATTGTTATCACACGTATACATTCTACATAATTTAAATTTAACTAACTCAAATACGAACAATTAATTATAGCCATCTAAAATATGAAATATGTACATAATTTCAAGGGTTAGGTACTTTTAATAAAAGCATTGTCCGCAACATAAAAAAACAATATTGTTTCTATTACATAGTGATAATACTGAATACGATTAATATATTTTATTTGCATCAATATATAAAATTCGTAGTAATATAAAAAATATCACGAGCCATATTTTTAGCTATAGTAGTAAATGCAGTCAATCTCCAATTTAAAGGCACTATTTTACTCACCTGATGAGCTGGTGGTGAATTGGGGTTTGACCGTATTTAAAGAGCTGTTATCAATGTACCAACGCACAAATTTTAAAATCAATTCACTGGAAGTACTCCAAGGTGGATTATTTTCTTAGACCCAAATAATTGAACATTAGTCATGATGCAAAATTATAATAACATTAAAAATTATAAAGTGAAATTTATGATTATGAATTGTTTGCAGGATTCAAATTCAAACTAGAACCACCTACGAAAACAATTAACGTTATAAATTCCGTTCACAACAACCAGTAAAATTCGTACTTTAAGAGTCCTTTCCAATGACTGGCGAAGTCGTAATAAAAAATATAAATCAACCTTTTAAAAAAAACTTCGAAAAGCCGCTTCCGACGAGACTGGCAGGAAGGAAGAAAAAAAATCCAAAACATCTCCGAGAGGTAGCGAACCGTATGAACTAACTCGCTCGTAAGACGTCTCGGTAACCATTGCGACAGGAAAATGCAAATTCAGTTATGACGAAGATGACAAGTCATAAAAATAAAAAGTTTTTGACGGCTAAGGAGATAAGAAGCGAGCGGAGGAAAACACTAGTGTGAGTGTGTGTGTGAGAGAGAGAGAGAGAGCTGTTCTCGAGAGGTGGGAGAGGAGATAGAGGAGGAGGGAGGTACGACTAGAGAGAGGGAGGGAGAGCTAGGGATGAGACGAAGGACAAGGGGAGAGGGAGGGTTGTGAGTCGGAGAGGAAGGAGGAGGGAAAAGGGGGAGGCGTGTGGGGAGAAGGAAGGAGGAGATTGGAGATGGGGGGAGGCCTCGATGAATTGGGAGATAAGGTGGAGAGTTGCATAGCAGGTGGAGAGAGGGAGGTAAGCATGGCGCAAAGAATACGAGATGGAGAAAAAGAGATCGCGAGGGGCGATACGAAAAGAAGTAAGGGCGAAAGAGTGAGTAAGAAAGTGAGAAAGAGAGAGGAATACTGAGTGAGAGGGAGAGAGAGAGAAATGAGTCTCAAGGGAAGAGAAGTCGTCAAACGTGAGAGGGAGAGGGTGGGGGGGTCATGCAGTCCGCGCGTCTGCAGTCAACTGTTTGGACGTTGACGCCTCTTTGATGCCTTGATTATGGCGGGCAGAAAGGATAAGGTGGTCGGAGGGGAGAGGGAAAGAGAAAGAGACAGTAAGAGAGTAGGAGTGTCGTCGTGAAAAGGAACGGGATTCTTCAGCGTTCTCGGATTTTGGATGGCACTTTCGAATGTACGTTCAGTGTTAACTTAGATATACGTGTTCATGTGGTTCATGGACTTCTCCTCTTTTATAATTAATTTTTTATCTGCGTCTTAAAGTCATTACATTACGAAAGAGTTTGAAATCGCATTTGAAGATCTTAAATTCGAGAAAACTGGTATATGATGAAAAGGGCAGAAATATCAGATGACGCGATCGTAAAGACATTTAAAATACACAAAGATGACCTTCATTAAGTGGAAAAAATTTAATGGGGAACTCTAAAAAACGAACTGAAACAGACATGGCTTTTAGAGTGAGCCGGTTGAATTTTAGAATAATTACTTGGAAACTCAAAAATATCGTACCTTTAATATAAAATTAATTTATACAAGGATTAGCTAAACTCATTTTCATTGAGATATAAAATCAAAATTTCAATAATTTGTACCTTAGTAAAAATATTCTAACACACTTTAAATGCCTTTCACAAATATAGCGTTAAAATGATAAAAAGTTATTTACGGAGGATTAAGTCAGCACATTCTCGGGAAGTAATAAAATAAAAGAAAATTAAAGCTGACTTAAATAACTTCCACCTAAGTATAGCCCTCTCACAAAAGACTACATAAATACCTTCTTAAACCGCAATATCGCATCAAAGATCTACAACATTAGACGGACAAAACACGCGGATAGAAACAACGTTTAAGGGTCACCGCCCGTAAAAATTATCCCGACAAAAGTCGCGGTTTATTTAGTTCAGTAATAGCCCCGCTCCCTGTCGCGCTCCAGAGCTCAGATGCCACGCACAATGAGATGAAAACCTCCCGATTATTACACCGCCGCCATATCATTTTCTCCGCAAAGTGTCTATTTAAAGAAGATTATAGAACTAAAAAACAGAATCGCTCGAATGCAACACCGTCGACCTTCGGCGGTGCATTCTCAAGGCTGTAACCCCGTCATTATTTTAAATCCACCTCGCCATTCGTCTCCCGCTTTAATTTACCCCAATGCCAAAAGCCCCCTTCACCCTTCCTCCCCACCCCCTATCTCTTTCTACTTTCCTTTATTCGCAAATTCCTATCAACGCTGCCCATCGCGAGAAATGTGGCGCTGCTCCCGTGATCACAAGACGCGTAACTCATTAGGCTCACTTCCAAATCAACCGACGCATCACATATCAAGCAGTTAGCGAGCTAACTAACTCGTCATGCCGGGCAGTTAAGACAAGATGGAGAGAGAGAGAGAGTGAGAGAGAGAGAGAGAGAGAATGCGTGCGAGAGAGAGAGAGAGAGAAAGCGTTCGGGTGAGCGAAAAAATATTAAAATCAGCCGAGGCGATATATCTTCTCCACTCCTCCCCCCCGCACTAGTACACATTCCCCCCAATGCTCTAGGAATAAAACACTGATACTGTTGTTACAATTCCCTCAAGACTTAGCGCCCGAAAAAATGAATTATACGGTAACAACCCACAACGAAAATGACACTAATGTAAATCAATTTGTGAAATAATAACGAGAAGATTATTTATACCCTGATAAATGCGAGATCTACATAAATATAATATATACGAAACAGATCAAATTTAAAAAAATAAAACTCGTTTTCTTTGAGCGGCGAGATATGATAAAATAAATTAATTCGTAAAAAAATGTTTTTCTTTAAAATGTGTAGGGCGAAGGCGAGACGATGTGGAGAGATGGAGGGTGGGGGAAGTTGTTTGCATAAATGGAGTTTACGAGAGATTGCTTCGATGCTAACGTGATAAGTTCCGAGAAGAGAAAATGGCAGAACAAATGAAGCTCGCGAAAGACTGACGCGTGACAGATTTCACGCCTATAAACAAAGATGGGGCAAGAGAGGGAAAAAAGAGAAAGACACGGAGATAGTCGCAACACGAGTGGATTCCACAGCCCTCCATCCGAGGAAGAGGTGCAGGGAGGGAGGGGAAAAGGGGGAGAGAAGTGAGGGGAGGGGAGATAGGGAAGGAGAGAGAGAAGGGGAGGGAGAGAAGGGGAAGGAGAGAATGAGAGAGAGAGGAGAGGGAGGTGTGAGGGAAGGGGAGGGGGAGAAGAAGGAAAGTAGAGGAGATAGGGAAGGGTAGAGGGAGAAGAAAGATGGGGAGAGGGAGGGGAGGGATGAAGAGGGAAGGGAGAGAGGAAGAGGGAAGGGAGAGAGGAAGAGGAAAAGGGAGAGAGGAAGAGGAAAAGGGAGAGGGGAAGGAGAGAGAAGGGGGTATGAGGGGATGGGAGAGGAGGGTAGGTGAGAGGTAGAGAATAGGGGAGAGAGGGGAGAGGAGGAGACGGCGTTTAGATTAAGTCAGGAAGGAACATTTGCATTCAGTTAGGAGGAGATTGTTGGTGGAGATGAATGGGGAAGCAAAGGAGGTGAGATAATGGAGGGATGGCTCCGGAATACCCAATACGCGACATTTCAATGCGGACCGATAGCACGTATTTAGGCGCGGATTATCTCTCAACCGCTCAATATGGCAATCTATTTATTTATTTGCTTTGCGAAGCGAGTGGGGAAAAAACGGGTAAAAAATACATACTAGTAGATCAAGATTTTGAAGCCTTGCTCACCCTCTCCCTCTCGAACTCTCTTATTTTTCGTGCGTTTCTTTTGTTCTTTTACGGCGGCCACACCCGAGAGACTCGAAGGTCGACCGAATTGTAATCCATGTCTGATATACGAAGATTTTGACGCTACGGAGACATTCGAACCAGCACTTATACACACACGTCAAATCTGTCGCCTTTTCATCTTTTCCGTTATTATCGTATGAATTAAATTTATTCTTTACTGAGCCTCGTTATATATTTAACTTGATGGCATACTTTGAAAAAAAAATGCCTATTTCGCCAAATTATCTCCAACAAGGCAAGTTATTTTGAGAGTTTTAATTGTGCATAAAAGAAGTCGAATAGGAAGGCTTTGGATTGGAAATATTGGGTTGAGGGGGCCTAGAGCCCACTCGAAACTCCAAGTAACCTATGATGACGATGATGTAATTATTGCAGAAAAAAGACCGATTTGTTTAAAATTCAGCGCAATTCCATCGATGTGTTCATCCAAAAAAAAAGCAATTACGACTGCAAAATCTAAATACTGCCCTCGTGCCCTTATTAGCTATAATACAGCATATATCAAGTGAATGATTTTTTCGAGTTAGCCATTTGCTATATATTTTTTCCAGGACATTATCCCCAGGCCTATCCCCGGCACTATTCCAACTCCGTGAAAGTACGACTTCTCACGATTCATTCTAAAAAAAAACACCTGCTTATTTTTCCCTACCCGTCCCGGAATAATTAATTTTCACTGATGAACAAAAACAAAACCCTCCGAAGAAAAATAAATAGCTAATCAACATACAAATCTCCTCCTAAAGATCTAAACATTCAATCCTCCCTATCCTGAAAATCACCCATCCTCTCACAAATCACATGCATCCCACCTCGAGAGAGAAAAAAGCGAGTGAAAAAATCGTCCCATCTCACGCCGAAGACGTTCAAAACACGAAACCCTCTCTTTCTCGCACCATCCCCCTCCATCCTCTCCCTCAACCTCCTTAGGAACACTTCCCACACCACCACCTCAGGATTCCAATCGACCGACGACATGTGGTGCTACGTAGCGGGGTTGGCGGGAGAAGGAAAGGGGGATGAAACGCTAGTGGAGAGAGGAAGATCAGCGCGTGGGGGGTATTGGGGAGGGGAGGGGGAGGGAGAGGAGGGGAGGAGGGATAGGGGAGGAAGAAGACGAAAGAGGAAGGAGAAGAGACGCAGAGAGCGTAGAAAAGTGTCCGCGGAAAAGGGCGCCCTGTCCGAAAGGTAAAAAGAGAGAAGGATAGAGGTGTTAAGGGGAGAAGGGCGAGGGGAAGGAACGGAGATACGGACCACTTCCCGCGTCATAGCCACGGAAAAGATAACCAAACGGGACGGCCGGAGAACGCGAGAGAAGGAGAGAGAGAGAGAGGGAAAAAGACAGAGAGAGAGGAAAGATGGAGGGAAGAAAAAAATACGCGGATGAGAGCACCTTATTCTGCCAATATTGGTCCCCTTTACGCCGACCTTCTCCTATTCACTTGGCGAAAAGGGTGTGAGGAGGTGGCGGCGGCGGAATCGGCGAGGTAAGGGAGTGCATGTGTGCGTTTGTGTTTAGAGGAAGAGGGGGGAAGGGGGAAGGTGGAGGAACGAAAAAGCTGTTATTCATTCTCCCGATAAAAAATATATATGTGTACGCTGGTTCCTTATCGCCACACTACATCCTCTTCCACTCCACTTCATCTTGCATTCCTCATCGCCCTGGCTTCCATCTCCTCCTCCTCCCACATCCTCCTTTCCCCCCTCGTCTCTTCTTCTTTTCTCTTCCATCCCTTTAAAACACTCACCCCTTTCGGTGTCATCCATCAGACACTCATCCTCGCTCCGGTACGTAATTCAACGCATTATGCCGGAGAGAAATTCCTCCCTTTAACCCGTCGCTAGCGTATTTAACCCCGAGCGTTTGATTACGGGTGAGCAGATGAACTTCGAGCGAATGTGTTTATATTCCACGACGATCGGGTCCGAAATCCTCCTTAGCGGCATGTGAACCGATTCGAATCTCCGGAGAATTCTCGTCTAACTACGCATGAATAACATCGTTAATCTTATAAATGTGAATTTCATTATTCCAATTTCAGAGATGAAAATATTCCTGAATCGAAATCGCCACTTCCGATTAGTCTTACAAACATTTACAAATAGATAGACGACCGTGAAAACGGAGGAAAAATAACTCTAACCCGTGGACTGAAATTAGAGGCCTTCCGTTATCGTAACTACAGGATTCCGATCACTACCTACCTAACGCCAGAGGTAAAGGCATTCACTTTTACATGCCATCGCATCAAGATGGATCCTACCTTCTCTTCAAAACATATTGGTGCGAGATTTCTTCAAAAAAAATCTCATCCTTGCCGCCTTTCCGAAGCAGTAAAGGAAAGCAGTTTTTTGAGGACTGCCTTTTTCCAGATAACTTTCTGAAAACCTTTTAACTTATCTTCAGAAAAAAATTTTGAACTGATCCAAAAAAATACTTCTACTGTATCCCAAAATGTCTTCATACATAGGAAAGGCCAAATGTTTTACATTTGTTTCAACTAGAATTTACTTTTTAAATAAGGAATGCCTAAATACATGTAACGCTTTGACCTAAGAATTGGGAACAGATAACGACAAATCGATAAGTGGTACTCACAATCAGATGAGAACGAATTTTCGTGCATGGAGTCCGTCGTTAAAAATCGGCAATCTGGATTGCTTATATTAAAATTCAAAGGGACAACCTCCCGATCATTTTCTATAACACAAATATTTTATGGTAAATGAAAGTAATATAACAATGCTAAATTTGGAAAACAGTAAAAGGCAACATAAAATCCATGTAAGACGGTTATACCAACGATGTGAAATTTTTTGAAAATTATTTCATCTGGTTGAAATATAGTGTATATTACCATTACAAATAAATTTAACTTTAAAGAATTTTTTCAAAAATTCGGATTACTGAAATAATTAATCTTCGAGCATTACAACAAGAAGAAGCATTCATCCACCGATTGAAATTAAAGGTTACAAGTATCATCCTTCCGGAAATTCCCTGCTATAACGCGCTAAAATTGTAGACAATACGGAAAATTATAAAATGTGAAAATTATGGAGTTTAATAGTAGTATATTAAATTAAAGTCATAAAAATATTTTTATACGTCACATGAATTCAGTATTATAAACTGTTTCCTAACAGGTATCCTAACAAGTTATTCAACTCCAAAGTGACCGGTGAGTAATAATCGAGGTTGACGTACTGAAAATAAATAAAATTAACCGCAAGAATTATCATAAAATAAATGGCCTCTACTCATTTTCAATAATTTCAATCCTGTAATATGTCTTATAAGTCATGGAATATTATGTAATCAACATTAGTTAAAATTGAGACCATACGCTAAACTTATGTGAGTAATATTCTCATAATAAAAACCTTACATTTTCTACTTTTTTCGTGGTAATTTGAAAACAAATTTTGAATATCACATGCGCGCATTTTCCTATATTCTATTTTTACCCGTAAGTAAGATTCCTCTTATCGAAAAATTTCCCTTATCTAAAATACGAAAAATTCTTTTTAAAACCCACGATATCACGAATAATTGCTCCTGCATGGCCATCTAGAAATTAACCTTTACTCTTCATAACGCCATCTTCCAACACTTACTCCCACAATACCTCCAAATTATTTCGGATAAACCCCAAAAAGACCCACCAAAATACCCCGTCCGCAGAATCGCGTATTCCTTTTGTCCACCATCGCATTATGCACCACACAACCCTCTACCCTCCAACCCCCCCCCCCCCCTCGCCGTTTTCATTCCCTTCCCTCGTGTTCAAATACCTTCCCCCTCGTGTTAGGTCCGAACACTTCTCTTAAAAGATATCCCCATCCACTTCCTCCATCCTTCTTATCCTTCTCCACCAAAGTACATCATCCCTCTCTCAAACCCCTCCCCCCCCCCTTTCCCTCCTCCGCTCACATCTCTCCCTTCCCAATCTCTTCCCATCTCCTTCTATCCATTCCATACCGCCACACTCTCCCCTTCCCTCCGCCCGACTTAACCAACCCCTAACCTCCCTCCCTTTTTATCCTCGCCCCCTTTCCAAACTCCTCCTCCATCTCCCCCTCCTTCCCCACCCCCTCCGCACTGGAACATCACCCCCATTTCCTACCAAGACCAACCCTATCTCTTTCTCCGCCATTTCCCCTTCTTCATCTTCTTATCTCACACTAGCAGCTCCTCATACACGTCACAAGAGTTACCCGAAGAGCTCGGTTCCCTCCCACCAACCGCCCACTTCACTCGACCCCACACCCTCTTCTCATCCCCCCTTAAGACTTCACCCCCCCTGCCTTCCTCCCTAGATTCTCTCTCTCCCTCTTCTTCCATATAAGTTCAATCTGCGTATATGTGTGGGCATGTATTTATGTACGCACGTTTATATATATATAAACATTCCTTCGAAAGTTAAAAGAAGACAAAAATTAAGGAGTTGCTAATCAAGCACCTTGTATGAACATATATGTATGTATGTATATATATATATACCTATATGTTTCCACATACATACGAAGGAAAAACACTCTTTCACACCCTCTTCGTCCTTAACCTCCTCCCACGCGTCCAACATCTTTCCACTATGCGCACAGTGTTTTCCCTCTCCCTCTTCTTAGCCTTTACCCTCCTCCCTAACGCGAGGCCTGCAATTTTATCTCACTTCATCACTCCTCCCTCCCTCCGCCCCCTCCCACTGCCACCCCCACACTCCTCGTCTTTATAGTCCACTACCCTTATCTCCTCTCATTTCTCTCCTCCGTCTTTATCTCTCGTCCCTTTTCCTTCTCTGGATTTGCTCACCTTATTTTTTTCCATCCTTCCTTCTCTCCACCTCCCTTCCCTCCCCCCCCCCCTCCCTCTCTCACACACACATACACACGCACGCACACATCCTCTCCGTTCACTTCGTCAGTTTCTCACTCTCTATATCTTTCGACAAAATAAATCAGTCTCTCCCTACAAAAAATATCGCTCTCTCTCTCTCTCACGCACACTTTCCCTCGCTCTTTTTCTTCCCAGCATCTTATTTTCTCGAGCATTTTATTTTTTCCTTTTGTTCGTCATCCCGCGACCGAAACGATTAATTTTTTAACGTGCTCTCGTCCCGTCCTTCGGATCGCCCGCAGATTTTTAGCGACCGAAGTTTTCCGACTGCGCAAAGTTTTATGCTCAAAAGCGTCACTAAATCATTCGCGACGGAGCATTCCTTCCTTTATCTGCGCTTATGCCTGCAAGCGCGCTGATAACTCTTTTATTTCGTGTTTTCGGAAGCGTGAGCGAGATTTTTTTTTCGTGAATCGCTCGAGCGAGGATGCTTTCCCCTCCTTTATATTCGGCGTAGACGATATTAAAATCCTTTTCGATGCGGAAATGTTGTTGTATTGCAATCCCGCGTGGATGACGACCGCGCTTTGTTCGCACCGCCTAAAATTAGAACCGATCTTAAAAGTTTGAGTGATACGATGTTATTCGCTAAAAAAAGAAAGCGTTTTGTTGACGAATTGTCTCGCTCCAACAGCCACACATAGGTTTGGAAAAACATAGTAGCGTTTTGGCTGATATCCAGCCGGACGCTTCTAAATTTTTAGAAAACGCGCATTGACTTGCCTTTTTACATTGATTTCACTCAGAAGACAGGATATTTCATCTCGAATAAAAACCGTTCGATATAAACCCAAAATTCGTTTATTGAAAAAAAAACATCAGAATAACAAAAAATTAAACCGTGACAACGACCAATAAAATGCTAAAATTGCGTAATGTCCGAATACAACGTGAACGAAGCAAAGGAAGAGCTCATAAAGCACGCCCAGCAACCAGCACTTAAACTTCCTTCGCAAATATCATTCGATACAACCTCGCGACATAATGTAAAAGAAAAACTGGAGTATTCCTCGCGTATTCACCTTTCAATCTCGATACGCCGAACTTGTCCGCTTCCTGTCGATATCCAAAAGGATTTCGGATTCCGACCTTCGAAGCGAGGGGCGGCGGCGCCCGGCGTTATTTTTCTTTTTTTTTTTTTAGAGTAATGGGAGATTCGCGTTGTGACGAAGAGGGAAAGATGAGGGGGAGAAAAGGGAGAGGGGACAGGAGATGGAAGCGAGGCGAGAGGGAAGATAGGACGGGAACGGAGAGGTAAGACGGTCTGGTATCGCACCCCAGGAAACAACCCTCGGATAAGGTGAGAAGGGATTCGTAGGAGACGAGATGGGCAGTCAAAGGGGTGCGATGCCAGGCGGGAGAAAGGGTGGGGAGGATGGAGAGAAGGGGGGGGTGGAAGGGGTGGGAGAAAGAGTAGAGGGGGGCGGGTCGATAGTCATGGCGGGGGTGGACAAGTTTCCTCTTCGCTGCACACATCTAACCCCAAACGGTCTGAGCCGATATCTGGCCCAAAACCTCTCTCCTCCTCCTCCTCCTATATCTCCGCCTCCTCCAAACGCTTCCCCCGCTCCCTCCTCCTCCTCCTCCTCCTCTCACGGATCCACGTCCCACGAGCCCTCCAACTCCTCGTCCACCTTCCTCGCCCTGTGCATTCCTTAATATTTAATAGAGTGAACATGCATCCTCGCCATGTGCACCGTGATGGTTAGTCACGCCGATTAGGAAATAGCACGGCGCACACAAGCTTATTCATATATAAACAAAAACATTTGCATAAATTTCGATTTACCCGAGTAGCAGCTGGAGTGGTTACGTCAGCAGTTTTTGAGTGAAAGAAAATAACGAACGATCCGCTTATTGAGTTTAACCCATTAACTACCATTCTTCCACTATTGAGACGCAGATAGATATGTTACGTAAATTTCATTTCTCTTTTACAGCTAGGGGAGCGTCGTATTTCCCGTGTATACCTGCCTATAATTAAATTTAAAATTCTAGTTACAATTTTTAAATTACCAAGCAAAAATTTAAATATTCAGAAGAAAGCTCAAAGTCTTGGCAGCTAATAGGTTAATTGCCAATTTCGGTGAGAAATATAAGAGATGACCAAATTCAGGAATTATGACGATTTTAAGTTCTAACAGTGGGCTAGATTATTTACATTCTAGAAATATTTTTTTATTAAGTCTATGCTAAATTTTAGAGAGACTGATGATATATTGGAAGAAGAAAAGAATGTGAATAAATTCTGCCATACAAATTTATGCGTTGTAGTTCACTTTATGATTGATAGTGGGGCACATGGACTGATATCTCTCAGATGAAAATTTGAGGGCTGGCGCTAAGGCTAATCTTTTAGGAAATTTTGAATATTTAAAAATATTATCATGGTTAAAAAGTAACAATGCATTATCTCAGTAATACCCTAATTGGTGATTATTGATGTCTAATCAGAATAGAATTTTAATTTATTCTATTATGTATCGGGACAATTAGTAGAGGTATTATAATAATACTAGCAGCTTTCACGCAGCATACACCACCGAGGATAATCCGCTTACAAATATGACACGAAAAATGATTACTGTCGCGACAATTCGTTAATATCTTGAATATAAAATACGGTCTTAAGTTCCGTAAAGAAATTCCCGACCCTGTATCCAAAAAAGAGAGTTTGATTAAAGTTCTGCGCAATTTATTCTTTTTTTCCTACTCGAGCCCGCGGTAAATGAAATATGCATTTGAGAATAATAATTTATATACCGAGCTTATCTCGCTTGATAGCACCATTAAGAATTCATTCCCCCTTATCTTTCTACGTCAAGGGAAAAGTAGGTATGAATATTTGTTCTTGCGGGAAGGAGAAAAAGAGATGTCTTTATTTTATGAGAGTAACGCCTTCCCCGTAAGAATAACAAAGGAAATAACAATCACAGCGGTCTTGATAAATTATAAGAAACTTTTCCACCGTTAAAAATATCTCCCATCCCCCGAAGTGCTGCGACTAATTTTAATTTTAAAACGTCTGTCGTTCTTTAATTTATTAACGTTATCTCCCATCTGAAAAGCTTCCGGACCTTAGGAGGAGGACAGCATGGAAAATGCAAATTAAAAGTGCCTCTAGAAAATGTTACTTCGACCTCGATAGCTTATCAGACGTGATAGATTTGAGTTGAGTGTATTATTCAATCTATTATTTTTTCATCTGATACGTGCGCGGTCCCGTACCACGCATTGTCATACACTTTGAACAACATTGTCCGTTTCTCTATTTCTTAATAGAAAATGTCACGCTCACGTTTGACGAGTTTTAATTGGCGGTCTCGAGGATCGATCGCTTTAGAGACTCGAAAGAACAAAAGGAATATTTTTTCGAGGTCGCTCGCGTATGTTATACCTTTACTCGTTTCCGAGCTCCGTAAGAAGTGTTGCGACACGAAGAATTTCGTTCCCGATCAGATACGCGAGGGGACAAATGTTAACAACTTCCGCAATTTCTGCGTAAAACAGCAATTTCGATCAGAAAAAAATACTAGCAGAAGAACATTCTCTACCGTTTTCCGAGAACGACCGCAAACGTTATGAATCACGACCTCATTTGGACTCAGATACGAGCATAAAAGGCACGCATACACTCACGCTTACATACTTACATATCTATATGCACGAAAGGATATCGAAGAGCTAACAATATTTATTCCCCTTAACTTTTTTGTAGTCACTTGGATACCGAATTTTTTTCTTCCTCTCTCTCTCTCACTCTTTGCATATCTCCTCACCCTTCTAAAAACAAGCCAGAACATTCGGGGTATTTATTCGAATTCGATATAACATAGATACACTTTTTTTACGTACTACTACCTCCGGAAACTTTTGCACCATTCTCTTAACACGCTTCGTCTCCACCTCCGGCATTCCTCTCCCACTATCTTCCTACCTCCGATTCCTCCTCTCTCTCTCCCACTCCCTCCCTGCACCGCGCACCTCCCTCCGACTCTTCCCTCCGCCACACTCACCACCCATCCCACCTACTCACACATTTACATTCGGAGTTCCATTTGGTAGTGTGCGATAACAGTTGCCAATGGACGTGGAAAGGGGAACGAGGACTGGAAGGAGAAGGGAGGGAGAAAGTGGAGGAAGAGAGGGAGAACCGTGTGCCTGAAAGGGAGAGAGAGGTAGGAGAGAGTAGGGATAAGAAAAGGGGGGAGGGAAAGCAACGACGATCTGCGGAGGTAAGGTGAGGAGGGAGGGAGAGATCGGGGAGGTAGAGATAGGGAGAGGGATAGGGAGTAAGGCAGATAGTTAGGGGAAATGGAGGGGGAGAATGAAACAGACCAGAGGGGGGGGGGGGGTGTAGCAGGGAAGGGAGAGAGAAGCTATATAGTGAAGAGGGGTGTTCGGGTGAAGACCTGGCCTTCTGGAGGGATGAGGAGTACGGACAGTGAGAGGAGAAGAGCGGTGGGAGGGATGGGAGGAGATGAGGAGATGAGGGGGAGGGAGAGGGTTATCGGGAGGTTGGGAGGTGAAGGGGGTGGTGGAAATGGTTTGGAGAAGGCGCGCGAGAGAGGGAGAGAGATCTTTGGAGGCAGATATGAGTGTTGGCAGCGGTCTGCAGCGGTCCGCCTTGTGCATGAGTGAGGGTAGATTGCGGTGTGCGGTGGGGGGAGGGGGGGAGGGAGGAGAGGAGAGAAGAAAGGGGGGGTTGAAAAGTAGGTGGGGCGGACTAAGGCGGTTTTTAGGCGGATGGGATGGGAGAAAAAGCGAAAGAAGGAGATGAGGGAAAAGAGACGGTAATAGAACGAGGGTGGGTGGAGATTTGACCATGACGTGGGATATTTGGGTAAAAAGGAGTAAATATTGAAGAAGGTAAGGAACTATTAGGTAAAATCGACCAAAAAAAGCAGATAAAGATGAAAGGTGAACGAGATGAAAAAATGAGACCATAGAAACAGAAAGAAAGGTGCTATTTTCGAAAAGCTAAAACTAGAAGGGAACTAAGGATGACAAAAATAATTGTCGTCATTCGGTCTACTTTATATTTTTTGCTTAACAAAAGGGAGTGACTCGAAATGGGTTCAAGAAGAATTCAGGAAGTTGTTTTCTCGAACATTTAAGGCAAAAAAACACTGCCAATGCTTCAGCGTGAAAACTCTACATAAAGTACGCATTTTCACATTCGTCTGACTTATGAGTTCGATGATTTTTATGACAAACAAATGCATGTCATGGTAGTTTACTCGTAAGTCTTGGAAAACTCCGGTTGCCAGGAAAACACGAGGATACATTTACATGTTTATTCTGAAAGCCGTCATAAACGTATGACCGGGTAGAGAATTAATATGTAATTGCAGTGCTTTGCTTTGTAAGCTTGGGTTTGATAAATAAAATTAACGTTGCATTCGGGGAAGCGAGAATAGAGGAAAGACATATATCTGTAGATATCTCATGTCCATTCTTCAAAGAGACAAACAATGGACTAACAGCATAAATATATTTATCTTCGACAAGAAAATTTATGACCACGTGGTGGAATTTCATCGGTCACATCGGAAAGAATTGCAATTCAGATAGAGCTAATGTAATGCAAGTCAAATCTATGCGAGTAAGAACGTAATTATGAGAAGCATGAGAACTAGGAAAACAAAATTGATAAGCTCAGCTGGCTGAAATTATATGGACAAAAAAGTAATTCTTAATAAAATACACCATAGCTGGATGATGCAGCAATAAAAAAGGAGCCCAGGTCTTGAAGGAGAACTTTTAACTTTATATTTTGATAAAAACACACCAAGATCAATAGAGAACTTTGGAAAATATTTGCATTTTTGACGTGGAATATCCCTACCTTTTTGACAGTGAGAATGGCAGGATACACAGAGATGGAATTAAGAAGCGAAAACGGAACAATGATTTTGCAGAAGAATAAAGATATGGAGATGATCCTATAAGTAAAACTTCCAGGAAAGAGTAAAAAATGAGAGAGTAGCAAGTGTTAGGAGAATTCGCGCCCATTTATCCTAATACGTACAATGCCCAAAGAAACTAATAAATTAGAGATTCATCCCAAACGTTTCCTCTGTGAAAAAAGGCTAAATAAATAAATTATACTAAACCGAACAAGAGAAGAAATTATAACATAACAGAACATGATTTACAAAATGTCTTAGCGCTAAGCAAGACCTTACGTCTTTCGATAGATAACTGACGCACGATAATGGCAAATAACAAATTCTTGACGTAATTCCACACATTCTTTAATTTGCTGCATAAGTTTTGACCGATTAAGACACGGCAACTCATGCGTCGGCGATATTATTTCACCCATGATAAGACAAATCCCCATTTTTCGGATCGAAACTATAATTATTTCACCCCTCTTTTACTCCTGCATCCTTTACACCTTTAACTACCCCCCGTAATGAATACCGAAAGGAAGATTGGGCGTTCGAAAAGAGAGAGAGAGAGAGAGAAAAGATTACATTGTAAGACGAAACGCGTGCAGATGCGAAAAATGAAAAAAAATTTTCGATCCGTTTTTTTTTTCTAGAAATCCCGCCCGCGTAATGAGCAGTTACGGAGGAGAAGAATGGTAACGGGAGAGATATATCCCGTATCTCACTCTCTCGGGAGACTGCTCGCTAATGAATGATTTCATCGCTTATTCCTTCTCCCCCGGAAGAGAATGAGAGAGGGAGAAAGAAACAAGTCGTGTCCGCGTGTGAGAATACCGTGTGGAACGCGGGTGAATAATAAGCCATGCTAAAAAGGCCTTTAATGAGGTGCAAAATTCTCTTATAATTGATGCAAATTGTGCCGATCGACAAGGATCTTTCTTTCTCTCCTTCCTTACCTCCCCCATACGCCTGTACGTCCGTCTCTCACGTTAAAGCAATTCCTCCGCTCCGTCCGTGTCTTTGCACCGCGTGTTACCTACTATGCTCTCCGTTTTTTCCAATCTTTCACTTCTGGATAGATATGCCGTATTTCAACGTCCAACTCGAGGATCGGTAATGCTCTGATGATGGAGATCCATTAATTTAACGGCGATTTATGACCGTTTTACTTCCTAAAACTGATTCTTCGATGAGATGCCGTGTAAAGATTGTTTATAGCAAAAAGTGCGAAGAACAATGCATTTTGCGGAGCGCTAATAAATTACCGAATCGAGGAAAAAAAGCGTACTGTTCCATGCGAGGAGAGATAAATAGCCGCTCGAAGAGTTACGACATTTCTCTAGACGTTTTGACTATAGAAATGCTACGATTTTCAGTTCCTTCTCGTCAATTTAACTGTTCCTTTATCCGGCCGTATCTCAACACACACCGAGACAATTTCGCAAATGACTTTTCAAGTTCAAGATGTCTCTTTTTATTTTCAATTTTACGAGAACGATACGTATAAATACACATACGCACATATATGCATGGAAAAGGAGGGATCCCTAAAGAATATTGTGCAGTTGCGGATAGCAGCATCTTCAACATTGGGCAAATATTGATAGTTTTGAGTTGAAAATACCCAAGATACCCAGACAGTTTAATAAAAACGTTAGGAAATAACGCCATAACCGAAAGCTCGATTAAACCACTGACTGCTAACTTGTGACCAAAACAAAACTGTCTAGCATTCGCACTAACGGGTCACTTATCTAAAATATCAAAGCGTCTATAACGTAATCATCGTACAAAAACTCACAATTTTTTAAACTCA
The DNA here is from genome assembly GCA_036926305.1 of Uropetala carovei. NCBI lineage: Eukaryota > Metazoa > Arthropoda > Insecta > Odonata > Petaluridae > Uropetala > Uropetala carovei. The sequence goes on from JAXCHB010000241.1 coordinate 2,354,932, forward strand.
AACTCCTTCCAAGATATTTTCTCCGAGAATATCGCGGACACATTCTCAATTTCAGTTAACTCTCACTCCCTCCCCCCCCCCCCCCCCTCTCTCGACACTCTCAGTCGAATATATCAACTTTTCAGAATCTCATCAACTCCGGGCATGGGCGTTTGAGAGAGGAAAAAAAGAATAAACACATTTTAAAATATTATTATCTCGGCGAACGGTACAACACGTCCACGGACGAAAATGAGATTGAACGAGTCTGAATAGAATAACGGGGGGGAGGAGAGAGAGAGAGAGAGGGATGGAGGGAAAGAGGAAAAGGAGGGAGGGAGGAGGGGAGTGCTATCGATACATCCAACGCATTAAAGCGACCTGTCGCTCAAAAATACAAAACCCCTTGAATGACGCATGAAAAGATACCGAAAGGCGAAATGAAACGGGCGTCGACTTTTTAAGCGGGCAAAGACTGAATCGGAGCACGACTGCAGCCCTTTTTACCTCTCTCTCTCTCTCTTGGCGGCCAGTTAACGTTCTCGACGAAACGGTTTTCGTGTCAAAAATCAATTTTATGATAAATAACCTCCATTGGGCATTGAATATGCATATTTACCGTGTTCCTTCGGACGTGACGCGATGATTCGACATGCTCGCCTACCTCACACCTTAAAAACTTCTCTTTACGACGCGCTTCTTAATTTGTTATGAACGGTTAATTCGTTACTCGCGGAAGATTTCGTCTCTTTCGGCGATTAATAATTTTTTTTATTAAATTCGATACGGGGCTCGTTAAACTGGATGGTTACGATCTAGTCTCGCTTATCGCCGTTTCGGGCTATTAAGGATCGAGAGAGCTGGATAAGGGGATAATAAAAAAAAATCCCACCGCGCAAATTGCGTTGGTCGCGATGTAGCGGAGGAAAACAACACCCCCTTAGCAACCGAGGTAAGGCACTCGATCTAGGGCGAAGATAAGAGGGGAAACTTGTGTCATATTTTACATAATTCTCAATTAACATACACTTTACAACGGCGCTATATTCGTTACCGCCACGACTTAATTTCAAATCTCATTTTCTCCTACAGACTTCGACGACAGGGAGCGACAATGGGTTCGAAAAATCTTGGCAGAAAACGGGCAATATTCCTTCAACCGTCGCGTTCTAATAAGTTAAATGGAGGAGAGAGAGAGAGAGAGAGAGAGAGAGGGTGAGAGAGAAATGGGGGAAGAGAGAAGGGAAGGAGAGTGGGAGGAAGATTGGGAGGGGTGGACGAGGAGGAAGAAGAGAGATTTTGTGAGGGGAAACTAAGAGAGGAGGTGAGTAGCGGAGTTTGAGAGGAAGTGAGGGCCATATCGCTGGATTTGATCTTCATCCGCCACACCACCCCCTCCGTATCTACCAAATCCCTTACTCCCACCCGATCCCCCATTCCTCCCTCCCTCCCACCCACCCCCCCTCTATCCACCCCGCCGCATCCCACCAACTCTTATCTCCCGTATCTCCCATCCACCGGACTCCTCATCCCCCACTCCCTTACATATCCTCCCTCCTTGCGGCTCTCCCCCTCCTCCAACCCCCTCGCTCCGCCCCTTCTCTGAACGCGGATGGGGAGGAAAGAGAGAGAGAGAGAGGGAGAGAGACCCGTATCAACCAGACCCAGGCTCCAGGCGGCATCTAGCCTCCCCTTACCCACAACACATCCACGCCTTTTCACACACACAGCCACGAAGAAACACACACAAACAAGCCCTTATACCCCCTTCTACAACCCTATATCCCCTTTTTCGATCCTCCTGAATACTCCGAACACCATCTATTCCTCTGCCGGCTCCCCTCCCCCCCCCCCCCCCCCCACTCGCCCCCACTCCCCTCTTCCCTATTACTCCGTCCGTAATCTGTCGGATATGGCTTTTGTGTCGCACCTTGGCGGTACTGGGGCTTCGGAGATAAGGTCTTCCGCTGGATTTAGATTCTTATCTCGTTTTTAAGTTTTCTTCGCCGGAATCTACTATTGCTTTCGAGGAAACTTTTTATTTCTGGAAAGTTTCGTGATCTTTTTTTTTTTAAACCTCCCTATCTCTCCCAAAAATATTCACCGTCTGAAATGGGATGGACACGGGGAAGGGGGAGGTATGAGAGAGGTGTCCGCCCTGATTATGCTATGTTTCTTTTATTTTTTTTCGGCGATGGTATCTCCCTCTCATTTTTGCTGTTAAAATATTTGGAGATCCTCAACAAAGGCGAAATTCTTTCGAGAAAAATAAATTCGGGTAATTCGAGATTTCTTGTTCGTCTCCGCAGTGCTAACTCCTATCTATCGCGATAATCATCACGCTAGTTTGAGTATTGTGTTTACACAATGAATATAAATGATACTACGAGTATTACGGGAACGTATGTTTAAAATTTTATCTCCTAAAAGTTAAGATTGTTCCAGTGGATTCATAGTGTATCTCGTCGAGTGAATCGCATATTTGTTAGCAGATGTAGAATACCCGCATCTTCGACAATTAAAAAAGTTTCTTTTATTCTTTTTTTTGAGAGATAAAATACGTCTCGCGTAAATCGTAAAATTTTACAAGTGACCAAATTCAAATATTTTTACGGTCTTCTAAAACAACATTATCCGCACAAAAATATGCATTACTGCTATTGGCGAGTAAAGTATTGTTGAGATAAAAGAGGAAACAAACTCAAATAATTTCAATTCTACATAAAAGCGTCTTCGATTGAATTAATTCAACTTAAAACTCAACGAGGACGTTTCCCACGTTTAATATCTAACATCTCCCACCCACGAAGTAGTTTCGTCCACTAAACAAAACAGACTCTTATCGTTAACAATTTATCAAACGGAATCCGGAAAAAAGGCGAGAGATATGGTCGAGCAATAAGAAATCCGTCTGAGAGAGAGAGAGAGAAAGAGAAATGAGAACCAGAAGTAATGAAAATTGCGCAATAACGGACCTTATTTTATATATTTTTTTTAAATGAAGCTTTAAGTAGATGCCGATTCCGGCGCATATAGCAGGGGGGTGAGACCCGGGAAGACGGAAAGAGGGAGAAAGAGATTGCAGCTCGATATGAGACGAGGGAGGGAGAACGCTCAGTGGGGTGAAGACGAGGAGGAGGAGAGAGAAGAGTTGGGAGGGTGAGGCGCAGTGCGATGGCAAGATAAGGGCGTGGGAAGGATTATTAGGCCGAGTGGTGAATATTAATACGGCTATATGAGCTGACTTGGTGGAGGTGGTGGAGAGAGAAAGAGGGGGAAAGTGTGGGTGGAGGAGAGGGGGGGGAGGGGTTGAAGCTGGGAGAGGAAGGGGTGTGATGGGTTTTTGAGGAGGGTGAGAAAAGGAACGGAGTAGCCCATGAAGGGTGGGAGAGAACAACCCCCCCCCTCCCCTTCCCCGAAGAGAGGGTTCGGTATTTACGCAAGGATAAGGCGTTTTTTTTTTCGCGGGAGAAACAGAGAAGGAAGTATGAAGGGAGATGATGCGAAAAGACAGCGGTCTTCGGAGGAGGAGGAAAGAGGAAAAAAGAGGGCGGAAAGAAGAGATAACGCGTCCGAATAGAGAGTGAAAAAAGTGCAAAGCGTGTAGAGTGTAAAAGAGAAGGGGATGGTGAGTAGGAGGAGGAAGAGTAAAGGGGAGGATAAATAAATACGGATGATACTCGCAATTTGTCTTCGATGATGAAGTTAATGCCGGCGGTGAGAGGGAGGGGGGGGGGGGGGAGAGAGAGAGGAAGGGAGGAAACGAGGGAGGAAACGGAGGAGGAAAGAGGAGTGAGGAGGAAGACGAAGAAGATGAAACCCTTCGTATTTGCTCTCTTTTTTTTCCACGTACATATACGGGCGAGATAAAGGCGGGAAGACTAATGAATAAAAATAGCAACGGGAAAGAATCCATGGAGAGGAATGGAATAAATTAATGGTTCTTCCTCTCTCTCTCTCGCCATCATCTCCCTCTCATTCTCTTTCTCTCCCTCTCATTCCCTTCTTCTCACTCTCTTCTCCCTCCTCTCTTTCTCTCCTGCCCTCCGTTTCCCCTAGTGGAACAAAGGATACATTTCGTACGGGGGAGAGAAAATGGGTGGGGAGTTGTGCAGGTCGAGAGAACTTCTTTTGATAGAGAGAGAGAGAAATGGAAGAGAGAGAGAGGGAGGGAGGAAAGGGAGAGGGAGGAAGTCCAGAAGTAGAACGCTAGAGGAGTGAGTGAGAGATAAGATGGCAGAATAAGATGGGATAATAATGACTCGCCAAGGAAAAATGAATAATAAATTACGACAGGAATAAGGAAACGATAGCCGCTGTTAAAATTCTTAAAAGGTTGGGAAGGGAGATAAGGAATTGGAGAAACGCTCCGAAGAAAAATATTCGATTGTATAATTAGCGTGCTTCAAGGTAAAACGGATCTCGGAGGAACGGGAGGAGGGGAGGGAAATTCAAATTAAGACGAAATTGGAAATGACTGCAGTGGGGCTGAGTATCTCGAGAATGACTCACGATGAAAAATGTGGTGTGAATGATTCAAGCGGTAAACAACAGCGATGAATTACCTTAACATACAAATGCCGAATTGTAAAAGTCCGGTGAATTCTGAAGAAAAATATTTAGGTAAAAATGAAAACATAAATAAAATTTTGAATTTTCATAAATCCTGGACAATGCTGAATAAAATGAGGAGATATTAATACGGGGATCATTTAAGGCATTTCCTTTTAAATTTATTTCCTCAAATAAATATTGCGCAACATGGGTTTAACGTTTTCCCTAAAGGACGCCATACGCTAAAATCGTGTTGCGAAAATTTAACGCCTTAAAAAATCACGCGTTCGCACAGGGTACGAGCTTACTCACTCACATACATACTAAAACTCGGTGCGTACTCAATCCAGGACCGCGTATCATTAAATTTGAAACCCGTTAGGTAAATAAGAGTCGCATTTATTTGATCGCGTACAATGAAAACCACGTTGGACGAGGACTCACTGCATTTCGCATACAGCCGACAAATTGGGATTTGGCAGCAACACTGCTCTTTCAATCAACTATCTAAATGTATCTAAAACAGTCATGGCAAAAGAAAAAAAATTCTTTTCGTTATGGTCAAAAAATAGATACCTATCGTTTTTCGTTACACTCGAATATTAATTTCGTTTTTCGTTACGTTTAACGTTATAACGAAAAAATTTAGTACCTACACATTAATGAAATCGAGCTAATTGCTCTTATTTTAATATATACATAAACGTTTTTTATATTCTGTATGTTTGCAACCTACATAAGGAATTATACAAATAAAAACTGAATTAAACTGCAGATCAGTAGTTTAAAATATATATTTCTGATTGGAGAAACATATCATCTGCAACATTAATGACAATAGAAAACAGTTCTTAGGAAGTGATATTTGACAAAAACTGAGAAATGAAATGAGTAAATCCCCCACATCCGATGTGCTATATGACCGGCCTAGTCTAAGCATCAAGCTATATGACCGGCCTAGTCTAAGCATCAAGCTTTGGTGAAGATATGGTCTGCGATATTTATTACAGACAATTTTATACATTTTAAGAACTACTGTTGTCATAACACATATCCTGGAGAAGTTTTCATGGTAACAATGGTTAAAACTTTATTTTCATATTTAAAATCACGTATGATCTCTTTAGTAAGTTCCGACGTAAACACTCATCCGGTCCGCCAAGGTACTTGCGACTTTTAATACGGCCCGCCGAAGTACTCACATGTATGAATGCGGCCCACCACGTAAAAAGGTTGCGCCCCCCTACCCTAAACTGATGGGGTGGAAATTTTTTTTATTTGCTAAGGAAGCAACTTAAAATATTTATTTTCTTCTTTTTCATATGGTTAGATATTTAATGGAATAAGATACTAATTTAAGGTATCAATTTTAATAAAAATTGATTATGTCTTTTACAATCTCATTTTAAGGACTAATATTATGAAATAAGTTTTTAACTAAAAAATAATAGTAGCAATGAAGTAATTAACTATTTGGTTGATTGATTTAGTCTTAGTTGCCGCCCACGCCTAGGATCGTTCCTGTGGGCAAATCCGTGAAAATATCGAAATAACGGTTTTTGTTTTTCCGTTACGTTTTTCGTGAGAGCAATTTTCGACTTTTCGTTAACGTTTTTCGTTATGTTAAACAAAAATAATTTAGTTCTTCCGTTATTTAGTTACGCTACGCGTAACGTTTTCCATCAGTGATCTAAACTCATCAAAGTTCCGCACCATTAAGAGAAACCGTTCACAATCAATCAGCGATCACCAAGAGTTCATTGACGTAAGCAGTGAAACCCCTCAAATTTCCGCAGACGATCCCAGAACAGCGAGAAAAAGAGAGAAAATACACACAAAGGCCTTCATGCCAAAAAAAAAGAAAAATAAACGACCAAAAACAACGGGGCATTCAAAATAATCAAGTGAGCCTTACGCGATGCTTAACATTAATACCTAGTCGGTCTGATAAGGGCTTTCGGAGCAAATATTGGCGGATCGGGACGCATAAGGAGGAAACTAATGAAAAGAACACACCAGAGAGGGAGAAAGAGAAAGGGAGAAACGGAGAAAGAGGGAGGGAGAGTGAAAGAAGGCGACGGAGAACGGAGGTAAGGATGAGACCGCGACGGCGCATGAAAGGGAGATAGCGGAACGATATGAGGGAAAATGGGACACTTCGGTCGACTCATTGTCAGCGGCGGTTATGCTCATGGGAAGTGTTTCTCAACCTTTCTCCCACCCTCCTCCCCCTTCCCTTTCCTCTTCTTCGCTCCGATTTAACCCCCACCTCTCCTTCCGCGCCTCTTCTTCGCACACGCCCCCGCAAATTCTCCCACACGCCCCCCTCCCCTCCTCCTCCCCCCCACACACACACCCACACCCCGATCCTCAAAACTGTCCTACGTCATATCTTCGAGCCCGATCATCGTAGCGTGGAGTCCCACGAGCAGCGCGCACGGAAAAAGAGAAGACTAGCGGCAGAAGATACCCAGAAACTTCGAGGGTCCCGCCACTTCGCTTTTGTTGATAATGTTCTCTCCTTATCCGCGAAAAGAATCGCCGGCGAAGAGTGAGAGAGAGAGGGGGGAAATTCCGACGCTAAAAGACTGTATGACGAAACGAGGGACGGGGATGTGACGATTAATTATTACGTCGGTATTCTCTTAAGATTTTCATAAAGGGGTTTTTATTTTCGTAGATTGGACGCTTAGATTGGTTTTTTATTTTCGCTATCCGTAATTAATCTGAATCCCGCGTCTCGCTCCGCGGACGCGAAAAAATAATAAATAAATGCCCTAGTAGCTTCATATTTTGGGGACGGGGGGAGGAAAGGGAGGTTGGGAGAAGGCCAAAAGGATTTACAAATATTCATTTCGAGAATCGCCGTAAGATGTCACCTTATATCAGGGGTGGGCAAACCGTGGCCCGCGGGCCGTATGTGACCCTCGAGAGCATTTAACGTGGCCCGCGAAGCTTTGGTGAAAAGGCAGTCTGTAATATTTAACACAATTTTATATTACTTTTGGTACAATTATGACAATAAAACCTTTAGTTTTGAAAATTCAGACCTACAATCCTTATTTGTGCTTGTTTTTCACTTATGCCTAAGAATCTAAGCAATTTCCGATTTAAACTCTAATCTGGCCCGCCAGTGCATTGGTATCTCTCAATGTGGCCCGCTAAAGAATTCTCAAACACCGATGCGGCCCGCCATGCAGAAAAGTTTGCCCATACCTGCCTTATATGGTTCTTTGTTTTGAAATAGATTTACCCTGTGGAGAATGATCGCGCTGTGCGTAAAAGTAACTTGATAAAACATTCCGAAAAACCTCTTAGGTCTAAGTATTCGGTAATTGTACAAATTTATAAGATTTGGCGGGAGAAAAATTGTAAATGGAAATCGAGTTTTTTAAATTTGTCATAGAGGAGAAGTTTACAAATTCAGGCAATTTTTCAAGTTAATCTGATTCTAACGAAAAAAAAGACGGAGTTAATTTAAAAATATAGCAATCTCCGTCTAATAATTATAACAATTCCAGCAGAAACTGGAAAATCTCGCTGAAAATTACAACACTATTCAAGAGTGATACGCTTTACATTAACATATAAATTACCAAGTTATTAAAGAATAATTATAATTTAATTTCCCGAAATTTTTCAACTTACTCCCTTAACCCTTATTTTTTCGTATTTTGTTACCTCGAGGGCATATCCCCACGTTCTTATTCCCCGGTAAAAAAAAACAATTCTTAACGCTAATTAAAACCGGACAAATGCACCCGGAGAACCCCATAATTTCACGCGACGAAAATAATACTTTACAGTGGCTTGCGTTGCGGCATCTTTTTGCCGAAAGAGAGAGGGGGAGAAACCTTTTATGAAACGGATTCAACTACGCGGTTGTCTTGAAACCTCAGAGAAGTTCCCGTTCAGATAGAGCGCCGATTTGAATCAAGACAAAGGCGAGGAAATTAGTTAGGTGGAGAGATGGAGATTAAAAGCCGGTAGAGATTGGAAAAGACAAGGTTCGAGGCGTGCATAAATCATTCCAAAGAGGACGAGAGAGAGAGAAAGGGAAGCAGTCGAAGAAGTGAATCGAGAGGATCCTTTCTCGGATAGACACAATGCACAGCAAACTGAATTAAATTGCGTAAAATGGGGGGGAGGGAATAGTGGAGGGATTTTGGAAAGTGGGGCCGCGAAAACAAACGAGCGATGTTAACAGATATGTAAAGCCCGGAATCTAATGGCAACGGTTTTAGTAGGCAGAAATTGAAAAAGAGGCAGTAGGGAAGGGAGTGGATTTTTCGTTCATATCAAATTTGTTCTTCGACGAACACTTAGAAAGGCACCAAATCTGGCGACAGTTTGCTTTTCCATAGTGATGATATGAATACGAATTTCTTTTTGTCTATTAAAAAATCAACAATATTATAATTATAATTGGGAAACGCTAGTTAAGATTTTACGCAAATAATAATATGTGGAGAAGAATCACTAAATTTCCTACGTAAATATATACTGAAAAAGAATGCACGTTGTTTGTTAAAAAAAACGCTATCTAAAACTGAATAACCCCACGTCCCGTTTTTTATCATGTTATAACAATGTTCTGAAAATGTTTGTCGGATTGGTCATGTATCTCGTTTTCTAAGCCTTTTTAGAGCTTTTATTTCTTTAAAAAAAGCTTATATTAGGTGTGTCTGCCCCTTCTGCGTGGACAATATCTCAACCTAGAGAAACCGAGCTAGACATAGCAAAAATGTGATAAATCAAGTACCAGCTGCTGGGGAGTGTGTCTACATCAGAACTAATAGCTCGAGAAGAATTCATGTTAGAAAAATCTGATGTGGCCAACACACGACTTTCTCCATATTTGGGGTATAGATATTTAAATTATTATGAATAGCATTATAAGGCAAAATTATTATTTCGTATCGTAAAAGAATACAGTCGTCCTTATTGCCGTAAATTAGGTATATTTTGAATATGCTTACAGAATTCAACGCTACATGGTGGTGGCGCTGTATACTGGTATTAAGAAAAAGCAAAATATCTCCGAAATGGATGGTTCTACGAAAATTTGTTTCAAACAAAACTTGGAAAAAAGATTATTCTCTAAAACTTTGGTCCTTACGAAGATTACGAATAACGGCGTTTTAAGGAGATATTTGACGGAAACCGAAAATAACGATTATTTATAAATAATTCCTAAACAATAACTGCTACGGAAATTTGTTTGAAATAAAAGATGTAGGAAATTATATTTTCTACATTTTTTGTAGTGGTCAATGTATACAATAATGAAGTATTATCGGAGAAATATCGCAAAAACCGAATCGGGTTTCGAATAAACCTCGACTTCCGGTTAACCGGTATTGTCAAAAAACTAATCAGTTCTTTGTGCTCATGCGGAAGTGTTATATATGTAATTTGGTATTAATATGACAAGTACTTTTTGAGTTAGAGCGCCCACAATCACATACATACATCCACACACATCATTCCGAAAATAGTCTAAACGTGTCCTAGAGATCTCAAAACGTGTATTTCCGTTGAAATCTCGAAGTCGATTTTTTTTCGTATAATATCAACGAGTAAATAGAAATCGGATATACTTAGCACAGATGGTAATATGCTTTTAATTTAAATTCAAAGCCGTTTTGTTTACTGCTAGTTTCCGTCAAGACACAGGGAAATTACTCATTCAAAAATGTTAGCATAAAAATAATGGAAAGGGACAGTTCGGCACGACCGGTTCGGCGACGGGACCATTCGGCGATGGGATTATTCGACACCTGACAGTTCGGCGCCAGTCGTGTTCCGCAGGGCAAAAATCACCTAATTTTACTTAACAATAACATTTGTATTAAATTAACATGAATATAATTAATTAATTGTCCAAAATCATTATGCATTTCATCCGGTGATTTTTCGTCGTATAATTTTGATCGTGTAATTTTTCTCACGAAAGTTAATTCAAATGTATTTTCCTTTAAATATAGTCATTTGTATTTCTACGTAATAGATTAGGTAATTTAATAGTTGCAATATTAATATTATCATGACGCCATTCCCTCCAAAATATATTGGAATTGTGCCGTGCGGAACATGGCTGGCGCCAAACTGTCCGGTGCCGAATAGTCCCATCGCCGAACTGTCCTAAACCCTAAAAATAAGCCTTTATCTGGCGAATTAATACAGATTAGAAAGAAACATTTCCATCGGTACCTATTAGGTTCTTCGATATTGTACGATTTTTCGAAGAAACCTTTCCCTAATCTGATTGGATCTGTTCTCCCAGTCACTTTTTCTCAGAAAATGGCTATGTCACACCATTATTCCACATAAACGTCACCGACTCGAAATATCTCCGAATGTCATAAAATAATAATACAAATACCTAATATCCTTCCCCTAAAGCGAAAAGTTATCTCAAGCAATATTCATTGTTCGTGAATTGATTTATTATCAGGAATACCACTCTGAGCCCAAAGTGAAAAAATTAAACCCTACAACCAAGACTATCACGATTAGCCGAAATACCGAGCGTTTTACGCTGCATGTCTTTTTTAAGCGTGCAATTTTCTGCCCATCACAACCTATCCGACTCTTTCTCTCTTTCGTTTATGCTCCAATAACGGAAAAAAGCGAGAATCTCACGGACAAAGCCGTGTTTCGGTATGGAAATGAAGACATTCGTGAACGGAAAAGAAGCAGAGGTGTAGAAACAAGTGCGGAAGCTGGAGTGGGCAGGGAAGCAGAAGAGAGAAGGGAAAGAGAAAGGATGGAGTGAGGAAGAAAGATGTGAGAGAGAGAGCGAGAGAGAATGGCCAAGCATACAATAGGTGTATACAACAGAGGCGTTTAACATGACCGCTGACCCAGAGCGAAGAACAAGGGTTTTGCTGTGCGCTACAGGAGCGCTAATGGAAGAATGGGATGAAGTGAAGGAGGAAAGCCGATAGTGAGATAGTTTAGTGATAGAGCTCCAATGGCTGTCGATGTAGGGTTAATGTACAAGCTCGGTGATCTACATCCTGATACAATGAAAGATATTCGGAAGGAAATTAAGTTGGAGAAAATATTGGTTTCGATCCTTTTTTTACGTTCATGTAATGCGGATTAACTGGGAATAAATTTTCCGCCACCCTTGTGAATGCAAAGTTTTAGCAGATTACAGCCTAATTACGACTTATTGAAACGATACATTGTATATAATACCTAAAAATTATTGTACTTTATATTTATCAAATATTACAGGAAAACATCCTGGAGATGCTAGAAACTTTGGAGGGAAATCACAGGAAATTTAATAAATGAAATCTTATATTATAAGTTTTTAATATCCCTTCTCGGCATAACCCTTACATCGTTATTAGATAATGAGGGATTTAATCCAGTTTTGTACACCGTAAAAACAGCTCTGTGGGGTTTTCGGTATATTTTTTATCATTTTACTTGTGTTTATAATTTCTGATAAATTAAAAACAAATATCTTTTTACCAGCCAAAGAAAACGATAGTTTGAAAACCGTGTGGAAAAGAAGTGAATAAATAGCAACTCATCGAACTACAGGATAACAATAACGGCCATCTATCGGTCACTGAAATACAACTAAAATACGGCGCCACGAGCAGGAGTGTCTAAAATTAAGAAAGGACAAATCGAGCTTTCTGACGTACACACGAACGACCGCACTTCCTTTAAAAAAAATGACGAAATCACTCCATCTCATTCTCCGGCGCCATTAAAGATGCTCGAGTCGCTACCTGGTATCTAAACCAAGAACCCATCGCGAGTCAAATTTGCACCGCTTCGCAGATAACCTCCTTTGAAAATGCAACCGCCGGAATCGCGCATATAAGACCTTAAAAGAAAAAAGGAGAACCCCGCATTCCAAATAAACACGGACGTAGATGGGAGGAGGGGTGGTTCCCAAACAAACAAGAAGGGATGAGATAACCCCGTAATGTCCTGAGAATGGGCTTCGAGGGCGGAAATTAGCATATTCATGGCGCCCTGGCGGTAAGGGTCACGGAATGTGCCCTGAATACGGAATATTAAAAGAATAGAGGCATAACTTCTTTTTTTCCACGAATTGAATTTACAGTGCACGTATGACATTCTTTTGGCCTCGCGGAGAGAGGGGTAGGAAGCCATCATCGGCGCCACTCCTCAACGTTTGCATACGGCTCAATCTAGCGGTCAGATTAGCCTTATTTAAGGAGGGTGAATTAGAAGGGACGGCCACTTCCCGTGTTAAGGGTTTTATTAGGATCGTCCACCGTTTGTTACGGAGTTCTTTTTATGAGACGAGATACGTATCGGTTCAAAGGCGAAATCTTGAGGAATATCATTTTTCGACTATATAAGCGCGAATTACTTTTATGCGCGTAAGATTAGCGAATATTATGAATTTATCGGTTTATTTTTTTATTTTATCTCCGAAAAATACAGGCATACTCATACCCTTTCGTCACAAAAAAATGGAATGGAAAATTGTGATATGTGGCCCGATAAATAGACTCTAACTTGCCTGTAATTCTTATGTAAGGTCATGCAAATCACATTTCTCTTTCGCTACAAAATTTCATTTACAAAGGCTCTCCCTGCCACACACCAACTGCTGTGGATCGCAGGGTATTTATTCAAATTCAGATACTATGTAAGTGCAAGCGATTAGGTTACTGATATTCACATAAGCAAATCCCCGTGTCACTGCAAAATTGTGTAGATAAAAACTTTAACTCGAATCGGATTAAAAGGAAACGTTCTTTAAAATATACACAGCAATGTCTTCCGTGATAAAATAATAAAAACAAAAACGTAATCAAGAATGACAAACATCTAAGTAGGAATTAAGAGCAAACTGCGAGAATTTATAATCAATTAATTGATTTATTTTTAGCTCATAATCGGCCTTCGATGCCCATCAGTTACTATATAGTTATTAAGACTGAGAAGCACACAAGTATACATTCACGACAGGAAGCGGTTATTTATTCTAAGTATAAATTCCTCTTAAGACATCAACGGATAAAAAAAAAAAACAATCGAAAAACCCTATTCGAAACACAAAAACAACGATTTGTCCTTTTCGCCACTATTTTTCCTCCAAATCCTACGCTATCTCACAAATAAAAAGCAAGACTAAGAAGAGAGACTCGGGCATTTTCGATCGTTCGATCAAACACGCCATCTTTTTTTCGAGACGCGAATATTTATTACGGCCGATCTTCTTAGATGACGTGGAAAAATCTGTTCTCGTGACGAGAGGAAGTGCCACCGCAATCTCGAATCGACCCTAACACACGCTGACCTCCCTCCCCCTCACTCCTCCCATTTTCTCCGCTCCAACTGCCCACAAAGTAAGGCGAAATGGGACGAGGAAGAAATGCGGAGCCCGCCGTAGTGGGTGCACGGAGCGTGACATTATACGCAAATCGGCATTATTCAAAACGCGTGGGTGCGGAAGTGAGAGGAAAGGTGAGGGAGAGAAAAAAAAGGAGAGAGAGAGAGATATATAGGAAGGGAGGAAGAGAAAAAGGGAGTTAAGGTGGCTGAGCCGCGGATATGAACCTCCTCAAGAATGAGGGCGATAGCATACAGTGGACGAAGCGAGGGAAGAAAGGAGATATGGCCATTTCGGGAACGGCAAAAATGCAAGTGGGAGAAAAACGGAGAGGGAGCAAGTTGGGGAGAAGGGGAGGAACTGCGAAAGGGTAGACGAGGATGGAGGGGGGAAGTAAGCTAAAGAGCTGAAGAATAGGTTAAAATGGGAGTTTAAGATGTCTTGAAAAGATTCGACGTGCAGAGGGAGAGATTCTGAAAAGAGACGTTCCCCCTCCTCCTCTTTGGAAGGGAGAAGATTGTAAATATTCATTTTACTTCCCTTAAGATCGGAAAACTAGACTTCTCGCTAACATCATGCTTTGGTCTTTCTCATTTTGATTCGGAAAATATATTTACCGTTTATTTATATTAAATGATACTGTACCAAATTTATTACAATTATTATTAGGTTAATTAGTGCTCGATATAAATACAGTTCATTAACGGGGACCAGGTCACTGCTATTGTGGACTTCCAAGCAAAACGGATAAGGTGGAAAATCTACAGATATATATCCCCTGGCATTGTTGTTCACATACGGATGCGGTGAAAACCTTCGCCAAAAAACATATACTTAAGTTAGTATAATTCGGTCATACACGTCATTTAGTTCTTTCAAAGGAGGCGGAAACATAGTTGCCACCAAATTTTATACGGTTATATAAAGAGGTGGAACGTAGATTACCATAGCTAGATTGCCATAAATTTTAAGCTTCTTATCATTCGAGCCGTCTGACAACCTCAAAGGGGGCGAGAAAAAGATTAAATTATACAACGGCGGAATTTATATTCACTTCTGATTGAATTTATCCCATAATAAACGGAGGCTTTACTGACGGGTGAACAATAATCCACCTCTCAGCCGAAAGTTTGTAACAGACTATAATTTTTTTCACGTAACAGATACTTCGGAGGAGAGATACGATATATTATTTTCGGACGTCAAAAACCGTCAAAACGACAATCTCCGAAAAAATTATCTTCGCGAAGGGGCATTATCGGCGACCATATTGCCCAGTTATTTTTTCCCGCCTTATAGCCGAGATAATTTCTCCAAGTCTGATTCACAATTTAACGCTCGCCGAATATACATTATCACCCCTATCTCCCCCTCGGTCCCGCGCTCGACTTAGAGATTAGGAAAAAAAAGAAACAAACTCATCATAAAAATAAACCGAACGCCAAACCCTCCCGAGCACATTTGAAACAAGCCGATCCGGAATTTAAAAAAAAAACAGCATAAACACAGCGGAATGAAAGGAGATAATACCAACTACGAAAGGCGGGGAGGAAAGGAAAAAATATTTTTAAAATTCTTCGGCCGCGAAAATCGATCCACTCCTCTCAAAAAAAAAAATATTTAAGAAACAAACGAATGAACTTCGATAATCTTTGTCTTTCTCTTTCACTCCCTCTACAGAACGATATCCTCAGATCACGACTCACCCGTCCCCTAACCCTCCCCTTTCGTCTCCCACGGTTTAAATGTGTTCTCTTCCTCTCCTCTTCCGCCTCCCACTCCCCCTTCCCCCTCCCACCTCTCCTTCCTACCGGGTCCTTCGTCATGCGTATATCCTTATCTAAGAACGTCAGACTCTCCCTCCCTCCGGCCCACCCTCCCTAACGTCCCTCCCTCACGGGAGAACGCGCATTTTAATTTTCTTTTGCTTATCTATACATCTCCCCGCCACCCAACCTTTCCTACCATACCCTTCTCCCTTTGTTTGAGATTTGAATGCGGATGGAATGAGGGAGCGGAGGTGGTAGGGCGCGAGAGGAAAGGAGAGGGGAGAGGAGGAGGAGGAGGAGTGGGCTATGGATGAGGTTATAGGGAAAGGGGGAGAGATTTTTTTTTTTAGGAAAGCCAAAGAAGGAAAAGCACTTCCATTGACTTGGAATAAGAACCGGAGATCCTAAAAGCAAATCTTTGGTTTTACAAAAGGCTCAATATTTGAAGTTTTATGTTTTCCTCCTCTTCCTCTCTCTCTCTCTCTCTCTCTCTCTCTCTCTCTCTCTCTCTCTCTCTCTCTCTCTCTGTCTCTCCCTCTCTCTCTATCTCCCTCCTTCTATAAACCAGTCGTTAGACCATGAAATCTGTGAAATCGAAACCCGGAGGAAATGCTTTTGAAATTCAAAAGTATAAAAGAAGGCGGCATGGGGTGAAGGGATGAGGGAGATATATTTTTCTAATCTGAGACTTGATCGGTTTATACTCGCGTGATTGAAAGAGAAGGACGCTGTTAATTTCAATTGGGTTAGTTTCGTTTTCCACGCGGTATGTGTATAAGCAGAAAGCGTCTATGATGTAGGGAGGAATGGCGAAATAATTATCGCTGCGCGATAAGAGGAAAGTTATGAATGCGACGATGAAATATTGATGCTGATAAGGTTTCGTCGAAAAACGTGTCCTAGGAGTTAAATACGTAGATCGTGAAATATTAAATGAGTATTTCGACTCGAAAAAAATCGGAGTTATATTTCAACTCCGGATAAGAAAGTAAGTTTTGCGTATTCTTTGTGCACTCTTATTCTTCGTCGATTGGCGAAAAACTCGAAAGATTAGATAAGAGCTAATTATTTAAACCTCTGCAGAGCTAACCGCAAACTCAATTTTTTTTTTAACTGCGCAATCTTTTGTTCTGAAGGACGGAATCCAAGTTTTAGCAAATTGTAACGTTGTAATCATTCGCATACTTTTGATTATTTTCCTTACCTGCATTCAAATAGTACACATGCTTTATATTTCTAAAATTCAACTTCAATAGATTCAAACTACTAGGAAAAACATAAAAATATAGTTATCGAAACAGTATGCAGTTGCAGAACTAATTTGCAATGGTTATGAATACGAACGTTAAAACTATTTACTTCGATCTACCGAATATTCGAGTTAAAGACATTCCAATCGTCGAGGTTCAACAGTGAATGTATACAATGCCCGAAAACCTCTGAAATTAATTTATGATCTATGAAAAAATATTTTAAAGTAACATAATAGCATATTAAGATAAAATAATCCTCGAAGTCGATTTCAAAACACTCGACACATCTATCATTAAAATTTTCACACGTTCTGCGTTAACGGATTCCAAGTTTTCGTCTCCGTTAGTCACACTTCGGTTAGTTGCCAACTCTTGAGTCACCTGCAACACCGGTATTTTCTTCCGGAATAATTTGTTACGGTCGACTACTATCCATATAGACCCACGCGCTTTTTTTATTCTTCTTTAATATATAAGATGGCAACCAGTAGTTGAATGGCATAGAAACGCGGGTCACTGGGCACACGGGTGTGGACGTCCACGGCGACAGAAAAATGCTTGTTGTAGAAGCTTTCGGGCATTGGACTTTCATCTACAAAAGAGGAACTAAATTATTCTTATGCGTATTTCGTCAATATTGATTCGTCGATACTAGATTCTGCGCATCTGGCATATGCAATCCTTTTTATTGCAGACAATTTGGTTTGGAATCAACCATAAGGAGAGCCCGATAATTCTCTCTGGAATCACTGAGCTTGTCATCGATTACTTAAGCAAGTTGCTGATTTTCGTTACCTTGTTTAATTCTTTAAAAAATCGGTACAACATACATTGCACAAACTTTCTCATATACTAATGCGTCGTCCAGTTATCTTTTGAAAAATATGAACTATGTAGAATGGTTATAAACATCAACTTAATTATACAAAATTTGATGAAAATCGTATGAGCTGTTTTTTTCGAAAATCCAATTGTTATTACAGTTGCCCAAGAATAAACTAGCCTTATATTCATTCTTTGAGAAAAATGAAATTTCAGACGTAAACTCAGGTAACTGTACGAAATTTGATCAATCGTTGCAGCCGTTTTTAAGAAAATCACATTGTTGTGAAAGATGCCTAGAATAAACCAGCCTTACATTCATTTTTAGGCGCGTTTCGCTTCCAGCGTGAGCGCCTATTATTGTCGGTCGGTCCGTCCGTCCGCATGTTCGTTCTTGGCTTCTACATAACGGATTTTCATGAAATTTGATATTAAGGACTTACTATCAAATATAATAAGAAAATCGTAAAAATAAATCACGTACGCCAATCAGGGGTACCACTTTACTGGTGACGAAAAATGAAATTTTCGTCATATCTCGTAAAGTATTGCTCATATCAAAATATTTTTCAAATAAACGTTGTAGAACTGGTAAAGAAGAGTATTTCATTTCCTACACATTTTTATCGTAGAAGTAGCCGTTATCGAGAAAATCAAACAAAAACGTCTTAAATCGAGTTGAACTTAGAAAATTTCTTGAATGGTTACTTCTTCATTGTTGCTAACATAATCTCACAAACAAACGTTTAATTTACATACGTGTGCATGCACTATTTTTTAAATAGAAAGAAAATGGATTATTTATGATGAAGAAAAGAACTTTAAAACGCTATTTCCCTTACGTACAGGTATATAATTTCTTTCTAATACTCCATTGCACGAAACGCGCCCATTTGTGATACGTTGTACTCTTTCCTAACTTGTTTGAGAAATATGTTGTATTATTGATGACGTAAACTCAACTAACTGTACAAAATTTTATGAAAATCGTTAGAGCCGTTTTTGAGAAAATCAAATTGTTGTTAAAAATTATTAAGCAATGTCAACCATTTCCTCATAGCTTCTATTCTGTATGATAAAATGCTTAAGTACGAGATTTTATTCATTTCGCTCTACTGTTTTTAGGCTCTAGTGCCGCGAACAGACAGACAGATGGCATTGCGAAAACCATTTTTTCGGACTCGGGTACACCTAAAATATTTCCATCAAAATCTCGAGGTCGAATTTTTTCGCGATAACAATACTTTCTCAATATACTTCATATATGAGAAAGTAAAAATCACAAAGAACTCTATCTTATGTTCACTAGAGTTGGCAGGAAGGTTATTTGACAGCATTTCAAACAACAGTCTGATCCGTCAGAATGGAATGCCTACGTGCAACATGTAGTTAATCTAAATGTTTAACTACAGATCTCGAAAACTTTACTGACCGGAATAAACCACAGCATATTTATTAATGTTAACGAAGCTAAAAAAATACGCACCTATTTCAACGCGAAGTTAACCCTCAAAGAAGAAAAGAATCTCGTATAAAATCCTTAAACAACTCCACAAACAAAAAACGCTCGAAAAAAGAAATTACGTCTGTCTCGACGTATCCTTCATTTTCATCCATTTTCCGCCCATATTCCCAAAACTTCGTAACGCCTTTTATTTCTGATTCTTCACACGGAACGTCCTTTCATAGGAGATCGCTCGTCATTTATCCAATCGGGCGATTCGGACGCAATCTGGCTTTCCCATGACCTCTCGATTCCCATCAACCACGCTATGTGATCCTTCCGTCTTCCTTTACGGAGAGAGAATCTCGGCAAAGTGACAGCTTCGAGAGCTGAGGGGGCGAATAAGAAATCCGGAAAAAGAAAGGAGCGAGACGAGAAATGCGTAAGAGGAGGGTTGTGACGTGAAACGGATGGAGACGTAACTCGTGAGGATATAACAATCGGAGGAGAAAGAAGGCATCGTAAGGGGATTGTCATAAGGATCGTGATGGCGGAAATGCGAGGTTGTTTTTTGCCTGAGCGAAGTAACGTTTTGGAGGGGTTCGACCAAACTATGGCACACAGAGGTTGATTGCATCGCCTTATAACTAAATAAGGAGAAATACATAAAGAAATCCGTTATCAATGTTGAGTATAATTGTAGGCTGGATGAGACGAAGCAGCATTCATGTGGAATGTTCGAATAAATTGTGAAACAAAAAATATATAGCTTAAAAATTTCATCCGTAATATAAATGAACTACAAGGAAGAAATTTTTAAGTTAAAATGTTGTTAATTTCCTTCGCAGAAATCATAATATCGAAACACAACCAAGATGGCTCACTGGGAATTTCTAGCGATATTTTAAGAAATCCTAATTTATCCAGTGACTACAATTTTCTCAAAGAATTAAAATACACCACTGGGATAGATATTTTCATAGGAATACATGAAGTTACATTTGAGTCCAACACGCAACAGTTCAGTTTTACTATACTCAGAACTGTTTCCTTTAATATTTATCATAACCTCTGAGTCGAGTTGAAACATTTTATGATTTTTAATACATGGAGACCGTTACGAAAACCGTGCTACAGTAAAACTGATGACCGTACAAATCGAATAAGTTCTCTAAAATGAAAACCGTGCTAAACCGAAACCGTGCATTTCGAGGGATGAGTGTAAGTTAAAACCTACATTACAACTAGAGGATAAGTTTCCCTCAAAGTACATTAGGATTTTTTAATAGAAAATTCACCTATCATGGAACAAAATCAACATAAATAATGCAACACCAACATAAGATTGGCCAAAAACGCACACCAGTACTTTAATTACGGAAGTAATAAGAACATAAGTCTACGCATCTGTATTAATGTATACGACAACCCTTTCGGCAAAAACTGAGCACGACATCCCTCCCTCTCCGAGCAGTAATAAACGCACCACGACATCGCAATTAAAACCGATTAAAAATAACTCAATCCAACGCGAATCTGAGACTCCCAACAAGTGCTAAAGTCAAAAGCATTAAAAGACGCACTTTTTTTCTTCCTTCGCTGTTTGCCTCTCGTCTCTTTCCCACCTGCAATATCCTCCCTTGCCTCCTCCACCGCCCCACTCTCTCCCGAATGAGCGGAAAAGCACTCTTCGAAACGTGTTAACGAGTATCGCTGGAAACGTATTCCCTTCTACTTAAAACCGTGAGCGAACATCGTCCGTGTTGCAGCCTGGCGGCTCTACGGTATCCGGACCTTCCCCCTTTACCTCCGCGCCTCCCCACCTTATGCCCCCCCACCTCTCCCACACCTCCTCCTCCACTCCTGCACGCTATCGCCCTACGTAAATGCATGCACTGGTACGCACTCCTGCTTATCGCGTTGCACGAGGGATAGGGAGAGAATGAGAGAGATTGGGAGCAAGGACGGTTTGAGTCTCGGACTAACCTCCGCCCCCTCCTCCCTTTCCCCTCCTTCCAACGCCATCCTATCAAACGCGAGCCGGACTAAATATGCCGATGCGACTCGAATCTAAAAAGAAGAGGGAGGTCGCAACAAAATGTCAGCTCAGAGATAGGGGAGAGAGAGATGGGGGGAACGGTGGCGGAAGAAAGGAGAGAGAGATTGATTGATTAACACCTACATTTAGGCGATATAGAGGCTTGTTCATCCCCTATTACACCTAAACCCACTGTCATATATTTTATAAAGCAGTCTAAACTTACATGTCTGGCTTATATAATATTTAAAGCGATCTAAAATATGTTTAAATGTACGACATTTAACACTTCCAAAATATAGGTACTAATTTATTTTTCATTCCCATTTGAAACACTATTCAAAGTTGGCACGCCGATTTGTTACGGAGTCTTAAAAAGGCCCGCGAATATAGTACCGTACCATCATGCGGTCCACGTACGTATAATTTGAGTTTGAGACCCTCGGTTGAAACTTAGATCGCGCGTCTGTTAAATGTGGTACGTAAAAGTTATACCTTTTCCCTTCTATTTTATAATGTAAAGGCCAAGATCGTCGAATTTTAATATATATTACATATAATAAGGTAAACAGAAGAAGAAAACATAATGAAAAAAAGAAATAAATTAAATTAAAAGAGGGTAATGATCTAGAAAGATTTTTCAAACCTAATCACATGAAAACAACTTCAAAAAGAGAGCGTGAAAAACCTGCACAAACCTACCGTGGGAGTGCTAATGAAAATGCGCACATAATTACAATGCGTACATTACAATGTACATAGCCATGATATATACACCATTCATACGAATAATTACACAGGCTCAATTACGATAGCGAATACCTATTGCAAAGCTGCATATTCTAAGCACAAAGAGGGATAGGGAAGAAGAAAATGAGAGTAGGGGATAAAAAGAATAGCCTGCGTGAAATCCAAGGTGAAAGAAAAGTCGAGAAAGGGAGGCAGAATGAGAGCGAGAGAGGAAGATAAAAGGGAAAGAGAAAGAGAGAAATGGAGAGTAAGTTCGATGGCTAAGGGATGGGAAGGGCAATGGCGAGATAAAGAAGGAAAGCCTTGTCGAGATAAGGAGGCGGTTGATGGAGATAGTGGAAGGACCGACACAAAGCCTCCTTTCAGAAAAAAGGGGTGATTTTTTCCTCCAATCCTTTTTCAATGATAAATCACGGGGCACCTTTAGTCGGGACGATAGACCATTCCGTGGGCTGAAAAAAAAGGAGGAAAGTTCCTCTCGACTTACGAATGCAGCGTTTTCCGCTCGCTTCTTATTTCTCGGGGTCGTTGGAACCGGAGTTGCAAAACGCGCGTAATTGAATGGTATCCATTTTCTTAATGGTGCTCCGAGATTAAGGTTTTCCGATGGCTTTTACGTTGACGTGCTGGAGGATATAAAACTTTTCAACTCGAGGGATAATTTCGCCTGATGGGAAGGAGAGTTCTTCGGGCATTTATTTACGATTTTCCGAAGAATTAATTCGCTTAAAAACGACGCAATTAGCCATTGTGTGAAAAATACGTTGTGAAATTCGCGTAATCGTTCAAACTACACTCCTACCAATGCGGTTGAATCAAAGTGCTATCTTAAAGAAAATACTAATTTGTCTGAAAGAAAGTCTGCAACCCACGAAATTACAAGTATATTATAGCAAAAAGTATCATTCTATACGAAATTGACAGATAAAATCGAGCAAAACTTATGTAGAGATTTCTGCGGAATTTCTTTGCACACTTTCGTTATACAATTGCCATTCCACAGATAACAAACGCCAATCGCTTAGGAATGCGATGTTCGACCTTTGCAAAAATTAAAATGTCAAGGATCACTCGACAAAAACTTTAATTTCCATACCAAAGATATCTCATATTTTTTAATATTAATATTTTAGGATTTTCTAGAGTACGATAGAAAACTTTGGCCGATATAAGAAAAAAGTTATACAAAAAACGACGCGAGGCTCAATGTAAGCTTTAACCTGAAGCGAGCACTCGAAATAAAATTACCCAGGAAGGAAGAGAAGCATACTTAAAAAATAATTTTAACATATTATCAAATAAAATCACACCCTTCCGCTGACAGGTTATCTGGGAGTTAATCAATAACACAAAAGAATGGCACTTAAATTATTCTTTTCCTCTCCCAACTAAAACTCATTTCTGTAAACGTCAATCCTCTTTCCCCTTAATTTAGAAGGAGCGTATCTGACTACGGGCTAACAGGGTTGAGGAGACATCGCTTCACAAATAAAGTGAAACACAAAACTATGTTAGATATGGAAATAAACAGAATTATGTTGCAAGCAAGCCACTATTCAGAACATAATTTCTATTTTACAATTAGTTCATGATAAGGGTCTCAAAATAATATTAACACTGGGTCTCCAAATTCACCATCATTCATTGGTTATTATATGTACAATAAACTAATGCTCTTATATTGCCGGTCTATATGTATTCCATACGCCTATCACCATGTATTTTCTGGTTTTGTCCCTTAATAGTTCTAGGAAAAACGCTCTGTCTTACAGTATAACCCACGAGTTCTATCTTCATGTCTTCAGAGTATATGTAGAAGGGAGTACATATATATATATATATTAATCCTAAACCCTGATTAGCTTGTTCCCCCGACCTGTCTCTTGCAGTTTTTATGTAGAGTCCAGTCGGTAATCGCTCTTTTCGCTCGGGGTAAATTTATCTATTAGCTGTTACAATACAACGATATACTTAAAATTCACGAAAAGCCGTCTTCCTACACATACGAGTTAAAATTAAAGTGTTTCAAGATTGCTCAAAACTCTTCGTCTACTTGTGAACTCCGAATAGAAAATGTTACTTAAGCATTCTCAGCAGTTTTGCATGCTGCACGAGTGATAACATTATCGTTGACTACTTCCTGGTCCCAAAAATTCCCACTGTAAAATATTTTTCGCAGTTCAGAAGAAAAAGAATCTATATAACCTTCTGTGAAGTCGCCATCATTATTATCCTCGACAGGCTATCAAAATTCACAACTTCCAACGAATACATTGATATCAGTAAAATATTTCTCCTACCGATTGTCGACGAAGAAAATCATAGATAAAGAACCAGAGACAACACAAAAGAATCTCAAATAAATCTAATTGATTTAATCCCCTAATCCCCAGCTAACTAACTAATCAACTTCCCCCTCCCTTTAACCTTCATCCCAAAAAATCCCTTACCCCCCTCCCCCCCTAGCGTACTCACCCTTGACAAAGTACGGTTGACATAAATCTCAACAGAACCAACAAATCTCTCCTTACCTTTTCCCCAAATCCTCTTAAATCTCACCCTCCTTCATAATCTCCCGGGTCACAACAAAAACTCACTCTCTCTCTCTTAAAAGTCTTCGTCTCCTTATCCCTAAAAACCCCTCACCTCCGATACAACCCTCCTTGAGCTTTATTTCAAACTATAATTTCCTTCCCTCTTCTCTCTCTCTCCTTCCTCTTTCCCACACCCTCAGTATTCCTTCCCCTCCCCCTTACAACGTCACCTCCGCACCCTTTCTTTCCCTCTTCGATCGACGGATTCGTTTGAAAGCGCCAGGTGTCCGAGACAGCTAAAGATACATTAATGTTCCCTATGACGCCATTCCGGAATTCCTTTCCCTCATCTCCGAAACCTTTGGAGAAATAGGAAAGGACCTGAGGACATCACTCATCTCGGCACTTCTCTAATACCTTCTTACCCTTTCCTTCCATTCTCTCGCCCTTCTTTCCCTCCCGCTAGCACTCCTTAATACTCCACGGCCAGAAACAATCTTCCTCCTCCTGTCAAGCGGATCCATTTCCCCCCCCCGCTTATTCCTTCACGAGAACCGACGCCTTAATGTCCTTAACTAATAACGTAAATCATCTCCCACTACCCTTCATCCCGAAGAGCAGGAATGTCGTGGGATGAAGGAACGCCAGAACTTCCTCGTGCGTTAAGAGCGTTGCTAATTCGCGCGTCACGAGAAACGATTGTTATAAACCGAGAGCTAGGCGCCGTCGGAATATTTCGTCGCCGGAGAGGATAACTGGGAGGATGCTAAAATTGTTCTCGGCAGGATTCGAGTCTTTATATCGTCACAATAGAACGGAATGTCATTCTGTAACGCGTCTTCTGGCGCGATACGTTAATTGCTCCGTTATATGAGACGAAATTACTCTTAAAAGGTGGATGTGAGGTATTAGCCGTCCTATTTTGCGTCTCGTTTTATCGCTTCGGAACAAGTGTTGATAAAATCCATCGCGGAAGCCTTTCATTGGCGAAACTACATTTGAAAACTGACGAAAAGATTAAATTTTTTTGTTCGACTTTACGAATGCGTGTAAAAATTAACGACCAACATTTCGAAGCCTTACGCCATAGTGTTACTTTTTAATCGTATTAAAAAAAATGATTTAGCTTAGATGAAAATATTAAACTTTATCATAAAATATAATTAATTGTGTAGCTATATCAATAGGCGATCGTTTAACTTTTCTTTCCATAAAATGGGATTTATTCCGAATATAACTTCGTATCATGATTCGTTCTCCTGCATGAAAATTTTTACAAATAGATACCATTCTCTCATAACAGTCAAATTTTCCTTTAGCATGGCCAGAAAAGGTGAAAAATCACTTTCATAAAAACTCATTTAGTTTCCCTAAAAGTCGCTGAAAGAGGTCGTTTTAGCTGATGGCGTGATAAAAAGATTACGGAACAAAGAAAAGAGCGAGGCGTTGGTGATTGAAATACAACCTTTATCGTCCGCCGCTACATAATGTGCCAAATTTTGCCATTTTTCTTTTGACATTGGCCCTTTTCTTCGACTTATTTAGCGATGAAATAAACTTTATCGCGATAGACGAGAAATTTCTCATGAATAACAATACGATAGGATATTAAATTTTAAGTAGATAAAACCCTCACTTCCTTCCCTATATTATCACCCGAGTCTAAATCGTATACTATCTACATTTTACGTGTGCAACTCAGCACGCTATAACAACCACTTCCACGTTATTTCGGTAGGAAATCCTTCATTTTTCGTACATTTCATTTCGAATCCGAAAGACGTTAAAAGTTTCGATCCTGAAAATATTGAATTAGCTTAACGTTTGCTTTATCCGCTCGACTTGACGAGTTTTTTTCTCAGTATTTACCGGAGGTGTACTTGTCTAGACTATCGATGTAAAACGCATCGCAAACATCTGTGCCCGAGGCAGGTTCTGAACCCGCAAAAACCTACGATAAAAAAAACCAACCAACCGTTCCGCACCCCGATTGGTAAACGAGACCACTGATTAACCAGAAAACCACACGGCGAAGATAAAAATCGACTCTCTGAATAATGCCAGATCGTCATTTTTTTTTACACCCCCCCTTTCCGAGGCGAGTTAATGAAATTCAACAAAAACCGCGATCCTTTGCGATCCCTCACTCCGACGTCATACCTTTAACGCATTCCGCGGCTTCGTAATTGATCGTAATCGTTTCCGGCGAACGGAGAAAGAGGAAGGGAGGAGAAAGGACGGGCGAAAAGGGGAGAGAAGAATATTAAATATCGAGAGTTCTTACGATATGTAAGGATTGGATCGAAAAGGCAGGTGCTCGGTAAAAAGCAGAAGACACCTAGCATAGAAGGGGTGGTGGAAATACGAATGGCCCTTAAAGAGAAGCTAGGGTGGGGAGGGGAGTGAGGGGGGGGGGGGGGAGGGGGCGAGAGAGATGAGAACGCAATCTCCAAATCCAAACTGTTTTAATAGTTTCAATATGCCTCTCTTTCCCCTCTCTCTCATTCCTCCTCCTCCTATCTCTGTCCTCCCTCCCCCCTCCTCTCCCTATCCTCCCTCCTCCCTTCCTTTCCCCCTCTCCCACCTACCCTACCGCGTCTAACCGAACCCTCCCCTCCAACCTTCGCAACTCGTCTCCTACCTTCCCCCTTCCAGCTCCCTCCCTACCAACCCTTCCTGCTCGCTTCCTCCACCTTCGCTTTCATTCCTCTCCCTCTATCCCTCGGGGTGTGATGGGTGTAGAGTGATCGCGGTTGGGGGAGGGTGGCAAGAGAGAGAGAGAGAAAATGACGGCTGATATCCGAGCGGAGATCATAACACGTTGTTTGAGATGGAAAGGGGAGGAAGAGGAGAGAATAAGTCTCCCGCTTAGAAGGAGAGAGAAAGAGAGAGAGGGAGCTCCCCCTCCGACACCAAAACCCCTTCCATAACACCTCGAGGCACAGTCAAAACTCTTAACTCGTCCACCTGCTCCCTCTGTACCACAAAAACCGACCTATAGTCCTCTTCATCTTTCCCGCTTCCTCCTCTTTCTCTTCCCTTCCGTCGTTTTTTCTTTTTTCGTTTGTTCAGCTTTCTCCCATTTTTCGTCGTTCGCTTTCGCCATTACCCCCTTTCGCTCTTCGCTCACAAATCCAGCGCCGCTTTGTTTGGCTTTATTTTTTGAACACGGAACGAAATTCTTTTTTTTTTCGGCGTTGCTATGCTCACCTTCCTATACCTGGCGGCGGTGGTATATTATCTTTCCTAATGCCCACAAAAAACTCGTTGTACCCCTCTGGATGTTAACCAATTTAGGACGAAATCTGAAGTTTATTCAGTCGCATCGACGGCGTTGATAGTTGAAACAATGAGGGTATTCAGATCGTTCATATCCATACTAGCATAAAAATCCCATATATTTTTTTACTTTCTCCATATACGTAGTATAAAGTATTGTTTTCATGAAAAGAATCGACTTCGAGATTTCAACGGAAATACATGTTTTGAGGTCCCTAGAACACGTTGAGACTATTTTCGGAATGATGTCTGTGTGTATGTGATTGTGGACGCTCTAACTCGAAAAGTACTTGCCATATCATTACCAAATTTCATATATAACACTTTGGTATAGGCACAAAGAGCTGATTAGTTTTTGGACAATACCAGTTAACCGGAAGTTGAGCTTTATTCGAAACCCGATTCGGTTTTAGCGATATTTCTCCGTTAAAACATCATTATTGTATATACAATTTGATACAAAGGTTATAGGGAATGTGATTTCCTACAACTTTTATTTGAAACAATATACCATAGCAGTTATTGTTTAGGAATTATTTATAAATAATGGGTTTTTTCGGCACCCGTCAAATATCTCCCTAAAAACCTCGTTATTGGTAATCTTCGTAAGGATCAAAGTTGTAGACAATAATATTTTTTCCAAGTTTTGTTTGAAACAAATTTTTGTAGAACCTTCCATTTAGTAGATAATTAATTTATTCGTAAATTTCCAGTATACGACGCTACCAACTAGCGGTGAATTCTGTAAACATATTCAAAATATAATTTACGGCAATAAAGACGACTGTATTCTTTTACGATACGAAATAATAATTTTGCCTTATAATGCTTTCATAATCATTTAAATATCTATACCCCAAATATGGAGAAAGTCATGTGTTGGTCACATCAGATTTATTTAATGAGTAAACATTTTCTATCTTGCGTTTATCATTTTCTATCCAAGTTTCGCAATTATGTGCGTTTTTTCTAATAGATTCGAATTAATTTTTAATTACTTCAAATGACATTTAAACGTGAACTAATATCTGATTAAATTAAAAACTTTCTAAAAATAATTTTTAAGTTAATTACGGGTCGTGGGTGCACATGAACAATTCGAGGGCCCTCAAACGGTGTAATTCAAATTCTATAACGCAAGCGTTTTTACAGGCGATAAATGTGCGCGGTCGAATATTTTGATATATCCTAAACTCTGTTTCATGAAAATAATAAATACAATCTCATTTGTAGAAAAATATCGGCAATATTTATTAGTCCTAAAGATTATTTTTAGCAATTCCTTTCCATTACGATCCAATAACTAACATCACAATGAAAAGTGCGATCATCGCACATTGTCACCAAGTTCACCCCCACGAATACTTTCTAAAATTTATTGCTCCCATTCAATTCCTCGATATCACATCCTCTTTAAAATTTTACATTTTGCGATTTTAGGTCAGCGTATTTCAATCTAAGATATCAATAATTAAATGCGGGCTTAATCTATATCGACTAAAAAATAGCGGTGTTAAATTAGTATTCATTTTTGACGAAATCGTAAGAATTCGAAAGTAGAGCATTTTTACGAACGCCGATAAGGTTCCGAAAACATATTTGTGCGGAAAAATAGAAGTACAAATACGACGAGTTACTTTTTAAGTGCTAGTAACAATAATGTTGTCTGAAGTAGCGAAGTGATAAGGGAACAAGTACCTGTTATCTTACCTCCACTTGAGTAGTCTAGAGCTCCTCCGAGAAGGAAACATATGAACTGTTTTTGTCTGGCCGTCCACACACACATGTACGATAACTAAGAACGGTGAAGAGAGTCGCGTCGGCTGGTTACGTAGCGGATAACAGCGCTCGATCCTTCCCCTTCCTCCTCCCTCTTTAACTCTCCTATCTTCCCTTAAAAAATTATGCAAAATCGTATCGCGACACACAAGATTTCTGCCACTAAATTACGAACTCCGATTGGGATTACGGTGACAGTGAATAAAGGCACCTTTCGATAATACATAAATATGTAGTTTTCTATGCCAGTTAGAAAGACACAAACATGTCTGAACTCAAAAGGTACCCAACATTTTCTGAGATTCACATCGGAAACGCAAGATGAAACGGATATCAGAACACTTGGACGAGATATATTATTATTAGTCGTCAATGGTTATCAATCATTATACTGGCCTGACTGACTTGGAAATATACACATATGGACACCGGACACCTACTTATTCATATTACCCGAGAAATGCTTAAAAGAAAAATAAAATACCGCCAAAGTCATGCAGTAATTCATATTGATATTGTATGGGCGGTTATAAAATTACTTTCCCAAATACTTGAGGTATTTTATGTAAAAATTTCTATCGCACGAGTAAGAACAAATAACCTACAGTTCACAGAATAGTGAGTGGAAGAGAGAAGATCCTGAAAAGATCACCATCCTCTAAAAGATAACCTATCCTAACCCCAATTCATGAGATAAATTAGACTATTTATTAAAAATTATACACTATTCTTGCTACGTAGACTTCAATTATTTCCACAAGACATCCTACTCCAACAAACAAAGGATGATGACCGCGGTTCTCAAGACAATACCTTCTTTCTCTGCAATCCTCTGTACTTAGTGATAGTGAGAGTAGTTTTTTACACTTTTATTTTTTGAAAATCTTTCCTTTAAGATGCTTAGATGATGAAGATGCGCGTTCATCGCCCTAGAATGACTCTTCATCCATATATTTCCTCTTTATTCCCATTACGCGATTAGTACTACCCGAAAGAGAGAGAGAGATTATAGGAGAGGAAGAGAAAGATCCTATGTGGCCCTTAACAGCGATCCTCCAGTTATGTTCCGCTATATCTTCACAATCTCTCTCACCTCCCGCCAATACTTCTCTTGACTTCCACCCAGCAGTCCCCCTATCCCTTCTTTCCCATCTCCCCTTCTCTCTCACTCCTCCGACCCTCTCCCCCTCTCCTCTTAAGCATCAGAATCCATCCTCCACTTTCTCACCTCCCACCCACACACCCTCTTTCAACCGCTATCAGCATGTCGGCGTCAAATCTTGTGTTCGAAATTCAATTAAAGTTCAACCTCCTCTGCCAACCGTCCCCCCTTTCCCCCCTCCCCTCCCCCTCTACTTTTCATCCTCTCCCTCTCTTCTCCTTTAGAAGATATTTAATATTCTTCTTTGATTCCATTGTTATCGCCTTGCTTTTCTCTCTTTCTCTTCATCTTCCTATACGCCTTTCTTAAACACCTTGATTACGCCTTTTCCGACTCAGAAAAGAACTCATTCTTCGAATATCTTCGCACCTCTTCGCCGATATGCTCCTCTCTTTTCTCCTTTAACATCGATTCTCCTCCTCCTATATTTCTGGCCTTAAACACGTCAACCCTCCCGCCGGGCCTTCTTGTTTCTCTCTCTTTCCGAGTTTTCTATTTCCAGTCTTCCTCTCTTCTCCATCTCTCCCTTTCATCGAACTAGCCTTTTTTTACTCCACGCCATCTACTTCGTCCCCTCTCTCTCTCATCTTATTTCTCCAGGCGCCAATCTGGGCGACCGCTTCCATAGACCACTCATATTCTTCTTCCAATTCTTCTCTTTCCGATACTTCCTCCTCTTCTTCCCTCTCCCCCGTATCTCCTTACTCCGTCGCCTACCTCATCTCTTCTCCCTCTCTCTCCCCCATCGTCCTCCTTTCCATTCTCCCAACCTCGCCCCCCAACGGAGACTGAGAGTCCCTCGGAGCTCTAAGAGATGTACATCCCTATCAACTCCTCATCTCTTTTTCTCTCCTCTCCCACCACTTCCTCCCCTATCGCCTCCTCTTACTCCGGCATTCCTTATCTTCCTCATTCTCCCTTTCAAAACACAACACTCCTTTCCCTCTGTTCTCTTACCCTTCCTCCCCTTCCATTTCTTTAACTCTCTCTCTCTCTTCTTTTCATTCTTTCGTTATCCAACTTCCATGCATAGATATTTCCACCCGTTCTCGTTTCCTCTTCTTTCCATTCCCACCTCCAATAAACGAAGCGACACCCACCCCTCCTTAAACCCTCCCTGTATCCCTTATTTACCATTCCCTAGCCCATCCCACTCTGCCTCTCTCACTCGCCGAAGGACCCTTGACGCCCCAATCCTCACCGCTGCCGTGTCCTGCTGGTATCGGTTCCTTTGGATTCGTTCCCTAGAGGATTTGTAGATATCTTTTCTGTTAAAGCTTCTCTTCCCTCCCCCTCTCCCTAAATCCTCCCTCTTTCCCCTTTTTCCGAGGATTACTAATGGATTGTTACGACGATTACAATTCATTAATCAACTTATGATTTGACGGGCGGCGATCGCGATTCATGAGCGCGAGAAATGAAAACGATCCATCGCGGCCGCATATTTTTCAATCCCCCATTATTCCCGGAATACGCTGATATTTTCGCTACCCCGATTAATCCCTGCCTGCGATGCGATAAAAAAAAGGTCGAGAGTATTTAACTTTTGTGGATAGTGTTTCATTAAGCGGTCACGATTCCATGGCATTAAATACACGCTTTGACGAAATGAAAAAAGAAAGCTTTCGTTTGATTTATTCCTTGATGAAACTACAAATTTTTCTTAATTGGCAATTAAACACCAATTCGTCCGAGTTCAGGATTTAAAAAAAAAACTATATGCAAATCCGCAAAAGTAAGATTAAAATAGGGAGGTATTATCTGGATTTCTGAAAGTAATTCCGTGAATAAAGTGACAAAAAATCGCGTCACGAAGAGGATATTATTGCCTAGCCGACCGAATGAAAGCTTATCGGAAGGAAATTATTATATTTTTCTGGTGTTGGGAAACGAAATATTTACGGGCGTGTAACTGGATGAACCCTCATAAACATAATCATAAATGACGCAGGAACGACGACGGTGACTGGAAATAAACTCGACGTATATGTATTTGTTAAAACATAAGCAAACTGTCGGTGCATTGTTCAAATTTACACCGAAAATAAATATGAAAAAATCCATTAAATATATGAATTTGATATTCATATTTTCTTTCGAATCATTCTCTTTCAACGCAGGTTTTATAGCTGTAAGAACACCGATTACACAGTCAACAAAGTGTGATTCCAAAGGATACGCTAATTATTATATTATCAAGTGCATTTTTCGGGGACAATCGGAAACCGCGATTGGATAGCAATTTCTTCAAGTGGCAAGACATTTAGGAAAAGTTTCGCACTCCGCATCCGCTTCCATCTACCAAATTGGCAAATTGCTGGATAATAATCAGATAGAAATAGATTGTTTACCTTGCGAAAGTAAGCCGCTAAGTTATTTATACGTAAGTACACGAACTTAATTCCAGGAGAAACGCAAAAAGCGACAATGAAAAAATGCCAGCTAACGACCAGTCAGGTCCGAGACAAGCCTACACAGTATGTAATTGAACGCAAACTCCAAACCAATAAAACCTTAATGTAAGACCTCATACAAGAAGTAAAGAGGGAGGAAAATATCAAGAGAATGATCTTTCGAAGCGAGCGATAAATTTCCAATGTATCGCTTCTCATATTATTACTTCTCCCATCTGATTCCGTTCCATTAAACGGCTCTAAAATAAAAATAAACAAATAAACGCGGCAAGCGCGAACCGACTATATCCCCATTGCGATAAAATTAATGAACCCCCGAGCCAGGGAGAGCGAGATAAATAACAACAATAATGAAAATGATTTTTAAAAAACGAAAAATCGCGGAGAATGGAGATTACGATTCGAGATTTAACCAAAGGAGAAAGAACGGTCAGTGGAGCGCTCCCTACCTCTTATAAACGCATTCACCATTTGTTTATCTTAAAACATGAGACCACACACACAGGAGTAATTACTGGCGCTAAATATACTAATTACGCGATTATCGGGAGGCTGGTTTTTTTTAATCGCTTTCGTTTCTTTATTTTTCCCCCGTCGTTTTTCGCATCGCCTCCGATTCTCCTCTTTGATAAATAAAAGAGAGAGAGAAAGAGGAGAGAGAGGCGATCGAGGAAGCTGGGACGAGTTATATAGAGGAGTCGTAGAGTGGAGGGAGAGAGGGAGGAAGAGATGCAAGGGAGAGGAGAATGGAGGGCGAGATGAGAGCATGATACGAGATCCGTACGAAGTGAGGGAGGGG
Organism: Uropetala carovei; assembly: GCA_036926305.1. Classification (NCBI taxonomy): domain Eukaryota; kingdom Metazoa; phylum Arthropoda; class Insecta; order Odonata; family Petaluridae; genus Uropetala; species Uropetala carovei. Next base: position 2,388,845 of record JAXCHB010000241.1, read on the forward strand.
CGGCATAGAGAGAGAGAGAGAATAAAACGAGCAGATCCACACATACTCTCTTCCCCAGCTCTACTCCTCTTTCCACCCCTCCTTTCTCCACCCTCCCATCCTTTCTCCTCCCCCGTTCTTATTCCTTCCTCCCCCCCTCCTCTTCGCGAGTAGAGAGGAGGGAGAGATTTTTAATTTCCCAAACGCCCGTGAAACCTTTTTTTTTTAACAAAATTCATTTTTATTGCATGGGTGTGTCCCCTTAGCCGCTTGCCTCTTATCTGATTCCCGGACTACTACTCCTCCTCCTCCCTTCAACCCCCCCCCCCTTTCTCTCCCTCACTCCCCCTCGCCAACTCCCTAATTTATATTAATAATTACTGTTTATTTTAAAAAAATTCCTTTTCTCTACGTGCCACTCGTCCTACTACCCAGACCACACCCCTCTGTAACCTATCCCATCTTCCCTCCCCCCTTCTCGAGCATTTTTTTCCGTAATCTAAATCCGCTTGGCGCCATTTCCACTTTCATTACGTCTTCCTCGCCGTGTTTTTTCGTAATATTCTCACCTCATTCTCCCCCCCCCCCCCCCCCCATCGCGACCCCTTCCCCCCAACGCACTTCCCCTATGGTAACAGCGATACATTTCCTTCTTTTTTTTCAAATTCCAGTCTCAGATTATTTCTTATTATTATTTTTCCGCTTTTTAACTTCTGAAACGAGGATGGGCTCTCTTACTTAGACCACCGAAAATTAAATCACGCTGTGTTAAATATGCCCGTCCGATATCTATTAACGGCGTCTGCGCGTTTGAAAATTAAGCGTCATTTTTGAGAAAGGAAATAAATAAGAAATATGAAGCAAGTAAATAGATAAGGAATGTTTCCTAATTATCATGTTACTTCAGCAATCATTTCCTTTTTGTTAACTCCATTCTCAACTCATTTTTATTTTATTGTTATTTTTAGGATAACTTTAAAAAGGCTCTTTAAGGCATAATATAAAATAAAAATGCGTTAAAAATGCTCGTTCTACCTTTTCTCATTTCACATCGACGGCAATATTGTAAATATTAAGTTAAAGCAAGGACAAACCAGAAACACAAGGAAAGAACTGGCAATTAGACATCAAAATACTATATATATTAAATACACAGAATACATTAAATTTATTTCCATTCCATTTTCACCAGACTTAATTTGGAATAGAAACAGAAATGTTTACTAGAGGGGCAGAACTAAGTGCCGAAAAATCATTTTCAGAAGTCAAGTAAAACAAGAGTAACCTGACATAATAAAACCACAATTGTGGACCTAAACAGGGTGCCTTAACGATTCGCTTCCAAAATACTCTCTTTAAATCATTAATGCGAATGGGCTGGGGGTGCTATAAATTTGGACGGCAATATACGAGATTAAAAAAGCGAAGAAAACTGATATCGGTTCTTATTTATAGCGAACGGAAAAGGCTGTTTAAAGTCAGTAACATTAGCACGCGGCGATATTTAATTTATCCTAATCAAGGTCGTCAAACATTTAATACGCTTTGATAGAAAACACGAAAGCATTTCTGACCTCTACTCGAATTCCAAACGGCGTTCCGGCATTTGGATCTAAAAACGATCTCAAAGAAAGGATATTTGACACAGCATTTATAATGAGGCTGATCAAAAATGAAACTTCTACACAAAAACTTTAATAGAAAAACGGAAATGATTTAATTTGTCACACGTTATACGATTTTACAATACGATGATACAGCAATCTAGGAAGTCGGTCGACTCTTCTACAGGTATGATCACATTGGTAATTGTACATGGTTCGGCAGGTCTCATGCGAGGTCGCGAGTACACCGGGAGGCCAAATATGAGTTTCCTAGCGATTCATTGGCAAATTATTCGTGAGAATCACGACAAAACAATTTCTTAGTGCAAACACTTCACCAGAAAAGGTTTAAGGCCAAAATTTTCATTGAAAAGTGGGAAATTGTTTGTTAAACTTCACGGATCGCTTAATCTTCGCATCTTTGTAGGCCATAAGTGCCTCGTAAACTCTAAGCTGCTGGCCACACGTTATTTAACCTGTGGCGAAAAGAAAAAATAGAATCTCGAACCAAAGCACATTACCGTTTTCTTCTTCAAGACATTAATTCGATAGCCTAAACTACTTCTTGCACCTCCAATCTTTTATTTTGAAACTCTCCAATATTACTCAGATGCAATTCTCTTACGATTTTGGACATGAATATCCCACCAGTTTAATACACATTTATCCCCAATAAATTTCACTTCACTGAGAAAATTCAAATTCTCAACGAAAAAAAAACTGACACGAACGAATCCTCGTGAAATTAAAAGGAAACAAAGATCACGATTCATCCAAAACGACTAAAACCCTTCCATCGCTTACAATCGATAGTCTCCGACCATTTTCACCCCCCCGCGAGATAACTCATCCTCAATCACTTCAGGTCATTTCCTACAACACGAAGGAGTGGGAGAGAACGTAAAATGGGATAGCGAGGCAGGGATGGGGGGTGCTGCTTCCTTCCTCTGTCGAATCGGAATCCTGCATTAGGAATGTATCGGAACTTTCACAGTGGGTGGGCCAACACGGCTCACCCGGCATCCACCTCACCTCGCCTTCACCCCATGCTGGACTTCCCTCCCTCCCTGACCTCCGCACCCTTTCCACCCGCCTACTCCTCCTTCCGCCCCACCCCCGTTCCCATCATCCACTCCTTCCGACCTCCCTTTCTTCTACGGGGGCCACCCGAGATCCCGTGATGGATGGATTGCCGGAATGAAGGTGGTAGCGCGGGAGGGTAGTAGTCTGAGAGGAAGGAAAGCGAGAGAGTACGGTGAGGGCGAGGACAAGAGGGTGAAGCGAGACAGGAAGTGAATAGAAAAAAGAGATTTGATGGTGCAATCGCGAAGGAAAAAGATTAAACAAAATGGCTGATAAGATAGTGTTAAAGATGGAAGAGAGAAAATAAATGAAATATTGGTGGAAATAAAGCAGGAAAGAAAATATAGGTTCTTTATAATTAGCCTATATGCAGGAATGAGAGCACGAAAGTGAAATAATAAAACATTAGTATTTTGGCAAAGGAGAATGTGTTAAATAAATCGGGAATGAAGAATTTAAAAAGACAAAACAAACATAGAGATATTCCTAACGAAAAGTGATTGGATTGGACAAACAAGAATTAACGTAAGAAGGCACCAATGCAACGTTTTCAAAAACTAAAATTTCTGCAAGACATAATAGCATAATTAGCTGTCGGAAATAGCAAGAGAAAAATATGCCTCCAGGCGCAAGAATAATTAAATTTTGTTATTATTGAATTACTTAAAACCGTAAAAACACCTTACTAATGTTACATCGTTTCTCATTTTCTGAGACTATATATAACTTGTAGTAGGCTCACTTAGATGCGTATGACCACCCCCTCAAATTTCCAAAACCATCATGAAAAAATTCCCATTTTACGTAATGACCACGTCGACGCATATCGAATCCCACAGTCTAACGACTCAACGTCGACACATGTAACGCATCCTTAAAGGAGTACAAGACGGATTAAATTGAATAAGATGCTACTTTGTGATGAGCTATGTCAACGGAATAAATATTTCTTTATAATTTCCCCTAATAAAGCATTTTTTAAAATAAAGTGTCAATCACAAAGTAAACAAATTTATTCCGTCAAGCAAAAGGCTCCCGAAGAAAATATGAAAGCAAGCCCATTCCGCCGCAGTTTCATTTTACTAGTTTCGAACAAAACTGTTTAATAAGTAATAGCAGTTCTATCGTGATCGAGCACTTCCCACATCCTCCTCTCCTCTTGCCCAGAATACACATATCTAAATACTAAAAAAATCGGTACAACATAACTACATTGTACAAACTTTCACATATACTAATGTGTCGTTTAGTTATCTTTAGAAAATGAAAATCGTATCAGCCGGTTTTTAGAAAATCCAATTTTTCTTAAAGTTGCCGAAAAATAAACTAGCCTTATATTCATTCACTAAGAAATATGAAATACGTAGTATTATTGCAAACGTATACTCAAGTATCGGTACGAAATTTTATCAAATTATTGTTAAAGTTGCCTAGAATAAACTAGCCTTATATTCATTTTTTGAGAAATATGAACTATATGGTATTATTGAAGACAAACTCAACTAACTGTATGAAAAATCGTTAGAGCCGTTTTTGAGAAAACGAAATTGTTGTTAAAAATTCGTAGAATAAACTTCCCTTAATTATTGAGCAATGTCAACCATTTATTCATAACTTCTATTCTGTATGATAAAATGCCTAAGTACGAGATTTCATTCATTTTCGCTCTACCGTTTAGGCCCTAGAGCCAGTAACAGACAGACTGACGGCATTGCGAATACCACTTTTTCGGACTCAGGTACACCTAAAACGTATGTTTCCATCAAAATCTCGAAGTCGAATTTTTTCGCGATAACAATACTTGCTCAATATACTTCGTATATGAGAAAGTAAAAAACGGGAGCGACTCGACAATTTTCGAGACGGTCCTGACGCATCATCCTTCGTCCATTATTATGAAACGTGCGAAAGGAATCGCTCGCAGAGATCTCTATTCCCTAGCACCACGAGAGAGAAAGAGAGGGGGGGGGGGGGGTGGAGAGACGGACGGGGAAAAGCTTGGAAGAGACGTTTCGATATTTATGAATAATGACCTTCGAAAAGGGTTACTCGGCGGAGATTCAAACGGCACGCACGGATCGCCTTTCGGGTAATCTGAAGAGAGAGAGAATAGGTTTGAATAGGAAAAAGGATTAGTAATACCAGGGGAGAAAAGATAGGAAATCCGCAATAGAGCTACGACTGGAAAAGTAGAATCTTGGAAGGAAGAAAAAGTAAAATGATGCAGAATAGAAAAATATAAAATGTATTTCACGGAATATAAATATCCGAAAAAAAGTGGGAGAATAGAGTAAAGGTAATGAATGTAAGATGAATGATTCTAAAAAAACGAAGGTACTTTTTCACAAAACGAGACAAAAAATAAAAACCGTGCGATCTTAAAGATACGAATATACCGCTAAACAAAATCCATCAGTCTCATAAATAGGAAGAATGGTAGCGTAGAAAAATGGAGCACAAATGGAAACTCTTCAAAAAATTCAGTATCTAAGACTTCGTTGAGGATGTGCGCGTCATAGTCGTTCCTAATTTTCCTAATCAGCATAGGGATAGCCAGTTCAGAAGAAAATAAGTATAAATAATTGCTATAAACGACAGGTACTGATTATTCCTATTCTCCAATAGGATTAAACGGGGGTAACGACGTTTATAAAAATGAAGACATGGTGCAATGGCACTCTCTCCAAGACGCTTCTGGCGATTTGCAGGGTAAAAATGCAAATTCAGAGATATATTAACGATAATGGACGTACGAGTATAGTAGAAGAATTCTAGCGGTATTACATCCAGGAAGATGGTTTGGAGCGAGTCATAAGGTAGAGTGGGAATAAAGGAAGTCGAGAGAGATGAGGAAAAGGTGTCCGGCTTAAACCCAAAGCATCGCAGCTTCCGGCAGAGGGGTGAAAGAGCAGGGATGGGCTGGGAGAAAATGGGAACGTGGGTATAAGGGAGGGATAGAATGGAAGGCGCCGGGGAGGAGGGGAAAGGGCAGGAGGGAAGTGAGGACAAGGAATGGGAAGAGTGGTTAAAAGGGGAGACTAAAGGGAGTACGCGTGGACGGCATAAACAATACGGAGAAGGTCCGAAAGGGATGATTCGTGAGAGGAAATGGATGAGAAATGAAGTCGGAGAGGTGATGAAGGTTTTCGGGAGATGTGGGGAGAGGGGGGAGGGGGGAGGAGAAGAAAGAGGACGGGTGGAGAGGAGGGGTAGGTGCGCACGTGTTGGAGATTGTGTGATGATGGTAGGAAATGGACGGTAGAGAGAGAGATGGTGAGAGAGGATGTGAGGGGAGAGGAGGAAAAGAGGGATGAGTAGGTTAAGAGTACACCTAAGGGTACGGATAGGATATGGACAAAAGGCAACGAGACCAGAAAATAGTCTCGAGGGGATTAGATTAACTAATATTATGAAGATGAAAATATTTACTTTGAAAAATATCAGGACCTACTCGCTGTTTTTATGTGATAATAAAATGAGGGCATTTAGAAAATGTCTACGAATTTTAAGGGATGACTGATGTTTTATTCCAAAGATATCTTTCAAAAAAATACATTCTTTGAATGCATCCGTTGAAATCTATGGGATGGGACGCACGCTAAAAGGATAGATAATAAAATAATGTAATCATTATTGGACTTTAATCTCGGGATTAAAACCTTTGCCAATGTTCTGAGAGACTAATTAATATCTTCTGGGTTACTTCCTAAGTAAGTCTAATGGCCTAGCATATAACAATAAATTACTGAATATAAATTATATACTTTGATAGCCTGCAGCAAAGTTGAAATATACCGTCGTCAGAGTTTCCATCAGTGAAATTCAAAGCATAAAACGTAATGCAGTGCACAGTCAAAAAATCACAGTAAATCGTGCGAAAAACTCCCAGAAGACGTAACCATAAAATCATAATCCTTCACAACCGAACGTAAAATAAAACAAAGACAATAAAGAACTCAAGAACCTCGGAGTAATAATTTCCAACATATAACACAGTAGCTTATACTCCTAAGGAGAACTGAGAATCTGACCAAGGCGGCGGAATTTCGAGAAGATAAAGTAGCGAGGTGTGGATGAAAGGGGAGAGAGAGAGAGGAACGGATAAAAGGAGTTACTTGTTAGATTCCATCCGGGCGGCAACGAAGAGACAGAAAGAGAGAGAGCGAACGAGGAAAAGCTCAAAAGGCGTGGAAAGGGCACGAAAGCATGAAAGGGAGGAAGGGGAAAAGGTGGATGAGGTGACGGGGAAAGGAGATACAGGCTAAGATACAGAAGAATGAAGAGGAGTAGGTTGTGGGAGCTGGATACCAAAACTGGAGAGCGGAAGATCACGAGGAGGACAAGGAAATGCGACGACACCCATTCCATGCGAAATCTCCCGGCATTCCGCCCATCCGACCCTCTCATCCTCCCACTTCCCCTCCACCATCTCTCTCTCTCTACTTCGTCCACTTACACAACCACCTCCTCCTCCTCTCTCTCGCCCCCTTCCTTTCTCAAGCCTCCACCAAAGACCCCGCACCTTTGCCTAAATATCCTACACTCTTAACACGCCCATCCTCCTCTTAACCCAGACACCCCGCACGCCCTGCAAACTTAAAACCCCTTACGGTCCCGCCACCCGCTCCATCTGTGTCATGGCGGCCCCTGCACGAACGAACAGGAGCATCAATATGAAGGGCATCGGAGTGGAAGTAACGTCTGCGTGGGGACTGGAGAGGGGGGAAAAGAGAGTGGGGGAGGGAGGAATGAGGAAAGTAAGGATTGGGGGGAGAGGAAGGAGGAGAGGGGAAATGGAACGGACTGTCGTACCAGATCGCCCATCTTCCTTCGCCTCCTCTCTCTTCCTATTCTTCCTCCATCTTCCTTCTCTCTCTCTGTCTTTATCCCCTCCCACACCTCTCACAACCCACCCTCTCCATTTTCCAAAGAGCCGTAAGGGGATCCGAGGGAAAATAACCGAATATACCCCCAAATGATGGAGGCACGCGCGCAGTCTCCAAGGACGTGATTTCGCGTTGGTCAAAGACCGAATGTGTATGTATGTGGTGGCTCTTCTAAACCATTCATCATCGTGCTCCGTCGCTCTCTGATAAAGAAAGATTGGACTTAATTGTCATTCCACGACAGGAAAAGGTCTCATTGATGCTTCGCATCGCGTTTGTGAATTATAAGAACAAAATTATTTTCATTGATTTTTAAAAGTACGATGTAATTAATTAAACCGAATTGTATATTACCTGAGTAGAAAGAGAGAATGATTAAGGACGCGTTAGAAGGGAAAACGAAAGAAGAAAATTATTTCAGATCCTAGATGACTTTAAGGGTAAAGTAGATTGCGAAAAAAAGAAGTATGCGGATAACCAGTTTAAACCGATAGTAATCACGGAGAGACAGACTACCTATTTATGGTGATGATAATTAAATGCCAGATCAATTTTCTGGTTTAAATGTTTTTTATTTATTAGTAAATAATCAGCGCGTTGAATTTTTTTAATAAGAGCTTAAGTATCGAAGTTGAAAAATTAAGTACTCGTAACTGTCGTATATATCTCCAACGGTCATCATAACAAGTACTTAATTATTCAAATTTTTATACTTTTTATACTATGATTACTCTAGGACATGTTTTCAGACATACGACGAGCTCTATCCTCTATCTACTGAAATAATCAGTGTACTGAGGCAATGTACAGTATAAGGATTCTCTAAACAAAATTTATCCTTTTATCAATTTATCGGCTTAACATTTCTGAAAAGGGCACATTTTGATTCGGCCACAGAATGAAGTTTCCAAAATTTCTTTTGTAGTCGAATTTTGTTTATAAAACAATATCGTCATCTACGACATTGTAGGTATCGTACATCATTTCTGTAATCTCCCCTGAAAATCAAATCATCGAACAAAAACAAATTCATAAAGCCTTCCTCCTTTCCAATAATATCAAGCTATCGCACTATTATCACCGTTATATCATCTCGATAACACAACAACCATAATATAACGATTGTTTGCAACATCCTTCCGCTTCGTTCAATAAAGGTAGAGGCCTTTCGCCGATCAAAAAAAATTCCAAAAAGAAAACAGCATAACATTTCACGCGGCGTTTCACATAAAACATGTTTCACCGGGCGCCTAGCTCCATAATTCCTCGAAATATCGCAGCTCGCAAAAAATTTTTTTTTAAAGCGACCGAAATCTTTTATCAATCCCTGTCTTACAATCTTTCTTTCCCCGTATAATTTATTCCGCCGGAGATTTACCGAGCGTCCCGGCGATATTTTTTTCCATAATATTTCTTTAATCTTTTTAAAAACGCAAATGACTTTTCCTCCCCTTATCTCTTATCCGCGCGAAAAAATCTCTCCCTCCCTCTTCCCCTCCCTTCCCCACCCCTCTATCCCCCCTCTCTTTCCCTCCCCTCTACCCCCCTCCCTCCCATCCCTCCGACACGGCAACCGCGCCATCTACATTTTTTTCTCCGAAACTTCTCTTCCATTAATTTCCTCTAAATAATCCCTCCCTGTCTTTCGAATCTCATATACCTCTCCCTCGTGCGTCCATTTTCCATTTCTTTCCCATAAAAGGGACGATTCGCCCGACGGGCACACCCCAATACTGTCCCAAAACCTTCTCCCACCCTTCCTCACCCCTACCCTGAAAAAAAAGCTGATCCCATCTTATCCATCTCCGCAATCCATCCCTCCCGTCCCTTAACCCTTCTCCCTACCCACACCAACCCCCTCGCAACCCTTTTTCCCACCCTCTTCCCCTACCTAATCACTATCTCGGACTCACAACCAACCCACCAAAAACCATCCTTCAACCTCATACCATCAATTCCACCATCTCCCGTCCTTTCTCCCCCTACCTCCGAGTTCCCCCGCTAGCCCCCTTCCCATACCTCACGTCGCTCACGCCTCCTCTTTCCTCCCACCCTTCCTCGAACACCTCCCACAGAACCCTCCTCTCTCTCTCCCCATATCCTTCCTAACCCCCCTCCTCCTCACCCTCCCCCCCCCCCCACCGAACAAAACCTATCCATCTACGACGTCCATTTCCACCCTCGCTACAGACGCGGCTTCTCTCCCTCATATCTCTCCCTCTCTCTCTCTCGACATTCTTACCCAAAAATATTCGCACCTACCGATTATTTTATGTCACCGAGAACAAAGAACAAGTCTTCGTATTTGCGACAGCCTCTCGCACGTAAATCCTGAACTTCGGTTCTTCTTAGTGGAATAAAGATGCGGGATGACCCTAGTTCGGAAAGAAAGGACGACAGAGAGAGAAGTTTGGGTGGGTACGAGGAGCAACTCCTCTCTTGTCCATAACATCGTTTGGTGACACCGACAAAGTTTGTGGGACGCGAGAGGGAGGAACTTCGACATCCACCGTCCCCCTCTCCCCCAAAAGTTGAAGGGTGGTTATCGGAATACGTGAGACTCGGTTTCGTGGCACGTGTCTCGAATTACTCTTCCTAGTATCATGTTCGAATCCCTTGAAGGATGTTCCCGCTGACTCGGCTGAAGTTGACGTTTTCCTTTCCGTGTGAGAAGAATGATCGACTGCCTTTAAACTTCCATCCCTCTTCGAATGCACGTCTCCAATGATGAAAGAAATGCAAACTTCAACGTCCGACGGTTAAAAAATGCGAGAAAAAATTTGCAGAATAATTTGCGTTTTCGCCAAAACATTTTCAACGTTAGCGTTGCTATTAAAATAGAAATCAAAATTTGAAATACCGTTCTTATAGGAAATAGTATTTTAGTTGAGATGAAGACGATACGATCAAATCCAACTTACACTATTTTATTCGACTAAATATTCACAAATTATCTTCACATCAATCCTGTAGGTGGCCAGGATCTTTTTTTATACGAACACGTTATTTTTTTCACCTTATATATAGTAGTCACATTGCTTTATTTTCATCTTACATATTGTAGTCACATTGCTTTAATAAATTCCGACGCATAATTTGGAGAAAAGGTTTTGGAAAGTCTTGTGATTGGTAAAGGAGTTACGGAAGTATTCTAAATTAGGTAAGCAGCAATTGCAAAAAAAAATCTTCCTCCAACAAAATTCACGATTGAGAGGATAAAAGGTACGCTTATGAACTGCAATTCTTATTATGATCCACCTGCATCGAAACAAAAAAAAATACCAGCCTAGCGCAAAAAATACCCCAGCACCAGCAATAAAAATTCGTTAAAGTGCAATAAAAACGGCACATCGCGCTGTTTTTTTTTTCAAGAGAGCCAAGATCCGAGAGTAAAAGAACCGAAAACTGAGCCGCGCCGCGTTCGAAAGATAAACCGTCTATTTGACTGGAGATCTCGATACCCTGATACCAACAAATGTTTTGGAACGGACGCGTGAGGAGGAAGAACAGGAAGATGAGAAGTGGAGTGGAAGGACAGCGAGAGACAGTTGGGACAAGGGAAGAGAAGGGAGGAAGGAAGAGAGAGAGAGAAAGACAGAGATAGGATTTAATATATACATTGCGAGGTCCCCGGAGCTAAAACTTCATTTCCTGTGTCAATGTATGTGGACTACCAAGAGAAGGGCGCGGGGAGGTGCAAAGGGAACAGGGTGTAGAGAGGGAGACTAAGAGGAGGAAAAAGGAGAGAGAGAGAGGGTGGGAGGGATTTGAAAAGGGGACGAGTGGAGGAGGAAGGCGAGGAGATGAGGGCATGAGTAGACAAAAGGGGGATGATGAATGGAGAAGGGAGATGGAGCGATGGGGGAGGAGAAGGAACGCCGGAGGAAATAAATTTCCCGCTGGATAAAGGATTATAACGGACCACGGAAGAGTAGGGAACGCGCTCCTAAGCTCTCTTAAGGATGAGAAAGATGTTCGATTCAATGATGGGGGACGATAATTTATTAATTTGCGATGTTTCTTCGTGGCGATAACATTTTCAACCCTTTTACGAAAGAATGTCAGCGAGGATCTCGAGTTTTGGAAGTTAGAAGGTAGTGTGTGCATAAAGGGTAGTATTAACATTTCTAATTTCAAAAGAAACCCGAGTAGAATCAACGTTATTCTTTAGAAATCTTAATGGTCAATTTTTCCTTTCCATGAAAATTCAAACTGTTTATGGTGGGGGGGGGGGGGGGGGGGGAGGGGGGCTTATAAGCTGTAATAAGATTAATAGGTGCACCTCCTTAGACTATAAGAAATCTCGATATATCCTACCCGCGTCATACAAGGCACCGTCAATCCATAATCCTTCCAAACTCGAGGCATCCGAATTAAGTAAAAACTAACACACCCAAAGTGCCATCAACGAAACTCACCAAAACAAACCCCGTCGGCCATTTGCGGACGATATCCCATAACCCAGCTTCCATCAATAAGGTTTCGTGGAATGTTCACAAGCGACCAAAACCAGACATATCTCACCATTACTCTAAAAACTTTCTCCCTCTCCATCACTCCTTTTAAGGTCAAAACCCCCTTGCCCTCTCCTCCTCACCACCCTCCCTTCTAAGACACCTTCACATCATCCATTTGCATTTCCAAAATCTCCGACATCCACCATCTTCCCTCTCGTCCGTCCGTCCCTCTTTGCCTTTCGCCCGCTCCACCGCAAACCTAGCCTCGGGACTAACACACACACACACGAACAAAACTCCCCACTATTTATTTTAACCTCCCTCCCTCCCTCTCTCTCTCTCGCTCCCTCTCTCTACCACCCCCACTCGATCCCCTCCCACCGCCCCCTCGCGGCCCCACTTCATAACCGATTCGAGACGCGACCTGGGTCCAATACTACTACTTTGGGTCTTCCGGGCCATCCTCTTCCGCCCTCTCCGGCACCCCCTACTTTCAAAAACCCCCCCACTTTCCGCCCCACCTAGAGAGAGAGAGAGAGAGAGAAAAAGGAAGAGAGAGACCGTCTCTGAAGGCAAACCCTCTTTTCGTCTGCTTGCCCCACCCTGCCTCTCTTCCCACATTCTCCCGCAAAACCATATCTCCGCGCCATATCCTGCTTCGTATTCTCGCACGGACTCTCTTTACCTCCTTTGCCTTCCCATCATCCCTCAGTTCCCTCTTCGACCTCATTCTCTCTCTCTCCTTCCCGGAGGTTTCGTGTCGTTTGTAAATTACGAATGGACGGAACGGTGTCGTGCGACCAACGACGCTCTTGATCTCTCGGATCTGTATTCCATTTGCAAGGGAGATTTTTCGGTCGCCCCCCCCTATCGCGAAAATGTGTTTGCGATCACGAGTTATTTTCTTTGTCGGACATTAAGCGGGGTTTATTTTTTGCCCTTTATCCCAGTTCGAGATCGCAAGGGCGCTTATTATTATTACCTTTTTTTTAACTATGCAGTATTTTTTTACACAACGGCTTTTTGTTAAGTAATTACGGAGAAGGTTTTCTCGTTCAAAAAATAACTACCGTATCCACAAATTTTACGCAAGGAAAATCATAAAGTACACGATTTTAATCTTACTGCTTATTTATTTCGCCCGCTACAGCTAGTTAGGAAGCGTACTATCTCTCGATACAGAGATCGCAAAGGTCGATCATTCCGGGTTAGGACATCTATCTCACCGCCAGCGCCGCGCCGTTACGAATATTATTACTCCAATGAAAAGAGAAATAAATAAATAGTCAAGTTTTTCAATTCGAAGTTTAAGGAACAAAAGTGTGAAAACCGTTCGAAATTAAAAATTAAAGATCTAGCGAAGAAATTACCAAAAGACGAAATTCTGAGTATTTCTTGATACTCAGTTATTGCATTTCGTTAGTATAGAGATATAAGAAATTTTCCTTACCTCTGTTCGGTCACTCGAAATAATTATTTTAACAATTTTCAGCAATAAGTGCCACTAAAATGCTTCATTTTAAACGCAGTTAATTGCTCGACAAGATATTTCTCTTCAATAAAAATCAAATTAAAAAGATCTCTTCTTTCGAATATACTACAGTAGAATCGCCAAAATCACCATTTATGACTAATTTTTACCCAAAATACTCAATTTTTTCAACCTTTTTATGGTTATCGTAGAGACGATTTGATTTGAGTCGTAAGGCGAGATCGATTATTCTCTTTAGAAACATTTCGGTTTATTGTCATGAACCACTTTTAAATTTTTAAACTAAAATCCAGCAATCGGTCTTAAATTTTGATGTTTACAAAACCTATGGGAAAACATATGTAAGAAAAACTCAATTTCTGCGACCATTCCAGGAAGGTCTCCAGTTGTTGTACCTGCATCAACAGCTTAAAATACTGATCCCGCACATACCGATGTAAATTGTGAAACGGATGGATATAAAATGAAATAATATACATTTTTTAAAACACAGGTAGAAATATATGCGGGGTGACGTTAAAAAACCTCAAGGCAAACTGCCTTTCAAATAGGCACGTGTTACTCTACGACGTTAACGTTCTCTAGCAAGTTCCACGATTAACAAGTTCGAGAAAACTGCAGCCGGCGAGCGTGATCCTGAAAATCGAACACCATTACTACAAAGGAGAAAAATGCATCCCACGCCTCCCATTTAGGATGCATTTGCGCGCAAACCCTAACGACGAATCCCCCTCCTCCCCTTTTTCAGATTTCGGCGTGATTTACGATCCATCGACTTACCGAAAGCCGTCTCTTGTTTTCGAAGATGGTACTTTGCGAGATCGGAGTGTAGAAAAAAATAAATTCTCTCTCCTGCGATTAAAAAGTTAAGGACCAGTTTAGGGGGTTTCTCATAGCTGGAATAATAAATCCCGTTTTGAAAGGGTCTCGCTCTCCCTTTCTCTTTCTACCTCTCTCTTTCTCTTTGCCCAGTCATCGCTTACGTCCCGATGTGACTGAAACATCGTGTATGCTCCGCGGTCATTTGTTTTTAAGGGACGGGCGAGGGTAAAGAGTGAAAGAGATTCTCCACAATGACCACACCCTTACCGCCATCACGAGTTCTCGTAATGATATACAACGCGCGTTTTTCTTTCATTGGAAGAGAACCTGCATTTCGTATACACCTTATAAAAATTTTGATGAAAGAAAAGGATGAATTAACCGAAAAAGAATCATTCTAGGCGTTTATTCTGCATCGTGAAACGAACCGTTAAAAGATTTGAGACTAGCTAAAAATAATATTAAACAAATAAATAATATTAAACAACGAAGAATCTATCAATTCCGATGCGTTTTTATTCCTTTACTTATTAAATTTCCAAAATCGAAATGAGTTGTTTTTTAAACTAAAATCCAGTGATAAAAGAAAAATTACATACGACGTGCCTTGAACAAAAAGAATCCCGTAAGTGTGAATATAATGCACGTACATTTATGTTTAAAACCTACAAAATGACTTATCTGCCATATATATTAATATAAGATATATGTAGCTAAAACAATTTTAAGTTGGGTTTGTAAAAGTTAATTTACAGCTATATATCCTCTCGCATCTATATTATATATCTGCTATTACATAACAGCTTATATCATATCCGTCAAACATATTACACCTAAAATCTCCTATACTTAATATTATCTTACCCTGAAAACAATTCCTTCGAAACAAACATTTCAACGCATTTTTCCCGTATAACACTTACAATCTCAGCCTACTCAACTTAATTTTTGTGTCAGGAACGAATAGGATTATTTATCTATTAGTAAATTAACTATTTATATTTTTCTTTAACATCTTGGCACGATGGAACAGAATTCAGGCACGAACAATGCCTTAAAACAACAAGAAAATAAATAATGTAGAAGATAGAATTTCTGGGAAAATACACACAAACTCTTGATAGTTATATAACAAATAACAGAAGAAATAATAAAGAGATATATGTCGTAGATGCAGAAAGTGAGATACATAGATAGATAAGAGTCTTTATTCGAGCGAAATATACGATAGAGAGAATAAAAGCGAGTAAGGAAACGATGTGAGGCAAAAACGACGGAGGGGAGTAAGAGGAGACGGAAGAGGAGGGTGAGGGTGGAAACAGCGGTCACATCGAGCGAGGAAATCGTCCGATAGGGGCACTTTTAAATGCCAGACGCACGAGCGATCGTAAAAAAAAGGCAGAGCGGTGAATTCGCAAAGCGCGGTACAGGAAGTCACGTGATTGCTATGAAAAAGCAGGGTGAACAGCAGAGGCAAGGACAAGCGACCACGGGGTGAACGAAAAGTGAGTTGTGAGAGAAGGGAGAGATATCCCAAGATGACATTAAAGAAAGGACGGATTAAAAAAAAAAACGAAGCGTATTTTTTCCAAAATCGCGAGCCAAAAAAATACACAATCGTGTCCAGAGATATCTCCCTCTACACTTCGATTCAGTATGTGATACCAAGACAGCTGTCTGATGGTGAACGATGAATAATTCAAAAATTGCAAGGGAGAGAAAATGATACATTCTAAACTTTACTGTGGTATCGCTCTCGGGTAATTCACCTGCCGGAATGATTTCATCAAGCTACCATGACTCCCCTTTCTCAAATTAGAGCGCTTTTGGAGAGGAAGGACTAAATGGTAAACTTGACCACACCAAATAGCCTTACTCGGGCACAAGGGAGAATTCCCTTACGTAATTTCAAATCGGTGAGATAACTGAGCTTACACTAATAATTCTGTATCTATAATGCTTGTTAAAGCATGCTGCCGGCGATTGAAATACCCCGGTTCGAATCTCGGTCAATTTCATTATTTTTCTCCTTCTCTATCAGAGAATTTAATATCCACGTATGCAGCACTTTTTTATCTGACATCACATCTTGAAATTAATCATATTTTCTTTGATGAAAACATTACTTAGTGTTTTAGCGATTTTTTTAACATTTACATTTGAAATTACGATTAAACTTTTAGGAATTACGAAATAAGTGAGAAATTTTACCGCCAGCGTTATTTTCTTTAAGGTCGCCTCACATTCGGGGCAGACCAATATCTTGAGAGAAAGCAAATGAGGAGGAACAGGAAGTAGATCGACGTCGGGAGATACGGGAAAAGAAAGAGCGAAGAAACGGAGCCGGCGCAAACGGCACTTTAAAAAGGAAAAACAAAGGAAAATTCCTTGGAAGTAAAAAATCATTTTCATATTGCCGTGACCGTTGTTCTATACACCTCTGATAATGCGTATCTCTTACCCGCAATTGCGGCTACCTTTTTCGTACAGATCAGATCGGAAAGGTTCGAGTCCTTTACGAAAAGGTTTGTTTGTCCTGTTTGCCTTCTCTTTTGATGGGTTTCTGATAGTGCTCGCGGAATATTACTACTTCTTGAAAAAACGTAAGAAATTTTAATCTGCCAACATTAATTGCTACCGTCTTGGGAAAATTAATCATCGTGTTTATGCGTTATTAAACTTGTGGTATTGACAAATCAAGCTGTCGCTTCGGCGATCATGCGACGTCACTTCGCTTTGACGTTTCAATTGAATCACGTCGCTAATTGGAACGGATCGGAATGCTTTTGGCTTTTACCCGTTCCAAACAGAAACGCCCAGAATAAGCACGAATTACAATTCACGCGACTTGAAATGCTGTTACGATTTCAACTGACCAAATTACGATTCTTTTGTAATAAACGGTTACGTCTCGAGCATTTATCTAAAGACACAAAAGGAGTAAATTTTAAATTGTCCAATAAAAATTCAATTAAATAAGAAACTTACTTTCACTAAATATTATATCCGCAAAGCATGGAGCCACTTACCTGCAAAAGAAATAAAGAATATATTAATTTTTTAATATACTGAATAACGTGATGATAAAATATTATACTACAATATGAAATAAATATAAATAAATAACACGTTAGATTATATATTGTAATATACGAAATCATTTTTTTTAAGTTGTCACAAACTACAATTAATGAAATAATCTGTTACAAAAATAATCTTACAGGGATTTTTTTTAAATGCGAGGAAAGAAAAATGAGAGGGAATATTTTCAGCCGAGAATAGACAACATTCATAAGAAATTTATGTACCAATAATTAACTAAATATCTTAAATATATACTGCTGCGTACATCATTTCAGAAAGTAAAAATTTTAAATTACATTTTGTTGTAAAGTGTAAATAAAGAATTTGAGCTATGTTTCGAGATGGAAAAAAAGAGCAATGTCTTCGCCAACGTCCATGAGTGACAATGACTTCTTGTTACATTGAGAAACTCAACTTTTAACTTTCTATAGGTTAACAAAACTACAATACTGTAAGGCGTTCCTTCAGAACATATGTATGTCTGCGCTGTCTCTTCATTATGCGAAAGCGAATGGACATTTATCGGAGTTACGGACACTTGAATACAAACCCACTCAAATATCCAATTTTCAATTGTAACAATGTATAAAAATTATCGTAAAAACAATATGGTTATTTAGTAAAAATATATAATTAATAAAATATGCGTTTTGACTAATTTATTTGCGGGTGAAAATAAATACATATCAACTAAAATATGTCACGTCCACCACTGATCCTCTCTACTACATCAAACGCATTTTAGATTGGAAACGCTGATTTTATTATGGCACTGACTCGTGTATGCCTTCTTAGGCAACTATCCCGCTTCTTGTCTCTCTTAAGATAATACTGAGTTTGCATCTGGCTATGTATCCAGGCAGATCGCAAGTGGCGGTTGAAAATTGTGTTCACGTTTTGTTTGGCATCCACAAATTACGATAAACCTGACAATCTCGTGAATTAACCAATAAAATGGGACACTATATTTATAATTATGTGCATTTTTCGCTCCATCTTCGTCCCTCTATTTCACTGCTAAACAAGTATTTCTATTCATCCTCCCTGGTTTCACTTATCCTTGAGCTACATGAAAAGCTCAAACTTTTGCGAAGATAAGTCAAAACTACTAACGTACGGATTCCACATCAACAATTTATGATGACAATCATCGTACAAAAATAATTAAGCTCGCAGGATCTTCTGGTAATTTTGCAACTGAATTCTTAAAATAAGAATTTATTAATGCGCAAAATAATATATCGATACAAAAATTAGTGTTCATATGAAAAAACTTAATCTACGTTAATCTAATTGCAAACGCACACATTTTTCTAGTTGCATAAATTTATGAGCGTTCGTTTTAATTAAAAATGGCTCAAGCCTGTCATGAATTCAAGCAATTTTATATCAACCTATCAAATATTCTTGTATTATTCTTTTCAGAACACACTTTTTAAACTCCGGTAACCTCAGGTCTTTTAAGTTTTGCTTCTATTAATCAGAGACCAAAAAGAGGAGGAATTCTTTGCGAAAACTTCTCAGATTATTCTGGAGCAACATTTTGATATATTGTAACTTTTATGGTGCATAAAAGTTAGAAAGTACAATTCTGAGCTGCTAATAATATAACAACGTAGATTAATTCATACTACCAAAAACTGACATATTGTATAAAATATTTAAATTAAAATAATAAAGGGCATAAAACTGTTAAAACAGGATTTCCCAAAAGCCATAAATTCGTTGTGAAACCATTCTGATTTATCAATTTGATTGTAGCTACAAGACAATTCATTCAATTAAGGATATATTCCACAAAATAAAGTATCGTATACCATAATTCTCACATATTCGGATACAAATCTCCATAAATGATGAGTTTAATATTAATTTTCAAATTATAAAATGGTTTCGACCCACTTTGATATAACTAATTCATTTAATACAAACAAAGAAATCAAATATTTATAAATAAAAATAAAATTTACTTAAATTAAACCCTAAAGAGATAAATATACGGTAAAGAAAAGAGGGCGTAAAAGTATCTCAACACAATTTTTGATTCAGCATAAAATATTATGAATATTTGCAACCGAGATTGAATACCGTTTATAAAATTTCATTGAAATAGCCAAATATTACCTATCAAAAAATAAGCTTATAATATGAATTCAAATAAAAAATATAGTTGATCCAAATATGTCCGTGGCAAAAAAGTAGAAAAATGCCCCAAAAAATATCTAAAATTCACATCTCAGTAATGAATTAGGATTACGTGAGTCTCCCTTACAATTTTTTTAATAAAATAAACCAACCAACGAGGCCAAGCCTCAACCTCAACAAAAGACCGAATTAGATCCAATTAAGCCTTTCTCCCAGCTAAAAATAAAATAAAAATCCTAAATCGCCGAGACCTGCTTCCAAAACCATAAAACCAGCATGCAAAAAAAGAGAGACGACGTAAGGACAACAGCCAATGGAAAAAAAGGAAAGGAGGTGGGCGGCGGGAGGCCGCCTCCGTGGTTGACGTCACCTCAAAATGGCGCCCGTCCCGCACTCTGGCCTCTCAATTAGCCTTGGAAGTCCATCCGAAAGAAAAAGTAGGAGACGGAGAGGGGAAGAGGGAGAAACGTGGGGAGAAAGGAGGGAGGGAAAAGACGGTGCGATCGCTCCAAAAGACAAATAAAAACGGGGAAAAACAAAGAAAGCCGAAAAAATAAGCGAGAACAAGTCGACGGAGAAAGAGAGAAGAGAGATCCTTCTTTCTCGGAGGGAAAAGAAGAGAGGGATGGAGCAGATGCGCTATACAAGACTTCTTCAACCCTCTTTCTCCCCACCCACGCCTTTTCCTCGGCATCCCTCCTAACATACCCACCCCAACCATCATCTCCGCCCCCTCTCTTACCGGCACACTCCTTCCATTTTCTCCTCGTCCCCTTTCTTACAACTCCCCTTTTTTCGGTGGTCCATTTCAACTCCTCCCCACCCTCCTGTCCCTCTCACCCCTTTTTCTGCCCTCTCGTTTGACCCTCGGACACACCTCTGTCATTCTCCTTCCTCCCTCTCTCTCTGAACCTCCAAAAAAGACCGACAGACAGACTCCTTGGACATTTACTTTCTCTCTCCCTCACGCAAAACGGTGAGACATTTTAAAACGTGGAGAGGGTTTTTTTCTTCTGGTTGGGAAGAGTGAAGTAGGAGGTGAGGCAGAAGCCGAAAATGGGAGTGATTAATGGGAAGGGAGGTGGAATAGCGGTAGATGGTATAAAGGGCGAAAAGAGAGGAGAGGAAGAAAGGAAGAGAGTGAGAGAAGGGAAAAGAGATAAGGAAGGAGACTGTAAGGAAAGGGTGGTGCTAGGGCGTGCGGCGGAAAACGGGCGGTGTTCTGTCACCAGGAAACAAAAGAAGGAAAACACTTTGAAAAGAAAGAGAGATAGAGATGAGAAGAGAATCACTTTTCGGAGTTTTAGGTTAGCCGCATATATAATAAATAACCTAAGTTGATTTCACACCCTCGAAAAGCGTTTTCAAGAAAATGAGCGTCCTAATTAGGCTCATGTGAGTATTGTTTATGAAAATACAAATGATTTCACCGATTTCTGCACTGATGTTCTTGAGATTTTTTACGTCTGCAACATTTTGGTAAGTAATTTTAATTAATGGCATATATAACGTAAATATGAAAATGTAAGCAATCAAAATGCTACTGGAGACGTGGAAAGTCAAATTGAAAGGAACACTTATTTATTATTAAAACACTCCGAGTGTGCTAATGTTGGCAAAACTATGATTGATAAAAAATTGTTTTTATTGAAACCGAATAAATAATTTGATCTTTCACTTATCATGGCGCGCGTGGTTGATATTTCAACTACAATATTTTGTTGCCTACATTTACGATTATATTACTAAATATATGCGAGTATACATCTAACTCTGGAAGTAGATACAGTTTCATTAAGTCCTTTGGATTAGGAAGGGTAAATTCCTTGTAAAATTATACTAAAGCACTAATGTATCACTCATATACTTATTTTAATTATAAGTAATAGAAAATCCATACGAGGATTCATATATAACGGCAGATGGAGATTAAGATACATAATTTTATACCAAATTGCCCTTTTTTGACAGATCGAACGATATAATCGATCCATATTGATAATTCAATCCTCCAACTTCTGTTAATTCCCTGTACAGTACATTCCTCCCAGCCGAAAGGTGATTCGCAGGGTTTCACGCAGATTTTCTTCAGCCGCACAGCTCTATTCATTCCTTGAAACAAATTTCACTAACGCTTAAATATACCCTCTCGCGTTTCTAATGCAACTTAACACAACACAAAACACGGGAAATTCTTCCCCTTTCATGCACGTCCTCCAAACGACCGGAGAAAACCAGGAGGCTCCAACCCTATCTCTCCCGCTCCGAGACTGAATAAAGGTAAACTCCGAAGAAAAAACTGGAGAATATTTACAGCGACCTATACGCAACTACGTATGGATGAAATCCATATCACCAATGGAGAGAAATACCCCGACAGCGACCACGCCCGCGCAAAGAGAAACCATTTTATCGATGCGAAACAAACATCGCATTACCGGATACGCAGACGGCAGGGAAAGAGAGAGGAAGAGAAGTTCAATAATAAAAAGAAGCATCGGCGATGCCCTCTCTATACCACCTCCTTTCCTTCCCCCTCCCCACCCACACGCTCGATTCGCACAAACACACACGCACGCACACGTGGCATAATTCACGGAACCAACCGATACGCAAGGTCACGAGCGACAGGCCGCGCCCACCGCCGCCACCGGTGTAGGGAAGGGGAACCGATGCAACACACACACCAGGTGTCATCGCGGCCGTAAATAACAAAGCGGTCATTTCCACCGGAGATCGCACTAAGTCAAAGGAAGGAGGAGTGGAAGTGGGGGAGGGGGGAAGTGGGGGAGGGAGGGAGGGAAGGATGGACTATACGATGTCGACGCTTCCTTAACAGTGCGCTGAAGGAGGCTCGTCTCTCGCAGATAGCGTCGGTATAGAGCTTAGTTGAGAGCCGTAGGAGAAGTGGGAGAGGTATGGGAGGGATAAGGGAGGAATCCGGGAAAATCGGATAAGGACTAAGAGAAAAGTGAGAAAAATGTTGACGTAAGGAAGACGTAAGAGGGAGAAGAGATTGGTAGAGAAATATTAAGATGGAAAAGAAAGGCGAAAGACGAAGGGTTAAAACGTACAGAGAGGGATAAAAGGAGGTACAGATAGATAAGAAGGCGAGGGAAGCAGAGAGAATAAGAAGTAAAGGGAGATTACAATAGAAAAGATGAGGATAAAAGACGAAGAAAAGAAAATAAATGTCAAAATGGAATGAGAATGAAAAATAAAGCAAATAAAAGTCAGGTAAGCGAACGAGGCGAAAATAGGATGCGAGGTAGAAACTGGATGAAGTTATTCTTCACTAAGTGTAAATAATTTATAGTTTTGTGAAAAGTTATGTTAAGGAAAGAATATTAAAATTCATAATTTCCACATAAATTCTATTTAATATTGGGTGCATTAAATTTGTAAATCGCTAAGTTACCTATCGCCAATATATAAAACTTTAGTGGAAATTCGTTAATTTTAAATAATGTAATTTTCCACAATAAATAATGGGTGAGTACGAATGAAGAATTAAATAAAAATTTAAATAGTTTAAGATGTACACTTTAGCTAAGCGTTAATTGAAAATATCAGCGTAAACAAAAATATACATGGCTCAATCTCTACACTTAAGGAAGCTTACAAAATACATGGTAATTATATCGTTATTGTTATACTTTATAACTATTAACGTTGGGCACAGCTACTTACATAATTTTCCAGAACGATTGCTTCGGACATATTAAATCAAACCTCGGTTGAAAATACTACCAACCATCTATTTGTTATTAAACAAAAACTAAATTTCGCACAGCGAACGAAAAAGTTATTCCAAAATGCAACATAAATAAACAAAATAGAAATTTGTTATAGGGCAAAATAAAAATTCTTATGTAACGGTACGGAAACATTTTAAAAAATTCCGATGCAAATACATAGTTTTTCTTTCGTTACAACTCGCGCTTATAACTATACTGCATCTACACAAACACTTTCATAATGACTTATTAATCTGTGCAACTCAAGAAAAATCATTACATTCCACATAGCAGTTATTTCGTTAAACAAGTTATGTTGTCTCATATCTAAATCCAATTTGGTAAACACAATCTCACGAAAATAGCAATAATACGATGGCCTCTTAACGACGAAAAAATTTCTCAGCGTGACAGTATCACAAACCGACATTCGTTAAAAAGACAAAGGTAGAAGGAGGGTTGTAATAAAATCTAGTTAGGGGAAAGTTATGAAGGAAAGAGAAAAGTAAGCAAGCAGGCAGAGGGACAAGAGAAGATGACACAGAAAGAAAGGGATACAGAAACTGATGATAGAGGAGAAGAACGACGCTAAGGTATATGAACTGGAGGGTGAGGAGAGACAGAGAGAGGGAGGGGGGAGAGGGGAGGGATAGGGAGGAAGGAATGAGATAAAGTTAAGGACACTGAGGTGCGGGTGGGGTATTTCTGCTGGGAGGAATGATCGAAGGTAGATAGCTCTTCTCGTGGGGTCAAGATGGAATGGTTGGGATCGCTATTGGCCCTTTGGTAGGGATCAAAAGAGGCCCTTTCCGCGTCCATCGGAGGGCATAAAGGAGAGGGCGAGGGGAAGGTGAGGGCGTGGCGGCGGGAATGGGGTGAAAAAGGCGTTGCAGTGGGTTATAGGAAAAAAAACCCTTGATGCGGTCTTATAGAAGTAGAGAGAGGGAGAGATGGTGAGGGGAAAAGTTGAAATAAATGGGGAAAGAGGACTGAAGAGAACAAGGTAATGGAGGAGAGTGAGGGAAGAAAAAGGAGGTAAAGGGCGATGAGGGAGTTAGGAGAAAAGGGAGGGATTTATTTTGAGAGAAGATTGAAATGAAAATGAATAAAAGGGGTGAACGGTGTACTCATCGTAAATTTTATTCCTCGCATTTGAAATTTGAGTCGGCGAAAGTTATTGCATGTAAGATTGCTGTAAAGATTTGCCCTAGCGATTGTACCCTGCATTAGCCTTATGCGTACATTTTGAAGGCAAAGGAAATATAGGTATCCAGTTGGGTTGTACCATTAATATTTTCTGACGGTGATCAAGAGTTGTAGTGCTGAGCAATTGTGACGTTTAAAATGTTTTTTCCGGGTACTTTTAAACCTCTTCCGCCCAAACCATTTCAGGATTAAAAAATGAGGTCCGAGTTTTACTAAAAAAATTTCTTTCAATATTACTGCGTTGTGCATGTATCAATAGAACAAGATTTTTAAGCATATCCACAGAATTCAGCACCTGAAAAGCTCGAAAATCTTAATTTAGTCTTCACCAACAATCTCTTGAAATAGGTACTTAATAATACCATGGCTTGGGTAATTACTTGTGTTTTTTGTATTTTTTATGAATAACCCTATTTAGAAATTCACTTTCCAAGTTGTTCTTATTAGGAAATAATATCTAAATTAATATTTTATAAAATTTTGACGGAAATTGACATTTACTTATTCGAACAAAGTACATTCTGAAGAATTTATCATTTCTAGTTGACAAGAATAGTATCCTATAACCATTAATTAATCTCATGGAAAAAGTTCGTACAATTTGCAACCATACCCCGCATCATTTTTCCACTCAAAAGTAACGTTCGAAGAAATTAAATATAATTTACGTTAAATTAACTTTTTATTAATTAATATGAGATGAAAAGAATAATTAGAAAGCCTGTTCTTTGATCCCGTATGATATTAATTCAATTCAATTCAATGTCGATTTCATAATAAATTCCGTAATTTTGATTCATTTATTAACTTAATAACACTCAATATCAAAACTTGAATACTTATACAACTATCAGGAAAACAAAAATTCTTATTAAACAGCTTAACAGCTCTTGCTTCAAATGCGAGTACGAGCTTGTTCAAAGGGTAAAAAACTAGCGTAAGCGCCCGTTGAATTTCAGCGGATTTAGTGAATCCACTTTCGCTGCCAATTCTAAGGCGTGTGCGGGATATATAAAAACATTTTAGTCTACGAATATATAATAGATAAAAACACAAACACAAATTCACAAACCGAACGACCTGATCTTTTATTTTTTAATAATGACTGCGCCATTATAACCCAAACACGGGCAGAATTAATTTTATTCAGAATATACCCGATTAATTCAAAGCTTATAAAGCGTCGAAAAACATTATCCGGGATTTGACGTGGCATACACGTCATCAAGGATCAAAAATAAGAAGAGTGCAGTTTGCTATAGATTGTCGCTCTTTTTTAAGATAAAAGTATAAGTAATGGTAGGAGACGAATAACTCCAAAGGCTCTACATGCATATACGTGCGTGTGGGAGTCTGTTTGGGCGTGTGATTCTGACGTGGGAGAACATGTGCGTGTTGGGAGCCATGGAGGTGGAGGAACGAAGCGAAGGGACAAAGTGAAGGGAATACATTGCCGGTTTAACACTTGAGGTTGCTTAGCATCACAAAATATTTGGCACTGTTCTGAGGACAAGGCGATCTGCTGCGCTGGTTTTAAGTTGCCTCGTTAAAACGTATTCCTTTTTTCCCGCCCTTATAAACGAAAAAAGATTTATCTTTGAGCCAAAAATTTTTTTTCAAACTTATGGCGCGAACTAAGCAAATTATTATTTCGGAAGAACTCCTAACACGATGAGATAAGAACTTGGTAAACATATGCAGGAATATCTAACGTTCAACCAAGTAACATCAATATACTAATATTTTTATGCCTCTCGATATGTGGTGGTATTTATAAAAATATTCCTCATGTCTGATCAATTTAGTGACATTCATGTGTCGGCAGATGTTAGTGAGCATTTAAAAATAAACACCGAAAAACATCCCCTTGAATTCACAGAACAATATTCAGCCTTAATCCTGTTAAGATTTCTTTTGGTACGAATACACGAAAAAAATTGTCAACTTGTCAAATTATTTAAACTCTCTAAAAACTCGAGATTTTTGCCCAAATGCTCGATAAAAATTTTATCGAACCTTTCACCAACGCATCACTGAAACAAAATCGAAATTAATAAGCAAAAAACCATGAGAAATAGTTAATAAAAGATAATAAAACAAAAACTCTATAGCAGTGGCATCCAACCTTTTCTACGTGGCGGGCCACATTGGTGGTTGCGAATCCTTCGGCGGGATGCATTGGAAGTAGCAATTCTTCCGTGGGTCGGATTATATTTTAAATCTGAAGTTGAGGTGCCATTTAAGTGCATATCAAGTCTAAATGAGGTTCTTATGATAAACACTTAAATATTAAAAGTTTTATTATAATTTTTTTTATAAAAATCCATGAATGTGTTTAAAAATTTTCGGATTACTTTTCCATCATGGCTTCGCGGGCCGCACAGAAACCCTTCGGGGGCCACATCCGGCCCGCGGGCCGTAGGTTGGGCACCACTGCTCTAAATGGTTCGTCAAAATGACGTAACCTGCGAGACACCAAACGAGATCTTGAGTTTTTCAGGCCAGTAAAAACTGCGAAATAAAAAAGATAGAGGAGTGACGCATTGAGCTACAGAATAATATGGATAAAGAGGGAGACGGCGGTAAGGCGGAGAAAAAAAAGACCAAAAAAACTCGAAATTTCAAACAAATAAAGTACAACCCGGAGATCTTGAGGTCAAAAAGCAAGTTGGAAAGGAGTTTGGGTGAGGGGATACAAGCGGAGCTCGAGGAAAAGTAAAAATAAAACTAAAAAAAAGAGGGAGGAATGGTGAGATGCCAAACAGGAAAACATCCGCAACAACGCAACGGGTCCGAAGCAACATGGGAAATGGTAAGAAAGGGCCGGGGCCCTAACACAAGACTTCATGACAGGTGGATAAAAAAGGAGCGAAGAGGAGGAGAAAGAGGATGGAGATAAATTGCGAGGCGAGAGCGAAAGGGAGCGGGATGAAGGGGGAGAAGACTACGAGGAGGAAAAAATTAAAGAAAGCGAGATTAAGAGGAGATTAGCTTATTTGCCTACCGTTTTCCCGGTCACGTGTGAGCGATGCCTAAGAGAGGAAAGATGGCGCGACTGAGTGAGAGAGAAGCTGGCAAATGCAGGATGCGCGAGATGAAACCGGCCGATTAGACGCGCCTATTTCTTAGATCCAAACAGTTTAGAAAACAAAAAAGAACGAATGCCAGCGGGAACGGAAAATACCAGCATCGGGAAAGCGAATGAAATAAGAGGCAAAAAAACTGACAAAATAAGGATTCGTGTACGGTTGATACCGATAAATTTGCACAAAACAAAGATGGATAAAATTAAGATGTACATTGCCTTCAAAAGCACTATTACTAGAACCACATATATGCACATGCGCAAGTAATTTCTCTTTCGGACGCACGCACGCGTAAAAAATTGTGCACTCATAATGAAAGGAACTTAAACTGCTAACGATTCAAATTCCTTACATATTTCGAATACTAGGCAAATATAGCACGAAAGGCGAATACTGAGCTGTTCATTATCCCCGCACATTTATCTAGAATCACACAAACGCAAATAATTTCTCTCTCACAAAAAAAGACGCGATCATAAGGGAAGAAAACGCTGATGATTCAAACTCCTCCCATCTGGTGGCAAGATCGAACACTAAGCACCCGCCGAACGAACACCGCGAAGCGGATGAGCCCAAAAATTTACGCACAGTAACACATTTGCTTTTTAATCCTTCTAGTCCAGTGATGGCGAACCTTCTATTGCCCGCGCGCCAATATTACTGAAATAGTCGAATCTTTTCCGCCTCGCGTGCCACAAAAAAGTCCTTGATTTTTTTGCGTGCCAAATTTATAAATTTCGTGATCAATACGTAAGAGATTGAAATTTGTAACCATAACACTAATGTTTACAATAATTAACTGAATAACACAAATGTTTTTGCGGCACTGAATCAGTGCGATAAATGCTTTGATTGGTTTTCGCCTTTCGTTGGCTTGCCAACCAAAATCGTCTTGCGTGCCACTTATGGCACGCGTGCCATAGGTTCGTCATCACCGTTCTAGTCGACCGTTTAATCATTTTACATAGCTATAAGCTAGCGAAACGGCACGACCAATTACACTACATGAATTTATAATAGACGAAACAATTATGCATAATTAACGAGTTCGCGCGACGGTGACACAGTATGAAACACGGAAATTTTTTCCCCGATATGTACTCGATCACATCAATCATAAATGCTCTAGGGGCGTAATAAACGAGCGCGTGATTAGCGCCCGCCGTCATCTCGATCTGCGGGAAAACATTCTTCGCTATCTCGATCGAAGGAATCGACTTATAAACAAACTCCGCGGACACGAGTCACCTTGCCCAGAAATCTTTCTCTTGTGGAGCGAGCGAGACGGAAATAGAAACTGGAGACTGCACTTTTATGCGGCACTGGATTGGCCTTTGTGCAATAATCTTCCGAGAGCGAAGAAAGCTTTAAAAAAAATTCCTTGCGAGAGGGGAGAGCCGCTTAATTTCACCGAGCAAAGCTACACACGAATGGAATTTTTAAGAGACCATTCCGGCTGACAGGTTAGTTTCTCCTGCCATTTTTACGCCTTTCCCACCTACCCGATCCACACCTTCCCCGCGAAACAAAAAAATCTCGGATAAAAAATAAACAATAAAACCACGCTAAGCGACTCGAGCTTTTTGACCAAAAAAATCGCCGACTTTAGGTCCACCGAAAAAAATAAATAAAACAAAAACTGGCGAATAAAAAAAAACTTCTTTCGGGGAATCGACACCGACGAATAAATTAGATAAGAAGAGGATAAGGCAGAGAGAGTTTCTTTTGGAAGAAAAAAAGAGAAAGAAAAAGCGGACCGATAACGGCTTCTAAGTAGAATACAAGGTCCTGCGAGAGATGAAAAAAAGATTCCGTGCTTAAAGGACAAGCAAAGTAAAACACCTCGGAGAGTGAAGAGAAGGGAGAGGGAAGAAAGAGAGAAGGGAGAGGGAAGAGAGAGGGGAGAGAGAGAGAGAGAGGGAAGAGAGAGACGAGAGGGCGAGGAAAGAGGTCGGGAAAACGGCGTTGGACGAGAAGTGGACGATAATAAGATAGCGAAGAGAAAGAGAGAGAGAGAGAGAGAGAGAGAAAAGAGGAAGATAGACTCCTACACCATCCCCTTTCCAACTCCCCCGCCCTTTTCGATACCCCCCCTCCTCCACCTCCCACCCTCGCAATATCCCCTACCACTCCACACTTTCCCCTCCTACCACCACATTCTCTTCTTCCCGAAGGATCGAAATTCCCTCCTCCCTCCCTCCTTCCCTCTCTCTGGAAAAAAACCCTCTCCTCTCACACGATCAAGCCGCCCCTCCCAACCTCTCTCTCCCCCTCCCTCCCCCATTCCGCCATCCCCCTTCAAAAAGCCGCGCAGCGCACATGTAAGGAATTAATTTACTGAACGTGAGAATGCGCGAATCTGATAAATTGAAAAGTTGGGTTTGGTCCCGCAGTGCCGGGGGAAGAGTGGTGTGGGAGGGTAAGCGATACCGGAGAAAGAGAGAGAGAGAGAAGAGGTAGAGTAAGGTAGAAAAAGAGATAGAGAGATGAGGAGTTGAGTAGGAGGAGGTTTGGGGAAGATAGGAGGGCGTATGAGGAAGATTTAGATGAGGAAGTGGGATGAGGCAGTTGGGTGGGTGGGATCGTAGTGAGAGAGAGTGAGAGAGAGAGAGAAAGGAGAAGAGTGAGTTAAGGGAGAGAGTGTGTGTGTGTCTGTGCAGGTATTGGATTGTGAAGGGGCCAGAATTCTCCTCCTCCTCCTCCATACACACCCCCCATTATCGCCCATTGTATCGAACACCTTCTATGTATCCTTACCTCCTTCATACCTCTCTCAAACCTTCCTCTCCGCATCTCTCCCTCACTTTCCTTATATCTATCTCTCTCTCTTTTCGCACACCCTCCCATAAGTTACTCTTTTCCTTCTTCCCCGCCTCCTTTTCACTCTTCTCTACCTCTCTCTCTCTCTCTCCTAAACCACGTGACTTCGCAGTAACTCCTTCGCTCCTCCCTCCATCTCTTGACGGAAAAACACACGGCTCGGGTCAAGAAAAAGCCTTACTAAACGATCGACGAGTAGGAAGTTACGGACAAAAGTTAATTAATTACGGGAAAAAATGAAGTTTTTAGGTTGGACGAGTATTAAGACGGAGAACTTCTCTCTTATTCACCTCGGTATTATTTTTTTGCGGCGAGTTGAAACTCTCGCGACGGACAGGTTTTTCTTCAAAAATTTTAACTGGCAAACGCAACGGAAACGCCTAGTGTTTCATTCATTAGGGATGACTGATCGCCTCACGCCTGATAGAATTGTGTTCACGTTATGTCAGTATCGGTGACGCATATTAACATTCGCCTCGTAGAAAGGCTAAATCTAAGCGATTAACTAGCATCCTAATAAGCCACACCCATTTCGAAAAATACTTCATTTATACCACATGCAGCTTATAAGAGCTAAACGCAAATGAATGAAACCACATCTAAAAATACACACTTGTACGTTAGGTGGCAGCGTCGATGGACAAATAATGCTGTAAAATGTGCGAGGGTATCACGGTATTTAAATACTGCACTGATGTATGAGAGGAAATTACGCGTTTTCTCGTGATCAATAATGATTCTTCTCGGAAGGTAATTACTTCAACAAAGAATACAAATTTAATGTTTTAGCAGTAGTCTGAGTGCTTATTTTGTGTCTTATATATCTAGCCAAATTAACACAAACTCTACGGCGAAATTTTACATAAAATAATATACAAAGTAAACTTAATGAGTATACGTCAAATTATTATTATTATTCTGATTTCTGTCCACAATAGTCGTCATAAATTGCAATATGGAAACGGATTTTTAAAAAATAATTTATCATGGCATTCATCTCTGCGTACAGGCGAATGAAACAAATATGAACACCACGTTAAAAACAATGCCTTAGAATTTCCATTAATCTAGTTAAAGTGGTAAATGCACGTGGATAAGCTTACCAATGTAGTTATTAGGACAATCTTTGCCACATAAATCGCCCTTAATTAATCAACAATCAAACATTATAATAAGGATTTTTACATTTAAAAAATTTAACTGACAATTTCTATCATTGAGCATTAGAACAAACTGCTATTATAAAATAATGAAACTTTCCAGAAAGGAAGTTTTTTTTTAATGAAACTCGATGTACGAATACTAACAGTAAGATGATTTACAAAGTGAGTGCTAGTAGACGCACGAATCCAGTTTCATAAAAATAAGCCCTCAAACCAGACCGTATTTATTAAAACGGATCGGAATGACCCTAACTCGCATTTGGTGGGAATAAAATTCCCCGCCCCCACCCTGCGGAGAAAAAAAACATCGTCAAACCCAAAACTTTCACATTCCACCGAACAAAACTTTTTCACGAGAAAAACATTCGGAACGACCCCCTTAGACTTATCTGAGTGTGTTTCTTGTAAGCCACATTCCGAATTCTCCCCTCTCCTTCCCTTCGCCATCATCGAAAAACCTCCTCTGTCGAAGTCCTTATCGGGAGGAAGTGGGCGTGTAGCGGGCGAGACGTAAGGGAGCGATGACGGAGCGAAAAGGAACCAAACCCTCCCGATCTTCAATAAGAACCCCGAAAAATCAAAAGTCGCCGGGATTTAGATTATGCGAGAATGAGAGTAAAAAGGTTAAATGCCCGGATTTTTTTTTAAAAAAGGCATAAAGCGAGTTGATTCCGTCTCAATCAGACAATTTTGCAACGGGTTGACCTCGCATTCCTCCCACTTATCGCTCAAACGATCCGTATAAACGTTAACTCTATAAATCCTTACGTGCGAAAGCTTTAACAGATATATACTTATATATATTCCCAACTCTACGATTTGTTGAAAATCCGTAACGCGTTTTGTAATTCACGTTCGGACCTGAATACAAAAAAAATAAATATACATTACGAACAATTACGCAACACGACTTGTAACACGAAAGTCCATAATCGATTCCATAGCCTTTATCCTTTGTTATAGTCGTCCGTTACGGTGGAACCGTAAAGAATAAACTTACACCGACCTAATTAAGGCGGTTATAATCAACCAACCTGAATCGGTTTTATAGTTCCTTCGCAATACGTCATAACCCTCAAATCATTTCTCTCCTTCCCCCATATTAGGAGAGTGAAGACAAAATGAAACCGCCTCTCTTTCTCACCATCTCTCTCCCTAATGCCGCCTTTCCAATAACCAAACAAGCTCATAAACATACAACACACACACACAAACACATGCATATCCCCTCTATCCCTCTCTATATACCTCTTCCCCTTCCTTAATTCCTTCCTTCTCACCTTTACACCATCTTAAAATGGACGCAGCCTCATCTACCTGTCCGTGTTCTCCCTCCCTAGAAATACACCACCTCCTTCTCCCTCCCTATTTGACCTTCCTCTTTGAGATCGCTCTTTGTAGATAAGGAGAATGAGAGAGGGAGTTAGAGAGAGAGAGAGAGAGATAGGGAGGGAGCAAGGGAGGTTTCGGGACGAGTGAAGAAAAAAACAAGTGAAGGATGAGAGGAAAGGGAGGGAAGGAGGGGAGTCGGAAGGAGTTTTTTTTGTGGAAGGTATTCTTATTTTTTTCTGAGAGAAATCGCGAGAGGTGTTTATAATGGGAGAGTTTTCGGGAAGAAGGGGAGGGGAATGAGATGGTCAGATAGCGGTAGAAAAAGGTATCGAGGGAGAATTTATGTGACCCGGCTGATTTTTTAATTTTATCGCAGAATAGGGAAATCGTCGGTCTCGTATCGAATGACAGATATCGCTTAGTAGCCGACTTTGGTAGCGAAGTCACGCCTCGATTAAGCGCCCGAGCGATATAATGCAATTAAAGACGAGGAGGAGGTTGCCTCGGTGTATAGGTTACCCCGTCGTCAAAGTAACGGACGCGAAATGTATTCAAAGCTTATGCACGGAAAGGAGATATTTCCATATCGGAGAGGCCGCTTTGATAAAGCCTTCCATTGATCGATTGAATTTATAGTCCCTAGTCTGAAAAAAGAGCGAGAATTTTTTTCTCGTGAAGTAAATTATGAAGACAGTCATTAATACTATTATTTGTTGTTACATTATCTAGAAAAACAGTAAATGTGCATTCTTAAATGGTGTTCTCACTGCTTAATAAATTCCCCTTTGTCAGTTTCCATGCAATGTAGTATAAAAAAATTTACTGTCCCTCAAAACCGAAAATATGGCTCCCGATTTACCGGATTACGTTTAACCACCCTACCTCTCGATTCCGTTTAATCGGAGGTCTACCGCACTTTGAGTCCGTAATGATTCAAGGGCTTAGAAATTACCTACATGTCAGTAAACATGACCTTTTCATGTGAAAACATGAATCAAAAACAATATTCATGAAAAATAACTCTAGCTCCACAGTAACCAATTTACCTCACCGTAAGGAAAATTAAATTACAAACTCCTAACACTTCCGAAGAATTCCTCCATTATTTACGATCCACTAACGCGGCGAAACGTCTGTTGATGGAAAAACCCCGTAATTACTTCATAAGCCCAGCGAACACTTCCGCATTCATCCCCGGAGTAATAGTATTCTCTCCTTATGCAACTCTCCGACAAGGGCCGCTACGGAGGAGGGGAGGAAGTGGGGAAAACAGGCGATCAAGATCGAACGAAACGCAAAAATAAAAGAAAAACCTCTCGCGGAGTCTCGCAGTAAACTCCATCAAAGCTCGACCAATCAGAGTTGGTTATTGGTTTCAGGTTTCCCCCACGGAGCAAAAACCGCCGACTGCCCGGAATGATTGCCACGCGAAAGACAAGCGCAGAAGGGGAGGAACTAGGGAGAGGGAGGTGAGAATGGAATGGGGGATGGAAGGAAATGAGTCGCACCTCTGAGAGAGAGAAAAGAGGTATTAGGAGATGAGGATAACTCCGAATAAAAAGAAGAAAAAAATCTTTTAAACTCCCCGGGCGATTCAGTCAGTGCCCTTTCACGGATCACTCGAGCCGAGGGCTCCATCCGCGTTCGAAACCAAGTAACGAAAGCACGACCCTAAGTCTTCAAAGGTATCTCGAGAGAGAAGTTTCGTCATCCTCCCCGTAGACCACCTTTTTTTCCCCTTGCCCTTCCATCCCTTCCTCCCTTTCCCAACCGCTCACTTTATCTACCGTTCCCTCTCATAACGACAAAGATCACAACGCCGGAATAGGCGAGGTCAGGCTCCAGCCACAAGATGGTACACGGGCCAATGAGATGGCAAAGACTTTTTAAACGCAACTCGGAAAATGCTGCGTCATCCGAATGAAAAAATATACCTGCGCTTGTGTTTTTTTTATTATCCTGGATGCATTAGATGGAAATTTATGTTTCGGAGTCGATGGAACGCTTGATGCGACGTGGGATTCAATGTCGTCGTTCTTATGCCGCATGAATTATTGAGAGTACATAGAGGCAAGTGAAAAGAAAGAGTCGGTAAGGTTAACGCCTCGTTGATAATTAAGTGTTCTCTCTCAGAATTTTTCATTTGTGCGTCGGTTGCTTGCAAGGAAATGACAATCTCCGTACTAAATGTTGTATTCACTAATACAGGATTTATTTTGCATCTAACAAAGGGTTAAACAATTTTTTTTACTAGACCGCGTTAACCGTTGCGAATCTTTTGGTGGGCCACATTAAATTTCACATAGGAAGTTGCCTTAGAATTTGCGAGGGATTTTATTAGTGAAAATATAATATGAATAATTCTTTAACATTCTAACTTCAATAGAGCTAAATTTTCGACCATAACTTTTAGTAAAAATGGTGAAATTATTCGCATTAAATTTTACCGTTCACTTACATGGATCGCATAAAATCCTCTAGGCGTATTTTTCCAATTCCTGATTTATCAGCTTAAACCCGCTCCCAGACTATTGCCGCCTCATACTCCTAAATAGAAGACAAACACAAAACGATATCGCACAATAATGAAATCGACATAACAATATCAATCCAAAACATAGAGCCTTAATATTAATTTATACTCACTTATTAATCACTTTAAGAGGAACGATTAACAAACAGTGATTATCCGACTACTTCTGAGAGTTAGCTATCGTAGATAGGAGGAGACGTCAGCGTGCCAATAATTAATTAATGAATGCCTGCAACGACATGTTCTCGCTATAAACATCAAGGGTTAACAAAAAAGACTGAGAGAAACGAATATAAAGTAAATGTGCGAAGGTGAGGATTAGACGGACGTTAGAAGAGATGAGAGGGATGAGGGAAGATTTGCAGGAAATGGAAGGCAGAGGAATGAAGAGGGTTTTCCCGTTGTTAGATGTTGGGATGAGATACACCCACCTGGATTAGGAGCTGCGAGTGGGAAGGGATGATGTATCAGAGGAAGGGCTATTGGCTGACTCGGAGACTTTATTTGGCCAACAAAGCGATAATTTCTCCATGGGAATCCTCTTCCTCGTTCCCATTCCTCTGTCGATCGAACACCATCTATGTTCTCCTCCTTCGAACCTAACAGTCTTAAAGCTCGTTTTTTTTCGGAAAGATAACTTTAGCCGTTTTTTTGGGTCTATTTACTTCAATTGTTGTGTTAAATTGCTGGACTGAATTGTAACCGAGTAACTTCTGACTAATGGGAGGATTTGTTAATTTGAAATCCAATTTAGGTAAATACGTACTCGCACGTGCAGATAAAAAATTCCCCTTTCACTACCGCATAGAGTATCATAAACTGAAAACCGATTTCCAACGATAAATTGCCGCAAATTATCAATTAGCGAGGTTTTCTATGCCATCGACTGATTTAAAAGACAGGAAATTTGATAGATAAAATGAGCCCAATTGATTAAATCTAAAATGCTCCTGTGACCGTAAAATGAATTGGATTAGATATATAACGTGAGCACGTTTGCTCATTTTTTCAAGATAATATGAATGTTTATCATATTTTTCATCTCTTTATCGATATACAAAGACCAAAGCTCACTTTAATATCATATAATTTCGCAATAATAGTTGAAACGTTAAATCAAATGACAAGCGAAAAAGTTTTAAAGAAATTATAATCAATAATTAAAATCAAGGTTTTCTATTTTCACAGATAAATAGGTGCGCGTGCATTTGTAAATACCATTTAAAAGAGGTTTTCAAAAACGTTTTATTTTAATACGCGCTTCCTCGGTTTCTACTATCAAGCTGGTGTTAAAAGAATTTCCACAAAACGATAATTCCTCTGGGAATATCTAATAATACGCGCACAAGAGGCAATTAATTCTCCTATCATTTAAATAAACATTCCGATAATATTCCTTAGCCACGGTCACTGTCTCCTATTTCCTTCGCAACAACCTCCTTGCAGCATCAAGAGAGCCGTCCATTCCAAAGAAATGAACTTTCACTCCGAAGGAACGGCCTCACCATCATTCCAGACCAATTGGTCCTCGGGGCGTTTCCCACGACACCCAATTGCCCTCAATCGCAGTTTTCACATTAAAACCGCTTCGATGGCCATTTATCCGTTAATCTAGTCACATTTCCCGTGCGAAAGAATCACGAAGAATACATAATTCAAAACATCTGTTCAAAAAGAGTCGATTACCCTAAGCTAAAAAAGAAAAGTCGAACAGTTTAATTTACTCGGATGGACATTCGAGTTTGGACTGACATTTCCACTCCAAGATAAAAATGTTATTTGGTAAAAAGGAAAAAAGAAAGAATGTATTTCGGCCGAATTACAAGTAAAATGTGTAACTCATTGATTCAGAAACAATTTATCCGCTACAATTCAGGATGAAACAAAATGCAACGAAACAAAACATAAACTAAAAATGATAATTCGTGTAACCTCTACCTACATGATTTGACGAAAACAAAAAATTTCCAACATCATATTCAACTATTAAGAACGACAACTTATCCGATCCTACAACTACCACAGAGCTCGTTAAGACGCTATAATCTCAATTAATACCATCGATGGAGTAGTAAACGCCGTAGGTTGGTACCGACATGCGTCACCGCTTCCCAAAAAAAGTGTTTTGTCGAAAAAAAAAACACCACTCTTACTATCGACGAGCCGAGAGCGAAGAGGGGAACAATCTGTTAAACAGTTCAATCCCTCAGTTACGTGACACTCAACCATCGACGCGTTCATCACCACTAGCGCCCCCGAGCGGCGCAGAGGGGGCGGAGAGAGAAGGGGAAGCAGGCGTGTGGAGAAAGGGCGTGTGCGAGGGAGATCAAACTTTTCGCGGACACAGGTTGAAAAAGGAAGCGCCGATATTCCTCCCCCCCTTCCCCCAAACGCCCACCCAACAAAAATTCGAGGGGACGTTGCCGCGTCCGCTGGCGTCGACGAGTAAGGGCGAGGCGGAGCGGGAAAAGGGACAGAGAGAGAGAGAGATGGACGGGGAGAGTGGGAGGGAGGTGAGGGATGCGCGGGGAAGGTAGACAACGGCACCCATCCGTGGGAGTGATGTTATCCGCGGCATCGTCGGCTGCCCCGTTCTCATGGTTTTAAATAACCGTTATTTTGATGCGATGAATATTCAAAGTGGAGTGTATGCGCGGCACGTTTGCGTTTCATTTGCCACGCTGCGAAATAAATGCGCTCTCCCCCCTCCCTCCCCCTTCCCCCTCCCCCATACACACGCCACTCTTTCCCTACTTTTTCCCCTTCATTCCTTTCTCCCGCCTCGCGCATAGATCATGAAAATCGCATTCGGGTGCCGCTTTTGGGTTTACTTTTGAATAATGATCGTGGGCATGGAGCGCGCTTGTTTGAAAAAATATATATGAATATCCTAGGCCGGAAAGTTTCTTTTTCTAAAAAAAAAACTGCGCCGCGATATCATCGCGGTGCGGATGAATGCGCTGTTACGACGAATACACCTGCCGGTTTTCCTGTTTTGACGTTTAAACTCGTTTTATCGGTGAGAACATATAATTCGTGCTTCGGAAGTTTAGTTCTGCATAAATGTATATTGAGTACGATTTAATTCCTGGAGAAATAAATCACAAGTACTAAATGGATTATAGAAATTAGCTTGAATTGCGGTATATTTTACGTTGAATAATTCTACGAAGCAAAGGTGCAGTTAGGTTTTCTATGCAGTTTATAATGAGTTGATTTATGTACCTTATTTTATGTGATATTTCGCATCGTATCCTATAGAAAATAAAGCAGCCGCTTAAATGCTATTTTTCCTACGAAATATAATGCCATATCCTACCCTAACCATACCCTTTTGGAACGACACTGACAGAATTAGGATAAAAAATATGTAACTCGCAACAGTAAGTTACAACGAACTCACACAAAATTTTCATGCGTCATAGCATTGAAAATACTACGATGCATGGAATGGTACAATTACGAATACATAACAATCACCATATACTCTTCAAGAAATGATGATCGAGGTCGTCCTATGGCAGAAATTAAATTGGAACCCCATTTTTCCCCAATATCCGCAGTAAGTTTGGGTAAACCAAATGCGCATTTCGGCTACAAAATAGCCGTCATCGCCGAGCCGATGCTCTTTTCTAAACCTACAATCGCTGAATCACCGCTGAATACGGCTGCTTTGTAACCGAAATCTACTTTTCTCGGCCTTTTTAAGGCTATTGGATTAACATGATTTATTAATATGAGCATATGCGTAAGCATTTCATGCAACATTCCCGAACTAGGAGTGCGGTCCTCTTTTCATCTCTGGGCACGTGTCCATCAGGAGTTTCAAATATACCAAACATAGTGCCTTGTAATATCTTCTTTGTATTATTATTACAGTGAATTCGCACCGGATTAAGATAGCACCGAATGCACGCAGGACGAAAGCTTACTTTGGAGAAAGTAGCCATAAACTATATTTTGACTTAATTCTCTGGCTCCTTTGGATTCAAATGATAGGTTTCCTATTTTACATACACGCGATTGAAATGGACGAATCGTCACACTTGCTTCATCGACAAATTTATTACAAAGCTTTATATACGAATAATGTTCACATTTATTTCTCAATATTCACGTTTAACCTTTCCGAGCTAGGAATTTTTCTTACAAATACCGCACGCAAAAAAACGTGACCAAAAACTTTTACGAACATTATTAAATATATTTTCTCCCCTCGCGCTGTAAAACGTAATTTTTGCATGCTCTCTCCTCGCTTTTAAGAGATGGCAGATACATATAATCAACCTCCCTCCCCGTTAATAATTCTCGCGAGCCATACAAAATACAGAAGAAAACGCAAACAAGAGATAACGCGAGTCCCCCGGCACCGCGTGTCATCTCACGCGTGTCCCGTCACCCTCGCCACATAATCTCCGAACTCGCACTTTTTTTCCAACCCGTTATTGAAATCGGGAACGATTTCCCGAGCAAAAGCAACCCATTGCCGGATGTGTCTCCTCACCGTAGACAGATTAGAAACTTCATACAACGTTGCCTCGTTGGAAGAGGGTGGGGCGGAGGACGAGAGAGAGAGAGAGAGAGGAAGGCGAGCCGCGAGACCTTATCCTACAATGAGATCTTCGAATAACCCGACAGATGTTCTCGCGAAATCACGTTTGGCGCGGAGGAAACGGATGGGAGATTGAGACGGAGGAGAAACAGATAGGTAGAGAAGGAAGAAGCGATGGGAAGAGGGGGGTGGAGAGGGTAAAAAATGGGAGGAATGGTTAGAGAAGAGTAAGTCGTGGAGAAACAAACGGGGGAAAAAAACTAATGAACGCTCTACTTATCGGGAGAGGCAATGGAAATCCATTCGTCGATAGACAAAGTGATGCGTGTTTTAATGTCTAACTCGAGTAAAAGCTTGTTATTTTTCTCCGACTCGATGATTAGCCGCTAACTAGCCACCTGTTTTCTACGACGACGAAGATTTCTATGGGTTTTGATCGGGAAATTTAAATACAAACTAACATGTACAATAAAAATCGAAATACATATAAAATGATAAATGCAATCAAATCTCTGAAAAAATATTTCCGCCTATTCCTCAATATCACATTCTCTTCCATTTGCTTTCAATTGTAAGAGTGGAAGTAATCGCTGACTCTTTAACCTCCAATTTGAATTGTCCCACAAAGTTAGGAAGTGATTCGAATCGCTTCGTCCAGGGATGGCTGTCGTTCTATTTGCACCGCAATCGCGGGAAAAGACGACGGTTAAACCTTTGCCCGATTAAAAAAATTCCTTGCTATGAAAATCTCATAATAACTTTATATTGTGTCTGCCTACTGACAGAAAAATTTAATTCATCAGTTAAATCTAGTTCAAGAACAATTATTCAGAAATACTTTGAAATATGTCAGCATTTATAAAAGAAGGTACAAGAGTTCCTTCCACACATAGACACCTCACTTAACAAATCACTCAATTTTATTCCTTCCGCTGCAATACTTTATAGCAGAAAACCTCCGATCGTAAGAGATGATAAAACTCGAGCTATAATAATATACCTGGTCGTCATTTTTAACCAGCCCCGCGTAGTGACCCATAGACTGCCTTTTTAATTACCCATCTCATTAAACAGCGCAATCAATGGAACCGAACGGGTCATGAGGATTTATTTGCGATATTCAAGTACAAAGAGCTCGAAGAACAAGGCAGAAAAAGAGAGAGAAAGAGAAAGATTTGTGAAACTTTTCAAGCAATCTTAAGGAGATAATGTCACGGCTATTGCAGGGAGGGATTTAAGGGATGCAGCGGTTGAAGGACATACACTCCGCATAGCGGACACTGTCTTTTCCGGTGTTATAGATCGAGATCTTTGAAGGATGGGGTTGAGGAAATAATTAAACCTTTCAAACGTGCACGCAAAAGCCAACACATGTGTCAGAAGATAACCTGGGATAGTTTTCAGTAGTGCTGGCAAAGCTCTCTATGCTATAAACAACCAACGAGAGCAAAAAGTTCGCGGCATTTTGCGCGTGGAAAAGAATGGGATATCCCAGCAACTAACACCTGTATAGACTTGCAAGAAGCTGATTCAACACAACGGTCTAACACTTAAGGTACAAATGAAATTAGATTAGTGTTCTCTGAAATTAATGATCTTAGCCGCGATTACGACGGTAGAATATTTTGAATATAGCTACATATTTGAATTTGTTTATCACTATTACATGGGGCAATTATTTCATAAAATTCGCTAAAAGGTCGCCTATAAGAGATTTTTAAACATATCACCAAATTCTAAAATATTCACTAGCATCACCAAAGATTTTTCTTACACTGGAGTTGCATACTTAGAAAAGGCCGCGTTGGAAAAAATCGAGTCGAATAAATTTACGGCCTTATGGCACAAATCACGTGTTCTTATAAGCAAGTGGTGCCCGCCGAATATGTTCATCAGGCCCACCATGAGTTTAGCTGTAAAGGAGTTAACGTAACATCAAATGAAAATAAAAAATCATTAAACAGTATATACCAACCTTTTCTAATAAAAATAAATACAATTGAAGTTCAGAATTTAAATTTTAGTTTCCTTGAATCATTCTCATAGTATATTTTCGAATTCGCCTTGTCCGCTATTAATGTTGAACTGGGCTATGTAGCCATCGAACCTAAATGTTTAGGCACCACTGGTATGGGCTATGGGTTTTCTAAAGTTACAGAAGTTTCCGAAAAATTAAATAGGAGTCATTACTTATGGGGTTTCCCTAAGTGCGGTCCAATTCAGGACCGCATATAATTAAATTTTATGTGTTGGATAAATAACTGCCACATTTATTTAACCATGTATACCCAATCCGGGTTGGAGAAGTCCGAGGTTTTACTGCATTTCAGAAGGAACACGTTTATAAAAAAAACAACCAGGAATCTGAAACCTATTTCGAAAAATATAAGCGGATTGGCCGAGATTCCTGAACTTTGATTCGCGAGAAGGGAAAATAAATCAAAAATAACAGCAAGAAGCAGCAAATGAAGAAAATAAAAAGATGATGTTTTTCGATATAGGTATAAAAACATATACGAGTATATCCGTGTAGCCTTAGGTCGAAGCATAAAACGTGCGAACGATAACTAACGGAACTTTCTGAACTAGAATTATTGAGATAGGAAAAAGTCGAAGGTGATGGCGCGAATTATTTGTAACTGACAAATCAGATCGATCAAGAAAGAAGCGTGTCTGAGAATGATGAACTAGAAAAACTCGCAAGATATTAATAACAGTAAAAAACTAAAAACACGAGAAACCTCACGAGTGATGTATCGACATGGCTGGACCAACGGGTTTTCAAGGCACGTGCTCGACCTCTTAGGAAACCCTTGGGCATTTCGAAGGCAACTGGTAAACTGAGAGTTTTTTCCACGAGATGCGAGGATATAAAGATGGGAGGAATATGTGATGAATGCGAAAGAAGAGTGATTCGACTTTTTAGTGACATATGTCCATGTAAATTTGCCAGCATGCGTGCGTCCGAGGGTGTGGCCATGCGTGTTTGTGTGAAATGAAAGAGGGAATACACCAGAGAAAAGGCAGAATAAACGAAACGTCAAGTTATTTTAAAAAAACATCCGTTAAATACTTGTCTGTAAGAATGGATTTGAGTAAGAAAAACTTTACATTTCAAATCGATATGATTGTTGTTTATTAAACCAAAACAAATGCAATTCCACGCGATATATAAATAAATCACAATATCTTCTTTAAAATCCTCTCGGCAAGAAGATCTACTATCAGTAGAAAATAAATACAGCTATTGATTTATGTTTTTCTAAAAATAATCTCTAAAACGTGAATCGTATGTGATAGTATAGCGATGTTGCATTTCATACATAAATTAAACAATAACTTATGAATCATTGTAAAAACTTCAGTTGGTTTCATAATTAAAATTTAGTATAGCTAACAATTCTTTTATACATTAAGTCATAGTGAGACGGTATTTTCGTCCGACTTAGAAATTTTGCACAATGGAACGAACACATTAAGAAACAAAGTAAAATCACACTACAAATAAATACATTCAAAAGTAGAAGCTATTCCAAGCCTTTAGGTTTTAATTACCTAAAATATTTTTATAATTAACCACTCGTGGTACTTTCGCACACGCATGAGAACTTAGAAAAAATTAGGTAATGGAATTACCGTATATACTCGTGTATATGCCGACTCCATATATAGACGACCCCTGATTTTTTGGTGAACAAACCTGATTTTTTCATATATCTCGTTTATAGTTCGACCCCAGCTTTCCACCATGGTCGATATATTTCGTTTCGATAGCTCGATGGTTACGAGCGAGATATATCGAACGACCTTGATTTTCCACACAACCATAGAATAGACAGTAAATGTCGTAAATACTATTTCTTGCGAGTACACTAAAATTCGGATAAGTTAAGTATCTTACTCCTAAAACATTTAATAAAAAGTGATATGAATCATGATTGCACAAGATGAAATAAAATCGTTTCAATTCTAGTACGTCTTGATTACGTTCCGCGTACGTAATGGTTCCACTCGCTCATCTATTTAATAGGTAGGGATAACGGATAAAAAGAAATTACTTTGTAATATTCCACAGGTTAGCCTACCAATAGAATGCGTGCGGGTGGCATAACTTCACCGAAAATGCCCGTGAAGATACATGAATTTTAAATCCTCAGATGCATTACTCGTGTATAGTACGATCCCCAATTTTTGCAATAAAAATTTGGTCGTAAAAACTCGTACTATACACGAGTATATACGGTACGTATATATTCTCGCCTCAACGAAGAGCCATTAAACTTCTTTTTAATAAAAAATAGTCACCCGATGACTCACCTCAAACTTTCACTGAACAACCATAACGAACGCTCAAACATTAAACAAGTTTCAAACCGCACGAGTTCCAATAAGCTCGCAGTCCAGGGGGAAACAGAAAACCCCATCTCGCTAAATACTCCACATCACAAATACGATTTCCTCATTCTAAACATTTTCACGCCCTCGACCCTTTATCTCGAGAAAAAAATAACGTAAAAACCGGAGATAAACCGGCGAAAAACGAACGCGTTAGAGCAAAGAGAAAAAGAGAGAGAGAGAGAGATGTAAAGAGATAGAAGGAGAATACGGCTCAAGGGTGAGTATTAGCGAAATGTTGATGAAAAGGAAGTGAAGATATGAACTCGTGATAGGAGGAGGAGGAGGAAGAGGGAAGTCGAACTCGAGGCGTGAAGGTGGGAGTGGTCCAAAGAGTGCGAGTGATGGAGAAGGATGAAGACTGATGGGTTGGATGCAAAGGACGGGGTGAGAGAGGTGAATATGTGGCGATGGGTCGAGAGGAAGGGAGAGGAGGGAAGAGAGCTTTCGCGTCTGCTAGGGAGGCAACGGAGGAGGAGGCGGAGGGAGGCGGGGGCGGCGGAGGCGGGGCCGGTCGTTGAGACGTGTAAGAGTTGGGCGGGTATATCGAAGTATAGGTCCCTTCCATTATTGAAGATGCCGCGGATAGTGGAACGCGCGCGGCAAAGGGGAGGTAACATG
This sequence comes from Uropetala carovei, assembly GCA_036926305.1. Classification (NCBI taxonomy): domain Eukaryota; kingdom Metazoa; phylum Arthropoda; class Insecta; order Odonata; family Petaluridae; genus Uropetala; species Uropetala carovei. Next base: position 2,433,842 of record JAXCHB010000241.1, read on the forward strand.
AGAGAGACTAAAATAGGCATTAGCGGGGAAATAAATAATAAAGAAAAAGGCCGAGAATGTTGAGAGAGGCGGCGGCGAGGATGAAGGCTCTCTCCCTCCGTGATTGAGGCGAGGGCGCATCCTAAAAAGGGCGGACGGTTGTTGGCAGCGATCTTTGTCTGGTTCCTTTCTTTCCCTTTCGCGGATATGAAAATATCAAAAGGTTTTTTATGCGTGCTCTTCATTCGGCTATATTGACTTTTTGGGCTGTTTTTTTGTGTTGTAGAAACTGCGAACACCTGTTAGTTCGATCGATCGAACGATGCAATTGTTTGACGAGAACAAATGGGAAACGACTGATTAACGGGCGTATTTCCGAGATTCTTGAGATGCCTACGTAATTAGAGAGGAATTCCAATCTGTCCGTTGAATTTCGCGGATTTACATTCCCCAAGGGTACTCAATAAGAAAACCTCCTTTAATCAGATACGGTACCACTTTTCCAACGTGTTGTTCCCAAAAACTATACCTTAAAAAATCGGGAGTATCAAAAAGAACGCTGGATATTAAGTTATACTAACTGCGCTACGACAGATTACACAGTCAATATAGCTCGTGTAAATATGTGCATAAAATAAATTAAAAAAACAAATATAATAGAGTGACGTAAACTGTTAATATTAAAACTGCGCCACGCCATAAAAGTTGAAGAGATAATTTCTACCTTTTTAGCGCGGTGATTAAACAAATTTTAGCACTTTATTTTGGCAGGTGATCAATATTGTTTATTACCTCTCTCAAAATGTTAATTTTCCGAATATTTATAACAGATAATATATTTATACACCAACATTTATTAAGATCAGATTAAATTAAACCTTCCGAACTTTCAAAAACTGCTTGGCAACGTTATAATTACCACATAGAAATCGACAAGCTATATAATTCCGCGAAAGTTTTCTGGATTCCGGTAAAAAGGTTAAATACTTTATATAAGTTTTAGATCGACGCACTCGTACGTCCAGCCGTTTTATCCGCCGACTCCGAACCAGAACAACTGAAAACTTTCCAGTCGATCTTTTCTTTTTAATAAAAAAAACACCGCGCACGTTTTTCTTCCCTGAGGAAATCTCTCGAAATCTTTCCCCGCCATCGTTTATAAAAATAAAAACCCATTCTCCAGATGACACCACCTCCAGCATTATAAACCTATCGAAAAAGCCGAGTAATCGCATCGAAAAGTAATGAATCCGCGAGATACGCTGAGATTCCGGCCGGAGGAGAGAATCGAAAAAAAAAAGAAACATCTCCACTATTTCGAGCAAGGAGAGATATTACGCGAGGAAGTCTGCAGGGGGTAAACCCGGTTTGTATAGGCGGAAAGCCAAAACCCTCTCTCTCTCTCTCCCGAGGACGAGATATGGGTACATGAGAGGCGGGGAATCGGAGGGAGGCGTAGGAGGAGGAGGAGGGATGTGTACGGGATATCGCCTTCTAGGTGGGAGGGGTATGTAACGAGGGTCGAAAGGAAGTGAGATAGGGGAAGGGGTTGGGGAATTGGAGATGAAAGATGTTGCGGAGAAGTGAAGCTAAGGGGGTGGATGAGGGAGGAGAAAAAAAGGTGTCGGAGGGTGGGTTAAAGGGGCCGGTAAGGGAAAGGACGCCGATTGCTGGAATGAGCCGAGGCGAGTGGGAGGGTGAGAGAGAGAGAGAGAGCGCGTGTAGGATGGGAGGGAGAGGGGGCGTTTGGAGAGTCAAAGGTGTGGATAAGTGGAAGAAAAAGAGATCGGAGATAAATGGTGGAGGGAGGTCGAAAAATCACCACCGCTGTGGGAAAAGGGGCGAAAAGAGCAGAACGTAGCCCCGTGTTGCTTTGAGGCACATGAGAGATGTGTGTATAGGCTGAGCTCGGAAAATGCGGCGTGATCGTTAAAATTTTCCATGCGTGGGATTTTTTTTCAACCCATCTGAAATATCAATGTGGATCGCCTTTTATTACTCGAGATTGTAAATTGATTGAAGTTCTGTGCACGACTTGGACGCTTCATGTTTTCCGTCTACTAATTATAAATATTCGTTCTTATAAGTAATTTACACTCCCTTTAACCAAGTACAGCATTTTGAAAGTTCATTTCTTTGTCACTTATAATGTGTCTAACATGTAATATAAATAACGCAAAAACTATCATCATATATCACTACTTTGAGCAGCAAGGTAACTAGCTAAATATGCGCCACCTTCAAAAATTTATTGTCTCTGGTACTATTAGAATTGTGCATTGTATTGTACTATTTAGAATTGTGGTCTTTACTTAGTTTCATCCGGGCAGATTTTTCGCTTGCCCTGTTCTAGTTACAGACTGACTTTGAGACATGCTCAAAGATCGTAGACAGGGCCGGCGTGATGGGGTATGCAGAGTATGCTACGCATAGGGGCCCCCGGAAGAGGGGGGCCCTGATTTTGCTTCTATGTACCATAATTCATCGTCGTCAATAACTGGCATAGTATATTTATAAATATCGACACAGATAAATGAGTTGAGTTAGGGGTCATATGCCTATACGAAAATCAATATCCGATGACCACAAACTAAATTCTCTGGTGTGAAGAAAGATAGAATGTATGTGACATATATGTTTAAATTATACAGTACCGATTCTAGCTAAAGTACCGCGTATCGCAGAAAAAGAAGAGGGGCCCCCGAAATCGTGCTTGCATAGGGACCCCCAAAGATATCATTCCGGCCCTGATCGTAGAAATGACATACGTGTACATACATTTATTGATACATATTAATTAGTCTGTAAAGAGTATTAGAGATAAATTAGAATAAGCATATATCAATAATAAAAGAGAAACAACGCACCCATACTTATATAGAGCTAAATTCGAACGCTAAACCTTATCCTACTCTACCTCTTAAGACGGCCCAGAGCATTAGTAATAAATATCCGTTTCCGAGATAATATTTTAAAATAATTAATGTGACCCGTCCAACATCAAACCACAGTTCCCCTTGACTGGAGAGCGTTGGAGGCTCTCGTTCGAGGCGCGGGCAAAAAACCTTGAAATTCATTATGAAACGCTAACATCAATCCACCCGACCTTTGGTGTGCTTCATACCAGAGGTGCGACATTACAAGCACGAAGTGGAAAAAACGAATTACCTAATGAAAGAACTTCGATAAAAACACTGAGCAAAGAAAAACACAAGGAAACTCGAGAAAACGAGTAGACCTTGGACGGTTCGAAAGCACTATTATTAGAAGCAGATCTATCACCTTATAAGACTCGTTATTTCTCGAGCAAGAGTAAAAATAAAACAAAAAAAACGAACGAGTGACGCTCGGATTTTCCTACACGCATCGACAACGAAAAAAAAACCGCAAGTGCTATTTTTTTTTATAAATATCCCGAGCGTCGGAGGGAATGTAAAAAAAAAACAGAATAACGAATCCCAATCGGGCACTTCTCATCGCGTCTTTTTGAAAAATATTTTTGCTTCCCAAAAATAATGAAAGAACGAACGAACGGTCGGAGTTTTTTTTTTTGTTCCGAGAGTGAGAGAGAGAGATGCTGGAGGTAAGATGAGAGGCAAGGAGAGACCCAGGGCGTGAGAGAAAGAGGGTTTGTGAGGAGAGGTGGGAGAGATAGGGGAGAGAACGGGGATGAGGAGAGAGAGGATTGTGGGAGGAGGAAAGGAAGTCGGATCGTGAAGCCAATACGTGGTAGGGAAAGGCTCAGAGATGAGATGAGAGATAAGGTCAAGAAAGGTGTTCCGTAAAGAGGCTGAGGGGATGAGTTGGGAGGGAAGGAGAGAGGGAGGCAGAGGAAGGGTGGGCGGGCGATCGAGAGGGAGGCGACGTAGGAGGAGGTTTGGAAACACGGAGTGGGCTATAAGAAGCGAGAGAAAAAAAAACGAGTGAGAGATGGATAAGACACGTTCACGCAGGGCATGATGGGATGGCACGCTCGAATTGTAACTTAAACTAATAATTACGAATCGAAACTGGGAATTATGAATTATGAAGTATTGGATGCCGTGCACAGTGAATCTTATTTAAAGCGATTATCCAATCTACGGACGTGTTGATTTCTTTGACCAATGTGTTTGGGTCCTTCGCGGTGTCATTAATATTATTGACTCCGATTTTTTAAAATATCGCTCCTCACGGTGAAAATACGTCGATTTAGACATGAGTAATTACTGCGTGGCCGTAGATCTTTTTATTTTAGAAAGTGTCGGTCGTGGAAAAAACATTTTCAAAAGGACCAATAGCCGCCGTTAAACAATGGTTATTAATTAAAGTACTCTATAAATAATAAGAGGTTCAGATAAATAGGCGAATATTGATGATTGATGATGATGATAATGTTTCAAGAGGGATTAGGGTTCACTATGGATGGCGTTCTTTGCAAAGCATACAAAAAATCGTTCAAATCGTGAACAATAATTAATAAATTATTCATTTAAAATCAACTCCACGTTTTAAAATAATAGTCCATGATAGTTAATTCATAAATAATTGATTTTAGGCACCTCCATCTTATCGACTAATTAAATTCCAAACCATTTTAATTATTCGCTAAGCGCAAACGATAACAATATAATAGCCAATCATTTATAATACAGTTTGATAAAACGGTCCAACAAGAGTTTTTGGATTAACGGTGATAAGATTGAGGTGTTAGGTGTGTGAGAAGGTTAATAAGCCAAGGAGACAAGAGACCAATGTAACTGCTGTGTCCTTTCTACCCTGTCCTATTCCCCTCTTCCTCCCTTCTCGATCTCAACTCATCTGCTATTCCACGCGCCTCCACACCTGCCCTTTTGCAAGATGCTTTCTACCACTCTCCTCCTTTCTTAATCGCCTACACCATTACTCTTCTTAAAACTCAACTGTTCTCAAATCCACCCACACGATCTTCATTTAAATAGAACGAGGGAAGAAAGAAGATACGATTTTTTTAAAGCCAATTACCGCCTCCTATGCCTCAGTTCGTTTACTTATGAATCCTTTACAAAAATTATTTTTTCATTATACTTTCCACTACAAGTCAACAAAAAAATCTTTCGGTAAAAAAGATCACGAGAATAAATTGATAAAGAACAAATAGTCCGTGTTTAGCACATAATTACCCTCTATATGTTCCGATAAGTCTGTGAATTTGAAAAGAAATTCTTAAAGCTGCTTTCCCTAATTCGTAGTATGAAGAAAGTACATTTAACGAACATACATCACTACTATTTCGTATTTTCCAACGTGTGACTTTCGAAACTATTTAATACCGCAGAGATAATATTGCGTTACAAAATTTACAATGCATGAACACTCACTCGAACGTATGTACTAGAGGGGAGTAGCAAATTTAGAACATTTGGTGCGTATAGTAAGGAAATCATTAGAGTTTATTTACCGAACAAGATCAAATGATACCGAGTTTTTTCGCAATTAATGATCTAATATTACATATAAATACCATAGAAAAGCGCAGTATTTCCTAGAAATCGAGTCTAATTGTTTATTATCGTTTAAAACGATCGAACCGTGTCCGCATTTTCAAAACAAAAAGACAGCGGCGATAAGGAAAGCGCTATGCTGTAATAAATATTAACGCCTACGCTGCGTTAAACAGCGTTATCAATGAAATTCGACCAATAAGGAGAGGGGACATTTCAAAGATTATTTTTATTTTTCGGTTCGACCAGCAATCGCTCAGCCTATACGAGCGTGTTTTAACCTCACCTGAGTCACCCAAAAATAATAAATATATAGATCGGCCTAATTCCGGGGAGGGGAAAAATATAATCGTAAAAAAATAACAAAATCGCGCCGTAACACAAAAGGTAGCAGTAATCAAATTAAGATAACGTATACATTTTGCGAAGGGGGAGAGGGGGGGGGGGGAGAAATAATAACGAATTCCCCCTTCGAAATCGGCTCGGCTTGCGGACGGCGCGATAGCAGCAAAAGCGCCACCCCCCCCCCCCCCCCCCCTCCCTTTTTTATCGAGAGAAACTCTCTTAGATACTGCTGCTCTCCGTTCTCGGTCTTAGTTTAACGACCCGGAATTTATTATCGGCGCGCGCACAATTTTTCGTGTGATTTACGCCGCCCTATCTTTCTATCCTTTACTGCCACTCTTTCCGTTTCTCTACTCGTTTCTCCTTCGTCTTACCTCGTTTGGCGTGTCATTTTCAATAAAAGGTTTACACATACTACGTACACAAATAATATCCTTCTCTCTCCCAATATTTTTATTTCTAGTCGGTAATGCTAATGGTGTAAAAGGGAAGAAAGAGGAAGAATAGAAATGAAAAGTCATTCTAGAACAAGGGTCTTCGAACACCCGGCCCGTATGGTGCATTTATGCGACCCGCGATTAAAATACTTCATATCAAACTCAAGCCTATTTCTTATAGAATATATCGCGTAAAGTTTTGTAAATTAACTAAGAAAATGAAAGAGGAGTATTAGATGAAAACATTTTCAAAATGTCCGCAGTTTATTACTCATTCCCAATTATAAAACCCTGCACAGTTTGGGTAGAGGGGAATGTTTTAACCGTTCCTAGCAGCACGTCTTTGTCACTACCTCAAAAGCCTAAACCACGATGTCGAAAGTAGCATTTTTAATGAAAGGGTTTAAGAGCCCATCGAGCTGTGGACGAGATCTCCATCCCTACTGGAAGGGGGTAATAAAAATCAAAAGAATGTGAACAATGTGAGAGCATAGGAAAACTCCTTTATGCAGCCCGTGGATTTGGAGCAGTTACTTCATGCGGATCGCGAACTGATGTGAGCGTGAAACCCCCGTTCTAGAATGAAGAACGTCCATTTCTGTCATCTGCACATCTCGAAGGAATGATTTTCATAAAATAAAATAGTGGAAAATTAATCGCGCTATTAGTTATTCCAGAAAAAATGCACTCTCAAAAGAAATGCGCTCATCCTTAGCTTGTAAACAAGAGTTAGTTACGCAGTAGTTCCTTCGGCTACATGGAGGCTACGGTCTTGGAAATAGTCGAATTGGGTAAAACCCTGCAGCGAAAATTTCGTGCTTTACTTTTATAAAAATCGCATTTTCGAATACGCTACGAGCTTTTCCGCGTCACATATAAAATGCGGCGTTCGCTCAATTTCAAACAGCATATAATTAAACTTCATACGGGTTGTGTAAATAAATTTTTCGAAATTAACAAAACCGTGTATAATCAAATCCGCGTTGGATAAACACACGATGTACAAGTGTTTACTGAATATGCATGCGTTGTATATTTGTATATCTGTCTAAATACACACGCACGTATGCATACATACGCATAAAGACTCAGTTTAAATAATGTTTTTCGCGCCCTTATCGTAAAGGTGGGAACTGTCAGTTGGAGAGAGGAGGGGCAAAGAGTCAGAGAGAGGTGAGGAGAGAGAGGTAAAGAGAGGAGAGAGAGAGGTAAAGAGAGGAGAGAGAGAGGTAAAGAGAGGGGAGAGAGGCGGGCAATGCGGATGGAGGGGACTTAAAAGCGATTGCGAGCTCGCGGATATACACAAGATAGCGGTCGGCTTGCTCGAAGCCGCGCTCACAAGCAGATAAAGCCGGGGAGAAAGCCCCGCTTTGGTGCGGAATGGTCAGCCTTAGGCACACCGATAGGACACACACACACACACAGGCTCGCGCGCTAACACTAACACGCCGAGTCGGAGGAGGAGGAGAGGGGGGGGCTAGTGGGAGCGTTTTGAGAGGGCCCTGTGGGAAATGCGAGTGTGTGTGAGAGAGGGAGAGAAGGACGGTAGGTCGAGAGAGATAGAGTCTGGGTGAGTAATGTGGTGTTCCTATAATCCGATCATTGCCCAATAAGGCTCTAGTTCTTTCGCCAAAGATATCCTTAACGTTAGGCTCGTGTACATACATAGATTTATGAGTATAAATACGTATTTATATAGTTATTTATATATATATATGTATTTATATATGTATATACAATCATATACATATATAAATTTTTATACACCAACACATACATACATGCACACAATTTATATATAGAGAGAGGAGGGGAAGGGGTAAAAACGGGAGAGAAGATGGGGAAAGACGTAGATAGAGATCCCTGTTACCAAGAGACCGCACCACGATTCTCGGAAATCCTTGATTAAACAGATTTCCTTAAAACGGTTTTCCTAGATAAATTCCCCGCCTTCTTTCCCTGAGAAATTATACGTTATGCGCCGTCGTGGAATTTCTTTCCATTTTCGCACCAAAAAAATGAGATATGTTTCGCATCCGGAAAGATTGATATTCCGACGGTATATCGCGGTCGCGAAAAATGGACCGCAGAGACAGAAGGAACGAAACGTTTTCAAACGCTTCTCGAAGGATAAATTTTTACCTGCTTCAGGTAATCGATAAACAGCAAAATAGTCGGCAATTCAAAGCTGTGGAATATTCATCTAATACTGGTTGGGAAAAATGATTTGAACAAGAAACAGCTGGTATCTTCTATAGGTCTAAGAGTTTTCCCGATCCGTGGTGTTCGCAACTTCGTTAAATACTGCTGCTTTCAATGAGGAATCTACCAAAGTACTGTTTTAGCATAAACGTCAATATCTCATGAATTAAAATTAGGAAATCGCAAAATGTACGAAGATTATTTAATAACTTGAATGAAACGAGACATTTTTATTCTGTCGCTCCTATCGCTATTTAAAAAATACGAATTACGCCGTTCATTTTTTTGTTTCTTCTGTCCTATATCCTTCGAACTGGATGTGTCATTAGGTACATCAGGAGTGATAGCGAGTGAGTGTGCGATATGGGAGGTAGGTGAAGGCCCTACGATGTAGAGGGAGGGAAACGAGAAGAGGGGAGATAAAAAGTTTGGCCCGTGAGACGTAACCACAGGATAAGCCGTGAAGGAAAGAGAGAAAGGCAAATAAGGACTAAGATATAGATAGAAAAGGGGAAAGAAACAGAATGAAAGGAAAGCGAGAAGTGGGAGATTCAAAATGAGGAGAGAGGCAACACATACAGGATTAGATAGATACCTGGACACTGAGGGGATCCTTGGGGAAAAATACGTTACATACTAAAATAGAGCAATAAACAAGGCAAGTAAGCAGCAACGGAAATAACAACAATATTTTCGGTCACTACGAAGAATCACTATCAAGTATACCGACATAACGACACATTGCATAGGATATCCTCAAGTATGTAGAATCGCAAGCACCATTCGATCTTGTCAGTTTGGGAGAAAAATTCGATTAGTTCCAGTTACAAATCCGCTCTATGAAAATATTTCTCCTCGGCCAAAGAAATGCATTAAGTTGACTATCTTTTCTCCTCATGATGTAAAGTATTCAGCGTTTTAAACTACCCGGGTTTAGATGGGACTAGATTTTCTCGAGCGTTTGAATCTGTAAGCGGATATTCTAAATATATGAATCATGCGCTGGGTGAATGTAGAGCAAAGACCATTTACTCGTGCTGCTCAGATCTTGATGAATTTTTCCATTATTCTACAGCCGGCCTAAGGGTTCCGTATTTCTCGTATAGGTTCAGTGAATAATTGAGATCCAACATCACATTAAGGAAAAATGGAAAGGATTCTTTTTCAGAATATCGGATGCAGAAGGCTAAGCAGAAAGAGAGAGAGAGGCCTTGGCCGCTGATCATATCCGCGACAATTTGCGTCTTTATGACGCGGAATAAATATCCATAACCCGATTTACGTACAAACGCACTATCAACCCAGAATGCTCGTGCTATGATCGCGTAAAATATTTTGATGGAATTGGACGGAAAAAATCGAAAGTTCCGATAATCTTTGGAGAATGTTTTTATTTGGAGTCAGAAGATAAAACATTCGAAGGCGAGTAAACAAAAATTAAATCGTGAGTTCTCAAGGCCCTTTATCCACATAGATAACAATTCTAAACACGAGAAGTTGGACGTTATAATTTTAGCAATTTGGAAAACAAGAAAAATATTCGAGTAGTAAAACTTCGACGACTTCGATTTATCGGAAGATTGGAATTATAAACGTTCGATTCTCCGAAATTAGCAGCGGATTAGCTAAAGTCCATCTAAAACAAATACGCCCGAGTAACTCGATCGTTCCGCTGAAATTCAATCGAACGGCACGCAGTTTGCGATGCGAATAAACGAACACCGAAAATCCCACGAGGCGCACGTAACGGCGCTACGCCAGTGCCGACTTCTGGGGGGGGGGGGGAGGGGGGGGGGGGAATCTCCCTCCCGTCGCTCAAAAACTCCCCGAACATCATTTTCACATTTCGCCTTATCTGGGTACATTCAAAACACGGACGCAACAAAAACAGTCACCTCAAATATTTGTCTCGCGAGTGCGGGGGAGAAAGGTAAAAAAAAATTTCGGTAGGAGGAAGAGGAGAAACTCCATACAAAAAAAGCCGAAAAAGGAGGAAATGCTCCACAAAGTCTCTCTCTCCCTTACGGCTCCTTCTATCCTTATTTTTTGTAAACCTTTTATTTTTTATCTGAGGGACAGGTCTCGTCGCGCACGACCTACCTCCACGGATACGAAGTTGGAGACGAGATAAAGCACTCGAGGGATAGAGAAAGAGATGGAGACTGTTTCTCTTTCTACCTCTCTCTCTCTCTCCCTCTTTCGCTATCTTTCTCTCTTTCTCCGCCGAGGAAAATCAAATCGAGACTCTTTCCCTTTCTCTCTTTGCTATACTTATACAGGGTGTCAAAAAAAAGTCCCTTTACACACCCAGCTGTTAAAGATTGAGCGGCAAAATTAAACCCTACTCCTCTATTTAAAACGAACTCTATATTGATTTTTTTATCGTGATTAATTGTGACGAATAAGTGAACCATAAATAAACAAATAAAAAAATAAATATGTATACCTTAAGTTTAATTTTTGTAACAATCTAAAAACCTGTGTGTAAAGAGACTTTTTTGCGTATGTATGACCGAAGAAAGAAGAGAGAGCCCTACAAGGATGGATAAACACGCATCCCAAATTCTTCAAAGAATATTTTTGTAAATTCTCTTCGTTAAAAACGAAGGATTCGATCTAATACTTTTCTAACTAAGAAATGTATTTTTGCGGTTCTCAATAAGTTATCTCTGTAAGAGATGGGCCTTCGAACGGTGAACGATGGAGATGTCACGAACAGTGCGGGTGGTCAGAAATAAATAGAAGCAAGACAGGCTTACATATGTATAAATGCAAGCAAAGCTTCTTGCTTTAAATAAAATTCAGATTTCATACCATATGACTCATTAAGCAACTTGGAACACGATTTCCATCAGCTCGGGATAGTTTAACATGTTCACACCTATTCATAATGACGGAATTCAATCGCTTAACAAAAAATGCAAAAGTTTATCAGTCAGAAAATTCAAACATTAAATATAACGCCGTTTAATTTTTGGCAAACTTGGGCTTTCCTCTCGGGCATCCACTGAAATAAGAGTGGCATTGTTTAGCAAAAGAGAAGTTCGAAACAATTTATATATTTGTGTACAAAAATAAATCGGAAAAAACTAACGATTCAGAGATCATAAGGTCGACGCAACTAAATCCTCCCGGAAAATTTGTCTCGAACGTACATCATGAAACTCCCAGACGGATGACACAACTCCGTCCGTATGTCGAAAATATCTTTCGCCATATCCTTCTTCCTTCGAACTGGAGATGATAAATGGAACACGAGAACACAAATATGTTAAAGGAGACTCGGAGATAACCGGTGCAAGAAGGAGTCACAGACATAATTCCAGCCGAGCTTCAGTTATCGCCAGGACAGGTACAGCGGGCACGGATAGAAAATACCCATTCGGTTCTCTTTTTAACTCTGTGGCCATACGGCTCGTGAAGCTTGGACCTTTGCCACGCGATTTCGCATCGAGGATGATGAAAACCGCAAGATTCTCGTACGGACTATTAAAAATTAAAATCGAGAATGGCACAAAAAAACTACTTTCGACTGTTTTTTCTTGTCCAGTGAACTTGAATCCCGATACAGACAACTCAAAATCTTGGTGAGATCGTGCTTCCGATAACATTTTCAATGCATGTTGATAATTAAGTTCAATTTAAAATCGTCTCATTATATACACGTATTTCGTTCATTTGGTTTCGTAATAGGGGCTATATAGCAGGTTTTTAATATTATTACGAGTTATACAATGAGCAATTAAGGAGATATTTCTTTCAAACTAACAGTAAGTTGCAACTGGCTTACATATTTATTTTTATCATAATCATCAGTTAAATAAATTCGCGGAAAAATTCACTGCCATAATATTTACGGAGAAATCTACCGTCAATCAAAGTTACTATAGATATTTGTTCGGCTGTTTCAACGTAAAAATAAAACTTATTATCTTACAAAACACCATTGATACTGTTTTCTAATTTTTTCTTCAAATATCCTCACAAACGCCTTTCTGTCGATTTATAATTTCCCTCATGATGTCATGGTAATCATAAGCTTACACAGTTACAGCCTCATTTATTTATTTATCGACATCACCACCAGCGATTTTCATCTATGAAATTTTACCGCTTCTTAAGAATCAACGATAATTTTCGAGTGCTCTAGCTTTGTCTAACAATAAGTACCGATTAAAATCGATAACATTACGCGAAGATGTTTCATACAGTACTCGTATTATCTTCGGATGACGAAAGAAGAGCCATAACTTCATCTGTCTATTTTTCTGGGGAACCAATAGATGTTGATTAGCCGATTTGTTCAGAATTGATATCATGAGATCCTTCGATTATTCTACAATATTTCATATCCTAACTTATGTAATACATATATAAAAAAATATTAACCAGATTGTTTTAGAACAAGTATTTAACCCAAAGGTGGGCAAACTGCAGCCCGCGAAGCTTTGGTGAAAATGCGATCCGTAAAATTTAACACAATTTCATATTACTTTTGGTAAACTTATGACAATAAAACCTTTAGCTTTGACAATTTAGCCCTAAAATCCTTGTTTGTGCTTGTTTCTCACTTATGTATGATGCCTAAGAATCTAAGCAATTTCCGATTTAAACTCTAATCTGGCCCGCCTAAGCATTGGCACCTTTCAATGCGGCCCGCCATGCAGAAAAGTTTGCCCACCCCTGATTTAACCCAAAAGGGAAACCAGTCATATTTTAGCCTTAAAAATAGCGGCGAAATCCTTTGATATGCGAACCACTTCAAAAACACTTCGTCAACATCTCCCCATACAGGTGTGCGCACGTAGCTCTCTGATCAGTTTATCAAGTGCACTTAAGATTTCTCGATTAGACGGAATTCTGCGCTCCTGCGAAAAGATGGAGTTAAATTCCTCCATAGATGGCTCTTTTCCGAAGCACGTTAAATTCTTCTCTTGGCATTATACTATCTTTCAAAGATAATCATTTTCTCTTGAAAATTTTATCTATTGTTGCGGGAATAGGGTGATACAACAAGAATTAAATTTACAGTTAAAATTTTACTTTGCTTCCATTTGTGAAATCTAAACCATTATTTAAAGAACGTGGATTTAATGTATAATATTTTATATAGGCGTGTGAAACATTACAAAATCAACTCCTAACTTTTCAGATTTACGCAATTCTCTACTCGGGAATCCGTTAGAAAGATCGTATTTTCCTTCACTGTGTAAGAATGTGAAACTCGGTAGCAAAAGATAAACGATGAAATGATAAATTGACGAAAAATGTGCAGAAAAACGCCTTGTACACCATTTAAAATTTGATTAAACCAGTCATAATATATTAAATGTGAAAGTATCATGCTGAAGATGCTTGTAAAGCAGATGTAGCTAAAAGCTTTGACTCGCTTTTATGTTAAAATTTTTTAATCTGCCGCTCAAACGCAAAAAGGGGCTTTATTTATAGCTTGTAAGTTTCGCAGGTAAAATGTGATTCAAACTAAAAATGCTAGGACCACGCGAAATGTTGCCACGCTTTCGAAATTAAACAGAGGAAGAGAGATACGAACTAATGTAATCGGTCGCTTTGAGAGAATTGCCACGAAACCCACGATCACGGAGCGGATTACTACTTCGTCGTCAACGCGCGATCGTGATGTACCTTTTCTACCTAAACCTCGCAACCAGACGCCCGTCCTTACATCACTAAGAGGCCATATTAAGACACTTTCGGAATAAAAGGGAAAAAAGTCACCGCCGCGAAAACCAAACATTATTATCCTCTTAAAAAACGCAATCCTTTGGCATACGAGAGTGATCGAGTGTGATTTCACATTTTTTAGGAAAATTTTGTACCCATATGTGCTCGTCACCGCATATCTGAACATATAGTAATCTCAGTTATCGCCATATAAAATTGGCAACATTAGTTCCCGACAGCTAATTTTAAAAATAGTAATAATATCATAAAGTTGTACTTTAATTGAGGAACAGGGTTTCATTTGAAGCCGGCAGCTGGAAGCCGTTAAACAAGTAGAATTTATCGTAGAATGTATGCACTGTACATATGGGAAAAAGTTGTTTACTATCGAAAAATGTCTACAAGTATCGTGAATTATTTAGAAAGAATTCCACAAGTGCAATGAATAATCATCGAAGTAATAGACCGGTATAAATGGTAAATTACTCGACCAAAAGATCTCTCTCTTATGAAATCAGAAAGCTTGTCAGCCGCCGGAAATCAATGTGCCGTGGTAGGAGTTAATTACACTGAAAGATATTGCATGTCCATGTTTCTGGAATTAACCGTTTCGAAGCCACTTTTTAATTCAACCTGTTTTTTTCTTCCCCCGTATGTTATTTAGGAAACAAAAACTCGAACTTATATTTTTAAAAAACATTCTACGTTTTTTATTCGCCTCTTTTTTCCTCCGCCATAAACATTATGCACTTTTCCCCTTTTCCTGTTTCTCACACTTTCCCTCTCTTCTCCACATCCTGCCTCCTTTTTTTTAAATAAAGTTCCTCTCGTCCCTCGTCTCATGCACCTCTGTCTGCACACGGTCGCTTCAAAGCTTTTAACCCTTGTGGACCCACCTATATAAGCACTCCTCTCTCTCTCTCCTTCCCTCTCTCTTACTCCTCATTCACACGGGAAATCTCCCATACCACCTTCCCTCCTCCCCCTCCCCCCACTCTCTCCTCCCATCTCCTACCCGAGCATCTCTCTCTCACTCCCTCTTTCTCGCATGGAGCAACAGGTGTAAGGCGGTCTGAAGAGTGGGAAAGAGAGGGAGGAAGGAGTCGAAGAGAAAGAGATATGAAAGAAGAGCAGAATGCTAGTGTATGCGTGTGTGCGCGCGCGCCTCTGTGCGTTTTGGACGATGGGAAGTTTAAAACGCAGAGAAAAAAAATAATTTTGAGGGCGAATACCGCGTAGGAGCTTTAAAAGGAAGTTTTGGCGGGACTTTAGTTTCCGCAAAACGGCACCAGAGGGGGTAAAGCGCCTACGCTTAAACGCCTTCTCTTCTGCCCCTCTTCCACCTCGCACGCGCCTACTTTAGCGGGGATCGCTTTTGAAAAGAGGTTGAGCGGTACTTAAGGGAGGGGGGATTCCACGCAGTATGGATATTCTTCCCCTTCGCGCTTCGAGCCAACCCCTCGCTTCCCTCCCAATCTCATCTTCGCCACAGAAATTATTCCGTCCTCATCCCTCCCTTTCTCCTTTCCCGACTCTTTTCTCACTCGCTCCAGGAATATAATGGAGTGGTTCTTTTATATAAGGGACACTTGTGGCCTCACCCGCTTCAAAAACATGGGTATTTTCTCGTACTGGCTAACGTGGGTGAATTGCCTATTTCAACGTGATTACAGGTCAAATGCAAGATCACAGAAATATATCTAGTCTTATTTTGGTAGGCTACATGTGCGATCCGTTTCTGTGTGTAACGTTACGGAGATTCCCTCATCTGATGATCTCGGTTTAATGCAATTAATTCTTAAGATAATCGGGTTCGTTTTTATGATCGCGAATGGAGTCTTTTGCAAATGGACTAATGAACAATGCTACTTATTAATTTTTATGGCTGGATGGATGGAACAATTAAAAACCGATTTAAGCAAAATAGTTAATTAAAAGATACGTGCGGATATTTCTGCGTTTTGGATGCTCCATTTACCAAGTAATGTTTCCTGTATTCATTGGAATGTTTAAAAAGTTTACAACTTTTTGTTTGCTTATAAGGCAAAATATAACAAAATCACTCAATATTCCATTAATAATGTAAACTTTAAATCAACTCTTCGAACATTCCAAATTAATAAATTTACACTTTAAACCAGCATAAAAATACATCTTTGTGACAAAAGAAACAAAAACCGTGCGATATTTTATCCATGCAAATAACACGAAGAGACATATTATTCAACCACAATATTTTAATAAATTGCAGCATTACGCAGATACGAAAAAGATTCCTTGCGTGGATTCAAAAATGTTTTGGACTAAGGTTATCGAAAAATAAATGTCATCATCATAGGTAATCTGTCCGTAGACAGGTCCGTCATTATTCATGGTTAAACTTGGTTTTTTTTATATACTCCTATTTTTCTCAACCTTCTACATGTCTTGATAGCTTTCTTCCCCAAGTGTATTGAATGAATAAAACCATCAGAAGCATTCTCTTAAATCCTAGCTATTACAATTTTAAAACAATTTTCAACCTTAGATTACCCACTAATGTAATAGCATTTCACAAAAATCAGATTCATTTCCACAAAATATAAAAAAAGAAATACCTCCTTTCGATTGCTTTATCGGGCGACGCTCGTGTTGTCACGTCTCCGAGGTAATATGGAGCCAATTTTTTTCCTCGAACAGACGGATAACCCCTTCGCCGCTATACGCCCCGTGCCTTCTCATTTTTTTAAAGACCTCACTCCGTGCCTCGGCTCTAGCATCTTTCTGATCCAGCGACGCCGATAAAAAGCCTCACCTCTCCCTCTCTCTCTCGTGTCTTAGCGTTTAGCTCAGGATTCGCTTTTACGCTCACTCGCAATCGGAACCGCGAGCGGGTTTAATTACGCTCCCCTCCGCCCACTTCGCTTTGGCGCTCGAATCGATGGGTGAAAAAAAACGAAAGAGAAAGGAAAGAGAGAACGCAACATTTCCGAAGAGGTCGAATCGATAAAATTTCTTCTTCCGCCGCATGGAAAACGAAACGAACGCGACTTTTTTCCTCTTACGTCCGTCGGTGGAAATTAAATGCTATTCTTCGGAAAAATTATTGCTGGAATATCCCCCGCTCGGTTATTATTAATGTATTTCGAAGCGCACTTTTTTTTTCCTTTCCGGCGCAGGTGAAGATGTGATCGGTCTTGCGTCATGTTTCGGTGCGATTCTCCTCGACCGCGGGAAGTAAATGAGATCTGAACGTCGGATGTGCATTTTCTCTCTCGAATGGCTGCGAGGATGTTCGAACGGTACGCGGGCATTTCTTCGACGGATGTAGCGGATAGAATTTAACGGTTCTTTGAACATTTTAATAGAAACATTCCGTAATGTCAGGTCAGAATGACGATACCGATCTCTACCGCTAATGCACTTTTAAATTTCTCTAAGCCTTAAACGATTAAAGATTTTGAAAAAAACTGGAACGGTTAATTACTTATATCGGGGGAAAAGAATATCAAGATGGCCGACCCAAAAGTAACATTCCGTTCCATCTGAAACAGTGATACATGCCAACCGTAAAATTAAAATACCCGGCCGTAAAAGTCCGTAATAACTTCTAAAAATTATCGGACCTTCCCGCCGAGAGATACGCTTGGAAAAACGATCATTTACGGGCGTTGATACGATAATACCAAAATAGGGACTTTATAACCAATGGCGAAATGGGCTTCTCCAGCTCGACTAATGACGCCGTCGCAAAAACACACGAGGACAGAAATAAGAGCTTTAAGGCGCGTTACGAAAAAAGAGGGGGTGGATAAGGAAAGAGAGAGAAAGGAAGAGGATAAAACTCCTTTAAAGGAAGAGATAGGGAGACACACGCACACACACACACATGCGCGAGGATAATCAAATCTATGCAAAGCGCGTGTCTTAATACCGCTCTCCTTATCTACGGAGCAGTTAAAAGGAGAGACCCAAGATGGAGGAGGCAGGTTGGTGGGAAGGACTCCCAACTGGATAAAGAGGGAGACAACTAAGATGGGAGAGAATGAACAGTAAGTTATAAACGTGAATAAAATGGAGAAAGAAATAGATGCAAAGCGAGAGAATCGAGCAAAGGGGAAAGAGAAAAAGCCTGATGAGTAAAATGGAAAAAGAAGATAGATGAAACGGAGTAGCTGAAGGAGAATTAAAGATGGCAAATTAAAGAGAGATGAAATGGAAGAAAACGGCCTGAGCAAAGTGATTTCAGATGATTTTAAATCAGGTGTGCCAAAAACGTAGTTCGCCGGTTCAAAAAAAAAACTGCGGCCCCCTTATTAATTTTATTCTAGTGCAAATAGGTGGAAGAGAAGACGATACGACATGGAAAAACCAAGAGATAATAAAAATATTTAATAATTAGGAACTGCGTAAAAGTTCATTCGAAAAAATATTATTTTCACTTCGGTTGTACATATTTTCAGCAAAACGCTTAGGTTCATTTCTGTTAACTCAGCCCACCGCCTATTTCGGAATTATCTAATATTCCCTTTTGCAAACTGAGTTTGAGACTTCTGCTTTCAACACCTAGTGTTCAGTAACTGAGAACAAAAAGTTAAGAGAAGCAAATTGTTGATAGAAATGAAATGAAAGGAAATTTTTAAATGAATAGAAAATTACAACTTAAAGGTTGCGAAGAATAAAATACAAATTTTGGTTGGAAGAAAAGAGGATAGAGACTACATAAATTTAACAGAAGAATGAGGACAAAATATAATAAGCCGCAGTAAAATGATTGCAGTATAAATTCATCTCTCTAATGACCAATGTTGACTTACACTGACAAACTTTGTATTCTGTGATTCCTTTTACTTTATCGAGGCCGTAGTTACTGGACACATATCTCAGCTCAGCCTGATCTAAACGACAATTCATTAAGGGGAACAAAATCCAGAGATAATAAAATTACATAACGAACTCCAAAGATCTTATACAAAAATAAAATAATTTTGACATAAGAAGAGTTAAGGATAAGAAAAGAGATTAAAATAAAAGGCATGATGATAAACATACCCTGAATAAAATCAGGATATGAGACGATAAATTTCAAGCAAGAAAGAAAGTGAAAAGGTTAGCAAAGAGAAAAACCAGGAGGTAGAAACCCTGGTGGGGAGAGAGGACAAAAGGAATTAGGAGAGTGAGAAGGATAGGAAGCAAAAGGAGAAAGAGAGATAGATGGCGAGGAGGGAGGATAGAGAGAAAGATAGATGGGGAGCGAGAACACCCCCCCAGTGGTTTGCCGATAGATGGACCGTTGTGGCTCGCTTTAATTGGGAGAGTTTGTGAGATGAGAAGGGGCAGAGCAAGTGTGGACACAGAGAGGAGAGAGTGTGAGTGTGTGCGTGTAGCAGAGAGAGAGACACTGTACGTTCCAGGCGTCATCTGGGTCAGCTCGAAAGGGTTGAATAGGGATTAAGGGGGAAGGGACGTGCTACACGAACTACAAGGGGACAACTACCTGACGGTGAGACTGGCTTTGGAAGTGTGCGTGTGTGAAGTATACACTAAAAGAGATAGAGAGAGAGAGTGTGTGTGTGTGTGTGTGTATCTCTTGGTATAAGTGGGGGCAAGGGGATACAACTTTAGGGGTGTCGCCCGATAACTACGATCGAAATTGGAAAGGGTCGACAGTTTCAATTGATGCGTGTCGCCCATTGTTTGCACGAAATTGGTTCTTCCAAGTTCGGCGTTCCTTTGGGAGATTGAATTGTCACGATGAACAATGAAGCGTTCCCTAAACTAGATTCCGATTCTCAAATCGCGCTATGTCTCGACACTTTTTTATCATTTTTTGTGCTCGGGATCCTATTTGTAATACGATTCATTTGACTCGCCCTGACCTTTTAACAGTTAAAATCTTAAAATAACACATTCTCTGAAGAAAATAAAGTAATGCATTGTTAATGAGTATTTTGATGAAATGCACACAAAAAAATGGAAAATACCAATGCAATTATTGAAGTGACATCCTTAAAATTACATAAGGAAGCAAATATTTTTTCGCGCCGGTACAAAGTTTTTATCAATAACAGCATGATACTCCAAAAACGTTGTTTACTTTTGACTAATTTTAAAATTTAAGGATAAAGCATAAATACATTAGCCGATTCACATTTCTGGAAGGAAGATTCGCCCTGAACGTGAGAAAACTTCATGAATGATTTTTATGCAAATCAATGCAGCTACACGCTCAAGAAAGGTACAAAAAATTATTTCAGCTAACCATGCGAAAAACGTAAAAAAAACTAAGAAAATAAAATTTGGAAAAATACATTTCCACGGTGATTCTCGATTTTCTTGAGTGATGGCACGGTCTTCTCAATGAAATAATTTCACCATCTGACGATACAACTCCCTTACTTGTGGAAACCTTTAGCCCTGTAAGGAAAACCGATTGCGACGGGGGCGTTATTTCGCAAACATACATAAGGCCCATGTTGTGAAAATGGCGCACTCATTCGAAGCCATCGCTTATGTACTTTTTTAGTCAGGTGCTTCCGCTGCATGGCATCCTTGCGAGGCGAAAAATCCCCCGCTTCCAATTGGTCGACGGGCCTCGAGGCCCCTCATCTAGTCTCCTCAAGTCTGCAAGCGAGCCTATCTTCCGATCGTATCGTATCCTTCCGACCTCGTTCCATATCTAAAGAAAGCCAAACAGCATCCCCGCAAAACGCTCACCCCTCGCCCTCCGCCGACTCATAGCCACCCCCCTCTCGCATTTTTTTCCTCCTTTTCCGCCCCATCCTTCCCCGAACCTCTCTCTCTCTCTAAAACCTCTTTCCTCTCGACAACTATCCGGCTAAAAATCGTTCCTACATTAAACCACGTTCACGCGAATAGTCTGGGGGAGGAGAAGATGGGAGTGTTATGTGTGGCGAAATGGGAGATCGTGCAGAAAATTGCTCTTTTTATGCAAGCAGGAAAAAACAGGGTCTCGATACGAAACTGAAGGCAATTTCTAACCTAAGTCTTCATTCCTTCTTTTGCCTTCCGTGGAATATTTATCCGCCGTAAATTTTGTATTGGGTTATTCTCCCCACGAACACAAGAAATGAGATGTCTAACGTTTCCCGCAGAAAATATTAAGAATAAGAAATTAGGGTGTTTTATAACTATAATCTAGGATGTAACTATGAGAACTCTATTTAAAAGTCAGACCACCTTAAATTGCTATGTTCATTTAGAGCGTTACAACTTATTTATTTTTAAACGAATTTTAACTCGCATACTGCGTTCGACAAATAATTACACAATCTGGCTTACACAAATATCTGGGCGGATTTTCTCTTTGATCATCAGATTTTGGTGTTGCGCCCAATGACATATTTTCTTGCGATATGCCTTATGGCAATAGCTCACTTAATCATGTCAGATTGCATCGCATTCCATCTTCATTATTCTTCTCTTTTCTCCAATGATATTTCCGTCCATTGTGATTTGTAGGCGGTGGCAACTACTCATGTCCTTCAATCTCACGTCGTCAGCATTAATCTTCCAACCGCCCACTAATTCGTTCGGCATTACGTACACTTTCTTATGACAAACCCAACCTTTTTTTCTGGTAGGAGTCCCAAGTTGCAACTTTGAAGCGCTTGAATATTATTATGACTTCAGCGAATCGAATGAGCTTGATCGTGATCCCTTTTTTCTGCAAAAATGAATATCATTATGCTTCCTCCATGATGATACCGGATAAAATGAAACGAACGAATTCCAGTGACGCAACCATTTGTTAATCTCGACCTTCAATGCATTCTGAATGACTCAATAATACAGATAAAGCCTATGATTACAAAACATATAGTTGGGTAAAGCCAAAGTGCATTTCAAAATTCTGATCATAACGTTCAAATTACGCATATACTTATTACGAGTTACTTGTAACATACAATTCATTAATGGACACAAATATGTCATCGAAGATTAAATAAAGGATCTTCTGCTCTTGATGTTGAAATTATCATCTCTCTTCTCGACTGCAACAAAGGCCTCATCATTCATTAAATTAAAAACCACGTTTCATCCTCCTGGGAGAATTCACTTTAATTATACATATTTTAACACTAGCGGAAGTGCCCGTAAAATTTAAACGGATTCAGTGAATCTAAAACTTCGACGGTGTAACATGTAAACATTGCAAGAATAAGATATTACCCAGTTTTAACCGTAGAATAAAGCAAAAACTCATAAAATCGGTCCATATTTAGGTATTTTAATGGATGAAGGAAAAAAACCTTGCACTCTGAAAAATCGAAAATTACGTGTAAACTTATGGTAGGTAAATAATTATTGAATTAAACACCCCCTCCCCTACAAAAATTTTTATCGCCATATAGTCTACGTTACCCGAGGAGTAAAATTATATACCTATGCGAAGTTTCGTGCCGATATCTTCAAAAGTATTTGTATAAAGATCAAACAATCTGAGTTTTACTTTTATATGTATAGATAGATATGTTTAGGCGAATGTCTTCTAACAAAACTTTTTAAATTTATGATCTTTCCTTCATTTATGAATACAGATTTATCCAATTTTAAATCTTAAATCTCAAGATTGCGTCTTCTGATAGTGCTATGCCCTGTTTCTGCGTTGTATTGTTGATTCATACGAGACGCACTTCTATGAAAACTGCTTAGGTTCTACCACATTCAAGAGAACAGAGTGATTCATATAGAACAACGTTGCGCAATGCGTACGACAATAGCAGCATGACGCTTATTGATACTCTTAAGTCGTTATTTTTTATTCTAACATGAAAATTGTTTTTAAAATCACATTTTTGTGCACCTCACAATAAATTAAGTTTAATAGGACCGAAGTGATAAAGAAAAACACAATATATTTCGTTTCTCCGGCTCAAAGAGATATAAACCACAAAAAATTCTTTAAAGCGATCGTCCTAAATTAACAATCATCGAAATCACATTAAAGGAATAGTCTCTCGGTAAAACTACTATAAGAGTTTTCTCAAAAATAATCTTAAAATAGGGAGCCACTTCCTTTGTCAATTCCTTCAGTACTCTGAAAGTTATGCCTTATGGACCTATAGACTTGTTCACTTTTAGACGAGTTGCTTTGCGACGCCCTACACCGTAACCGTGATGCTATCCATAATTTTGTCGGTACATGCTTCTAGTTCTATTTGCGACACTTCTCTTTCGATTTTGAGTGATGTTTCGAATATGCTACTCAGTAAATTAGCCTTTTCTCTCAGTTTTATTATTATGTCTCCATTTCTAGAACGCGATGTTGGTATGGTGGAGTCTTTCCCTCTTACCTCCCTGATATATGACCAAAACGCCTTTGGGTTATTCTTCAAAATTTTCTACTAAAGTTTTTCTATTGTACTCGCTTAATGCACACTTCATTACGGATCGTGCTTTAGATCTCGCTTAGCGCTACTTATTCATCCGCCTGATTGACGAATATCCTTTTCAATCTAGCATGGCATTTCATTTGTAATTTCAGCACTCTACGGACTCGTTGGTTGAACCATCGCGGATCTTTCCTTTCATGGATTACCTCGCGAGAATGTATTTATCTACGGCTTTCATTAACGAATCAACAAAGGTCTTCCAAGTATTTTCAACGCCTTAGTCCTTGGTATGTCTCTCAAAATACGGAAAGTTTTCTCTTAATTCAATGCGAAAATCATCATAATTTGTATTGTTCAACAAATAGATCGACCTCGCTGCTTTTATATTCATTACTAGTGTAGTGTTTATTTGAGCATATATAGACTTATGGACGCTAATACCTTCTTCCGTTGTTAACTTAAGGACACGATCCGAAATGTTCGTCGCAAAATTGTACTCTAACACATTATTAATTCTTGTCGGCTGTCTAACTAGCTGCTCAAAAGAGTTGTCGGAGAAAGTTTCGATGAGTACTTCTGACACTTCTCTATCATAGCCTCCTGGCTTGAGACATAAAATGTCACAATTAATTTACGGAAGATTGAAGTCTCCGCCGATTATAATCACGCTATCCGTATTATTTTCAGAAATTTTTCTTACTTTTTCGCTGAAATTCTGCATTATACTTGAATTCGAATTGGGAGGTCTTTGATAAGGTAAACTGTGTAAACTGAATAATTTATATAAGGCTATATACGTGAACAAGAAATACAGAAGACTTACAAGAACTCTGCACGTGAATCAATCTGTAGAAGTTAAATAAGAAATATTCCAGCTGAGTGACACTATGAAGAGGAGTGAGAGGTTACCACCTATAACTGTTTCTATTCAATATAAACGTAGAACTAATGAAAGAATAATTTGTAAACGGTGAAATTTTGAAGATTGGTGTGAACATTAAAACGCATGATTATGACCAAGTAATCCTGGAAGGAAAGGAAATTAAACTTCAGCAAATAATGAATAGATTGGCGATAACCAGGAGAAGTTACTATGAGATGAAAAACTATATATAGAAAACTGGAAGCTATGACTACGAGGCAAAAGAATGGATGAAATGATTAACGGCAACCAGCTAGGTTAAGCTGACCGGTATAAATACCTTGAAAATATTACAACGGAAAGCTTCGAAATATGGACGCGTAGAAAACTGCAGAAAATCAAATAGACGGATAAAGGATATAAGAGAAATCAATATAACTCGGGGGAAAAAGACTTATGACGCCAGAGGATGAGTAAGAGAAAGGCAAAATATTACGGCCATCTCCTGAGCATATATGTTTAAACATCTGACTGTAGGAAAATTTGATGGCGAAAAGGAAGGAAACGGGCTTAGCTAAATGATGAAAATAAAATGAACAGAGATGTCAAGAAATTTTGCGAAGGACAAGACGAAGAGGAGACCAATAAAACCAATAAAATAAGGACTGTTTTGAACGCGATTATGAAATATCAACTGTCGTAAAAATATTATTAAAATTAAAATCAGATGTTAAACTTGCATTATGTTAATTAGTAGGTGTGTGAAATTCAGTATTTTTCATCTATCTTGACTAACGTACGAATAAATTATTTCATAAAATAAGATATACAAATTCTACCTTAAGAGAAATCACAACTGACCATCCTTGTGCATGTTCTGGAAAATTTTCACCAGGACAAAATTCACTGACTTGAACCTTGATGCGTAAAAATCAGGTACTTACCTAAAATAGAAATGAGAATTGAAATTAGCTTTATAAAAATTAAGAGTGCGTAAACTTTAATGAATCAAAAATATCTTAAACGTAATTAACATGCAGAGAATAATAATATACATTATTTTCTTTGAAACGGAAGTTATTTTAATTCTACTAGTTTTAATGCAACGTATTACGCATAATTTTTAAATGAGCGATTAAAAACATAAGGTGCTTCATAGTTTCAGCAAGGAAAAAATTGCGAATACGAAGACAGACTATTTCAATGCTTGCTTTTTCCCCAAATGTATCAATAGAATGAATTATGTACAGCATGATTTACTTCCAAACATTGAGTAACCATTCATCCAAAGAGATTTTTTTTAAATAATCAGTTTCCAGATCCGACGTGAATATTTCACTAGATTATACGAACAATGAATTGGAAGGAAAAGACATAATCGATCATCCCGCATTACGTGTGATAACAGCCTCTTTCCTCGTCGTACAGGCATACTTTTGGGAAAGAGTTAAGCGTAAATGCATCCTCGACATGGTTTCCCGACGTTAAAGTAAATGAGGCACTCTCTTCCTTCTTAATCATTACACGGAAAGCATTTTAATGCCCACGAGCCGTTGAGAAATGGCCCTCTATGGGCCGATGAAGGTGACTGATGAAAAAGAAGACCGCTTTCTGAGTGGGTCCATTCTCTTATCCTTTGATGGTGAAGGACTAACCCGCCCTAAATTATCATTCCAGAGAGAATAGAAACAGATACTAAAATATCAGGGGATAAAAAATTTGTATCTGCTTCACTCCCACAGTGATTATTAATCCGAGGTCATTAAAAGCTGAAACTAAAAAAATAAATTTATCGGTACTGTTAAAAAATACTTCTGACAAGCCCAAATGCCTACAATTAAAAAAGGAAATACCTCCACAAAGAAGTTGAAATCTTCTTCATTTTGTAACAATTATAATTCAAAGATTTCGACTTTATCGTATAGATGAGATTAACCCTTTCGATAAAGAGATAATGAAAGCTAAGGATTGAAACAACCATCTGCACCACGTTAAGAGCTCTGACCATAATTACAATTGTTTTTACCTTCATCCACCATGACTGAACTTTGTTATGATACCGGTCTAAATTGATATAGTAATCCTATTCCATCGTCTTTATCCAGGCCTTAAAATCTTTCG
Source organism: Uropetala carovei (assembly GCA_036926305.1). Classification (NCBI taxonomy): domain Eukaryota; kingdom Metazoa; phylum Arthropoda; class Insecta; order Odonata; family Petaluridae; genus Uropetala; species Uropetala carovei. Next base: position 2,460,267 of record JAXCHB010000241.1, read on the forward strand.
AAGCAATATATATAAAATAGTCAAAATAATATGTATTGTAAAGTTCGATTAAAATCTGTGATCTCACGATCGAAGTATGCGTTTAATAATCTAAACTTTCGAATATTAAGCCTTACCTCATTTGCAGAGCGGAAATTCCTCGCCCGCTGTATGTCAACGAACAAACAAAACAACGACGTAAGGTACGCGAAAAAAAATGAACTTGATTAATCGCACGAGACGTAAGAATCGTCCCAATTACGAGCAAAATGGAGACTGGAAACGACACCATCCGATTATTAATAACCCGAGGACCTAAAAATCACTCCGCCACTTATGTTTTTCCCCCCTCTCGTTCAGGGGAGGTCCGCCACACGCACGCAAAAAACATGGGAACGGGCGCAGGGCTCCATCTACTTCGGCAAACCAGAAACAAAAAAAAATAAAAGGAGACGACGAGCGGCGAGTGCTTTCTAAAATAATTTAACGAGACACAAAAAAGATCTACAACGCACCGTCGCCTTTTAATAAACAATTCAAACAGAACCGTACACGCTCTCCCTCGGTAGGGATCTCAACATTCATTCATAATACATAAAAAAAAGAGGAGGATGAGGGTGGTTGTGAACGGAAGGGGGAAGAGACGAGTAGAGAAAAAGGTTCGAGAAAGAGAGAGAGGAAAATAAGAGACGGGCAGAGAGAGAGAGAGAGATCGGGGTAGGGCGCAGGTGGATTACAAGGTCGAAAAGAGAAGGGGAAGAAAAGAGAGACAAGAGGACAACACACACAAAAGCAAACAGATAGGTATAGAGAGAGGTAAAGAAAGAAAGGAATAAAAGTCGGGACGTGAGAGAGGGTGGACAAAAGAGTAGTCGAAAAGCTTCAGAATGGACGGTGAATGGAGAAAAGGGTTGAGGTAAGAGAAGAAGAAGTAGGAGAGAGAAGACCGAGAGACTTTAACAACCGAATGGGCAGTAGTAATCGTGAGAGGGGAGTGTGAGGGAGGGGAAGGGTAGGAGGGCGAGCGAAATAAAAAAAAAGGACAGAGGTGTCGGGAGGACTGCGGTGCGAAGTGAATTGTGGCGTATAAAAAAGAGGAGATGTGGGAAGAAAGAGAGGGGTGGAAACGCGGAAAGGATGAGTAATAAATGATGACCTGGCGGAGTAAAACGCTTTAAAAAGAGGCGCAGAGAAAGTCTCGTGCGGATGAAAAGCGTGAAAAGGGGAGACAAATGCTCGAAGAATTGGTCCTAGGAGGAGGAGGAGGTGAGAAAGAGAGAGAGAGAGAAAAGGACAAATCCCATCCTTCTCTCTCTCTCGGGGTTTATGAAATGCGTGGGCGGTACATCATCCGGAACTTATAGCATCTAAGGGTCTGCGGTGTTTACGCTTCCACGAATCATCTGAGCTCGGAAATAGCTACGAAATTGGTGATAAATGGTTCTTTAAGAGAGCATGAAACACACTCGTGAATCGCTTCGAGGGGATTCTTTATTTCGCCGAGCGCAAAGGATTGTTTGGTGGTCACTAAACAAGGAACGAATAATGAAGTCCTAATATCAACTTTTATCATCGACTATTGTGTTCATATGGATATGAAGCAATCTCATCAGCATATTAAAGAAGGAGCAATGTTTCCATCGATTTAACGTCAGTTATGATATCGTGGTAGGCTCGGTGGAGAAACGTGGTAGATGAAAATGAATAAAATGATTGTATCCCTCAACTTCAGTTCTGTTTCGTATGAAATACTGAAAAACTTTCAATAAAAATACATTTAAATGTTCAGTTTATTATGCTTGACAGTGATCACTGTCATTATAAGATAAATATTACATCATCAGTTACACCATTTTCAGTTTTTAAATTATTTTATCCAAACTAAATAAAGATTATTTTTAACGTATTTCAGGTAGACGTCTACCTTGCCTTTCCCGACGCTTCACCACAATAGTATTACATCTAAATACTGTTATCTTAGATTAAAACCTCCTCTTTGTCGAAAGTACATTCAACATTTAGGATGATGCTTTTATCAAAATACAATAACAAGAATAATAAATTAAGCTGATATCTTCAGACATTCTCTCATATACTAACTAACTGCACCGCCAAAAGGTCCAGAAAAAAGAATCATTTAATTAGAAATGGGATTCTAATTTATACATCCACGCAAAACGCGTTTCAAAGGACAAAACGAGGAAAAACATGAGCAAACTACACGATGAGGATGAAGTGCAAATCGCAAAAAGAGAAAAGATGATAAAAACTGGTTTATATAATATGCACATAGTTTCCTTCTCCAATTTGTTCACCATATTCCACCCCTTAACCCCGTCTTTATTTAGTTTTAAAGATAATGTATATACATATGCGATACCGCAAGAGAGAGAGAACCAAGTTCAAAGTCTGTACGAAAGAAATAGTGACAGAGATATGATAAATGTTTGAGATATCGTCTGAATATAAGACGCGGACTCGAAAAGCAAGCGCCGGCAGTTGAGGTTAGCGTGACTTTCCTTTAAGACACGAGGTCATAGTTTCGATTCTCCACCGAACGTATTGGGCGCTTATGCAACATGGAACCATTAATCATAAGCGCGCCGCTATCGCAAATCCATCTTCCAGATCATTTCTTCGTCGAGGTAGGTAAAAAAAACGAGCGGGGAAAAAAATAAGACGCGAGATTTTACAAATGAAAAGGTCCATTAGCGCCGTCGACTTTCTCCGGTTTTTACGCTCCGTAAAAGATCGCCAACTCCTGGCGAGTCGGCGTTTCGGTATGTTGCTATTTTTTATTAACAATAATTGGCTCGCTGGGAGGAAAAAAAATCGAGTAGATAAGAGCAAAGGCGGTGGACGTATCTTTCGAACGATGTCGGATAAGTATTCGTTCCGAGCGATCGGAAATAATTTCAAGAAGTACAAAAAAAAACAAGTTTTTGAAACCGCTTCGTCAGCTTTGTAATTAACAATGTCACTTTGACTGACAAGATTTGAAAAATAAAACAACATGCCGCTTTGCGCTTGGAAAACTCCTTCGAGTCCTATTTTCTAGAAATAAAATACGGCCTTTTTTTTACCTTAAACCAATTTCACCTCATTCGCCTTAGCTTAAAACTTAAACTAAAAATCAGCATAAAAACGAACGATGAAAAATCACACAAACTGATACCCACATAATTTTAGGTCTCATCGTGTCGCCCAATGATTGAAGAAATATCGCGAGTAATTTTGGTAAGATGTCCGATGTTTGGTTGAGAACGATTAAGTAATCAACTATATTAGTTCTATAAAAAACAGATATACAGTTAACTCCCGATTAACCCGATATCGAATTCACTATAATATTATTTTATAATCCACTATCTGCGAATCATCGCTTAAGACAGCTGCTCTATAATCAAAATGCACATGCTTTTTTATAACCTTGCTAGGGTTATTGGACAAGTACTTAATTTTTCATTTTTTTACGCTTAAGTGCTTATTCTGGAATGGGTATCGAATAACCGAAATTTCGATTAGCCTGAACTTTTTTTATCTTATAACTTGGAAGTTTATTTTATACTGCATTACACACGTACTCATGAAGAGTGTCTATTTGTCCTACCTACTATCCAAATAAAGATGTCAATAAGTATTACTAAAGTAAACATAACCGTCAAATTACATTTCTTTAAACGTTTTATTTACTAACTGAGTAATTACGTATATTTTTCATTATTGCGTAACCCGACTTTACTGGCATATCGATCATCCTGAATAACCGATTAACCGGAATGGGTTCGATTCGGAGGCATCGAGTAAACCGGTAGTTTATCACAAAATAACCATTGGGAAGAAATGAGAAATACGCCCAACCGACGTGCGAAACGAAACACGCAACAAAACACTCATACGACGCGTATATATTCGAGACAAAATGGATCTAACGAGCGATTCGCGTAGAAAATTATTAGACACCGGACGAGAAACAAAAGAAAAAAGAACGATTTATCCAGATGGTCAACGATCGCCCTCCCCCTCCAACACGGCGATCATGTCCCCACTTTTCCGTTCGCGAATAAATTCGGGAAAGAGAGAGAGAGAGACAGATAGATAGAGAGAAAGGAAAGCATTAAAACTCTCCTGGACGCCCTTTACTTACTTTCTCGTAACTAGAGATCTTTACACACAAAAAAAGACCCGAAGTTCTTGGTAACTTGAGCCTATAGTAAAACGAAAGAAAAGAAGTGGAAAGTGATAGAGAGAAAGGGAGAGAGAGAGAGAGCAGATAAGGAACCGGATATCGAGTATTGTCCGCGAAAAAAATAAGGAAAGAGAGAGAGAGGGTGGGAGAGAATCGGAAAGAGAGATGAGTTAGAAATCAATGGGATGGACGCGAAGAGGACTGAACCAGGGGAAAACGGGATGGGGAGAGGCTGTATACGACGATGATATGAAAAAAACTATCCGAGAGAGAGGGAGAGAGGGAGATAACGCTCGACGAGACAAAGGAATACAACAGGATGTCTTGACTTTGGGCGGAGGGAAGGCAAAGAGTATAAGAAAAAATTAAAGGAGATAGATAAAGAGAGAGAGAGAAGAGCTTGCGGAGAGGATATGAGAGATACGAGAATGGACAGAGACAGAGAATAGATATCGGAGAGAGAGAGAGGAACGCCTCAACAACAGGAAAAAGGGAAGAATGTGAATGCAAGGAGGATGACAAAAGAGACAAAAATACGAGATGAAACGCGAGAGAGAGAGAGAGATATGGGAAGACAAAGAATGGCATCTTAACGAGAGAGTGAGGCAGAAACAGGGCTGGAAAAATCGAACGAGTAATATAAGATACGAGGAGAAATAACCTGAGATAAACGAGAAAAGAGAGATCGAAGAGATGGAACGACGAAAACGTACACGGATAAAGAGAAAGAGGGATAAGATTGAGGGCAAGGAGAGGAAAAAACATCTCGCGTTAGAAGAAGAAGAGGTGGGAAGAGAGAGAGAGAGAAAGAAGAGCCGCCGGGATAGAGGAAGGAGGGATAGGCAGAAAGAGTGAAGAAAGAGGGAGGGAGGGAGGGATAAAAGAGAGGAGGGGAGGAGAAGAAGATGGAGGGGGAGGGAAATGAGGGGAGGGGGAGTGTGGGTCGGGTCGAGTAGGAAGAAGAAGAAGAAGGATAGGGCTGGCCAGATAAGACGCCTGGCTCCAGAGATGCCAGCACCGATAGTGGCCCAGACTGACAGACTGAGAAATGGCGACCCACAAACAAGACTCCTCTCTCTCTCTCACTCACTCTTTCTCACTCCCTCCCTCTCTCTCTCTCTCTCCCTCTCTTTCCCCCTTCCCCAATCTCTCGACCGACAACACACTCCCCTCTTCCTCTCTCGCAACCTCTTTCACTCTCTCTCTCTCCACCTCCACAACATCTTCGCGGTAGCTTAGCACTCCCTTCAGCGAGTCCGTAATACCCACATCTCCTCCGCCGCAGCCTCGAGATCCTTTAAGCGAATGAAAATAAAGTCGAGCGACGCTGCTCGGGAGAAGAAAGAAAGAAAAGGAAAAAAAATGGAGAGAAAAGGATGTAGCTTATGCGGCCTTCCTTCTCTATGCCTCTCACACTCCCTCCTCCTTGAGAGAAAGAGAGAGGTGTGTGTGGAAGTTTTGCAATCTTTTAACGGCAGGGAGCACACGCAGTTCTCCCCTTCTTTCTCTCTCTCTCTCTAGCTGATTTACATCGCGGATTCCGCCCGGCAGTTCGGTAGCTCGCCCCAGCAATCGCCATAGTCCAGAACTTCCCACCCACGGATAAACGGGGAGTACTCCGTACTTCATTTTCACCCCTTGTAAAACTCATTCTACCGCCACCTCCGCGATCTACGTCCTCCTCTCTTTTCTACTCTCTCTCTCTCTCTCTCTTCCTTTCTCTTCGCTTAACCCACCCACTTCACACTCTCTCCCTCTCTCTTCCTAACACCTTTTTTCCTATACGTTCAACTCCTCTTACTTTTCCTCCTACGCCCCAGACGGCTATATACACTCTTACACTTCATCCCTATTCTCTCTCTCTCTCCTCTCCTCTCCACTCCCTCCCTCTCTCTCTCCTTTTCGCCTCGGTTTCATTCACTCACTCAATCCCGCCGGGGAATTTTCAGCTTGCGTGTGTATGCGCGCGTGTGATGTTCCAACTTCCAAGAATTCGCTCTCTCTCTCTCACACATCCTCTTTCCTTCTTTCTCTCTCCCTTAATGCGATTTATTCCGGTCAGTTTATTCGATTCGTTTTATTTTATCTCACTTCTCTCTAGCTGGAGGAAACCGTTTTGTTGTTTTTCGAGTTCTTTTAATAAATCTCGAGTTTTCTCGGTCGCTTTTTATTTCGTAATTCGCCACTTGTCGCCTCGCCGCGCTCCTTCTTTTAAGAAGATCAAAATGTGCCTGTATATTTACCTTCGTGTCGGATCTTAGCGGTTCCTGTCACTTTGAGGCTAAAAAAGAGTCTCGTGGAATTTATTATATATTTAGAGGTGGTGGTTTTATATATATATATATATAAAACCAATCGTTTTCGGCAGGTGGAGCAGATTCATCTACGTCTAGGCTCGAATCTGTACTCTAGAAAACATCGAGAGTAAGTTGAAAAATGGACAGCTTTTCAAAAGAGCAAGCAATAAAAGATAACTTTTATAACAAGTTCATCTATTTAGAATTTACAAATAAACAAGAGGATCCCTTAATCGCGGTCGTCGTTATGCGGCATCAAAATTCATGCGATTCCCAAATCCAATGATGAACACTCCCAGTCGAGGTTCAGTCGTTATGAGGTGAGATCAGTTTATATGAATTAAATGTGTGCAAAACATCTTGTGAGGTAATTAAGTGGGTTGCAATGATTTAGCAGTGAAACTGGAAATCGCCCAGCAATATTTGCAAATATGAAATACGGCGTGTACCAGAAAATTAAAACAACTTTATCGACTGGTTGTCAAAAATTTTCTCTTACTACTTTCTCTTTAGACGAACCTGCTAATTTTATTCAGATGTTCTGTTCCGAACTTGGGGAACTCCAAAAATAGAAAGTTAATTCGGTTTATGGAATATTTTAAGGAATTTTTTTATTGTTTTAAATCCCTAGCGAGCTCCCTTGCATTTAAAAGTAACCAAGTTTTTTAAACAAGCTAATCCTACTTAAAGATGAAAAGGGAAGAAATGCTACATTTTTTACCACTGCTTTGAGTAGCTATTTACTGTAATTGCAGCGTCATTACGCGTCCAATAAGTAGATAACAGGACTGAATCTTATGTAAGATCCCTTTTGACATTAACCATTTTCTATAAAATAAAATGCAAGAAACGGAGGCGTGACGATGTTCAGTTAGATGTCGTTCTATATGTGAAAATATTTTCATAAGATTTTTTGTGATTTCTCTCTGTATAGCTTTTTATTTTGCGTTAGCTGCTTTTTCAAAAGTGTATAATCAGCAGAAAGAGAAGGCGATGCGAAAGAAGATAAATTATTGAGGCACAAACTAGCAAACCATACACTGAAGGAGTATTCTAACACGCGAAAGAAGTCACGCCACCTTATTGGTCAAAAGCTTCCTGTCAAACCTATTTTCAATTTTCATTGTTTTTATGCTACATGCGTGGAATTTTTTGCGGTTTGTAACAACCATATGAGAAATCTCTGAATGGAAACATGGCTTTTCTTATTTTTCAACTATAACATAATACAGTCGTAAAAATCACTGTTTTACAGCTCTACCACGAGATTTAACTATGAGTATATATAAAAGTGGCAACAAGGTGTTGGAGGAAGCCCAGTGGACACTTACCTAGATTGGAGAGCCGCTGGGAGGTGCTGAAGACACACGAAAAACACAAATATGGAGCTTTCGAGTAAGTTTAAATCTTATTTTCGATCTTTAAGCCTTTATTTTTCTCTATATTATAAAATCGTAACGGTCATCATGCTGCATAAATTCAAAATATGAGCGAATTCGAATGAGATGGAGTATTCGACGGTTAAAATAAGAATTCTCGTTCATTTTGGCGTGTTTTGGCAGAAATTTCGTGTCGATAGCTTAATTTTAAGATTTTTTAAAGAGTAAAAGAATGAAAGCCTTCAAACAAAAAAGGTGATTTTTACGTGTTATCTTATGAGAAACCACATTCATCCTCTGGAGTCGAACCCGTGACCTATTTCGAAATATTTTTAGTCATAACGTAAAGATTCATCAACACAAATCCTGAGAAATTTCAGGCTTCTAAGTTTATTTCTAATCGAGTTATTCACAAAATTAGAGCGTTACGCGTCATGATGACCATTACGATTTTATAATATAGACAGCAGTGGAAAACACTTGTGTTTCCACTTAGCATTTATCTTTATCTCATATGGGCGTTATCCAAACAAAGAATTCGGAGCACACTGACGCCCACTCAGAAACTTCACCAGTTACTGGGGAAATAACCTAATTTGTGCGCACCATATGATATTTTCCCGATCGATGGAATTGATAATTGTATCAAGATTGGCACTGACACACGAAACGTGTTACAATATAATGCTGGGTTAATGGTGCTTGAAACACACGCAACGCTGGACATGAAATACGTATCCGTGAGGATTAAGTCGACGAAATGGATAGATATAAAATTAGAAGTATAAAAACACGAAACGTAAAAGTATATAAAAATCTATACCCATTTCTATGCATATTTAATATAACACCAATGTTCATACAACTAAATATGGCGCCTTATGATTTTTACTTTTGGAAAAGACAATGTGGAGTGCCTTAATTCGAAGAGATTGTACATTCACAAGGCTGAAAAAAAAATTCCACCAAGCAAAATCAAACGGCACTCATTTAACGACTTTGCAAAAAACCGGTACAATATACAGACTGTGGGTTTCATAAAATAGTGTCACTAGTTACATTATTCGATTGGCGAAAAACCCGATATCAAATCAAAATCAAAGCAAATGTTTCCAAAATGATATTTTTTCGATTTTATATTAACAATACGCAGTTGGCGACACTATAAAAGCTTGTCTCTGACTCTCTGTTGTCGATAAGGTATAAGGTCACAACCCTTTACTATGTCTGATTTGTGCTGCAACAGTTTTTCATAATAGATTTTTCTGCCGCCGTAAAAATGTTCCAGAAATGTTGACCAACGAAGAAAACTTGCGATGGGCGGAAATTTGTTCCGATTCCAACTAAAGAATTGAAGAGGACGAAAATGTTCTGTAACGTGTCGTATATGATTATGAGCATGGGTCTTTCGGTATGATTCAGGACCCAAATCTTAAGTCCTCAATAGAAAACTCCCGAATAGAAGGACGTGATAGCCGAAGTCAGAGACAATGTTCATCTGTGGTAGTGTTCCTTGCGAATTTGTACTAGACTACAGTGAAAATAGAGAGAAGAAAGAGTGAACCACGTATTCTAGTTGGGAGGCTCTCCGACGTCTGAGGGGGACAGTTTGTAGGAAGAGACCAACATTTTGACCGGTTCCCTTATTTCTTTATAACGCACCATCGCAAAGTGCTCTCCTAGTTTTTGGCAAATTTTAAAATAACTTAGTATATTCATTCGACTTAACCACATGTGACTTATTCTTGTTTTAAAAAAGCGACTCTTGAGAGACATTTAAAAAAAAGGATTTCCAAAAATGTTTCCGGGCATGGCATGGCACGGCAAGGAAGCTATTTTGACGGGGACTGTGTTAAGATGTGTTCATTTCATATCTTTGATTTTAAACATAATAAATTTGGAATCTTTGGGTAAAACCTCGTATTATAATGTCACTGTACTAGCGTTAAATATTGAGACTAATGGTTAATTCAGTATTTTTTATCAGAAAAATCTCTGAATTTGAATTAAAATCCCTATGGTCATAGTCGAGTAAATTCTGTTTAAACGCTTATCCTCTAGTCGCGCACAGACGGCATATTACATGCGACAGATAGGCGGAATTGCGAAACCACGTTTTGGAACACAGGTGAACCTAAAACGTGCACATTCACCAAACTGTCAAATTCCAATTTATTTCACGATCGCTACATTTTCTCTATATACTTCGTATAAGATAAATTTAAAAAAATAAACAATTCAAAGCCATGATCCTACAGAAATAAAAGAAAATCTCGTTCCACGTTTCACCTGTATCCCCCGCACTCAAATATTGGCGTCCCTTTCAACTGAAAAGCTCAACTCGTGAGTTTATAAAAGACCCAATCCCACGCTTTTAAAAGTATTCCCTCCAAATCTAAACATCCCTTTGGGCAAAAAAAAAAAAAGAACCGAACGTAAAACCTAGGCGGTCAATTCGAGCGCGCGACTACCCTTCAACGATAACAAACGGGCAATAAAAGGCTGAGAAAGCCGAATTCGCTGAATCACAACCCCAGCGAAAGAGTCCATTTCTTCCCTCGCGTTGCGTTCCGAAGGACGTCTGTCTTCGCCGCGTGTTTGACTTTTCTACCCTCTCCCGTTATCCTCCCCCTATCCAACACCTTATCCCTCTCTTCTCTCCCCCTGCCCACTTATCAATTCGGCTGCGTCATTCACGGTGTTTCAGGTTTCTCCAATCCATCAATATATAATGTATTCCGCGATAGCGTTGGCACACACACTATCATCGTGCCTCGCGGAGAGGGAAAGAAAGAGAGGAAACGCGCTCATAATTATACACTCCTCAGATTCCCGTTTTTTATCTCTCCGTGTCGGGGCTGTGTTAAGTAAAAAATCGACCGATTTTTATTTCGTATGCAACGGCTCAAACAAAATATGTATACGACCGAGAGAGAGAGAGAGAGGGAGAGAAAGATTATAAGTGGTACAAGTCAATCAAGTAAACACATGAGCGCGAAATAACACCCTCCCTCGCAATGAATCTCGAGAGATTTACACAATTAGCGTAAGGAAAAAACGCAATCATAAATGTGAGGTGTGAGTTGGATCTAAAATGTAAATAATCTCCGAGGAAGTTGTCATAAACGCATATTTTGACAGCTAATCTCTCCTCGACAGAATGAGAAAAGGAACATGGATAAGTCGGGAATAAAAACGTACGAATGTCTACGTGACGAGATAAAGTATGTCACCTCTGTTGGGGAACTGGAAGACATTTAGTGCTTGCTGTGGACATAAGAGGCTTTAGTATGTACATGTAATGCGGAACGCGAAAAGGAATGTGAGGAGGAGGTAAGAATGTTCATCTATAATGGAAAGTAGGCATTCACATTACATCGAAAAATTTTATTTCTGTTCAAAAGTAATCTTTCGCAATCTTATCAAAAGATTAGCGGACATAATAGCAAAAATGCCAAAGGGCTGGTCGAACGACTCGCATATTAGCAGTCAAACCTTTTTCATTAAGACGGATTAGAGATTGCCTATTTATATGTAGATAATTAGAATTTTCGAAAGGATACTTTACGCGTAAAATGTTACATCCAATTGTCTTGATTTACACCTACGCTAAATATCCCTCCCCACGCCAACTCTCGAATCTAACTCACGCGACATCTCCATTTAATAAAACCAAAACGAATCAAAAATTAAGAACACATTTTTCCCATTGTAAAAAGTGACGATAAACGCCTTCGTAAAAAAATATATTTTTCCTTATAACCTCACGGCATGATTTGAAAAGGCAGACGGTCCTCATTAATTTTCCCAGGTCCTACATAACTATCAAATATTTAATAAAAAAACAACAATGCCCGAAGAAATTTCTCAATAGGTAAGACGATTCCCTTCTGAGGTCCATTTACAGTAGTGGTCGTCCTAAGACACTTCTCCCTCCCGTCTCTCCGCCGGAGCATATGAAGGTGACCCTTAACCAACAGGCACCTCAAACACCCACATATCCCACCTTTCCTTATCTCCGCATCCTTCCCCAATTATTCAAGAGTCGCCCACGCTTCCCCTCTCAACCTATCCTGCCCACATCACCGAGCCGCCCTCCGCCTCCCTCCTCCCTGACTCCCCTTCCTCGCTCGCATTCCCTCCGTCCCTCCCTACAGCCTCTTCCATTCCACATGTTCAAGTCCACCCACACCCTCATGCCACCGGGAACCGCCTCCCCTTAACTTCCAGTCTCTCTCTCTCTCCTACTTCTCTTTCTCTCCCTCCTCACCCACTTCCAGAACCCGCCACCTCTCTTTTCCTCCCTAAATCCAACCCTATTACCCAAACGCCGCCACCTAACGCACATCTCCCTCCCCCCCTCCCCCCATTTCCATCACAATTCCACGCCCGCCCCCGTTTCTTGTATAACTCGCTTACAAAGAGATTCCGAGCATCGGTACCTCCTCTATGCCTCCTTACTCCTCCAGGCATCTCTTCCCCTACCTCGCACTCCCCCTAAAAACGCCCTTTGAATAGTTCCATTCTTTCGAGTTCCACTTCTCCTCCCCCTCTAGTCTTGTCTCTCTCTCTCTTTTCCTATCCCGATGGTCCACCGAAACTTATCACGAGATCGAAGAATTTCTAATTTTTATCCTTCCTTTTTTATTCTTTCGGACCTCCTTCCACCGAGTCCTCCGCCTCTTTCTTCAATCTTACCTTCACCGGAGAGTATGAACAACGTTTAAGGAAAGACAGAAGCTATTTGCGTAGAAATGTTCTTATATAGTTGCGTGGTCAATCTCCTAAGTTTGTATAAAAAATAGGCGTGATGTCATACAACCAATGGTTAAAAATAACTTAACTAAATACGGCAACTACAGAGAATGAGAAATCACTCCTAAACTTTAAGAGCCGCTAATTAATCGTGAAATCAACTTGCCAGTTGAATACCTTATCAATCGTTCAGGTTAACTTTATCCGTACCGAATATCTTCACCTACAAAATTCTGAAGTAATATGTATATTTTTACGTAAACATATTTGACTCCTCCTCTTCCCTCGAACAAATTATCCTAAATTTAAACTCCCGACTCTCGCTCGAAATTCCCACATTACCGAGCACCACGAGGAATAAAGAACGACGACCGAGGGAATCACGACCGAACGCACGTCGACGACGACGGCATCACTTACGTGATCACGAACGCATCACACGCACGCCTTTTATCCAAAGCGCCACTTCAATCGTCCGTTTTGTTATTCATCATCTCCTTCTCGCTCGTATGGACGGCGTTTTATCTAGCGGATCGCTGATTCGAAGGAAAACGCTAAGGCTAACGCTGACGATCACGCGCGAGTCGATGGTTTTTCCCCCGCACGGCATTTCCGAGTAAAAATCTCCATCTACTCAAAACGCCCACGCCAAAAAAAAAAAATATCACCCACTCGCCTAAGTAACGCGCATCGGAGAGACCAGGAGTCAGAAGCTCCCCTCTGGCGCTCTCACAAAAATGACGACGACGCACCCTTTTCTGGCATTTCTTTTGTTTTTTTTTTTCGAAAAAAAATCACTCGACCAAAGTAGACGAAATCCTTCATACGAAAAGCGATCGCATCTCGAGATCCCCGGTTTGAATCCCGAGCGAGTCCTTTGGAGAAGTTGGGCGCGGGTCAACTTGGTGGATCGCCAGGGAGATACGAGGGTAGACGCTAACGACCTCTCGCGGACGGCGGTGTGTGGCGTATACCTTACGGGCACAGAAACCCATTAAGTTTTAGCGTCATTGATTAATGGTCTCCATTCCCGCAATTTTTCCCCCTTCTCTCTCTTTCTCTCCACATCCAAGAGAGAGCACCGGGGTCGGAAAGTATAAATTCCAACGTCATATGGCACATGCTTCTTTCATTTTTTTCTCTCTCCGGAGTATAGTAGGCGCGGTTGTGGTGTCGCCGGAGAAATGGCTACCGTTGCGCATGCGCAGATAGGGTGGCGATTGCAATGCGTCATTTTTACTCCGCTCTTAAGGGAGCGGTTTCTCATGCATGAATGAACGTTAAACGAAGAGATCGGTTTTCCGTGTCGGGCACAACCAGAAAATGCTAAATAGCACAGGGCGTACTGGGAAAATGAGCGAAGCACCTGCGATGCGAATTAATCAGAAGGAATTTTCTTCGAAATTGACACGACGTGGATGTTTTTATCACAACTTCAACCGATTGAAATGTCGAGGGTCGAGTTGGAGAATATATTAAATCTCGACGATGTGAAATTTTACTCCACTGTTTCGGATTTTTGTGAATTTTGATCGCCAGATTCTCCGACACCAGTTCTCTTTCGATTAAGTTAATCCGTCCTGAGAAGCGAGGTACAACCACATCATCAATTTAGATGACCATACATTTTTACAGAATTTTTTCCTTGTGAAGATATATGGTAACAAACGACTCTGCTCTTTTAAAATAAAACAAAGTTCACTCAAGCACTTGGTCGCGACTAACAAGGAAAATGGTTTTAACATGTAGTCAGCCTTGAATGCAAAACAAAAATGAAATAGATAGGGCAAAACTTTCACAATATCATTCGACTAGATTCAAGTGTCTATTCCGTCCGCTAACTGTTCATGATAATTTAATAAAGTAAAGTCCCGATTATCCGTGCCAATATAGAATGCGGTTATCGATAATAAAAGGAAAACGCAGAAAACCTGAAAGATGAAATTTTACAGTCAACATCATTTAAAATTCCAGTAAAAAAAACTTAAGTATAAACAAGTCAATGCCATATTTACATGAACGAAGACGATGTCAACAAAGAAAATTTCATTTCTTTGTTAAATACTGAAATTTAAATAACATACAATAACCATGTTGCATAAAATTATTCAGCTAATCGTATTTGGTGCAACAGTCTTTTTGCTTACGGCCTGACTGTACATAAACAAATAAATAAACTTACAAAGTTGTCATAAAATTAGTGCATGAATATCTATGTACAGATGTTATCAGGAAAACATTTAACTCGTCAGAGCGCCCGGTTATTCGCACACGGATAATCGAGGTTTCACCGTATACAAACATTCTTAAAATGAGAACAGACAGAGTTATCTGAAAATTATGATGACCGGCAAAGCAAAATGTCGAAAAACTTAGTTTAGCCAAGGTAAATTTAAGCAGCACAATAGACATGATAAGTTTACCTAGAAATTTTAGTTTTTTCACTTATTCGTAATTTCAAAACTATGTATGATCGAGAAAAAACAAACCCTAGATAAATATTTCACTTATTCCTAAAGAGAAAAAATACGCACAATAAACCAACGACACTCACCTAAAATGGTCAATGTCTTCATTCATTTACACTGAATTTGCTCGAGTTAGATACAATTAATGATATTGTTTTTCCTCGATTTTATAAACGCAACCAAGAGACATATACGAGGTCTGACAATTAAATAACGAGGCTGACAACACTGTAGAGCTGGGGTCCTTAACCTTTTGTGAGCCCCGCACCCCCACAGCGATCCATGGTAATCCCGCACCCCACCATAATTTTTTCAATGGTTATTAATTTTTGTTCTTTTTTAATTTTTAAATTTTAACGAATTATTAAACGTATAGTATTTAAAATCAAATATAATTATTACAAACTACATTTTAAACTCAACCTTTCCTCAATTAAAGACACAATAAAATTGTAATACAGGTGAGGCGACGATTAGGCATTTTATTACAATGAAATCCTATCCAACAATTTCATAATAGTTTTCAAGATTGTTTTTTTAAACAATTTTTAATGCTGTATTCATCTTGAACTTCAAAATAATCTCTCTGTAGCGGATTATCTCAGCCTTCTCACGAAAAGTGTGACCGAGAGAAAGACGTTGTTATAAACGTAAATAAAGGCGGAAAAATATAGCGACAATATGTCTGGGCACGGCAGTTTAAATCGCTTTGTAAACAGACCTCGAATAGTGATTACGGTTTGTTATTTCAAGTAAACGAATGTCCTTCAGCATCTCGCTATATAGCTAATAAGAAACGTGGACGCATGAATACACACACTAGGACGGCAGATGGTGGTTCAAATGTTATCTAAAAAAATAAGTAAATAAAAAGTCAAATTGCAAGATGTTCCCACCGCACACCCTGGACCCACTTCCCGCACCCCCTGGACCATCTTCCCGTACCACCTGGGGGTGCGAGCACCCCCGGTTAAGAACCACTGCTGTAGAGCGTATGGCAACACTGGGCCAATGACGATTGTTGCAGACAATAAGTACACGCCTGAACGCTACACAGTAGTAAACTTGTTTTGACAAGTCTAGCGAGTGCAGAGCTGTTGTGCTTTAACTGAAGTAGTGTTTGGATAGCTCGTCACGAAAATGGGTGATAAATATTTTGAACAAAGAATCAACACGAACTTTTTTGCTAAAACTAGGGGAAAAAACCAACTGAAATCTTTGAAATGTTCAATCAAGTGTATAGAGAAGGGGTTATGTCAAGAGCACGTGTTTTTGAATGGTGTAAAGTGTAAACGGTTTTCCGAAGGAAGGGACGAAGTTGAGTTTGACAGCCGACCTGGACGTCCGACAAGATCAAAATCGGTTGAAAACGTCGAAAAGGTGAGAACTCCGGTGCGGAATGATCGACGTCTTAGTGCCAGAATGATTTCAGAAGAACTGAATATCAATAGAGAGATTGTACGATTGATTTTGACGGGAAATTTGGGGATGAAGAAAGTTTGTGCAAAGATTGCGCCCAAGAACTTCAGTAACGACTAAATGCAGCGGAGAAGGGAAATTTGCGATATCTTTTCCCACGAATCGAGGAGAATGACGAATGGCTGAACAGGGAATGTAAGCTGGGTTTTTCAGTATGACCCTGACACAGAGCGGCAGAGCATGCAATCGAAATCTTCAGGCTCACTCCGCTCCAAGAAAGTGCGGATGTCAAAATGAAAAGTCAAGACAACGTTGATTTGTTTTTTGACTGAAAAGGAATAGTGCAGCGGGAGTTTGTCCCATCTGCTCAGACTGTCAACCAGAAGTTTTATCTCCTGGTTTTGGAACGTCTGAGACAGCGGGTTCGTCGTGTGAGGCCAGAATTATTCCCCGACAAGTGGGTCTTGCACCATGACAACGCGCTCTCACATACAGCGCTTCCCGTCAAGGAGTTTTTGGCGAAAAAATCGATCGTGGTCCTGGAACACCCTGATAACTCACCAGACCTCGCTCCGTGTGACTTCTCTTCCTCTTCCCTAGCCTAAAGAATCACCTCAAGGGATAACATTTTGATAACGTGGAAGAGATTCAGAAGGATACGACGGCCGTTCTAAACAACTTGCAGGAGAATGAGTTCCGGAAGTGCATCGACAGTTGGAAACAACGCTGGAATTCATGCATAGCTGCAGGAGGGAACTACTTTGAAGGAGACCACTGTAGTTCAGAATAAAATTTAATATAGTCCTGCCTGTGAGTACAGTCTTGTTATTTCATTGTCAGACCTCGTAAATTGATTTTTTACTACCAGATCTTCAAAAAAAGAAATATCATACCATCGAGCGTCCACCCATCACCAACTTGTTATTTTCGGGCCTTTTTCACTTAAACCAACAGAGAATTTTTTTAAATCTGCAGCCTTCCCGCTCCCACTTTTACTTTCATTGCAACGCAAAACATTTACGCCTCCAATCCCTCATATGCACGCGTTTCTTCACCCAAGATAAAACCCTCATAAAGCGCCGCCGAAAATGACACAAATAAAATTCCGGAGGGGGGGGAAGGTCGCACAAAATAACCACTCCAATCGACACCCTACAATTAATACCCCCATGCGACAATACGCGCTCTTTTTATCATGACACGTCATCCGCACAAATGCGACGCAAATAACTCACCCGAAAACAATATCCTTCGTACACTTTCAATAACGAAATATGAAAACAGCTGTATTTCTCACACATCCTGTTGGAGCATATATTTCTCAATCCTTTTGCAGTTTGCTCAGCGTGATTCCTTCCTCAACGGAACTCACAGTGCTTAAGAGGGCATATCGACGCTCTCCCACCCACATCATCCTCTCTCTCTTTCTTGAGAGAGAGAGAGAAGATAAAAAATCGAGCAAGACCTCTTCTCCAAACCCTCTTTCCCATCCTTAAACATAACTATCTTCTTACCATCTCCCTCCCTTTTTTTTTACCTCCCTCTTCCCTCCACCCTTTCGTGCCATCCCCCCCCCCCCATCTCACTCCATCTCCCTCTCTCTCTCCATCCTCACCTCTTCCTCTCCTCCACCAAACGATATCACACGCTCCCATCTGATTCTCGACGCCCCATTCCTCTCGCCTTGGCCCTTCCTATCCCATCCCACGATCTCGTCTCACCCCCTTTTTCATCCTCATCCTTCCACCTCATTCTCACCCCTCTTCCCTCTCGATCCCTCTCTCTCTCTCTCTCTCTTCGCCTCTCCCAAACCGTCCTTGTCTCCTACGCTTGCCGTCTGTCTATCAGTCCATCTTTCTCTTCTCTCGCGCGGAGCAGGTCCTTCTTCCATCCTCCTCTACACACAGCCACTCTCTCTCTCTCTAACCTTTCCTCTCTCTCCTCTCACACACTCCCTCTCTCTCTCTTCCTTTTAAACACTCATCGAGTATCCCTCGGCGCCTCTTTTATATCGCTATATTTTCTCACTCGATTTTTTTTTCGATTCCCAGTTTACTTATCACCCACCCATCCTCACCTTCTTCCTCCTCCTTACTCTTTCCGCTTCCACCCTCTCTCTCTCTATCTTTCCCTCTCCCCCACGGGAGGACCACCCCTTCCCACGGACGAGTTTAACGATTCTCCGAGTCAACGTTTTGGTAGCGGAACTCTCCGTCCTTTCTTTTTATATTTATTTTAACGTTATTACGCTTTTATATCCTTTACGAATTTACGCCCCTCTTCGAAACGTGATGTTCCGTGGTTCCAAAGTGTAACGTGCGTGTTGTGGAGGACTCGATCTCGATCTTAAGATCGGTAATACGAGCAGAGCGCTGTGTGTGTGTGTGTGAGGGGGGGAAGGGAGTGTGGCGGGGAGGAGAGAAGTTGGAGAGTGGGAGGAAGGAAAATGTTACGGCTCATAGGAACGGAGGTAATTGGAAAAGAGGGGACGAAAGATTTTCCAGAAAGCTTAATTGGAACATGGACATAACATCTTTAGGCTCGTAAGTAGGCGGCAAAATAATTGAGGACTTACACGCCTGTGAGTCGCAGACGTCCAGATGGTCGCTCAATAAATACGTCTGCGCCCGCAATCGGCGACGAAGCGTCATTTTGCGTACCGAATGTAAACGATAATAAGATGCTCCCGAGGATAAAGGGGACGAAAACGTCCCACACGGTGAGTGAATCCGCTGCGTCGATTGGACGAGGCACCGTCGCCAGATGTCGGAATTCACAAGAAAAAACTTGGTGGAAACAGGATGTAAGCGATTATTTTGCACCTTCCGCGGTAAATAGGTTGGTTCTCTCTGGATTATCTCTTTATTATTAATTCAATAGAAAGCAAACTGAAACGGTATGCCTCTCCGATAGACATCAAAAGGTTAGGAAAACCATATGCTCATTTTGGCCACATAGCAACCGTCATCAGTGGTGATTCACCTATAGCAGGGATGGCAAATGATTTTTGTGTCACGTGCCAAGAAAGCAATGTGAATCATCAAAATTTTTCGCGTACCACTAATTTACTCCTCTAAGAAACATATTTTATACATAAAAATACAAGCTTACGCATGCCAAGTAAAATCTTATGCCACCCACTTGACATCCCTGCCCTATGGTAAACTCTAATAAAGAACTTACATTACACAAACGTTTCTATGACTACTGGTGAAGTATGTTGTGTCAATTAAGTTTTTTTATTTACAAAAAATCATCAGCCAACAAGGTCAACAATAAGTATCTTAATTACACGCTAGACGCAACCTACAATAGTAATGCGATGAGTTAATTAATAACCATAACCGAGATCCGGTAAAATCGAAATATTTTATTACACCTCCACTACATAAAATCATAAAATATTTTACGAGGCCGTGTTTCATACACTTTATAACTTCGCACTAAAAACGTGTTAAAAGGAAGATCAAAATAAACAATCACCTCGATATAAGCATGAGGTTTCTCGACAAATAAAAGCTATTTTCAAGGCCTCTCTTCGCCATGGATAAAAATCTATACGCTCCGAGACGAAAATTATGACGACCGTTTCACCGCCTCCGTCAAAAGGACAAAAAAAACCCTCCGTGGAAATCCGCCGCGCTTACACCGTTCCAAACATCTTCACCAAATAACAAAGGGCGATACCTCGACGCTGAGACCACGCACCTCAACATCCTCCGAGAGAATCTCCCTCCGTTCGGGGGACTAAACACCCACACTTAACACTCCGATCGCGACTACCGCTGCCCACATCTTCTCACGTCTAGCCGTGGACCACACCTAATAAAACGCACCTCCCTCTTTTCCCTTACCCCACCCTCCCTTCCACGCCCACGCCTCGCTTTTTTTTCACCACCCTCCCATTCATATCTCACGCGAGGAGGAGGAGGTGGGTCGAGGAGAAGCCAACTCCTCGCCAAACATGCGTCAAAACAGACGCAGTAATTGTGCCGGGAGTCTCTCTCTCACAAGCCGGCCGACCCACCCACCCAGAGGCCGGCCCCAAGAGCCACGTATTCTCCCTCCCTTCTAGACTCCGTCTCACTCTCTCACTCTGTGCCAAGTGGAGAGAAATGAATAGGCGAAGCAGTTCGGTGCGAGGGCGGCACGCTCGGAGTAAAAGTTAAAGAGGCGTACATTGGGGATTAAATGGAGACAAATTGCCGTCCATCGTTCCTCTAACTATCGCGAAGGGGTGCGAAACCGCCCTTTTGCGGCGAAAGGTCGTTCGAAATGGACGTCTTAAAACCCCTCCCTTCTCTCTCACATACACACTTTCGAGCTATCTTCCTCCTATTCCTCTCTCTCTCTCTCTTTTTCTCCCCGGATGTACGTAAAAAAAATATAAAAAGAAACGGTTGATACAAGTACGCGCGGGCGGCGGAGGGAGTTTGGGGTTTTGTGACGGATTGAGTTCGTCCGAAGCTCTTTGCGAAGCAATATTGATGGCGAGAGGAAGAGGATAAAGGACGACTGTTGACGAATTAGTAACGGAGTTACGGAGTGGATGCGAAAAATCCGCCTCGCCTGCCCTCTGTGAGTACATAACCACCTAAATGAGGAAATAAGGAACTAGGAGAAAATTTCGATTCGTCCAAGTCTTCGATTTCCGCAAAAAAAGTTAGGCAAACAATATGCGCATTTCGGCAGCAAAGCAGCTGTAATCAGCGTCGATTTATCAATAGTAGGTTCTAAATTACAAACTAAAACTAACCTACAAATCAGCAGGGGTGGTTTGGAAAATCGGTGTAAATTGCTACGATTACAAATTTTTAATAGTCAATTTTAATAAATAAAGCAGTGTTCGATATTTTTTTCGATTTTTTGTTCGTATTTCATATGTACAGTAAATATTTTTCAGAGAGAGCGGGGGTCCCGTGCAGTCGCACCGCGTGCACCGACACCAAGCCGGTTCTGCAAAATCAGCCTACATCTCTTATGGCTTTGTAGCCAAAATGTTAATGTGGTTTTCCCAATCATTTTATGACTGTTGGAGGCCACTTTCTTTCATATCAATTAATTGTTTATTATTATTTAATTAAAATAGATAATAATTAACAATAAATTCTAGGCTGAAATTTTCGATATTTTCTAACATAGTTGTGTGCAAAATTTTACACCGATCAATTTTGTTGATAGTCGGCATAACTCCTACACCCAGATATTAGTTTCTCAAGCGTTATTCAAGTTATCCCGTTCATCAATTGTATTCTACCCATAAGATAAAGTCTATAGTTCATTTTAATAACTTTGTAATTCCTACGTGACATTTGAGAAAAGGCGGAGCAACAACCTTTTGGATCTAATTCGATCAACATCGAACTCTCGCTCTAGACCGGTATTTCTCAACCTTTAGTACACCGGGGAGAACCTAGGGATATTCAGTAACTTAGGAGGAGCACTAGAGCAAACTTTTCAGGAAAACATTTATTACCTACCAGCATCGCAGTACACAAAGACGATCTAGGAAAAAATCAACGAATGAACTAACAAAATCGAAAAGAAATTAAAGGCAATCTCACACACATTATATATTGGTTGTTTAATTAAAAAATAAATCCATAAAAAATGATGAAAGATGAAGAAATACTTGCGGAGCGCTAGCTGTAGTGAATACGGAGCACCAGTTGAGAAACGCTGCTCTAGACCGTTTCGATCTTTGGCATGTTAAGTTTTACTCGGGTCCTTTCAGGGCTTTTGAAAACTAATGCAACAATGCCACGAGATGTGTGTGCGTGCCCTTTAGATAAATTTCACCGATAGCCTTCTTTGCTCTCTCTCTGTCCCGGCGCAATTGTTTTCTTCCTTTTCTATTCCTCTCCAAAGCAAGAGCTATTTTTTTCCGACCAGCTCTCTCCCTGATTTTTTTTCGCGACCGTCTATTCTCCCTCGCTCATATTCCCGACCTCTGACTCAAAGCTCCTCCCACGCACGCTTCCTCTGCAGAGACCTCTCGAGGGCTCCACCCTCTTCCCTCCCATTCTCCTCTCACACTGTCCTTCCATCCATTACTGCTTCTTCACCCATACCTCCGCCACCCTGTGCCTCAACCTACTCCTTTCCTCCTCCTCCTCCACTTCCAATCTTGAAGAGATCGGTCCGGAAACAACGCGAGCGGATTATATTTCTTCGCGGAAAGAGAGAACGTCAAGAAAAAAATATCAGATTGAAATATGTTTCTTTTGTAAAAAAAAAATAATAGAAGGCTGACTCGAGGCAGCCGACTTACGTCGTTAAGTGTTCGCAATGTGGGATACTTTTCAATAAATGCTGGAAGACGCCCTTGAATTGAACATAGTAGATCCTATCTCTCCCAAAAAGCTTGGCACATACGTTATGTACTAACGATACCGCACTTTGCGAATAAATCCGCACAAGCAACACAAGTCGAAGAAACGCAAAAGAGTAATGAATACCGCCAATATTTCTTCTGTTAAGAAATAAAAGACACTAAAGTAGTTCGCGAATTTCGCTAACTACTCGTTAATCTGCGTATCGATTTTATCAAACAATTTTTGGCAGTTTTTAATTCGGATAATCCATCAAAACCGACGTGAAAAACCTAAGGCTCCCTTCAATTGGAGTATGACCAGTAAAATTGTTACTTATCGACCGTGTTAAAAACTACTCATAATAATAAAAAATAATCGGGAAAACAAAGATACGATAGACATCCAATTTGTGTGAATACCGCCGTTTAATACAAAAATTTCAATTCTATCAGACGCTATCTCTCTCCAGCGAAAACCCTTCACCGATGTTTTCTCTTTTATCGGAATCTCACCGACTAAACTCACACCTTTCAATTCCCTCACACGGATCAATTTAAAACAGTTGCTCTTCACGCGGGGTTTTGTACGTCGATCCCTGTCATCCCATCCCATTAACTCTGCAACAGATCGTACATCTCCCTTGTAGCCTCCCTCCTCTCTGCTTAAAATGGGATAAACACGCATGTCATCGCTGTAACGGCAGCGATTCTCTCGCAGGGGAAAAAAAGGCTTTGGTGATAGTCTCTCTTATTCTCTCTTTCTCTCTCTCTCGGGCGGATGTGCTCCTGGAGAACAGGCAAAAAAATCGATGAAAAAATTGCAAGATTCCGATGCTCGCTCCGTAAGAAGGATCCTCTTTTTGGTACCCCAACGCGGGAGACGGACTGCCTTCTCAGGGCCGCGTGTAAATCAAGTTCGCCACTCGAGTGTCAATCTTAGTCCCTTATCGAGAGAGGTCTCTCACGCCGCTGCGTCTCAGCGCCACTGAGGAGACGATCTGCCAGCAGTGAACGACTCGCCTTGTCGAGAGCGGACCACTTCATCCTCACTCTTTCGCTATCCCTCTCGCCCACTTTTCCTTGCCCAGTTTCGAGTTTTTTTGTTTTAATCCTCGAACTTTTTCTTCGCTCACAAAAGGGAGAGTCTATGCGTAGGTTTTTGCAAGTGTTTGCATATACTCGCATATGACGGCAGAAGTCGTAAGTCCAGGCTACTTCTCAATAGTTGAGTACTCCCCAGCGATGCGACTAATTAGAGTTTACTTTTCAGGATGCATATTCACGAAATAATGCTAGTGAGTTTGTGGTTTGCTAGAGCAAACTATGGCATTGAGAAAATCGCATAATAATACGACCTAAGAGGAGAGAACGAAAGATTTCTTCCAGCTATGTTTTCATAACGTTCGGTTCGATGTCAGTCATAGATACGCATGCATTAAGAGATTCGCGGCAGAAATTGGGACTACCTCCTTCATAAACCAAGAATTCTGTAGACTTATCTCTTCCATAGTCGAGAAATTTTATATCAATGCTTGAAAATTTTAATCGGTGAAAATCATTGCGTTACAAATTTTGTATCCTAAAAATTAAGACCCGATTATCTCACTAGCTGAAACACTATAGCAAAGAATTTGTTTTTGCATTCAAATAAGTAAATATGTCACAATTGAGCTTCATCATCTGCATCAGACTGGAGATAAAATATTTGTTTTCTTCCATAAGTTTCATAAAACTCCGAGATAATTTATATGGCACCACTAAACATGCTGAATGCGGGAAAATTTCAAATCAATTTTCAGATTTATCCTGCAAGATCTTTTGAATAACCGAATTTCCAAATATATCTCAACATTCTTAAATTTTACACAAATCTAAAATATAGGATATATAAAATTACAGAGAAATAAGACGGTGGCACCAGTGGACATATTTTGACTGCACTTAAGCGAGAGTTCGGAGATGAAATTATAGACGCTTATAATAAAAAATCGGTACAAACTTTCTCTTATACTAATGCGTCGTTTAGTTATCTTTAGAAAATGAAAATCGTATTAGCCGGTTTTTAGAAAAACGAATTTTTGTTAAATTTGACGAAGAATAAACAAGCCTTATATTCATTCATTGAGAAAAATGAAATATGTAGTAATATTGCAGACGTACACTCAAGTAACGGTAGGAAATTTTATCAAAAACGTTTGAGCCGTTTTTGAGAAAATCAAATTATTGTTAAAGTTGCCTAGAATATCTAGCCTTATATTCATTTGTTGAGAAATATGAACTATGTAGTATTATTGAAGACGTAAACTCAAGTAACTGTACGAAATTTGATCAAAATCGTTAAGAGCCGTTTTTGAGAAAATGAAATTGTTGTTAAAAATGCGTAGAATAAACTTCCCTTAATTATTGAGCAATGTCAGCCATTTCTTCATATACTCTGCTCTGTATGATAAAATGCATAAGTACGAGATTTTATTCATTTTCGCTCTACCGTTTAGGTTCCAGACTCTAGAGCCAGTAACAGACAGACAGACGGCATTGCGAAAACCATTTTTTCGGATTCAGCGACACCTAAAACGTATATTTCCGTAAGAATCTCGAGGTCGAATTTTTTCGCGATAACAATACTTTCTCAATATATTCGTATATGAGAAAGTAAAAAGATTCGTGAGAGACTTTTATGCGCAGTTAGAAATGACAACTTTTCCTGCTACTGAAATGCGTCCATTGAATTGCAACATTTCTTAAGATGTGAAATGGTGATTCCCGAAACGCTCTTATTAGTTAGTAGAACGTGACGGGAAATGATAATCCCACCAATATCTTTTCATTCGCATGAACAGTCTCAAACTATTCTCCGGTCACCATTCTATCGAGTAGACATGCTTTACAGACTACTACAGTCAATATGAGCTACCGATGATCGGAAGATATTCATAAAGAAAGTTACACGCATTTACCAAACTCCTAAACTCCTTTTGATAAATTGCATGTGACCATCACGTGACCATTAACTCCAAGTGTGAGACTAACACTGAATAATGCTAGGGACTAGCCGTGTGCTATTTGTGTTGTCGATACGCAAATAAAAATATAAATCGATTAATTTTTCGTTACATCGGTTAACAACAAAATCATGATTGAGCTTAGCCACTGATGCACATTTTCAAATTTTAGCGTGAAAAAAAGACGTAAAGAATACTCTTGACAGAAACAAAGCGCAAATGAGATCCGGTACAAAGTTCTTATTTTGACTGGAACACACTGAATTCCTTTCTCGAAAAATATGAGAACTTGCTCGAATTAATGAGGCGATTGGCAACGATAAAACGACGGGTGGACGAATGGAGTGACCCCGATTAAAAGATATAAGTTCCAATTTCCGACTGAGGTTTGCGGTATTTTTTTACATCGAGCTATCCCGGATCATAGATCGAAGATCATCTCGAAGCTTGCGTTCTTATAACTTTGAATTGATGCTTTCAAGTCAAAAACTACCATTTTGAGATTTTTTTAAATGATGCTCAATGCCTGTAATTTACTGAATACGTGGGGTAGGGAAGAATTCGGAAACTTGGAAGTTTTGTGCTTGAGAGACCATATTGAGATATGCCAAAAAATGTGATCGATTGGTTTAATCGCTTATCACTGTCCCATATCTAGTATTTCCCGCCTATGTTAGGTCAAATCATTGCAACAACAAAAATATAGTACCAGAATTTTGCATTTTAAAATGTTATAAAGTTTTAAATGAACAAAAATAAAAATCCAGTCCGTCATCGAAAATCGAATCGAGTTTTTCCGCTTGATCTTCATTCTCAAATTATTGGACCAAACTAAAGTCACTTACTGGGGCACGGACAGAAACTTCCCTGTCTGGATTACGGTGTATGTACTATTTAACCCTTTCTTATAAGTAATTCCGCAATTTGAAATTCTAGAGATAGGTCAATTAGAAAAAGTGTGGATAGAGGAAAATCTGGGCTCGATTTCCGGTCGAGACCAAAATCTCTTCCATGACTTCCGTAATCTGATTTTCGTATAAACTCAAACGCTTAACTGTGTGGTTACATTCTACTAACTTTCGGCCACAGTATATCAAAAATTAAAGACAATTACCGAATCCAGCATGCAATCCAAGAGCCTGTCATTTATAAAATATTAACTGCACTACAAGACATGCTCCAAAGTGAATGTCACGTATATGTACGCAAGCGAATAGGAGTGCACGCGTAATAAGTTTAAATGATTAAATAAAATTGTTAACATCGGTATTTTTTTCTTCTAGACAAACAGCTATTTCAGCGGACAGATCAAGATTTTTCCGGCCTCTGCGATTTTTCCTCGTCTTTGGGTTTTTCCATGTCATATAAATAAACAAAGCATCAGGAGGGATCGGAATTTTAAGACTGCAGCACTTATCATGACCTAAGATTGCTAAGCGATAATGCTTATCTGGCCAAGTCAAATATAGTTGCCATACTGATAGCAATCTCAGCGATATTTAGAATTCTATTCTTACTCAGTGTTTATCCCCTTAAATCTAAATAACCCGGAAATTTTGGAGCGCACATAGGTTTATCCTGCGTATGGTTAAGGTCGACGGCCAATAAAATTTAGTAAACACAAAGGAGATCTGATAAATGCCATTCAGAAAATGAATTTTAAAAATACTATACCTAGGTGCTCTCCAATCTTAAATACAGTTTAAATGACCTTCAGATATATACACGTATTTAAATAACAAATGAGGCATATCCCACGAGCTACAATGGTAAATATAAAATAAAAAAACTAAAGTTAAAATTTCTCACGCTTTTAATATTACACCAATTCATACGTTTTTAAAGTTCTAGAGTACATATTTACTAATCCAAGTGAAATTTCTTCAACAATTTTCATGAATGAAATAGCGATCCATTACAAAAAAACTCTCCCGCTCTCTTCTCATTAGAATCTCATTCTTTTAA
The DNA here is from genome assembly GCA_036926305.1 of Uropetala carovei. Lineage (NCBI taxonomy): Eukaryota > Metazoa > Arthropoda > Insecta > Odonata > Petaluridae > Uropetala > Uropetala carovei. The sequence goes on from JAXCHB010000241.1 coordinate 2,488,033, forward strand.
TCCTTTAAACCAGGCATGAACACACCGGATACATCCTCCGAGAGCGTTTTGTACCCTCTAAGCTACGGTGAAAAAGAGATCCGTAAAATTTTACACGCAAATTCATATTTTTAATTGCAAATTATGATAATAAAACATTTACAATTGAAATGTTAACCAAAAGCCTCATTTAGATTTGATTTTCACATGTATGGTACCTAATATTCCCTAATTAACTTCCGATTTAAACACAAATCCGACCCGCCGAACCACCAATACGGCCCTAACAGAATCCTCATAGAAAAATTAAATCTGTAGGTACATTACCTTTTAGTGGAAGTTACAGAATTATTTTTTCTGTGATTATGATAAGTATATTCACAAAGTGGAGCCTGATATCATCGATGTGACATACAGAATCTCTTACTCCCTCCTGTCCTATCAAAATTTAAAAAAAGAATAGCGCAATAAACTTTATACATATTTATATTATCTACTTCGCAGAGTCGTTATATTTGACTCCTCAAAATAGACGCAGGAAAAAGAAGGAAGAAGCGAGGGAAGGGGAGGAGGATGAGGCGAGGCACGAAGTGAGGTAGGTCAGCCGCCCATCAACAATGCATTGTGATAGGGAGCGTATGCGTTTATATAAAAGGTAGAGAGCGTGCTTCTGCGTGTCCGCGAACGTGTGTGGACTACGGCTGAGACGTGGGCCGAAACGGGGTCGTGAATGAGACAATAGGGAAGGTAAGGGAGGACGCCAGGGTGCCTTGCAGACGTGGAGGAAGAATAAGAGACAGATAGAGAGAAAGAGGAAGGGGGAGGAGGCACGGATAAGCGGGATGAAGGAGGGAAACGTGCTGGCGATTTGAAGAGAGAGAGAGAGAGCCTTCCACAGGGAAAGTCAGAGTGAGGAGAGGAAAGGATAAGAGGGAAGAGGAGAGAGAGAGAGAGAGAGGGATAGAATGGAGGTCCGTGCGTGTGAGATGCCCACTGGGAGTCGAGGAAATTTTCTTCCTAAACGTTAAGCGAAAGACGAGGGCGTTTTGCCATGTAATTCCCGAGGGAAGGGTTAGCGACGTTATTTTTAGACTACAGCTTCCTAAGACAGGCTAAAGTTTACAAAATCGCTAAGGTCTGACTAAATAGAATGCGATTTACTTCAGGATATTTTTTCGATCTCCGACGAAATCGTTCGACACTACGCTTAAGCATGTTTGTAAATATCTAGACTCCCATTTAGTTCAAAATCATGTCAATGAATCTCAATGGCAGGGTGCGTAAAAGGCAATAAACTAATTTTTTAAACTGCAGCATTATCCATCAAACATTGCCGGGCGTGGAGCTCTCGTCGCATGAATACACTTATTCCACGCTGTGTACGGTTTCCTTTTACATTCTTTCTGTCAAGCACGGTTACACTTCAGAGAACTAGCTCGAATTTCAGGGACACCGACTTTACTAATTACGATCTCTGAACAGTCTTCTGGCATTAAAAATTCATGAATGTTTCAGTTCGACTAATAATAAAAATAATTACGACTGTCACGGTCATTTTCAGGAACACATTTACCGTTCAAAGCGAAGGATGATGGAGACTCGTACAGAGAAAGCATCGTCTTGAGTTATTATCTCTAAATCTTGGAGATGAAGCAGTGTGACGATCCTCGCCATTATGCCGTGGTGTTTACTGATAAGGCGGCATTGGACTTGCGTAGACAAGTCGAAAGGCACAATGTGCGCCTATGGGGGATGCGCCTATCTTAAACTGAGAAGACGAGCGCGGCTCGTTATTCTAATTAGAAAATAACTGTAACAGGAATCGTCTAGAAAAACATGCTTGAAAAGTGCCTATTTCTGCAGCATCCGACAGAATCTAACCATTACTACAACCCATGCGCTTTCTAGTACGTGCATCAATAAATTACAAATTGGACAAATTAACATTATTTTAAAGCGTGTAAGTAAATTATCTCTTTGAGAAATCCTCGCTCACCGACAAATTCTTCGAAAAACGCCATTTTATAGTACAACTCATTAATGGACCAGCGGCACTATATATAAGATCAATTTTGAAAAATAACCAGAAAAATAATGAATGACATCAGGCAAGCTTGACAAATCTCCTAGACTCGATTTAATCCCTCGCAGCCGAGCACAGAACTCAAAGGATGCCAAGACACTACGCAATAAACTCAACTTCAAGGTAAATATGGCATTTCTTCAAAGCAGATTATTCGATTCGAAGCGAGAAAAAAACAGAAACCTTTCATTTCCCAAGCCGACACGATTTGAAAACCCCGCAAACGTAAAACAATTCCACGCTTCCCTTTAATCCCCTTTTAACAATATTCGCTTGACCTGATCGGAAAATCTGACGAACCTCCGATGAATAACGCATCGCCTCGGTTTGCCAACACCGCAAGGGAGAGAGAAAGAGAAGCACGGCGCGCGCGATCGTCCCGCACGGATGAACAAAGATATTATTTTTTCCCATCGCTAAGGCATCGCAGGTAAAAATTAACGACTAACATTCGTACAGATAATGCTCAACAATTGGCAGAAGAGGATATGGAAAAAGGAAATCTTTTCCAAGTGAGTTTCTATTACAGTGATCGATGTAGAATGGACTGGATGTAAACGGCAAATGAAGTAGGAAAGAGGCCAAGGAAGAAACAAAGAAAGGAAGAGGCAATGGGGGTGGGAGAAATATAGTGAGAGGAGAAAAAGCGGGTGAGAGAAGGGGGGAGAGGAGAGTGATAGGGAGGTAAGACAGACAAAAGACTTTACTCGGACAAAATAGAGAGAGGATAAGAGGGAGAGAGATATAAGAGGGAGAGATAATAAAGAGATGAAAGAGAGGGAGAGATACAAACGGAGAGAGACAAGGAGGGAGGGAGAGGGGGAGAAGAGAGAGCGGAGAGAAGAGCGAAAGGGTAGAAGAGGGAGAGAGGGGAAGAAAGAGTGGGGAGAGGCGAGAAAGAGAGGTAGAGAGATAACGGGAGGGAAAGAGAGATAACGGGAGAGACAGAGAGAGATAGATAGAGGGGAGAGATAAGGGAGAGTTAGACGGAGGGTGAGAAAGGGAAAGAAGTCGAGAGGGAAGAAGATAAAGTGGAAGAAAGAAAGAGACACAGCGACAAGATAGAGGTGAGAACCTGGCGAAGGGAGGCGGATTCGTAGGAAAACTTCCTCGGCGGGAAAAGCATTTATGCGTGAGGAACTCCGAGTATATACCTAGGTGATGGATAGGAAAAAGCGTTGTTAGGTCCATTTTTAGGTGAGGAAATTCGGATGGAAGAGGATACGGAGAGATAAGTATATAAGTACGCAGAGAGAAAAAGAATGTGAACGGGAAACGGGAAGTAGGGACGCCGTCGTGAGAGTAGGCGGAAACGGGAAAATGAATCGAGAGAATCTTATAATAGGTGCCGGCGCCAAGGACTACTTCTCCATCCTATGACCACGGAAAAAGAGTTAAAAAGAGCCCTTGGCATCCATTTAGATTACTACGCCTGCGCGGATAGCGGGTCAGAGAGAGTAGGAACGAACGAACGAGAGATATCTGTATAGGAGTAATAAGATAGGGAAATATAAAACAAAGGAGTGGTGTCGCTAAAGGGAAACAATAAAAGGATCGAAGTAATTAAGGGGGGGGGGGAGGGAAAGAGGTTTGAAATGACACACGCAATCCGGACGTTGATAAATGAATCGTTCGTAATAGAAACCACAGCCGACCCACGAGAGTTCCTTGTAATCGCAGAAATCCCTAGATACTTATACGTATAATCGTGTTGGCTTTATTTAGAGAAAAGGAAATACGCGACTCGTAGAAGGCTATTAACGATTTCAAGATGTCTTAAGGCCTGGGCATCGCGTGCCTTAATGGAAGAAAGATACATAACATTAGAGGCGAGCTTTTTTAAAAAAAACATATCTATATCTTTTGAGAACCTATAGGATATCTTTCAGTTAAAAGGCGATGTGTATTTTCTTCAACGTCCGTTCCTCTGCTATCGCAATAGCAATGGAGGGGGACTTTTTCTCTTAATTCTTCATCTCGACCCGGAAAAAAATGAACCTTGAATTTCTGAACATTTTTAGAAAATTTGTTATTTTTGTTAAGTTATTATGAGACAAGTTTAAAGATCTAAATCTGTTGAAAACTGTACCGCGAATAAGTTTATTTCATAAACGAAATACTCTCCTCCAAACTCTTTTTATGACGTTTTCTAAAAAACATTGCCTCGTTGAGTCCTTTTATTATTACAAATTTTCAAAATGAATAGAATAAATTAAACATTTTCCTGTTATTTCATCTTTTTTGAAAAATTCAAATCTTTAAAATTATATTCTGACAAAACACCTCCCGGATTAAGAATTAGATTTTCAAGAATGACAAATACTTTGCAATGTCTCTCTCGGTTCCATTCTTCTCACTCACAAAAGGAAAGATAAAAGTGACCTTTTCGTTTCTAAGAAAATAATTTCAAACGTTTAAAACCGACGAAAGTACTAATTCAATCACCTCGATTTGCGCGCGAGGCCTAATGGTATGTACATGAGTGAAGAAGTTTACATTATTTTAGTTCATGACACTTTTGTCAACATGCTGCGATACATTATTCCGTACTAAACCCACAGTTTGGAATTTGCTGTTAGGCATTAATCGAAAATTTTGAGCCGTATAGGTCTATAAACTTATTATTATACAATTACAACTTCCCGCACTGTTAACCTTAATCCGGTAATACGTTCCTGAAACGTTATCTCGAAGGAGCGTATCTTGGCAGACGTTTTCCCTTACAGCCCTATTCCAATTTAGCATAAAATTCTATTTTGATAATTTCGTAACTCTAAAATTTTAACCTACTCATAACATTTTAATTTAATGTGACCGCGACTAGGAGACTGTATTCTGCACTCGGTAGTTTGAAATTGAAATAATATATCTTTCCGCTTTTCTTGAACATTACGAATGCGTTAGTCCCATCTCTTAGAATACTATAGGTTAAACATTCGTTACCGGCGAGAGTAAATCCATCTCCAGGCTTCATTTCTGCGGTGGTATATCAGTAACTTCTACACTGCTACGATTATATCCATCGCAATCTTAACCCCACAACCCTTAATATACCTTCATGTAATCGGACGAAATTCATCTGCAATTAGCCTCGCCAAGAATCGTACCAAAACAATTTCGACTCAATTTTCATCGTCTATATCGTAAAATAATTCGTTTGATCGGGAAACAAGAGAATAAGCCAATCATATAGACGGGCAAATGAGAAGGCTTGAAGGGTGGTCGAATTATTTTCCTTGCCCCCGAGGATCAGTTTAGTTCACACTACGCCAAAAACACCGTGAGATAAATCTCCGCCGCTGATAAATATAGGTAAGCGAACCACAAAATTCTACACCGACAGAAGGGAGAGCGTTTGCATAATTTTTCCTTCCCCACTCACCCTTCTTTTCACGGGTATAAAACAGAGGACCGGGGGAAATCAGATATTACCTGTAATTTTGGTCACCCCTATATAAACACAACCACGCACGCACACACACACACACACACACGAGCGCGAACACACAAGCCGTGTGGAGTACACTAATTCTCACACAAGGGCGCAATAAAAAAACACCCATGCATGTAAGTAATGGCTTTCATCTTTTACTAGCGCATTCATTATCCCTCGTTAAGTACGAGATCGACATCTCCATCGAAATTTTCTCCTTCCTCTTCCATCTCTGCTTCTCTCTCTCTCTCTCCCTCTCTCTCTCCCTTTCTCTCTCCCTCTCTCTCTCCCTCCTCACTTCCTCCAACAGACATAAAACCCTTCGAAAGTGCAGAAGTGAGAGAGAGAGAGGGAAAGCGGGAGGTGAAAACCTTAAGTGGAATTTAAGGATATAAAACCTGTCGAATTCAACACGTATAGTAGATCTTTTTTATTTAAAAAAAAGAGCGAGGAGCTCACACACACAGACACGTGAGAAAAGGATGAGGAAAAAGAATATAATTTGGTCGCGAGAAGGGCCTCGCCGCGTTTTTTTGTTTATTTTTTGTCGAAAATGTGTCCAGATCGAGAGAGAGAGAGGGGGGGGGGGAGGTGGAGAGGAAGAAGAAATAAAAACAAGCAATAAAATGTCACGGACTTGAATTTACCTCTATTACCGTGGCTTTTTCTCCGCTTTTATGTGGATTCTCAACTCCCTCCCGGCTTGAGAAAATTTCTCTCCCCCCCAAATACACACACACACACATGCAACCTATCACACAGACACCACGACGACAACATAAAAAATATTTCTCTCTCTTACCAGCGCCGGTTTTTTTTATCGCCTCCTCCACTCTGGCTACCGACGCACATCAACAGGCCGGAGTGGTTCTGGGGAAACTTATCAACAATTAGTGGAAAGTGATACGGGGTTGAGCGTCGAGGGGGCAAAATAAGTGAGGGAGGAAGGTAGGAGTGTGTAGAGGAGGAGGAAGGAGAACGAAAGGGAGTGAGAAGTCAAGAGGGCGGAGTAAGAGGGAAACGGAGCAGAAAGGAGGGGAAAGAGGAGAACTTAGTGAGAAGAGGACGAGGTTCAAGTAAGGAGAAGAGAAAGGTTGGTGAAAGAGGGAGGCAGGAGAAAGATGCAAGTAAAAGAGGAGGTAGAAGAGAGGGAAAAAAGGAAAGAAAAGAGGGGGCAATAATGATGAGGAAGAAATATCAGTGGGAGAGGGAAGCAGAAGGAGAAAGACGGAGAGAGGCAGCAAAGTCTAATAAAGGGAGGATGAGAGCTAGAAGAGGAAGGTAAGAGAGAGAGAGAAGGGGAAATGAGAGGGAGGAGAAAGAGAATTATAAGAGGGTGGGATGCAGAAGAGAAAGTGAGGAAGGAAAAGGGAAGAGAGAAAAAAGGGGAGTGATAAAGGCGGATCGACAAAGGAGCAAGGAGAAGAGGAGGGAGAATAAAGCGGGGAGAGGAGTGAGGGATCTAGGCGACAGAAAGGGAGTTAGGAGAAAGAGAGAGAGAGAGAAGCAGGCAGAAAGATGTGAGGAGTGGAAGAGAGAGAGAGAGTAAAAGGAAAAAGATGGAGGGAGAATGACAAAAGAAGTGAGAGACGGAGGAGAGACGAAGGGAGGGGGAAGTGAATCCGAAGAAAATACAGGGAAGAGGGAAATGATAAATCAAGAGCGGGGCAAGAAGAAATGAGAAGAGGCAGAGAAAGGGAGGAATGAAAGGAAGACGGAAGAGGAGAAGGCCTATTGCGGCACGGCTAATGGTCGGCGAGAACTAAATAAAGAGCGGGCGCGAAGGTGGACGACGGTGAGGCCGGAAAAATATAACCGGAGTAATAGAGAGAGAGACCGGAGTAGTTGGGGAAGCGGGAAACCCTCGTGCGATAGAGTAGCGGGGAAACGACGGGATGAGAATAGTGTGGAGAAAGACGCTGGGCGTAATTGGAGAGTAAGAGCCAAGCGGGAGGAGTTGAAAGCGTTGCCTGCGAGTGGCGACGAGTGATAGAGCTAGGGGAAAAAGGGACGAGAGATCCCATGTCTCACTCGGAGGAAAAAAAAGAGAGAGAAATGGTCAGAAAAGGAAGGAGGACGAGAGAACAGACCTGGGGAACAGTTACGCGCGTAGATCGATAGAAGGAAAAGGTCTCGGGCAAAAAAAAAAAAAAACGCCGCGCGTCATAACGGAGGAAAAACGGGAAGAAACCTTTTATCTGAAAGAAAACTAAAAATATCTGTTTCTCTTTTCCGTAAAGGCGTAATTACCGGTCGCCATAAAAAGTTGGGATAACCTGGACAAAATAAAGATATCGAAACGGCGTTAAAAGGGGAGTCTCGGGGTAATTAAGCGCGCAAACTTAAAATGCCTCTAAGTCGTCTACCTAATAATGGTTGGAGTGATGGCTCAATCGTCTATCCTGTTATTGTCTCGCTGATTTTTCCGATTCTCTTCGCGGAGAGAGTGAGGCGTGTTCTACGTTGCATCGGTGGTTTAGCGATAATCGATAATCTCGCACGACACGCGCTTTCGTGTCCTCGGCGGCGTCCGGTGGGGAGAACCCTAGTTGGACATAGCACCTGGCCTGCTTGGAAATTCAACTCCTCCCATCCGAACAATCGGAGGCGACTAAGTTATTTCAGAATTAAGTAGAACCCTTTGAATCATGCATATTAAACGGGAAGAAAATTATCAAATAAAATCTTATCTGTCAAAGAGTAATTTTTTTCTATGATGCCAGTCTTAATCATGAAGAATCCAAATAGATACTTTTACTAATTTTAAGTGGCTTTACTATATTTTATTTGTAAATTGTACATAATATTTTCTTTTAACTTTCTAGAACTTAAATACTTTCAAAATGTAAAATCCTGCTCAAAACAAGTTTTCATACCCAAAATTAGTAAGTACTGAGCCTTTATATGGCTACGAGTAAATTTGTGCATTTTACTGCAGGGCAGGGGTCGGCAACCTTTTCTGCAAGACGGGCCACATTCGTAATTGTGACTGCTTCGGAGGGCCGCATTAAAAGTAGCGAGAGCTTGAGCGGATGTTTACATTAGAAATTACCTGGGGATCCTGTGCTCTCATATTACTGGAAATAAAATCTGAATAACCTACTAGCGTTTAAATTTCACTAGAAGAGTTTTTTAGATTAAAATTTCACTGAAAACATATATGAAATTGTCTATACTATATTTTACCAAGCTCTCAGGGGGCGCATATGGCCCGCGGGCCTTAGTTAGCCGACTTTTGGTGTAGGGGAGCAAAAGCATATTTAAAAATCTTTCGAAATGGAATATTATATACTACGAATAAGATAATCGATTAAAATTATCATCAATCTTAATAGCATATGTAAGTATCCATCTAGAAATCATAAATGATACCTTCACATGGCGTGTAGAGAGATATCTAGGTATTTTGTTTGGTTATATAAAACATACGTTGGTCAGTTCATCTCCTGTTTCAATTCTCTGATAGTTTAAGTTTTTAGATCACACTGAGAATACCACAGTTACTAATTTATGCAGCCGTCATTTATAAATGAAGAAAAATATTTAATATCTTTATCGGTAATTCATTCCGGGCTAAATCGTCAGTTTCACAAAGAAATACTAGTAGACCTTCTTCCGCGTAATTTTTTACAGCTAATCGCTCCCGATTTTACAAATGACAAAAAAAAGACAAGCCTCCCGCATAAAAACGCCGCATTAATAATATCTAAATCCGGAGTAAACAATAGATAATTTCCGGAAGCAAAACAAGGCAAACAAGTGCCATAACTCATCCCGATATCCCCATTTTTTCAAAAAAAACGAACAAAAATTTTCCAAAAAAATCCTGGCGCGAGAGAGAGAGATATTTTTTCCCGAATTGCGAAATTTGCGAAGAGTTAATATTTCCAGCCTCACAGGTTTCATCCGAGGTATTATACGGTCCATTATAATATCACTATGACGCAAAAGGTAGACGAGAGGATGTGTGAGGTAGGATGGGAGGGAGAGATGCGAGGGAGAGAGAGAGAGAGGTGAGAAGGAGGGAGAGATGTGAGAAGGAGGGAGAGAAGTGAGAGGGAGTGAGAGAGGGACGAGAGAGAGAGGGAGAGAGAGAGGGAGAGAGAGAGGGAGAGAGAGGGAGAGAGAGGGATGAGAGAGAGGGAGAGAGAGAGAGATGAGAGGGAGGAAGGAAAAAAAACCACAATGGCGACTCCAACAGACCGTCGTTATCGAGGGTCATTTATATGAGTTTCGCATTACTAAAGCCAGGTTGTCAGGTCGACACATGCCCGACTCCAGGTTGAATTGTACGCATGCCACAGAAAGATTAGGACTGAGAGAGCAGAGGGATACGGGCTGTACGAGAGGGGAGGGATAGGGAGAGAAGGAGAGTGGATGGATGTGGGGTGGTCGCGGATGGGAGGAAGGGGGAGGGAGAAAGAGAGAGAGGATGGAGTGGGAGGAGGAGTTCGGGAGGGGAGGAAGGAAGTGAATCCGCGATGGAAGGGTACACAGATAAGATTAGCATTTCTGAGGCCGAACGGGACACCTCACCCTCTCTCACTCCTCTTCTCCCTTTCCACATCTCTCTCTCCCTCCCTCTTTCTCTCCTAGGGCCCCTTCGCGTCCCAAATGCGAGGACCTCTCCCCCCAACACACTCTCTTCCTACCTCCTCCCTCGCGCGACCTCCCCTTCTTCCTCTTCGACCGCCCACATACATGTATGCTATATCTGACTCTATCCTTTTGTTTCGTTTCTGCGACTCTGCCGCGTTCTTTCTTTCCTCCTTGTCTCTCTCCCATCCTCTCCTTCTGAGCCCGTTTTCGGAGCGAGACACGTGAAGGCTTTGTGACAAACCAAGGAGATTTGTCGGAGATAGCGAGAAAAATCGAACCTTGACTGATATGAAGGTCGTGTAGATTTAGCAAGGAGCAGAAATAGGGATGTTGTTGCCCTGTCTAGCATTGCGTACTGCAAAAAATCAAATATCGTGCAACACACAAAGTCCTCGGCCTACTTTTACGCCACGTATTTATTTTTTTTTTTCGACTCGTGTAAGATTTGTTTTGTTAGCATAACCTACGTTATCGATAAAATCGCGTGTTTTCGAGTTGGCACGTATTACACTGCTAATGTAGCCAACATAAAACAATAAAAGTGTTCGAACTACCTTTTTTTACTTCAAATCGAGCGCAAAAAAAAAAGTCGCCAATCGGTTGAACATTTTCATGCGTGATTTTCGTACAAGCCGCGTTCAACAGGTAGTATGTCGACAACTAAAAATCTTCCGTAACTTTTGCAATTGAAACGCTTGTACTTACATGGAAAGCTAATTTGGATGGATTTAAAAAGACTCCAAGGACAATCAATGCATAATGTGGTAGTAATTGGGTATTGAACGCTGTATTATTTTATCAAAACCTTGTGGTCCTTTCAGATTTAAATTTATGGCATACTCCGAACAAAAGATGCGTTGTTCAGTGTAGCTTCCTTCAGAAACAAGATAACTAGCTTCTGAAGTTGATAAAATTAATGATTTACGACCAACACCTAAAAAATGGTTCATTTTCGTTTCAAAACTGGTCAATAAAAGAAAGGAAGCTCCATTGAGATAATTTCTCAGGATATAAAAACAAATTATGTTCTTTGTCTTGAAAACTTTCTCTTTCGATCGATCTTTCATTTAGAACCAGTTTTGAACTATAGAAAATACACTAAATAAAATTTTGGAAGATAAAAGTTAAAATTGTTGACTTGTCGCCTAAGTTCTTTTCTGGTATACGATGCGCAATGATGAAATTTAAGAGGCCGGGAATCCATTTGTATTGCCAATATTTATCACAAATTAATGCCGCGTCGAAGAACAGCGAAAAACTATGACGGAGATGCAACATTAATTCGACGATACTATGAGTTTTCCTGGATAATCCTGGATATTCTTCAAATACGAATGGTTGAAATTTGTAAACTTTTGAAATTTTTTTTCATTTATATTTTTACATAAAACTGATTACTGAAATAACAAATTAAATCCATTCCGTTAAAAGCGCTATATTATAAGAATTCATTTATTCGTTCCGTTAAAAAGTGAAAGAAACGAGAAAATGGGGAGGCAATGATTCCCAGGTAATTAATTTCTGTTTTGAGGAAAATGGTGTTCGTGCAGCCAGCTATAATCCCTCGTGTACCCTACATTATGCAATCTGGGCGTTGTCATAGTAATAATGAGTGATGTATGGCATTGTACAATAGACAGCGCACAATACTAATGCCGTAGACGAGATATAACTCCGCGATAGCATTGTTGATAAGCGTCCGAGTTGCACTATCTCCTATACTAGCAGTCCTGATTTGTGTCAGTTTAACTAGAACTACATAATATAATTAAAGCAATCGTAAAGTATTGACGACGATATACGTAAAGTAATAAGGAATAATTTCAGCGAATCTCTAGTTTTTATGCCAAATTCCGTAATTAAAATAAGGTTAAAGCGACATTTTAAATATCTACACTTCTAAAGTTTAATTCGACAGCTTCCTATTCGTCCACCTAGGAAGGAATGCGTACAACGTGAATGCTTGTCTGCTATACCATCACAAGTGTCTTGTCCATAAAGACATAGACGCCTACGATTCCTTTCACGCAAACAATCACCTTCGTAAGCTAAGTGTATCTGCAAACCATTTTCTAAATCAGCTTTGTATTTCCATGCAATACAATCAACTTTTTTTTTAACATCGACCAATTCCCAAAGGACGACATTCGAAACATTCCATGAAATGGAACCTAAGCAAAATACAAGTCCCATTAAGAAGCAAAACTGCTCAAGTTCTCCACCTTTTCCATTATCACAAGATTCCACAAACGCACGCAAACGCATGTAGCCATTAGAAAACGAAAGAAAGAGCTAAAAAAAATCCGATCGAACAGAGAGGAAAATATTTGCACCGACAACTTCCTCATCCTATAATACGATGAGGACCCTCTTCACCTGCACACACACACACACACACATACACACACAATATTCTTCGACCGGTCTCACCTCCCCCATCCATTTCGGAGACATATAATACTCATCCATCGGTAAAATCTCACCTCGAGCATTGCCCCACACAGATACAAGTAAGAGGGAAAAAAATACCCAGGGCGCCCCTTCCTACCATCCGACTCCTCTGCAGACCCCATCCCCTTAAGCGTAGACACTCGATCCACCCACCAAACGTAAAAGCCACGGCAAGATAACAGACACCGGAGAGATAAACGAGGCTCGTCATCAATCAGAGAAACCCACGGATGCATACATCCGAGGGAGAGAGGGATATAGGAAGGGAGAGAGAGAGAGAGAAAACCGCCTTTGGTGAGCGCGTTAGAGGATCCCTCATTAAGTCACCGTTTCGACATCCTCTCCCTTCCTCCCTACGACCTCTCCTCCCTCCATTGCCTCCGCATACCTACCTAACGCTACTACCACCTACCCTCCCCTCCCATCTCCCGACAAAACAAAAGAGTTTTTTTCCACAAAAAAGAAGAATGAGCGAAAGATAAAGCCTCAGAACTGTCAGGAACATGGCGATAGCAGGAAGAACAATAAATAATAACCATGACCGTTCTTCCTTCCTCCCTCTTTCTCTCTCTCTCTCTCTTTCGGTGCGTCATGAAGCCGTACCTATAACCTTCTCCCTCCTGTCCGGCGTTCGTATTATAAAGCGAGCCGAGGGGGAAGAGGAGTTTTTTACGCGTACGTGCGGTACCCAAAAAAAAAACCTACGAAGCCCGAGGCGGAGTTTGAACCGAACAATATAATTCGTTCTCCGTCTCGATCGCCCTTTCTCGCCACTCTCGTCATTTTCTTCTCACTTTTTACCCCCGTGACTATCTCCTTCCTCTACAACGGGGAGCCGCAACCATTTCCCAGCAACGAGCAGCGCGACAACTTAGCAGAAAAATAAAAAGGATATTTTAATCCAAACGCCTTTCGATGCAGCGAAGTAGTGATCTAGAACGAGTAAATTGATCGATAAAACTTCTGCAATTTCTCCACTATGAATTACATAATTCATTTACAGTAATAACCTTACGTCTGCAGCAATGCCACATAGGTATCACATTTCTTCACGCATATTGAATACAGTAGTACTCGCGAGTGATTAGTTGGAGAGCAACGATATTATGAGAGCATCGTGGTGCTCGCGAGCAGCATGTTGCGTACCTCAACCATAGCGTGTTTCTCCGCAGGGGAAAAAAAACAAAACATCGGAAGCCGAATAATAGAGAAAAACTTCCGTTTAGTTTTTCTTTCTTACGGACGCAGAAAAGATATGCAAATGGACGAACGAGAGTAGTCGATGGCGACTTTTGAAATCTAGAGAAGGCGATTATCCAGAGTTCAGTTGATAAACAGGAAGAAGTTGGAATGAGGAGAGTGATAAAACGAAATGGGAGAGAAAGATAAAGAAGTAATGCGGAGAGTGGCGTGAAACGCGAGGAGCGAAAAAAAGCCCCGTGAAAGAAAGGAAGAGTACCTACTTGATAAGGCGAGATAGAAAACTGTGGGAGTAAGCGAGAGAGAAAAATAAAAACAGCACGCACAGAAGTCATAAAAGGCCGATGGTACGGGAAACCTGATAGACAATTACCCAAGTGCGAAAGTGAAGAGAGAAGAAAATTTTTAGACGCGCAAAAAAAAAGGGTGAGTGTAACTTTCGATTACTAAGACAACGTAAAAAGAGAGAAAGGGAAGACGCGCAAGAGAGAGATATTGACGAATTGAAAGAAGGCTAAAAGAATTGGTAGACTTGAGAAGTAGATGTGAAAAGGAGATTGATATTTCCGAATAAAGAAAGACGAGAGAAGTCCGTAAATTGACTAGAGGTGCGCGCAATTAACTATTGCGAAAATGTTCAGATACACAGCAGTGATAAAGGATAGCAGAAAGGTAGAAAGAGAAAAGATGTAGAGAGATAAAAGGAAAGAACAGAAAGAACTTGAAAGTAAAAGATAGGTAAAACGGAGAAAAAGCTTTAGAGGAGTCCATAACTACTGACTGAGAATACATGCACGACTAAACACTGCGAAGATATGCGGAAAATGGAAAAGAAAGCAGAGGAGAAAAGAGATAGAAAAAGAGGATGGATACACAGAGAGACAATAAGGCATAAAAATAAAAAGTAAAAATGGGGGAATGAGAAAGAAAAGTGCTCAAAATACGGCAGAAGAGAAAGAATCACAGAGAGCGAGCGTCGGGAAAACAGAATACGCGGGCGCAGAGCAAAGGAAGAGCTACTCACGGACATGATGCAAGTAAAGTTTAAAGCTCGCAAGGAATAGAACGAAAGAAAATTAAAACGAGAGAAGTAGATAAAGCAGTAACTTAACGAAGGAAACGAAGATAAAGAGCCAAACGATAGAAAAAGAGCGGGGATATTCGGAAGGGGAAAGAGAGGAGGGAGAAAAAGGAGGGAGGAGACGGAGGAAGGACACACTGGCGGAGGAGGGTAAAGAGGGCAGCAGACAACGAATATGGGGGACTTATCAGCGTAGCTCTGGAGATCTTTCTCCCCACTCTCACCCCCCTCCCCCTCTCTCTCTCTCAAACCTTTCCTCTTCCCTCTCTCCTCTTCACCTCCCATTCTACATCCGCCACAGTCGGAGTCAAAAATTCCCTTCTCCGTCCCGCCCTCCTCACCCCTTTCTCGTCTACCACTACACCTCACCCTCGCTGCATACCATCCCCAAGCACTGTGCTATCGGTTCCCTATATACATTAGCCCTTTAGGGATATGGGCGCCGAACTGAGGGAGGAGGTGAGAACGGAGCGGGAGGCGGAAGATTGGGAGGAGGGATTGAAGGAGGGCGTAAGGTCGGAGGTGGCTAAGAGAGGTATGTACAGGAAGTTTAAGTGGGGGGGGGGATGGGCGGAAGGGGGAGAGTTTATGCGATAAATGGAAGTTTTTTCCGTATTGCGGCGGCGGGAGCGGCGGTGAAGATGGAAGAGAGGGATCGTGCGCCAATAGAAGTGCAGAAAGTGCGCTTAACTGGTCAGATAAATAGAGCGGGGAAAGCCGCGAACGCAGGGGCGAAGAACGGGGGATACTTCTGAGAGGAGAAAAACTTAAAGAGGTGACGTAAATAGCGGTGAACGGAAAAGGTCAAGGATGGATCAATTTTTATTCTCGATGACTTTCGGAGATATTTTTACTTCTCTAATCTTTTAAGTTCCATTCGAAGAAAATCTCGAATAACAGAACAGATAATTCCATTTGGAAGGCGCCTCTCGTTGGACCGCACATTTTTCTTTTATCGACGAACCGCGACGGCGACGGAGAGAAAAAAACATCGAATGAATTCGAACTTTTTGAAGATTCGGCACGCGGTGGGATTTTTCAAACGCGAATGCGGCCGGAAACAAAAAAAAAATATCTTTAGACTTTGGCAAAAATCAAACGTTTTTCCTCGTGAGATAAAAAAAACGAGGAAAATATTTAATCCGCGCCAATAAAATCCAGATTGACGCATTCCTTTCATATTGCGAAGGAAAAAGTATGGCATCAAAAAAGAAACATGCAGACCGCGCCTTATCGAAGAGTGTTTCAGAAGCGATCGAAACTGCGAGAGAGAGAAAAAGAGGAGGAGAGAGAGAAAAAGAGGAGAGAGAGAAAAAGAGGAGAGAGAGAAAAAGAGGAGGAGAGAGAGAAAAAAGTGGGGTGACAGAGGAAGAGTGAGAAAGATAAATAAGGAGAGAATATTGATGAATAGGGATAGAAGAGATGGAGAAAGAGTCGATTTAAGAGTGGGACCGAAAAGGGAACGGGAATGATGGAAGAGGAAGAGAGAGAGGGGGGAGAGGTGGAGGGAGGGAGAAAGAGGTTAAGGGGAAGGAGTGTGAGAGAGAAGTGGATAATTTCGAGATAAATAAAACAAGTGGGCTCACGAAAGTTATGGCGCTTCCTTCTCCACAGACAGCCTGACTGATAAGTCGCTGCTTTTAGAATGCGAGGCCTGGGTTTGAGGAATGATTAAGGCTAGGGCGAATCAGAGAGAGGGGAGAGAGAGAGTGAGTGAGAGAGAGAAGGGGGAAGGGAAAGAGCAGTCGCGGGATTCAGAATGAGATACACACCCGAGATGGAAAAGCGAGAGAAGAGGGGCGGAAAGAGGGGGAGAAGGGGTCAGGGAGGGAGGGAGGTAGGGAGGGAGAGAGAGAGAGTGTGTGTGGTGGAGGAGAGATATTAGGGGAGGAAGGAGGAGAATGAGGAAGACAGAGGAAGCGAATGGGTCCGTGACGCCAGATTGAAGGAATGGATGGATTCGAAAACCCATTAGGATGATATGATATGATTCCAAAAAATGGAAGGAGAAAGGAGCCTATAGGTCGTTGCTCCGACGGATTTTTACTGATCAAGAGGCGTTTCTTAGCACTTCACTGAAAGTTGACCGTATTAAACGTTACGAAGAAAGAGGGAGAGCAATCGTTTTTCAAAATACGGCGAGGCGAAACAAACCGTAAACATTGGCGTAAAAATTTATCGTAGAATCTGTTGTGGCGAAGAAGTAAACTAGAATCAAAACTGTTTCATGACGAAATGCGTAATAGTCATTGGTAGTAAGTGACTGAACCTTGGCACCGACACACATCGAGGTGAGTAGAAACATTGACGATTTACCCACACCCTTGATTTCTATCAATTTTTAACGGCCACATGCATACAAATATTTTTAGCGATATTTTTTCCAAAAATCAGCTTCTGTATTCATTATGTAATTTTTCGCAAAGAATATTCAAATTAAAGCTGAAACCTTTGCAGAAACGCAAATAAATCTATAAAATTCTAGTCTGCGATCAGTGATCTTTCTTTGCTCCAGGGCGATCTAATATAAGTATTCGTGATGTAAAAAATATTACCTATCAACGTTAGAATTTTTAGTCGTTATATCTGCGTATATTTGTTTTGATAATATTATTCCGAATCTGGTTACACCTCAAATACTTTATTTTATTGGTTAGCGACTAGAAGGAGATACGATAGTTTTTAGATATTTTATCAGAATTTGAAAGAGTTATGTGTGACATTCATTCTCCTCTTACCTGCCTGTATCATCCAATACAAATAATCATACTGAGTTTACGTCACTTTGATTGATACGTCCGCAATCACTGATTGTCATTCACCTAAAAACCTGTCAAGTTGACATTTGAGATTTGAAATAAGAAAGCGTCGTTTTTTTCCAAAATCATATAGAAAACGGAAAAATACCTTTCAAAATATGAATGCTCCGTCAAATAAAATTTAAACATTTGAAAAATTCGCCTGTTCACTTCCGATTGTAAAAATGTAACTTCAACTATGATATTTAAAGTCCGCTGACATAAAATGTGACCTTTTATTATAAAGAACATCTGTAAAAGAAATACCATTTTCAGCAGATTATCATTTATAAAGAACATCTGTAAAAGAAATTCCATTTTCAGCAGAAGCCATAGTTTACTAAATAAAATAAAAGTAATTAATCTAGGAAAAATACCTATACCTAATAATATAAAATAATATAAAAGATTATAAAAACCGATACCTGACATCGCATAGAGGAATGTAGGAGGGGGGGCTTTACAACAGAGGTAAGAATAAAAATAATCGCACACGTGTAAACTTAAGGAGAGAAAAGTTGACCGATACCTTTGAAAACAAAACAGCGTAAGTAATGAGTAGCGTTAACGTGACATAAAATAGTAACAAACATGGCAGCGATAACTTAACCCGTAGTAAAATATTACGGAAATCGTAGCTAGTGCTAGCGGTAGAAAAAATTATCCTTACAATTCCTCCCTACAATCAGGCAAAGTCCCGGCGGGAACACCCCTTCCGGCATATCGTACGGAATCCCACGAGGGATTTTTTTTCCTCTCATTCGCTAAATAGTAAAAATCACCTATAAAAAAAACCCCACCTCCTCCTATCAAAGAAAAAAAAATCCTCTACGCCCCAAAAAATTAGAAAGACATCCGGCATCCCTCTGGAGAACGAATAAAAAATAATGGCGCCAGAATCGAACGGGATATAAATCGAGATCTCTTACGTTAACCTCCAACTCTCCTCCCCCTCCCTCCCTCCCCCCCTACGGCGACCTCTCCGCCATTTTCGTGAATGCCCCTATGGGATACACACAGAGCATCACTTCGGCCTCCCGAACCTCTCCCTCCCTCCTCTCTTTATCCAGCAACAACAGACGCACTCCCTGCAGCAGCTTATCACGATACCCCCTCTCTCCTCTCCTCCCCACTCCCTTGACCTCCTCCCCCGCACTTGCTCCACCTCCTTTCCAGATCTATCTCCTCGGCCTGCGTCGCTATCAACTCCCGCCAACGACCGTTCTCTCCCCCCCCCACCCCCTCTCTCTCCACCCCTTCAATCCTCTTATCCCTCTCTCACTCTCTCTCTTTCTCTACCTCCCCTCTCTCCCTAATCGCGTCTACTCGCTCCCCAGCTCCTCATTCACCCCTTTTACCAATCCCGATATGGCCAACCTCTCGCTCTCCTCGTACCGCGCTTATCCCCACCACAAACATTTTCGTGCCCTTCCGCTATTTTTCCTGCGCGTGTATTTATTTTAAATGCGCGCATCTCAAGGTCGCGCGGGAGTCATCTCGATCGCTGGATTACGCGTCGTTTCTGCGCGGTTATGTTTTTGTCGGTCGAAGTTCAAAGTATAAAGGCGGAAAACAAATAAAACAAAGGACTGTCCTTACCAACGATGGGAGGTTATATAGATTGGGTGACACGTCGCGCTAACAACCGTTTGGTCAAATTCTGACGCGTTTCGCGGGGCGCTCCTTTTGGGCCGGAAATGCGTCATTTTTGAGAGAATTGGGAATTTCTCTTCACTGCTTGTCTCCCGTTAATGCCACAATATGCAGTCAATTCGAATAATAAGGAATATCTATGCGTTAAGGCGACGATTCACAGATTTCAACTGGATGAGCATCGCTATGTTTTTCTAGCGTGGAATAAATTTCCTAAGTATCTTATAACATTTTTCTTGCAATACCATAGGTATTCAGAGGTATAGAGGTATTGCTCTCGCGTGATAATGTAACCTGCGATCGAGAGAAAGTTGATTTAGACACTCAACAACCATCGATATACAAGAACAAAGAAAAGATCACGAGAGTCCATAATACAAATCACGGTTCTAATATTTATGTCTTAAAATCGGCATCCATTTTTTTTTAGAAACATCCAAGCTTAAAGCAGCTGAGGATACATAAATTTAGCCGATGCTTATCAGCCGCCATAGTTGAATTTCCTTTTACTACGAGAAGATACGTCAGTGGATTTGTATCAAAACTAAAGTGACGATGATGTATTATGCAAAATGTTTTTGAATCTGCTTCCGTCCGAGAGATTCAACAATTAAAAATAAATTCTTACTTTTTTCGTGGCGAGAAGGATAAAGAATCTCGGAATTAAGACCAAGGAAAAAGAAAATGGCCGGGGAGAGATCGCCTCTGCAGCCCCCTACGTGACGGCGTCTTATTCACGTGCTCAACGATCCCTTCCACGGAGAGGAAATATTCCACGCCTTTATCATATCCCAAAGATGTTATCAACGTGCCAAACAGACCAGAGCTGCCATAATGAGAGAGCATTATGATGAGTCACTCCACAAACAACACAACGCACCACGGGCCATAAAATATAAATTTTATTTGCATTTCATCAAGCTGAGTTTTTAAGCGCGAAATTGCCTGGCTAAACGCGCAGTGATCTGCCTGGCCTTTTAATTGGACATTGTTAAGCAAAGTTAGATTATGGCGATTTCTTTCATCGCGCGGCCCTAAAAATATCGCCTTTCCAGATCTTTCCTTATGAGCTAATATTTCGGCTATTTTTTCTTTCCACGATTGTGTCAACGGGAGATGAAGAAATCTCGAAACACCGACATTAGGAGAAGAATTCCCAACATCCATTGCGATAGCTGTGAAGGGAACGTCGGTGAGTTATAATCAGAAGAAACATAACTTGTACCCGTGTTAATGCAGGAAATACACGGGTTTTCCCGTAATAAGCCTTTTACTGATTCAGTGGATGCTTAATGAGCGAAAATACGCAAATAACAGTAACACAGTTTTTTGAGAAACTGTTGCGATTATTTTTCTTGACGTAAATGTGAAGATATTCTAACGTTATCGAACTCTTTTGTCATTTATGCTGCGCATCTGCATACAGAAATGAAAAATTGAGCATTATGATAATCAGAAGACTGCGAGTCGGCTTATGTAAAAAAAACTTAGGAGAAAATACACTTGTTAACCACATACGATATGACTAAAATGCAATACACAGTGTTGTTACAGCGACCTGGCCTCGAGTTGTTTACCAGTCAACAAGCGCTTTGTCATTTAAGACAGATAACTGCTTCGAAATTTCGACGAAAATTATTTCTATTTCTAGGTTACTACCTTGTCATATACTGGAATATATCCGTATTTACATGATACTATACATGCATCACGTATTTATTAGCCATACCATGGCAACTCTACCTTCAATAAGATGACAACAGTTGATCTTCCAGATGAAAAGAGATTCAGCGAAAAGATATTTACGCAAGGAAAATTTAGAAAAGAAAATCCTGTCTACGGAAATACATGGAGTCGCCATCGGTATCTCAATAATCCAACGCATCGGCTATTCTCGAGGGTGTGCAACAACTCAGGCCGTAAATACGAAGGCTGGCGTAGGCGTGAAAATAAGGGGGGGAGGTTCTTCGAGGTTACTCACCACCACGATTGCCGACACTTAAGTGTCCATTCTTCCCCGCCTCCTCCCACCCCCGTGAAATCCACCCCTTTAACACTTATCGCCCCTTCCCCCTCCCCTATCCCCTTCCGCTCCCTCAGTACCCAATAGTCGCTAGAGCCCCGAGTTACACCGATAAGGAAGTAGGAAGAGCACCAACACAGCGGGTCTCGTACACCCCAAGATAAGTGAACTCTCGTGCGCGCGCGCACACACACACACACCTGGGACTACAGACGCATGTGCGGGTTGTGTCGGTTGGGCACGAGGAGTGAGGTGTTGCAGTTTAAGGGAAGAGGAGGAGGAGCCGAAACGTATAGGAGAAAGAAGGGAGATAACGAATGGTGAAAATATCCGAAGCGAGAAATATTTTGACGGCTAAAACTTAAATTAAATATAACCTTAAACATTTAAATAAATATTTTAGAACAAAAATAAACGTACATAATTAAACTGAGAAAATCTGCATTTGATAAAACTTCAAGAAAAAATCAACAAAAACTCATATAACTTGTGCCATAAATTTTCAATGTTATTAGAAATAAGAAGTCAACCCAACGAGATTTAAAATTCTTAATATGTCATATTCGATTTTTACGGATAATCTATTACATTCCAACAAAAAACTAGATGTTTCTATTTGTACGTTAGGCCCTCAACATTCTCGTGGGTTGCGTTTCCGGATATCAACGCCAAAGCCAAATCAGCAAATGCTAAAACAAAAAGATTATAGTAGAAGGAGTTTAGGGGAATCACACTCCCACGTAAACTTAGGCCAAGATCTACGTCTGATAACAACATCTATATATATACACACACACACATATATATATATATAAATATACACACACACACACGAGGTGCTAACCAAAAGTTCTGGGACTGGCCACGTGGAGCGCTAACCGGAAGTAGTAGAGACTTCTGCTAGGATGTGCTGAAGACATCCTTTATGAAGCAGTGTGTAAAGTTTCAGGTGTGTGTTGTGTGCACGTGTTTTATTTTCACGCGAGTTTTTTCAACCCATTGTTACCGGCGTTCTGCGATTTTCTTGTGTAGTGAAATGGCAGACTGCATCAAGTTTTGCTTCAAGCTTGACAAAACCGCGACCGAGACACAAGAAATGCTTAAGCAAGCATTCGGTGACGAGGCTATGAGTAGAACCCGAACTTTCGAGTGGTTCTCGCGTTTCAAACGTGGACAAATGTCTGTTGAAGATTCCGAACGTTCTGGTCGGCCTTCAACCAGCACAACGGAAGAAAACATGGAAAAAGTGCGACAGGTCATTCGCGAGGATCGTCGGCGTACCATCCAAGATGTCAGCAGCATTGTTGGCCTGTCCTACGGGACATGTCAACGAATTCTGTCTGAAGAACTAAACATGAGGTGGATTGCAGCCAAATTCGCTCTGTCTGTGCAGCAGTTCTTGGCCAAGGACAACATGGCAGTGGTCCCCCATCCCCCTACTCCCCCGACTTAGCCCCCTGCGACTTCTTCCTGTTCCCCAAGATGAAAATTCGTATGAAGGGACGGAGATTTGACACCGTTGAGGACATCCAGGCGGAATCGCAGGAAGTGCTGAACAGCATTTCAAAATCACAGTTCCAGAGGTGCTTCCATGACTGGCAGAGGCGCTGGGATCGTTGTATCAACTCCCAAGGGGACTACTTCGAGGTTGATGGTGGCGATTAGAACCTCAGGTAAGCCTACGATAGTTTATGGCTACAGTCCCGGAACTTTTGGGTAGCACCTCGTGTGTGTGTGTGTACACATACATACACATACATACACATACATACACATACATACACACATACATACACACATACACAAACATACAAACACATATAAGGTGCGACTCACGAGTTAGTTATGAAAAATAACAGACATTCATGCAATGGAAAACTTAAATACATGCCTAATATGTTAAAAGGCGTGAACAAAAGAAGAGCCCTTAAGCTGAGAAAAGCCCTCCCCATGACAATGTTCACGTACACGTGAGAGAGATATATGAAATAACATAGCTAAAGTTTTTATTAGAACACAGAGACAAGATGCCTTAAGCCGAAATAAACATAAAAAGACAATGTTCGCCTAATGTACATACGATCGTTTTAACGTAAAAATGGGAATTGTCAAGAAAATATGAAAAAATAAACAACTCGAACGATTACGCGAACAGTCAAGTTTTTTAGCCACGAATGTTAAATCGATAAACACAGAAATACATCCTGAACAATAAATACCGTGAACATCGAGGGTTTACTTCACTCACTTTTGGATTAACGGAGTACGCCTTCTCAGAAACTAAAAATACTATTATGAAAAAATATGAATGTTTGACTTAAAAAAACTTTCGAAAATTTCATTTCAGCGCAGCATGATAGAACCCACCAATTAGCTACGACAGCATAATCTTTTCAGGGGTGGAAATCTAAAAACTTTCCATCTTTTCATATGCAATATGTCTTTATTCGATAAAATCGAAAACTAAATTGATTATTTAATATGCCAACAGTACAATCAACGGGTGACATTAAGAACTTAGTCTTATATCTGTTTTTGTACTTAAAAGTACTGGAAAAGTGCAGTTGATATTTTATATTTGCTTCCATATTTATGAAGGTTTTTCAAAGACGAAAATATGCCAGAGAGGCATAAGGAAGTCGATAGAAAATTTGACTCCCTTTTTCCTTGTCCGCGGCAACCTTCAGCTCGTTCGTTATAACTCATTCACCTCGGTTAAGAATTTGCTCCGTGTCCCACTTATCTGACAGCCACAGACAGTGTATACGCAACAACACTATCTCGACCTTTTATTATATTCACTCAAATTCTCGTACGTAACATAGAACCTCCGCTTCGTCGGACTAGTTCATGGATGTTTTCATAAGGCAATGCACGTATGTCAACCTAGATCAGTTTCCCAACCTGGGTGCCGTGAAGTGTTGTGAGGGATGCCGCAAAAATTATTGTTTTCCCATTTTTAGCCTCATTCCTACTAATTTCCATTTTTTCTTTGGGGAATTCATAACATGCCCCTTCACTAGTGGTGTAATTTTTATCTTTACCTATGCTGATGCGAAGTTACTTTCTTGCGCATTGTGTACCAAAGGAAATATGTTTGTCTGGGGTAAATACCTGCAATTAACTGTTGAAACTAGGAAACGTTAATGAGTAGTAGATTAAATAATGATAAAATCTAGATTTTATGCTTTAGATATAATGATTAAAAAACCACGATTATTACTGGTGGATAGGGAGGGGTGCCGCCAAATTCTGAAAAGTAACATAGGTATTTAAGGAGGGCCGCAACACAAAAATATCATACTATCTTTAGGAGAAAGCAATGCGCTATATAATAAATACAATAACAAAGAAAATTAATAATATTGTTATTCAAAGTAAAATTATAAACATGCTTAAATAATTTTTATACTTGTGAAGATTAGAATCCGAACGCCTGTTTGGAATGCTTCATGCAATGCATCGGAAATGCAAGATACAAGGCTACATTTAGATAACAGAAGCAGTTAAAATGTGTAATAAAGGAAATCGTACGCTTCTCAAATATCATCAGTCCTCAATCAGCGCCTGATAAATTTTTCCATAAGTTTGGTTAGTTCAACAAAGAAATATCGAGCTCGTCTTTTGGCTGAAAAAATTCAAGAACAAGCACTTTAAAAAATACTTCTCAGGTATCTCCAATAGCCACAACAAGTTTATATTCTTGTTTTGGCTTTGGGAGATACGTGAGGCAAGTATTTTTTAAGTGTTTGTTCTTGAAAAAATTTGTATGGCAATATTGCATACAGTAGGAGATGTTTCAAAGCGTATGAGAACGCCCTCTTGAGCTTACGTTCAGTAAAATTCAGTCATACTTAATTAAAACATCAATAGCGTATTTACTGCAAGTAAAGTCGGTTTTTCATGCATCGAAAAGTACTTTCCATTTTACATTAAGGTGAAACCCGCCGAAGCAACTGTTTCTTCTAATTAACCGATCGATACATCAAAAAAATCGCAAAATTTCAGATTAAAATCTAAATCCAAAGATGACATGTCCTTGCGCCCAAAAAGAAAGAATAGCTCCGAAAAAAGAAACAAACGCGGTATATTCAATTAAGACCATCTCGTGAGAAAAATCTCGTTATCATCGCCATCCACACGGGAAAAAAACTTCATCATCACTCTTCAAAATTAATTAATATTTCATCGTACACCTTCCCTTAAAGCTTAACGATCCATAGTCTCTGATCAAGATGGTATTTAGAAAGTAATTTTTCAAAAAGAAGATATAAGGCCTTCCCAACGGGGGGAAATTGGAACGGAAACAGGAAGGAGATATGAGTTGGTGCCGTGCAGCTTAGACAGGTGTTGTAAAGGAAGAAAGGAATAGAGATGTTATAGAGCTCTCCCTTGTGTGTTTTCTTCTTCTCTATCTCTCATTCCTCCCTCCCTCTGTTTCTCTCCTCCTCTACCTCTAACCGTGTCCCGAAAGAAAATGGAAAAAGAGAACTCTCTCAAGAGTGCAAACTCGTGTACATCACGACTTCCGCAAAATAACTCGCATTTCACTTCGTCACTTCCGCTTATGGCTTTTATATTCACGGCCCGAATCCTCCACTTCTTCTCCTCTTTTCTGCATGGAAATGAACCCACCTCTCCTCTGAACCTCACCACGAAGAAATTTACCCATCTTAATGAAAACAAAATGATGGTCAGGACAAGGGTGTCACCCGCCCGATGGATTAAATTCAATTTTTTATTTACTTCATTCTTCGTAGTTAGTTTCGGCACGTGCAACACGATTCGTCAACTTATTTGTTAATTAAATGATTAATTATGTTTATATTGCCTGGGAGAATGGAGGAAGGGAAAAGAGAGGTGAGACTCTGCCCCCCTCTTCCTCCATTCTCTAATCGCAGATAAAAATCCCCAAGTATGACCTTTCCTACATTTATTGTATTTCGTAGTGAGACATTACTAGGTACTTTACGCCCTCTATTATTCAAGTCACTCTAACGTAAATGAATTATCGAATTCATCTAATGTTTTGAAATCAATAAATAATTTGACGGATCATCGTTACCTTAAAGTAGTTGAATAAACCAAGGACACATTCAAGGTGCAACGTAGCCATCCATAATGGTAATTTATTTATCGCTGGTTCATAATATAATTTGCTCCATCATTTTCGGCTTAAATCAGGTACCAATATCACCTGTTAAAACTATTCGCAGATTTTTTCATTTGTAATTTTTTTTAAACGTAACACAACCATATTCGGAGGTCCCCAAATGGAAAACGCTTAAACCTCACGGTTAGGGCCGCATTGCAGTTTTCGTGGCGCAAGTATTATCGCCGAGACATAGCAGTAAATGTATTAAAATTCTAATTGAAGGTTGAAATTAATATTTCGTACAGTTAATTCAATTGCAGTATTCAATACAGTACAATGGAAACCAAAAACATTTACGAAGATGTCCTCAAGGTGGGGCTCTGTAACAACTAGGTGAAACGCCCGAGGCAGGTTGAGAGCGGCTGTGCGCCAACCAAGGAGATATCCATTGTCCCTCCACAGGATTACTTAGAAACACCCTATTCTATACGCTCTTGAGGCGAACTAGGTTGTCGTGGGAGTTCATGGGAGCGCCAAATTATACCAGTGAATTCTATTTTCTCTATTAAAATAAAAAATTAAATTCTAGGCTAATAGCAATCGATTAAAATTTGCTTTCATTGCTATATTGTTCATTTCTAATTTCAAAAAGAAACAGGTAAAAGTTTATTCTAGACTTTTTTCCTCTATATAGGATGGGGGAGGGGAGGGCGCTGAGGTACGCAGCTCGCCTAGGGCGCCAATTACCCTTGGGCCGGCCCTGTGTAGATAACTTTTGCGGCTTGAATTTGATTTAATTATTTGAGGAATAAATCTGTCAAATGACTGAATTAATTTTAATTTCCGATTAACGAAGTTTCCATGACATTACTGATTACACTCTGTTTACCACTGTTCGATTTGTGATGGACGGCACCGGAAAATCATCACGGGGATCCCAGGGAGCCAGAAGGCCAATGTACCTGGGAATCCTGGCGTATTCCTAATGTAAACAGAATATAAGTCTCTAACATTAAACATTCTGTTAGAAGGATTTCTCAATGATGCGATATCACCTGAAAATACCAAAAGATAAAAATCCGTAGAAAATTCCATTAGTGACCACCGAGCGGCACTATTCCAATAACGGCCCTACTGATGGAATTTTTCGTCGACTTTGAAATAACACTCCGCGAAACTCACACGAACACTTGGAAATGTTTCATAATTCGACCCAATTTCAGATCCCTTAATTTAGGCGAAACTTACTCCTCCCACGTCATCCCGCAGCACAAACACGAATCCCAAAAATCTACGAGAGACGGAAAACTTATCCTGGATGCATCTCAAACACGTTTCTTCCCCTATTCACATATACATACGTATATATCGCAGCGCACGAATGTTTTTTCACCGCAGACCAAAACTTTCTCGCACGAAAATTCAGCTATCGCATCCCACTTTCGCGAGATCCTCCCATCTAAACACGCGCGCGAAACTCAAACTAATCCCTCATCCGTCGGTGGAGAAATCATCCCCCAGCCCGAATCACCCACCTCCCCTATCTATCTCTCTTTCAACTAAGTCCGTTATCTCGGATAGCCAAGCCTCTTGTGCTCCGAAAACCTCCCAGAGCATAGGTACCTACTAATAGAAGGCACCGAACCTCCAGAAGAGGGATTAAGCTTCGGGAACGATACGGCCGTCATCTCTTCCTCCCCCTCCTCTCCTTCACTTACGGCTTCAAAAACCACCTCCTCCGAGACTTTAAAACGGAAGTTGAAGAACCGACTCCTCGGCAGTAGGACGCGACACTGTCGCCGCCAGCGAGGTTTTGTCAGCCTTGGGCGAAAAAGAAGCAACGGATGACTTATTATAAAAAGAGATGCGAAAGAGAAAAGAGATGGAGGAGAGAGAGAGAGAGAAAGAAATGCCTTCTTAAAATTTAGGAAATGGCGACGAGTTTTAAGTTTCTCCGCCTCATCCTTTCTTCCTACCCTCCCCCCTCCCTCCTCCCCCCCCCCCCCTCTCTCTCGGCTTCTCGCGTCCATTCACGGGAGCTTTCAATAGCGGGAGGCCATTGTTCTACTCAACGCCTCGCGGTTTTCCGTGGCGTTATCGGGAAACAGTCTCGTCCTATCCCCTGAAGCCTATCTTGGACTCATTCCTTTCTTTTTCTATCTCCATCTGTCTCTCTCCCTTCATCCCCACTTGCGTCTCACGCTGCCTTCTCCTTAAAGACGCTTCCATTCTGTATTGTTTCATTATCGTTCCTCTCTTTTCCTCCTCGTTCCTTTTCCCTTTCACGTCCTCCCTCTCGGTGATTTTCTCCTCTTTATTTCCCCTCTCGTGCTCCCCATTTTCCTCTTTTATATTCCTATAATTAAAACCGAAGAAAACTCCCACCATCTCCCTCTTGACTTATCCAATGACGTTCTCTTGCAAAAAAAAAAAACAAAAGAATCCCCGCCCATTTGTTGCTTCATCTCGATGTTTTAAAAAAGATTTTTCGAAGTAGATAGTTCAACCGCGATGAAGAGAAATGACGAAATAAAAATGGAGTTTTGCTATATAAATAATGATTTTAATGGAGATTCGCTCGTTCATGATTTCACGCGCAGAAATAACAATAAAAGCTTATCGACAAATATTATTTCGACTCCTTCAAAAAGACTATCGAATTATCTTAGTTTTTACTGAAAATACTAAATAGTTATCATTGCTTAGATATCAGAAAATGGGACTGAAAAAATTGAAACGACGAAGATAATTTGGTCTTCCGTTGACAGTTTTTAATCACAGTTAAGCAGTCCGTAAATATTTTTTCCCAAATTACTCAGAAAAATTGGAATTGTTATGAAAATAATACACATCATACATGGAAACACTGGAATGAAAACTCATATTTCGTGAGATGTTATCAATAGTTCCAAGAATTAAGGGATAACATATCCAATAATATCGCTTATTATGCTCTCGCTATCTGTTTTAACTAACAGGAAGTGACAATCAATGCTACAAGGCAAAATATAAATGACATCGGATAGCAGGAGTCCTGTCTTTTAATAAATAATGATATGAAGCAATTCTGCTCTTTGGGAAGAAAAGATTAGTTAGTGTGATATTTACAACCAGATGCACAGCAGAAGTGCGCAGAATTGTTTTTTGATTTTTCGCAATCATTTCGATAGAGCGCTAAAACGATTTCACAAAACTTTTCAGAAAATAATAATTGAAAAATGCCGTGAGATAAAAAATATTACAACACGTAATGTAATATGACGCAGTATGAAACAATAAAATGATTTATATCTTTAGACTCAAAAGCCAAAATAAACTTTCCACACGTGCCCGGCTTTTTATCAAGAAGATTTTTTAACATAACATTTTTATCGGTGTAAAAATCTTTAAGTGTAGACATTGCACTGTCCCAGGCTTAATAATTAGTAGCAAAATTTTGCAAGGCCTTTATGACACCCTCTTCTCAAGCATAAATCTTAATGAAGAGTACTCTTCAATTCTACATCTACATGTTACCCTGCAAATCACCAGATTGGTGGGTGACAGGGGACATGGTGAGAAGAATTTGGAAAAATAAAAAAGAAAATTCTCGATCACACTAATGATACAACTACAAATCTCTATAAAAAAATCAATTTTCATTTTTTACGAATAATGCTCAATTTATTTCTTATTATTATTTTTCGTAACGTAAACTTGTGAGAATAACACATCCCAAAAACCTTCCGAATCTCAGCTCAATAATTCTGCATCCGTCCAAAACAACATCATTATTATTCAACAGAAACAATCATTGTCTATGAAATCTTGCTGATGTCCATCTAAGGTATGTCTCGAAAGAAAGCCTATCTCCGAGACTAAGCAACGCTCTCGGTATCAGTGGACCTTACACTGCCTGACCTATCGACAACTCTTATCGATGCAAGAAAAAACAAACACGAAAACACGTAGGTCCTAAGTCTGAGCTCTTCAATCTTATTCGATTGATCTTTTCACCCCATGTGATGAATACGCAGTTATCAATATCGGGATGGAGTCATATTTTTATTAAGGGCGAGAATTGCTTTCGAGATCCCTATAAATCATTCGAAAGTATTCCGTGACGCATGAGATTTGAATTGGAAAAAACCAATCTGATAACTAATCGAGAATCATCTCCTCTCAAAGCACCACTCTTAGGAGAACAAGTAACAGCATTTCTGAAAATCAATAGTACTGCGTTTTATTATGGAACTCCTAATTTGCCCACAGTTATGTAATAAGAATGGACTTCTATGTTATGTAATTCCATTGGCATGCAAAATAAAAATAAATCGCACATATAACGATAATTTTCGGCTTCGATCACTGTAAGACATCGAATTTAATCAAAATTTGGAAATAATTTAAACTCAATTTTGCGTGAAATTTGTCAGTAATGAACTCGACCGGTGATACGCGAAATTTCACTTGAGTGTAAATTTGATATCTACAAATTTTAAAAATTATTCTCGCCCGAAATAAAACGATCCCAAGACGAATCTGAAAAGAAATTTGGCTTCAAAAATAAATCCGAGGAAATTAATCCATCATTTAGTCAATAAAGAGCACTTGAAAAAGTAAGTACTCGTCTTAGATAGTATCTCCTTAGATATGAGTCACCACTGAAGAAGGCTGCGTTGTAGCCGAAATGCGTATATGGTTTTTACAAGCATGAATATTATTATAGATACCCCCAATACTTATTTTTTTCAAGCCTTAATCTTGAACTAGCAAAATTGTCCGTTGAATTTCAACGAATTTAGTAAATCTACTACAGCACAACATAAAACATTGTTTACTTTTTTCGTATCGTATCAGTCATGTAAGATCCACCTTTGCCAACAATGCTCAGCCATAAATAAACGGGAGCCATTAAACAAAAGGTATTATTGAAAATATGAATGGCACGTTGTCAACATTTAATAAATCTCACAAAAAATCTTAATTACCTACATCATTATCATTATATATTTATTATATTGAAAATTGATTTGTCACATGTCTAGTTTGCCAGAGAGTAAGTAGGCCTTAATAAATTTTGCAATCGCTCTTTCATTTTACCAAATTACAAAACACATAAATTAATACGCGAAAATGTTATGAACTTAGTTTGTATGGCATGTTTGTTTACATTGTTACAACAAATCTTTCTCTCATTCGCTATATCTTTCGCGGGACACGATAACCCGGCTATATAGATTACGAGAAAATTGTTTATATCAATAATACTTTGGAAACAATGAAACGATTTATCCAGTCACAATGTGGAAAATCTACGTCTAATTACTTACATAAGTTACTTACGTAGTTTCAAAAACAATATTGCTTTGAAGAACTCTACGCCACATGTAACATGTAAACATCGCAAGAATAACATAGTACACAGTTTTAACCGTCCAATAAAGCAAAAATGCAGAAAACCGGTCATTTACCTATTTAGATGAATGAAGGAAGAAAATCCTACACTGTGAAAAATCGAAAATTACATGTAAACTTACAGGGAAAATAATGATTGAATTAAGCTCTCTCTCCTCCCTAATTTCTTATCGCCATATAGCCTAGGTTACCCGCAGAAGGAACAAACGAAATTAATTAATTTAACGAAAGACAGAAAATGAAATAGAGAAGGTTTAAGAATCACAGAGTGAATATTAACCTCCAGCTATTACCTCGATTCTCTCAACCATGAGTTTTGTTAAGAGAAAATTGTTTATATCAACAATACTTTGGAAAAAATGAAACGATTTATCCAATCACAATTTGTGGAAAATCTACGTCTAATTATTTAAGTTACTTAAGTAGTTTTAAAAACAAGATTGCTTTGGAGAAGTCTACGCCACACGAAAATGTCATTAAAAACCGTTCATTAGTAATATTTCCATTAAAATCAACAAATATTTTGTTGCTATGTAAACAAAGCAAAATCACACACAGAAATTGAAAAATTATATTACCTACGTTAAACATTTTCCCATATAAATGTATTGGAATCTCAACTTCGGCGACGATGGGAGTTGTCATGGTAGTTTATATTTGGTATTGTTATAAAATTGATAAAATCAGGTCTTTTTCTGATTCTAAACACATTTTTACGCTAATTCGACCAGGATTCGGAATATGTCTTCAATAAAAATAAACTTTGTTCTTTCCTGCATAGAACCATCCAAGCCTCAAGTTCGTAACATGTTTCTAAGTAATTTTAAAGTGCAAATCCAAACTACATAAAAGAGTGTCACTTTGCGTGTAATGCTGTTTGAAGCTTAATATCTCGCAAACGACTGAACCGAATTTGATAAATTTTCAGGATAGCATTTGATATAATAAGAAAACGTTTTAATGTATCGAACTCGAGATCAAAGACCCGGGTTCGATTCCAGGAGATAATTTCCATTTCCCATGTAAAAATGGACATTTCGACGTGCAGACCTTCATTCTTTTTTAGATTAAAATTAGAAATAATTGACCTACAATCTCTGGATATAAACCATTTTGAAGAAAACATAAAGTTTCTTTTTCTGTTCATCTTTTTCCGCCTACAGTTCGAAATTTCTCAATGTAAATGTTTAATTCACACAGTTGGAGGAAATCGTGCCATTTTAACGGGATGTTGCCTTGCCTACCAATTCCATTGTTAGACCTCTATACAGGGTCGGATTAAGCGGTACGCAAAACATGCAACTGCGTGGGGCCCAGAGGGAAAGAGGGCCCACTGCGGGCCGAAAGTGTCTCGTCTCGCCCTTTCAAAGTGCTGCCGCGCAGATCACAAACCTTACAATAACTGGTACTTGTTACAAATTTACGATTTGGGTGGAGCCTTAAATGTGTTGTGCTTGGGGTCCATGGATCTCTTAATCGTGGATAGAATTATAAAATTACGCTCCTGACTCCCAAACTATAATTTTTCCTGTTCATCGAGCTGTTCTTTTTTTCTATTTTCATCAAATTGTTGAAATACTGCAAAGCATCAGCTTCTTCGACATATCATATTAAATGAGAGTGCAACCAGTGGAGTAGATACCGCCCGGGTGTCCGTGCTTAAGGTGGGCCCGCAAGAGATTGAATGTTGAGACCAAAATGCTAAGAATTTCTTTAACTTTGCCGAGACAATTTTGAACCATCTTTCTCATGACAAAGAAGAAACATTCCGTAGAACCAAAGGATGAAGTATGGGCATAAGAAGTCTACGGCCGTATCCTCACGGGATAAATACAAAACGATGAAGAAATACCATAGGAATAGGCCAAGATAAGAGATACCCTCTCTGTGCAACCTTAATTAAGCCGCATAGGGCCATGTGGTTAGGATGAATAGACTGTTTACAAAAAGTATAAACAGATTCCTTACAAATAAGCGCCTCATAACTATTGCAGACGATGCTGTTTCGGTTATGAGATAACGGACGGTTTCGGGCGCTTAGGACCGAAGGAAAAAAATACTTGCAGAGCCGGCTTGATGGCGGTGCGAACGGTGCAACTGCACCGTGCCCAGCGCTTCCTATCAAAACATTTGTCGTACTTATAAAAGTACACGCATTTAAATAAAATCTGAAAAATATCGGTGTCATAGTGAAAGAGATGTATTTAGCTATTGAAATTTACTATTAAAAATTTTTAGCGCGCGCGCACAGTTTGCACCTGGCCCCGCGATTTTCATGGCCTGCTCTTGAACACTGGATTTTCGTCTGGTGATTGGTCCACTTCCCATAACACGACACTGCTATGCCATAGCTAACTCAGTTTGAGATTTTGTCTTCGTGCTGATGGAAGTCGGTTCTCCCGTTAGCGATCAACGATAATAATTATTTCATCTACATAATATTTTCGTTATTGTGACGGTCAATCAGGTCGACTTACATACATTTGAGCGGGTCCAAAAAACGAATAATGCATTTTAAATTTGGTCGAATTTCTCTCCTGATACTACGGAAAAAAAGTTCACTTATAGTGGGTCCCGGAAAAAATTTGGCCCGGGGGCCCGCCCATGCCTAGCTACGCCACTGTGTGCAACCTTTTTATTTACAAATTAAAAATTTCGGTTCACGGTGGGCCGAATAACTGGTTTCAACGGAGCTTATCTATTATTTTTAACGTTTAAACGTCACCAGAAAAGTTTGATAACCATAATTTTTATTTAAAATAATATAAAATTGCCAGTATTAAATATAGGTCGATTTTTTATATCGAATATACGATTTTCGAATCCAGCTCGACAAAATGCACTCGAGGAAAGAAAATGGAAATGATGTAAGTTGGAAAAATAGCAATCGTTCCGACAGAATCCGCAAAACAGGAGGGAAAATTTTGCAAAAATGACAACGGCACCCGGTGTTCCCAGACGGTCACCCATCCGGGTCCTATTATGCTTAATTTCAGTGACCGGACGAGAACCGGTGTTTTCATCGTGGTATGGCCGTTGCCGAAGTATACTTCCTTGAGAATTGGATTTATTCTAGCTTACATAGT
Source organism: Uropetala carovei (assembly GCA_036926305.1). Taxonomy (NCBI): domain Eukaryota; kingdom Metazoa; phylum Arthropoda; class Insecta; order Odonata; family Petaluridae; genus Uropetala; species Uropetala carovei. The sequence goes on from JAXCHB010000241.1 coordinate 2,522,911, forward strand.
TGTTTACAGGGCCGGATTTGGCGGAATGCAAAACACGCGAGGACAAGGGGGCTGAACCTACCCCGTCTTGCCGAAACGCTTTCCAAGTATTGCCGCTCAGATCACAAACCTTACATAATGTTATCTTAAAAAAAATTACGATTTCGGTGGGGCCTTAAACGTGCTGTGCCTGGGACCCATGAATCTCTTAATCCGGCTCTGCCTCTATATCATATTGTTAATTCAATCCTTATGGATATAAACGTGCTTTGAATGCTTTTAATATGAGAGGGGGAGAGAGGTAGAGGGGAGAGAGAGGTAGAGGGGGAGCGAAAGGGAGGGGAAGAGAGGGAAGTAGAAGGGGGAGGGAGAGAGGGAGAGAGGGTGTGAGAGGGATAGAGGGTGGGAGAGGGAGGTAAAGAGGCAACTATTTTAATTTTTACTAAAGATAGCCCGTCAACAACAGAATATTCACTAGAAATGTTGTATATGACGAAATATTTTATATGTAAAAGTGTGATATTAATTATTTTAAATAAAAATAATAATAATAATCTATCTATCTATAATTCTTCCGTTGATATTTCAACGGGCATTACACTAGTTAAAAATAGTCTGCACTCATCCCTGTGTGTCAGTTGCAGGACGCGGAAAAATACATGGCGTTGGATGATAAAATCGTTCGCTATTTCGAATCAAAGAGACGGACAGAAACTAAACCTTAACCAGTCGCTAAGTTATGACGTAAGGAAAAATTGTACCAAATTTGGTTGTCCTGAACAAATACACAAACTCTTCAAATTATATAGTAGAATATTTTAATCCTTATGTGAAATTTGTTTCCATGGTTATTATTTGCGGACACACGCACGCACACACACACGAACAACGAAATTAATTATATAAGATTTGTTTTCAGCCATAAGACGAGCTCGATAATTTTCTAACAAATTCATCTATTGCAGATTCTCCGCATAGATTTTAAGGGTGCAGGTTGAAGGAATGGTTAGAATCTAGGTTAACTACGGAACGGTTTCAAAACTCCTGCCACATATTTCTTTGCGTGTCAAGAAGAGGTTAGGCAATAACAGATTTTTTTCTCCCAAAAGTGGCGTGTAAAAAGCTCCCTTCGGTGAGTGGAAATGCGAGAAAATATCACAAAAAATAAAACCGTTGTCCCGAAAAAATGCGATAAATACGAGTGTTCGGATTTTACGAGCGTAAAAAATTTACCGATAACTATATTAATAAATGCATTTTACAGATAAGCAATATTGAGCAATAAACGAGTCCTCCCATCCCTTTCAATAACTATAAGAACTACACGTACATAAAAAAACAGTGGCATTCCTAAAAGAAACCCTTCATCTTCACGATTTCTTTGAATAATCTTGAGTTTCTATTCTATTCCTACCTCTTTTCCTCATTAAAATCTTCCTAATTCGATTAACTCCTTCCATAACTCTTGTTTTCTAAAATCTCCTTACAATAGATTCCTATCTCATATTTAATCACGTAGTTTGAAGTTCTTCCTAAGGCCAATAATTACGTGGTTCTTTTTCCGATACTGAATTTCTAACAAAATAATTTATAGCGACGTAGAAACTACGCAAAAATATTCCTATAATTACAGAGTAGCAACCATGGCGGAGTTTTAAATGTGTATAATATACGAAAAAGATGTGTTTTCTCTACACCAAGGAAATCGTGCAAAGAAATATATGACGCGGCGTTAAGGTTGATGTATTTTATCGAGAGCATTCCACTCCCTTAAGTTTGAGAGTTTTTTCTCCATTTGACAAATACCTATAACTACGACGAAAGGTATCGAGCGTGGAGAAACATTCATGTTACTGCAAGCAAATGGAACAATGCTCGATACTATTAATTCGAAATGGCGCCACCCTCGACGTCTTGCGATGCCTCGAAGTCGTCCGGGCACGTAAATTTCTCGCTTCGGCGTGTAACGGCAATGAACCCGCAGACACGCACGCATTCGGCAACCTTGGCATAAGCTCAAGCTTCCACGCATCTTGATAGAGACGCAAAGGAGGAGGAGGAGAAAAAGACAAGCCGCGAATCGCCATTTAGGGTGATGGAGATAGCGAGCCAGTTAGATGGAGCGGATGGGTCCGTGTCAAAGGGTCGCCAGATTCTAGTGATGAGTATATAATCCGCTTATTATTGGTGAGTTGATTCGGACAATCACCCCATATTCGTTTTAATCGAGACAAAGAAAACTAAATACGCGACTCGAGAATTTTTTGGAAGTGGTCCAGCTGAAATATTTTTTTCGACAATCGTAAATTCATGGTGATGAAACCGCTCTACTTATATTCCGAAAAGAAACTACTGATTGTGAGACATTATATATTTACATCCAGATGAAAAATAATCGAACTTTTTTTTCATTATCTTTTTCAGACTTCAGACAATTTCGGCAGTTTTTCGTGACTTGTTATGTTAACAGTTCTCCATGTGAAAGAAACAATAATTTGCTGAAAAAAAATCAACAAAGGACAACTTCCTTGAACGGATGTAGAATGTGGTAATAAAGAAACGTGAACTCTAAATATAGTTTTTATATGTTCTCCTTTTCCAATGATCAACATTTGGGCTAATAGCATAGATTCATTTTCTAAAATTATTGAAACTTTTGACAAAATTTTATATTAAAAGCCACCAAACATCTTAAATGCGTATAACTCATATATAGCAATATATACCTCGAAATTAAAATATATTTGAATCGTCGGGCATAAAAATCACTAACGAATTCCTCAAATTGCCAGTCTACCGTGCGAACCATACCTTAAGTGATTTTTTACAAGCAAAAATCAGTACAAACCGAATATTTTGCTTATGAAATAATCTATAGATATCTATAAAGTGTATACATGAATGTATGCATATATGTATGTTTTTATGTAACTCATCAACTACAGCACGTAGAAACAAGAGGAAGGTGTCATTTTAATCGGAATAAAGAGTTAAGTGGTGTAGTCAGGTTTTTGTACCGATTTGATTAACCTTTCTAATTTTAAAAATATTTTCTTTTTACTTTCTCCGTACGAAGTAATGTGAAAGTATTGAGATCAGGAAAAATTCGACTTCGAGATTTCAACGGAAATACACGTTTTGAGGTCCATAGAACACGTTTAGACTATTTTCGGAAAGATGTCTGTGTGTGCGTGCGTTTGTGTGTATGTGATTGTGGGCGCTCTCACTCAAAAAGTACTTGCCATATCCTTACCAAACTTCATATATAACACTTTAGCATGAGCACAAAGAACCGATTAGTTTTTGGACAATACCGGTTAACCGGAAGTCGAGGTTTATTCAACACCCGATTCGGTTTTTGCGATATTTCTCCGTTAAAACATCATTATTACTTTCTCCATACGAAGTAATGGGAAAGTATTGTGATCACGAAAAAAATCGACTTCGAGATTGCAACGGAAATACACGTTTTCAAGTCCCTAGAACACGTTTAGACTATTTCGGAATGATGTGTGTGTGTGCGTATGTGTGTGTATGTGATTGTGGGATTGAGTGTTATCATGATTAAAATTAGCCTCTGATATCTTGCACCAAACAAATCTGAAATAACTGCAGTTATTCCTCAGCGGTTTCTTATAAAGAGATAGACCGTGGGCGTCCTTTGATCAGATGAGGGAACATACGATCCTTGGTCGATAGTGGCGAGAGTTATAGCGGCAACATTGGCTCAATAGAGTCCCCTTTAGCTGATTACAGAGGCAAACGAGCAAACAGGCGAAGTATTTGAGAAAGGTGAACATTCCAGCTACTCGAAGGACGTCGCGCGTTATGGTAACCAAGATGAGACGCCAACGGGCGGAATTTTGCTGAAGTAATGAAGCGAAAAAAATGCGAAGCTCATAGCATGAACTTGAACTGGATGGACGATAAGATTTTCAAATATTGACGAATAAGAGTTGATGGAGTAGCATCACGAGGAAAGTATCTGAGTGTTAAGTATTAGAGTGAATGAGTTAAGGATGATATTGGAAATTTCAAAGCTAGCTTGAGGAAAATTACTGAGATAGGGAATCCTGAAAACGTGACCAATTGCGTATTCCACTGCTTAACGGCTGTCACTGTATTGTTAATTTTATTGCCTCGAGGAGAGCAGAATTGAACTTCAACGAGGTGTGCTAAGTTGAGCGTATCAATTGGTTGGGATGAAATCTTAAAGGAAAGGGAAAATATTGTTTCCTAAATTATATCCCAAATTTAGTAATTACGTCATAATTAGCTAAATCGACACATCCTCACTAAGAAATGGGCAATAAATAATTATTCGCGATATTCCCCTTTCATCAATTTCGTCTAAAAATGTAAAACACATTTTCCTCCGATCAATTAAAACTCAGTTTCACAGATAACTCGAAGGAAGCAGGAAACTTCCAGAATTTATCCAAGTTGTCAGACATAAATCACGACACGACACATTCCATGACTTAACAGATTTCACCGTTTTAATCACGCCAATTTGAGCACAGACCTTTCAATTTGAATTAAGAAGCCAGCCTCGAACGGCGCAAATTCCTCGAGAAACACGACAACGAACTTCACCAATTAATTTCGCCACATTCCTCGCCCCTTTGTTAGTCAACAGCCCTCGCGCGATACCGCGACACGTTATGATGTATCAGGAAACCATTTAAAAAGCGAAAACACCCCACTTTTGCTACGCGCGTAACCATCATGGAATTCCCACCAGATATCGAGCGCGAGAAAAAAATAACGAAACGAACGTTACGAAACAAAAATAATATCTGATAGGGTTATAGATGAGGAAGAAGCAGAGGGATAGCGCGAGGCGGGATTTTGAAGCCAAGAGAGGCAAGGTAAAAGGTGAGGCGGTTGGGATCGGAGAAGTTACGACCGACAAAAGGAAATGGAGATGATAGGGAATAAGAGAAGCAGGAAATGGGAAACAAGTACGCGATATTGCGACGAGGAATGGAGAGCTGTTGGGAGGGGGGGGGGAGGAAGAGAGAGGATAGGGAGTAGATATTAGAGGAAAGGAGGAATTGGGGGAAAGGAGCATTTTAAGGGTGAGGGCGACGAGGCGGGCGTTATGGGTTGGACGAGGGGAGGGGGGGGTAAGGGAGCAAGAAAGGAGTGTGTGTGGGAAGGAGGGGAGGAGAGAGGGGTGGGCCTCTCTATCTACCGCCTCCACTTCCTCCTCCTCCGACGCCGCAACCCGCCACCACTGTCGGCTACCGATAAGAGGAGCTGCGGGTCAAATGTGAAGGGACTGACAATCTACAGATAGCGGGGTAGCATATCGCTATGAAAGGAAGCTTCGGCCCCCATGCGACACCCTCCTCTCCTTCCATCCTCTAACTCCCCCTCAGCCCCATTCCCCTTCCTCATCGCCCGTCCCTTATCCTACTCTCCCTCCCCTATCCTTTTTGCCCTTCACCGCGCCCCTTGCCCCCTTCCACTCCCGAAAACCTCCCTGATCCCATTCTATCTCAATTTCGCCACCATTCCGAAAACCGCTCCTTCCTCGTCGGTCGTCTGCGTGCGCGCGGGCACGCGTGTGTGTGTGTGTGTGTGTAAGTGCATGTCTATTGTGATCATTCCGACCTGGTTCTGGTCAAACCTCGACTCACCCTTCTTTTTTCTTTTCCAATTTAGATGACATTATTTTTATGTGGATTTTACGACGCATAATGCTGAGCACTAGTCGCTCCATGCCAATTCTTGACTTTAAGCGGTCATAGTCGAAAATACGCCCAGACTTCTCGATTAACCCAGTTATCGAGTCTTCTCGTCCGCCGCCTTGCGTTTGCGCAATATCGGTAAATGATCCTCGTGGTCTATATTTTTTTCCGATACGAATTTCGAATTCGCGCAATTTAGTATTTACTGCGTCGAATCTTTCTGTCGCATATAATTGCCTGTCAAAATAACTGCGTGCGAAGCAAGCTTTCTAAAGATGGCTGATTTTTTATATGTCAGAACGGAAGTAACCGCTTTGTCGCTGCAATATCCGATTGGCATACTAGACGAAAATTTCTATACCTTCTTTCGAGGACTATTTTTTGTTTGGATTCTCTTTGCAGTAGAATATCGTCGCACTACGAAACTATAACAACACCAATTCGTTATATTGTGTAGCTATGAAACAAGAAACGTATAGAAATATATTAATATGCAAGTTTGTGCGAGAATGTAAAAGGAATATAATATGAGAAATTTGTGTAATTATTCATAGCAGTCATCGCGATAAATGACGTTACCATGTAAGTTTTATAATTAATATGAGTATTAAGACTTTAAATGTTTTGATATTAAAATCTACTGCATCATAGTCACAAATATGGACTTCGAATTCTTTTCAAGTTGTCGAGTTGATCATTGAAGAAATACAAATAAAAGCATCGTGTCACAAAATTATTTATACGCTGAATAATGTAATAAAGACCATTTGATTAATTCTTTAAAAACCCATCACGAATTCTATAGTACGAATGTTATATTTCGATATAAGCTATCATTGCACCCAGGGGCACCTTAACTATATGGGCTAAATGGGCTGCAGCCCTAGGGCGCCCGGCGCCGCCGCTCCACAAATAAAAAATATATTTTTAAACTTCGCATCTTTGTAATTTAAACTCAAAAAGTATAAATTGTCATAGCCTTTTATTTCTCAAGAGGCTCACCGTCTATTACATGCTTCAGGTAGTGAATATGTGGCTACTTCCTTGTAATTCATAAATATTTTGGGCAAACGGAAATGCCAGGGGTTTCTGAAAGTACGTACTACGTAGGACGGCAGCATTAAAAAATTTCACTCGTCGCACACTATACTGGACAGAATCATAATAGCTATAAATAAAATAAAGAATTCAAAACATGGTGAAGACAAGATAAATAAAATTGGAAATAATAACTCAAAATCACCATAAAGGCGGTACTTACGTGGCAGGACACAGAAGACTCGCAGAATCAACCAGGACGCGCGTTTCGACAGCAACGTTGTCATCTTCAGCAATGTCCCGACATTGCTGAAGATGACAGCGTTGCTGTCGAAACGCGCGTCCTGGTTGATTCTCTGAGTCTTCTGTGCCCTGCCACGTAAGTACCGCCTTTACGGTGATTTGGAGTTATTATTTCCAATTTTATTTAACATAATAGCTATACTTCAGAGATTCTGAGGAGAAGTGAAGGTCTGGCGAAGGTTCAGGTTTACATTGGAAAATTCTCGGGCCATGTGATTTCTTTCCATAAGCATTTCTCGATACCAAAACATGATGATACAAAGGTTCATTCATATATAATGCACACATCTACGAGACGAAACGAGTATAATCTACGTCTGTTTGTACAAATATCCATACCACTTGAGATGGCAATCTGGACCTACATTCGCTGTGATAATTGTTTCTCAGTTCTCAGGAATTTTTTTTCGTGTCCTGTGGCTAGTCCGATGGAAGTCTTTACAACGAAAGGTAGTCTGCAGTATTACTGTATTAAATACGTATTAAATTTACGTGAATGCAATTGCGATGTACATATACTTACACAGATTGAATCGTGTTGTTATTTTCAACATTCTCCGCAATCTACACATTAGGAGTTTTGTCCTTCTTTAGAATGGATCGTTAAGTAGAAAGAAAGTTCCATTCCAGTGCATCGAAAGAAAAAGAATAGGCGAATTGGAGAAGATGGATTAAGAACTACATAAGTGAGTCTTATATTTTTTTATCAAAATCAATTAATTACTCAACCCGACAGTCGTGGTAACCTGTCCTTTTGTACAGAAATATGTATCTAGTTTTGTGATTTAGGAGAGCATTGACCAGACAAAAATTTTATTTATTTGTATTGCGACGATTATTTGGCAGTGATCACTTTTCTCTGAGTAAGCAGTTAATAGTGGACTGTTGAGTTATTTTGCTAAAATTACTCCGCGGACAAAGTACGCCGCGCGCCCGGTAACTCGTGTGACAAATAAGAGTGCGTCCACTCGAGGGTTAAAATGTTTCCACATCATTATTATTAAAATAATCCATTTTCTTCCAAGTTAATAATATTACATGCACACGTAAGGAAATTAAAAGTATTTTTGTGAGATTGTTTATGTTAGCAACAATGAAGAAGTAACCATGCAAGAAATTTTCAAGTTCAACTCGAATTAAGACATTCTCATATGATTTTATCGATAACGGCAACTCCTACAATATAAATGTATAGAAAATAAAATACTCTTCTTTACCAGTTCTACAACTTTTATTTGAAAAATATTGTGATATGAGCAATACTTTACGATATATGACGAAAATTTAATTTTTTGTAACAAGTAAAGTAAATGTAGAAAGAAGTACTTTCAAGATATGTTATTTATTTAGAAACTGCGTTATTATTTGAGTTTCTATTTTGTTTTTCATATTTTCTATTTTTTTGTTTTAATAAAAACTAGTAGGGCAGCCCCGGATCTCTGATCCTCAATGCGATTTAAATAAACTAATGGTTTAGTGAAATAACTTTTATTGAATAATTAATGAAATATAAATGAAATTCAAAGTATTAAAATAAAAAAGCCTCTTATCTCATCTTAATATAAAGAGTAAGAGAAAAACCTATAATCCTACCAAATTTCAAGTTTCTAGCACATCTACAGATGTTAACAATAAATTGTAAACAAATGCTGACAGTCCTCAACGTAACCATTTTAAAACGTTATAGTATCAATTGAAACAAAAAAACAAATTAATTGCACAATTTAAAATAAAACAATTCGCTGGGAACTTGTTTGTTATACACATGTTATTGACACAGCCAGAAAACCTTCCCATACGCAGTCAACAGACTAATTATCCGTAAATATTTACGTTGCTATGCTTCATTAATTTCGATACGAATAATGCTTTTCTTTCGTCTATTTGAAGGTTTAATTGGCATTAAATGAATCGGAGACAACAATGAGAGTCTCCTTGGCAATGCCCTGAATGAGTACGAAAAATCCGCAAAACTTCGAAAAAGGATGCGTATTTCTGAATACTTCGACCGTGTACCGTGTAAACATCGCAATAATAAGATAGTATAAAGCTTTAGCCATCGAATAAAGTAAAAAAGAAGAAAATCGGTCCTTATTTACGTATTTTAATGTATGAAGGAAAAAAACTTTGCACTCTAAAAAATCGAAAATCCCGTGTAAACTTATGGGAAAATATAATTGACTCCTGGATTCGAACCCGGGATACTTTAGCAGACGAAAATATTTTTCCAGGGACCTCATAGCCAGTAGAAACAAAACGCCGTTTACCGCATATCTTTATGACGAACGGTTCTCGAGAAATACGCCGATATAAATTGTAAACAAATGTATACAGACGTCAACGTAAAATTAATATATAGTTATATTAGATTATATGTGTATTGTTTTTATTTATGATTAATAAATCGATGTGTATTTACGTATTTACTTTTACATTAAAAATTAGTAACCCCCACTCCACTATAAGAGGGCGCATCATGTTGCTAGCCCAGGTCGCCCAAATGTCTTAAGACGGCCCTGACTGCACTTAAGGATAGAAGTATCAATCATAAAAGTTTTTTTATCGATGGATATCTTGAATGTATTTATCTAAGCGGATAAATAATTTCGTAGCTGAAAAAGAAAACAAAGAAAATATTTGGAAGTGATTTTGTGGAATTTCTAGTTTCAAATGAAACGCCAACAAAAGTAATATCCTCCAATGTTTCCAGTGATATATAATTCCGTTAATGATCTACGCAAGCATAATTTCGATACGTAAACAGGTTTCCGCAGCAAGCTGTGATTCCGCCAAAAACGCTGTGATTAAATAAGTCAACCTCTGAAAATGTTGATAGATCATTCGGCATAAATGTAAATGACGATGTAGTACCAACAAATGAATGCGTCCAAACGTAGTGATGCCCGTAATTAAAAACAAACAAATTTGTCTCAAGTTGTAGCGTCGCGATATTCTGTTCATCTTTGGGAACGCACTGCACCCACAAAAAAAATTGGAAAATATTAACCTAGATCATCCTGAGATTTGCACACCGTTCATGTTAACACTCAAGGAGTCTTGACCAGCTTAAATGTGCTTAATAAAATTTACAGACTGCAGATCGATTCTCAAAGAGGTTTTCAACTCCGGTGAGAGCGTTAACACAAGAAACGACATTGTGAAATATAAAACAAAGTGCATGAGATGGGATTAAAATTAAAAAATTTTCTGAAGAATTTATGTTCGAACATTCAGCGAGGATAAATCAATGTTAGATTTTCTTGAAAGGAAGAAACAAAATACAAAATAATTCTTTCCGCCGTTCTACATACAAATTAAAACTTAATCCTCAATTAATTTCGGTAACACGTAACAGCAAAAAATATATAATTTTACATAAACCCACAGTGAGGACTTTCCTTTAAAAAACACCGAACCGCAAACAACATAGGAATGAGATAAACACTTGGTATTCACGCAACCCACCGATGCCCTTCTTCTTTATATATATATATATATATATATATATATATATATATATATATAAACAACGAATGAACGATCCGCAAAATCTGAAATGTGATAAGGAAGGAGAAAGAGGGATAAGATTAGCCGCCGACCTGAAATAAAAAAAAAACCCTCACATCGAGCTGAATTCGAAATAAACTAGAAAAATTCTTCCTTCGTCCTACCTCTACTATCTTAAGACCTATATGAGAGAGATTCCGAGAGATAAGCGGCTGAGATATGTAGAAGGGATCCTAAGGATATATCTGTGGATGGCAGATAGCGGTCGGGAAGGCGGCAGCAAGAAGAGGGAGAATGCGAAGGGTAAGGAGGGAATGGGAGGTAGGAAGAGGAGAAAGGGTGGAGAGAGAGGGCGGGAGATGGATGGAAGCAGAGAGAGAGAGAGAGAGAAATGGGGGAGAGGTGGAATCGAGAGAAACCCGAAGGATGAGAGATGGGAGGAGGGGAAGAGCAGAAAGGAAAAGACATGACCCTCCTTGGGACACGGAAGGGCAGCTCACGGACCCAAATCACTCCCGTGACTAATGCCGTTCGCTTTCTCACTGGGAGGGAAGAATGGAAGGAAAGACGACGTCTCGAATGTCCCCAAATCGAATATCTCCCTCCTTCCCGCACAGATTCGACCTGTTACCCTATCCCCTCCATTCCCTCCGGGATCTCGCCTCGCCTCATAAGTGCGATGCGCCGCCTAGAAGTAAGGAGAAGTGCGAAGCGGCTGACGCGTAAAGAGGGAGAGGGAGGAGGCGTAGATTATCGTTAGTGCGGAGTTTCCGGAAACAGAAAACGCATTTAAACATACTTTTTGCGCTCTCTGTAGCTTACTCCGGCGAAAACCTCCGATTAGGTAACGAATTACCGTCCTCGGTCAATTACTCGATATATATATCGAATTAAATATACTGTGCCATCGAGTACTAGTAAAGTAACGAAACGCCGTAAATCGCTTAAATGAATGGTTTCACTAGCCTGCATAAATGAATTACGTCGACAACTAAATTCAACATTGGCATGAGGATTTTCTACAAATATTCCCTTGGAGAAAAATATTATTAATTTAATTCTACGACAATTAATTGAAACCACGTGTAAAAACAAAATATTTTACATATTTTAGAAAAATAAAATCCAATGTTCGGTCCCGAAGTAATTCCACGCCAGTGAATTGTGATTAAAAATAAGTATCAAAAGTAATACTTTCACAATGTATATTTAATTTATCGACTATCAAGTACAGCCAAGGATATTTTTACCCATGTAATTCTCGCATGTTAAAGCAGTCTTATAAGACAGTTATATACACCTTGATGTGAAGTTTCTTCAAATATGTACGTTTGCAGAATCAAGCGTGTTTAATAGACGTAATTATAAAAACAGTCATTAACGATTGCGAAATTTGTTCTACATATTCGTTAAATATCCGATTAAATCCGTTACATAAGTGACAATATAATATATACGGGCATATGTATTCCTTCGGTCCATATATATTCCGCAGCCGGCAGAATGTGGGCCTTAACTCCGATAAGACATATCACCATATCCTTCCTCCCCCTTATTTAGCAATCCTCTAAATTTTTGGAGTATAAAAGAGATATACTTTTGCCATTACGATTAACCCCTCTAGCATTGAAAATTCACCGAGATCTCTCTCTCTCTTTCTCTCATCTGCCCTAAAAGAAAAGACTCTATTGTCTCGACCGACGTCCCACAAATCAAGTTTCGATTTTCATCATCGTCCACCAATTCCATCTGATATATGCCGCCTGTTAAAAATCTTTAAGAGCTCGAATGGCTTTCTCTCGAAACCATATTTTATGACGTCCGTGCCATTCTAACCATTTCCTATCTACATAGCATGATTCATTATATAAAAAGAATTGCGGCCGAAATGCGACGAAAACGTTTCGACCACTGAAAATATTTTAGTATCAATATTTATTCGCGTATATTATAGAGTAATCTACTGCCTACAATAAAAAAACCTATTAAACTAGAGCATCACAAAGTTTCAGAAGATGCATAGGCTATTCTTTATGACATCCTTCCCCACAAGTTCAAGCAAGTAAATCCAATGTTAACACTAGTATACTCTAAGAAAATCCAAAGTAAGGGTCACTGCCAAAAACTGAACATGGGTCCCCTCTCGTTTTCATTACTTCATCACACCCATTAAATTTTTAAAAATAATCATTCGATCACTTGATGACTAAATTAAATTGACAAGCCACTCCAAAAGCCGTAATCGATTGCTATTGATAAAGGCTGCTTTAAACCCGAAATGCTAATCAGATTTTCCCAACATTTCTTTTGCAATTTGACGGAACTAGTATCCTAATGCCCATTACCTACAGATTAATTATCGTATCTATAAAAAGGAATGAAAGTATAACATCGATTCATCTCCAGCGCCTTGGCACGAATGAAACCCGTATTAGACGATTATTGTCGAAGGATGCATTTATAACAAATAAATGCCTCAAAGAAAACCAGGGCAGCGAACAAATTTACAAAAAAAAACTAAGGACCAATCTCTGATGAAACGAACAAATTATTTCATCAGTGCGATTACTAATCGGAGCTTATATAATTTCAAAGAAGAGCATAAGACTGAAATTTTATTGCTGTAACTTTTCTCAGATGTTAAAAAGTCCTTATCTCCCTCTACCATCTTTGACCCCACTCTCTCCTTTGCTCCTTTAAAAAAAACTATTATCTACGACTACTTTTTGCAGCGATTTAATACGGGTCGAAAACGTACAATAATGCGTTCACTGTTGGAAAAATGCAGATAAACAGCGCCACGAGTCGATAAAACAAGTTCCAACTGATCGAATTACGCAAGCGGAAAAATACATCTTGGCATCAAAGAAATTCTAACGGACACGATGCATAACCAAAGATTGGCATTATTTTAAAACAATTGAGGAAACACAACTTACTCATTGATCGCCAATTTACAGGACCAAGATAGCTTATCTCCACTTACCTGTAAATAAAAACAAAAATATATAAGAATCACAAGTACAGAGAAATCGGTCGACGAACGCAACTTTGCGCAATTTCATCAAGTTAAACATTAATAAATTTCAGTTGGTTAGTGGAATTTCAAATATTGAACTTTCTCACTATTTAAACAGTAGTTAAACTTCCCGGATAAAATTATAGAAAATGTTTAATTTATTTAATTATTCACCATTAATTACGTGTTAGTTGCATAGGCACGTCTAACAAATAATATTATCGTGGCCTACAAAGCATTAATTAGTAGAGTTCCAGATAAACAGGTACTCGCAACAACAGGCTTGGTCATTTATGACGATTATTTACTTGCAAGATTACATTATTTACTTTCAAGATCACATGTAACACATTCGATTGGCCTATTACGTTAAAGCTATTAATTATGCATCGGAAATTTAAAAAGTGAACGGCTTTTATTATTATCAACCAAAAACAATAACATCTCAGGTTCCGTAAATATTTATTCTCTCTCTCTCTCTCTCTCTCGGTGTCAATAAACAAAAGAATCCGAAATGCGGCAAACAAAGAAAAAGACTAATTTTAATTGCTGCCACAAATAAGCTTATATTAGTAGGATTTGATATGAGAATGACGTATAAAGAGAAAGACAAGTGGAAAATTAGAGAAAGGATAGCATAGATGGATAGAGGGGGGTAGAGATTAAAAAAGGGTGAGTTCCTTGAACCTCGGCAATCGCCCCAAGGACGCACAAAGCTCCCAATATTCCCTCCCTCGTTTCTCTCCTTCCCTCTCTCTCTCCCTCTCTATGTCCCACCAATTTCTCTCTCTCTCTCTCACACACACACACACGTTTCCCTCTTTTTTTTTAACAAGCCCTGCTTCACGCTTCGTCGCTTCACTTCATCTTATGTCTTAAACGCACGAAAAAAAATGATACGATAAGGCTGATCGATAGTCGATTTCCGAAGATTGCCACACGCTTCTACTCGGCTATGGAAATCATTCCAGTTTTATCCCAATCCTTTTTTTGTCCTTTGCCACTCTCTCTTTGTCTCTTACATGTCACACGGAAACATTCAATTTTGGCGTCTTAAGGGAGTATTTTTTTTAGAATTGAGTTAGAAAATAATAATAATAATTTCGTCCTGATGACGAGGTTAGGCAAAGGTGGAGTTTTTTCGCAAGACACCAAGAATACCTAATTTAGACGTTCCAAAATAGCAAAACATCGGATTGGATATTAGGAGCAAAAAGCTCCGTTGAAACCGCTATAAAATATACTTCGCGGAAAAAGCGCCATTTTCATTTTACAAAACGACGTAAAATTCAGCTGTAGATGATGATTATTGAATAAACACTCATATCAAAGTTGTAATTTAATTTTTTTCAAAATAAAAAAATATTTGACATAATGAAGGAATAGAAGAGGTAAGGAGAAATAGCGAACAAATCTATGAGGTTAGTGTTTTAAGGTTTTTTACTTTTACGGCATTCAAAAAAACTGCGTTTACAGCCGTTAAGGTCATAATGAATGGTAGAAGCGGTTCAGAGTTTTAAAATTTCTGGGCATCAGAAGCTAATAGAGTACACCGTCGTTGAGATTTCAACATCATATCTCTAAAAATAATCTGATGTGGCCAACACATGACTTTCTCCATATCTGGGGTATAGATATTTAAATTATTATGAATAGCATTATAAGGCAAAATTATTATTTCGTATCGTAAAAGAATACAGTCGTCCTTGTTGCCGTAAAATATATTTTGAATATGTTTACAGAATTCACCACTACATGGTGGTGGCGCTGTATACTGGAAATTAAGAAAAAGCAAAATATCTCTGAAATGGATGGTTCTACGAAAATTTGTTTCAAACAAAACTTGGAAGAAATATTATTCTCTACAGTTTTGGTCCTCACGAAGATTACCAATAACGATGATTTTAAGGAGAAAACCGAAAAACCGGTTATTTATAAATAACTCCTAAACAATAACTACAATAGAAAATTGTTTCAAATGAAAGTTGTAGAAAATTACATTCTCTATAACTTTTGTATAGAATTGTAGATACAATAATGATGTTTTAACGAAGAAATATCGCAAAAACCGAATCGGGTTTCGAATAAACCTCGACTTCCGGTTACCCGTTATTGTCCAAAAACTAATCAGTTCTTTGTACTCATGATAAAGTGTTACATATGAAGTTTGGTAACGATATGGCACGTACTTTTCGAGTTACAGCGCCCACAATACATATACACACACGGACACACAGACGTCATTCCGAAAATAGTCTAAACGTGTTCTAGGGACCTCAAAACGTGTATTTCCGTTGAAATCTCGAAGTCGATTTTTTTCGTGAATACAATACTTTCCCATTACTACGTACGGAGAAAGTAATAAAAATAAATCGTAAAAAAGGCATTTTAAATAGCTTAATTTCTGTAATGGCTCGTTTTTTATAAAACTTAACAACCTGTGGGTTTGTAATGAGTGCTATAGAAAGGTGCAATATCTTATATCGATAAAATGTTCAAATACTATACTGTTTTTCAGTATTCTTTGATTGCAAATCCATTTTATAAACGATGCATTATTAATAGCATAACAATACAGATGTAAACTTGTAAAATTACTGTTATTATTCTGAGAAATACATGGTGTACTCTTTTGTACTCTTTTTTTACTCGCATTTTCTTTCATTTGTCCTCTTTTATTGGCTACGGAGATCTAGTAACCCTAACTATAGGTATCTTATCTTTCAGAAGATAAAGATCTTTATTTACGAGGAGAAGGAATTCCCGACAAACGCCTTATTTTTTCATTTAAAAAAAATCTTAAATGAAAGATAACATAAGGTGCGTAAACTTTCCTTTGAAGATATGACAAACTTTGTGCAAGCTGGAAAAATATTTTTTAAGAAAAGACATGCGACCCATTCATTATTACGCAGATTGAGCGAAAAACCAGAGAACTGAGTGACAGGAGAGACGTTTTATAATTCATGATGTTTAATCGACGAGGGCGGACGCCTCATGATTCGATCATTTAATATCTGCCTATTTAAAAAATCGAGGAAAAGGGAGGAAAATCCTAAAGCACTTTCGCCCGAACCGTGAAACGTACTTGATTGAACGCAGATACATCTTTCCGACGAAACTTTATTGAGGCGGCTGCTTGTTTGATCTCACCCTCGAGATATTTAGATAACGCTCTCCGAAACGATTGATGATAAAACGCGACGGAAATCGGATACGCCCACCTTGTCAACAGGATGCGTGCCTTAAATGGGACAAAATATTACGGCGGTTAATATTGATCTTGACGAGAAATTAATACTTTTAGGAAAACGAACGTACGAATTTACCTTTTTCTGCCACCTCATTATCAATTTTGGCGCGAATATTCATATATTGGCACGAGTGCACCTAAGCAACGCTTAATTCCGGGGGAATTTGTCCTGGAAGTTCATTTTTAAGCGAGCTAGAATTGTGACATTGAGCCCGAATTTACGCTTATGTTGAGTAAGCTTATAATATAAAAACGTTGTTCTGTAAGGAAGGCAAGATGGCCGACAGCGAAATTTAATTAGACCACTTGAAAATGTTTAGTCAGTTAGCTAATACTGAATGCATTCTATCACAATATATTTTTGGTAGTTGTTAATATTCGAGTGGCACATTTATTTGTTAATGTAAATATCATACCTACCTATGAATAAAATAACAAATATTTTAAAAAATAACCATGCTATCAGAAATACATGACGATAAACGACAAGTTGTCGTTATAATTATTAGATTGGAAACAAA
The DNA here is from genome assembly GCA_036926305.1 of Uropetala carovei. Lineage (NCBI taxonomy): Eukaryota > Metazoa > Arthropoda > Insecta > Odonata > Petaluridae > Uropetala > Uropetala carovei. The sequence continues at coordinate 2,540,227 of JAXCHB010000241.1, forward strand.
ATTGCAAATGGCGTACAGATCATATTTATACTTCTTAATATTAAAGGAACAGGTCTGCTATTAGTCACCCATCATGAAAACACACCGTTGCCACTAGAAACCCGTTTTTATTTACTTAGAGAAAAAATATCGAGGGATATAGAAAGATAAAAATGATGTTTGGGAGAAGAAGGAACGCCGTCAAGATTGTTTTTCTAAAATATATAACACTGAAAGGATATATTGACGAGCCTTCGGCTCGCTTTGTTTTAATGGGTAGTCGTCTCCGGGTGCTACCGCGCCCTTCGCCTCGGCTGGAACGAAACTATCCCTCCCCATTGTCCGGTGATCGGGTTTGTAAATGTCGCGACGGGCCGATCAGTCATGGGTTAGCAAGCTTTAAATTAACTCAAGTCAAGCGAGATACAATTCCTCTGTAGACTACATATCCTTGGTTACTAGGCAAATTAAAAACATGACCGGTAAACAATTAGTTGTGGGTGACTAATAACAGACCTAAGCCATATTAAATTTGGTTGATATCGGTTAAATGGTTATCGAAATAACTCTACGTAGTATTATAAAATTCATGTAGCTCTTCATGTAAAGTGGTCGTTGATCTGAGCACACGATACCACATCTGTTTCGATGATCACTGCACTTCACACATTACATTAATTTTATAGTAACGTAATTTCTTTCGGCGAAAACGACGGAAATTTAATACTATAATAGCCCAGGTTTGTTGGTTGGTTGGTCACGCTTTCACGATGGCCGATATAGAGCGTTTTAACAAACTTCCCGAATAGGTAGAAGATTGAAATTTGGCAAGGATGCTTGATTAACATATTTTAAGGTAATGACGAAAATAAATCTCCAAAAAAGTCCTGGGTTCGACTCCAAGGAAGACATTTCTATTTTCGGTAAGGTAACATGTAAAAATCAATTTTTTGATGTGCAGGCTTTTATTGTTTTGAAAATTAAAATTAGAAGGAATTAACCTAAGATATTCGGATCTGAACCACTTTGAAGATAAAATTACAAAGTTTCTTATTCTGTTCATCTTTTTTCGCATACAATTCGAAATCGCTCATGTTATACGTGTAATTCACATATTTTGTGGAAATATTGCCATTTTAACGGAATGTTGCCTTGGCTACCAATTATATTGTTAGACCTCAAAACCCTATTGTTGTATCAATCCTTATGGGTGTAAGCTTGCTTTGTATGCTTTTAATACGAGAGAGAGGGGAGGGGAGAGAGGTAGAGGGGGGAGCGAGAGGGAGGGGGAGAGAGGGAAGTAGAGGGGGGAGGGGGAAAGAGGGGGAGAAGAGAGAGGGGGAGAAATGAGGAGGGGTAGGGAGATAGAGGGTGGGAGAGGGAGAGAGGGTGTGAAAAGGGGGGGAAAGAGAGGGAAAGAGGCAACTATTTAAGTTTAACTAAAGATAGTCCGTCAGCAACAGAATATTCTAATTATTTTAAATGAAAATAATAATTATCTATCTATAATTCTTCCGTTAATATTTCAACGGGTATTACACTATTTATATAACAAACACTTATGTTTATGTAACGGTTTCTACGATAAACAATTAGTTTATTTTTTTGACAATAAGGATCTCCAATATTGTTCATTAACTACAGCAAATTAACTTATTAATAAAGTATATATTTGGATAAAGCAGATCAAAGTAAACAGAAAAAGTATCTACTCTCTCTCTCTCTCATTAATGAATACTGTAGAAAGTACATTTATACAATGTATAATAATGTGAAAGTTATTAAATTTAAGTAATTAACAAATATCAGATACAGCAAAAATAGTATATTAAGTTAATTTTAAAAAGTTTTTCTTCCTAGTTTGAACTGCATCTTTAATAGCTTCCGTGTTAAACGGGTTATCTGCTTATATTTAAAAATTTGAAAATAGTTCCTTAGGAATAATTTAGGAATATTGATGTTGACCCATAACAGTTCTAAGGCTTATTACTTTCTGGAGCATTCGGGTATGCGGAATTTATATTAATTTTTTACGCTTTATTGGATATAAAAGTTGGTGTATTTAATTTTTTATTTTTTTATTTTTTTAAAATTTTATTCACGAATACTCGTCATATTTGACGGACAATTACACCAGTAAGAAATACATTACGCCTCGCCGACATAAACGAACTCGTATCGAACGAGCGTTAAATTGAACAGGGTCCGAACTAAAGACGCGGTTTTCTCAACTCCGGCAATACGAAACAAACACACCATCGACTACCCGCATTTGAGAAAGCAAACAATACCAGAACGATATACGAGTATAAAGGCGATCGCGGAAATTCATGGAGGGTTAAAGTTCCTACCCATGTCCGACTTTTACGAGTTTTGTGGGGGGGGAGTAACATAAAAGTAGCAGCATTTTCTTAAAAAGGTGTGGCTTTTCCATTAAGTTAGCTCTTAAATGAAAGGTAACGCAAATAGGCCACGTACAAAGAAGAAACCTTAGCGCTTAAAAGCCATTTATTTCGGAAGCGGAACCTTTTCTTTCTCTCTCACTCACACCTTAACAAAAAATTGCATCCATCACGGTGGCTCGGCATGAGGGAAAGAGTCGGTAACATTAATCTAGACGGCGCAGATTCGCGGAGATTTCGACTTATCTCGAGGCAATCTCCCTTTTCCTCCGATACGAAAGGTCCTAAAAAAGGGTTTATCTCGTGAGTGCTTTGCGGCGGAAAATGCGAAGGTTGTATCGATCTTCGGAGAGCTTTTGGTTTACGGCCATTAAAGGTCCTTCTCCTGAACGTGGATGATGGTTCCCTGATATGACGGATGACTTACTTTGAAACCTTTTTACTTTTTTTTTTTTTCATCGTACTACCACCTCTATGCATACTTTTCGCGTATAATGTTGACCAATAACCGAAAAAAATGGCTCGCGTATATATTTTTTTTATAAAGATTTTCCTCTCATCGACGATAACTGCCCGCTTATGGCCTCATTTATGTCATTTTTCTGTTGGTGCTTGAGAAATTTCCTTACGCGGGATTATATTTTTTTTTCATTACCTGTTGCCGACATCCAACTGAAAGGAGGTCGATTGCGTGAACCGCAAAAAAAAAAAAAGGATGATGTGCGTAGTTTCGGCGAAGAATGAGCGGATTTTATGCCCCGTCGACTAATAATTTTTAACCCGTCTATGACCACCGTAAACGACCGGCTTCGTCATTCGGTAACAAGAGTAATGGTGCATACAGAGTTATTGAGGAAAACGCTATTCTGTCATGTATATAAACAGGGTGTACAAAAGTCCGTTCTCACTGGGAAATGAGACAACAATTAAGCTAGAATAAACTCCTTACGACGTTGAGTAGAGATGAGTCGATGGCCGCGCGGAATTCAATTCGGGCGTATAATGTGTCAGTCAGTAATTTGACGGCATTCAATTGTAATGTATAAGTTAAACGTTTAAATCGTTTAATGCGGCTATGTCTCATTTACCTGTGAGAACGGGCTTTTGTTGTACCTTGTGTAAATATATGTATACTGATTTCTTTATTTATATTCGTTTATGCAATAATTAATTAGTTTATATACATCCAAACAAATCCATTTTAAATCTTGTTTAATGTTGGTGACAACCCCTGAAGCCTCGTTTTAGTAAGATTCAACAACCTCACTGAGTTTATTTATCATATACAATGATTAGGCACGCATTCGTTCGATAATTTTATTTCGAGTCATTAAATAGACATGCAACTATTTTAACATTCTAAAGTACATAGGTAATCTGTACGTAAAGGCCCACTTCATTATGAAAATATAGCTCCACGACCTATTTACTTTTTTACTACGAGAAACTCTCTCTAACAAATTAATTAACGCGAATACACGACCATCTTGTTTTCTATTTGCGCGTGTTAATTTTTTGAAAAAAAATCAAAAAGCGGAATACCTAATAAATAACATCCGAGTCCCGGGTTTGCATCTCGCCAACAGGCTTGGGAGGTTTGCGTTTCACGAGTTCATCAATCTCTCGCGGTTATCAGAGGATCTAAGGTCACACTGCCTTCTCAAAGTTTGTTTTAAACGGACGTGGAGTTCCCCGAAAGAAATGAGCAAGCCTCGTAGATAGGGTTAAAGCCCCTCGAAAAATTAGCCAACTAAAAATTTTACCTCCCTACCCGACCCTCCGTCCCCCTCCTACCTCCCTACGGGTCGCTGATACGCCGCATCGACGAAGCAAAGGCCTCCAGAGTTCAAGAGATCAAGATAACAAAGGCACCGGATAAGCGCTTTAATTTTTTAACGAAACAATATACACTCGCGCAAGGGTCTGTGCGGCCAACGAGTACAAACCAAGCATCTAATATTTAACCCAATGGCGTTCAAATAACTACAATTAGGACGGGATTTTCGTCTATGCTTCCTATTAGTGTAATGCTAATATTCTCGTGGTAAAACTGGTTACTGTCGTGGGTTTTCCGATCCGGATCCAATTCGTAAAAACTGGACGTCCAAAGTTTTATTACTTTTCATGGGTTGCATGTAGGATCGATTGATCACGTCACTCGCGAAATTCTCCGAAAAAGATTCGGCAATATATAGCTTTGCAACAGTTTCGTTCTTGTTATAAAAATTTCGAACGGTGAACAATGAACAAAAAGTCAAATTGACAATAATTAAATTCAAAAGTTTAAGGATCAATAATTAATCACGTAATCGTGAATTTTCTCATCGCGCTGAATACTACACACGGCAAATTGTGACGAACGCCCATGAAGTTTACCCGCGAAACAAAAATAATATTTTTTTACCTTTACTTATAAGTAATTTTTTCGCTTGACTTCTTCATTCTACTGACTGTCACCGTAATAATTCTATCGTTCTTTGAAAAATATATCGGTCGTTTAAATTTTTAAGGGAAATGGAAGCTAAGATTATAAATAAGATTATCATCAGAAAATATCGAACAGAACGTTTGAAAAATTAACATGGATCTTGACAGGGTTTTTCTTAGTGGTATAATGACCGATTTTTGTGATAAGAGTTTGCTAAAATGGAGGACGATAAGAATAACGCAAACATTACCCTTTTCTGAAATAATTGAGAAATTTTCGGTATTTTTCCCGTCTTTTCCTTGCGTAATCAGCACGAAGAGTAAACAAAAAGATACTTTGTATTTTCGAAAATTACTTCGGTTACACGCCCATTTCGAGGAATAACCTCGTACGATTATAACTTTGCAATAATGGCCTATATATACCGGAGCGAGATTGTATCTCCCTTATCTTATCGGAGTCATATCTCAGTCTGGATCTCGTCTCTGTATTTTTATGGAGGCAGATGTTGCTTATTCCACCCAAGGCAAATGTCGTTAACCCTTCATCTTGGATCTGCATCATTAATGCTGACTGATCAATCATTTATCGTTACGCTTATCAGCAGCAAGTTCTAGAGCGCTCTTCGAGCACACACTGGAAAATTGCTCGCTCTCGAGCGCTCTCTCTCTCTCTCTCTCTTTACAACTAGGTACTACAAAGGCTTTTGTTTAATTAGTTGGGATATTAGCATAAAACCAAGTAAAAATGAGTGGTAGAGAGCTTCATTTTTCAAGCAGCGCATGCAAATTTTCGCTTTAAAAAATTACTCTTAAACTCCTCACTTCCTACTGAGTTAAGAAACTACTTTTACGCCCATCGAACGTTTACGTTTGAGGTAAACATTTCACTAAGTGACGTCAACAGAGAACTCGCTAATTAAAATTCGTATTCGGCTTCTAGTGAGTAAATACATTTTTAAAACGCGTATCATCACGCACTTTCACTGCATATCGCAGTATTCATTGGGCGAGTTACTTAATATTTTACGGCAGTCAGTATCTTAGGAAATACCGACATAACAGTATTCTTCGTCTCTCCGACCCAGACGGAATAAAATCGCTTGACGCGACAAGACGACCACTCTCCGATTTCTATCGCAAAGAAAAATATCATATCACAGCTGTTACCCTAAATTAGTGTTTCAGTTTCATAGTCCCGTAAAAACGACTCTTTTCTCGTCTAGCTCAACCTATTCTACCTACTTTGCATCTCTCGTCCTTTTTATTCTCTCTCTCTCTCTCTCCCCCTCTAGCTAAACTTTTGATATGAAGACTAGGGAGATAGAATGAGAGATAGAGGGCGGTTCAACCAGATATTATCTCGATAGAAAGGCGGTTTCAATATTTAGTCCTCGATGAGAGAGATTAAAATCCCTCCGAGAGCCGAAGACTCCGCCACTTCGACCGAGGGAAATTCTACATGTTCGCACGACACACCGGCTAGAAAGAGAGAGCGATACAGGATAAACTGAAGAGGAAAGGTAAATGAAAAAAACATCCCCATAGACCTCGAAAACAGAAGAAGTAGAAATTGGAATAAAATTAAACAGGAAACGCACATAACACAAGACGATGCAAATTATACAGAACGCGCGTAAAATGAAGTGAAAACTTAAATGCAATAAGATACGGTAAATAATATGAACTGACCAACTAAATCATCATAATGCAACGTTGGTATATTTGATTGGTTATTTTGTCTATTATCTCTCCTTATTACTTAATCAGCCAAGAACGAATGGTTCCTTTGTATCGATACCTTCTCTAGGTAAAAAAAACGTATGAATAGGTACATCTAAAACCTAACAATCAGAAAACCAATCAAGTAGCCCAATACAGACTAAATGGCTGTTTTACACAATATTTTTTTCATGAAAATGTCGTGTAAATAACTTCAGAAAAAAGTTCTTTTGAATTTAATTGACAATTACTAGATTTCAATGGAAAGGTATGGCAAGAGAGAGAGAACAAGAGAAATAAAGAGGGGAAGTGGAGGTACTCCTTTAGAAGGTGGGGTGTAATTCGATGTACCTGTGTGTGTGTGCTACGGTTTATGCAGAAAGGGGTGGGTTAGGGGTGGGGTGGGATGATGCGATGGAGTATGGGAAGGGAGGGAAGGAGAAAGAGGGCGGATGAGGGCTTGTAGATAGCAAGAGGTAGATAAGGGCGGTGCAGATGGGCTTGCGCCGATAAAAAAAAATGCGGGGAGCAGAGGCGGAGGGAGGGAGATCGAGGGACACGAAGGGCGGAGAGAAGAGGGGAAGGAATAAAGGGTTAGAGAGTACGGAAGGGGTTGAAAGGGGAGAAATAGAGAGGGTGGTGAGGTCGAAATTGTTATCTACCTCTCCCTCTATCCTACGAGCAAGGAAGGATGGAAACACGTGGGGTAATAAGTGTAGTGTTTACGCGAATCGATCGCCTTACCCACCCAGGAAAAGTGCAGCGGGTGATCCAAAAATCCCCGCGGGCGAGAGACTGATTGATTGACTGCAGGCGAAAGCAGAGGATGGGTTAAGGGCCGGGGAAACGAAAAGTCATTTTTCGGCTGATGCAGAAGAAATTAAGAGCGTTCGAAAGTATGCCCAAGATCTTAAAATGGTAAAGTTGTATCATCCTGTACAATTTAGCATCGAGTGGGCAAGATAAAAAAAGGTATTTGTTTTTCACCTTAAATGGCTATATCTAGACGTGGAGCGTGAGGACTTTAAAAGGTTTTCGAAGTAGTGGTCGGTTATTTTAATAGAATTGCCACATAACGAGTCATTATCTTTGCCTCGAGTAATTTGTTAAAGCAATGTACTATTGCAAAAATTTATAATGTTTAATATATATCCTGATTAACCTTTTTAAGATTTTCTGCTTAAAGGATGTAAGATACAACGCGTACAACATTAATGGCAATTTTTAAAAAAACTCAAAAATCATAGCACTTTACGATAAACTCAATATTGGACAATTATTAAAATATCGTTAAAGTAAAAATTTGACGTTTTTCAACACATTTCAATAAAAAACACTTGCTCTGAAATCTGCCTTTTTAGACAGCCGAGAAGAGAACGTGTACTAAGAAACTCCAGAGCATAAATTTCTTCCTACGCGGAGATAATACTTCTACAAAACAAATTGATTTCCGTTTGATACATAAACTATCGGCAAAAGTTTTTTCCCCTATCAAGCGAGTGCCGGAGAATCAATAATCTGCCAAAAATGGCGCGTAATAAAGGCATTTAAAATAATTCAGAAACTCTTACGTCCCGCGAAAGATCCCATTCCCCATAATTCTGATCCGCCGTACGACTGACTTTAAATCACCCCTAACCAAACAAATCGGCTATCGCCGCGAAATTTCATGCCCGCATGAGTATCTGCTCCGAAAACAATCCCCCGACTCGGAGCGATTCGTTACCGCCGGCGTCACCAGAGGGGGGAGTGGGCGCTCGATATTACGCGCGGCAAAACCGGTGAATCCCGCCTCCCCGATACCTCCGACAATGACGCAACCCGAGCCCTAATAACAATGATCGAATGCCGGCGAGGGCGAATACCGGAAGATGCGATGACTGGAACGGGAGGTTAAAAAAAAAAAAAAAAAAACAAATCGACGGACGCTCGACGTTTGTGTTATGTATATACGTAAAGAGTTTAGATGAGGAAAATCGATACGGGACAAACTAACGAGAATTGCTTAATCACATAAATTTATGCTTTCGCGCCTTCGGGGGACATATTCGCGTAAGGTAGAGGTGGTCGTTCGAGGTAAGGAGGAGGGGGGGGAATAACACTCGCTCTGGAACGATCGCTTCCCCCATCCTCCTCCCTCTGATCTCCCACCGCCCCACGCTGCCTCTCTACGTTCAAAAAAAAAACCTCTTTCATCAAACCGATTCGATTTTATCTCCCGTCAGATTTATGCTGAGGTCTCCGGTGACTACAGCGCAGATGGCGGGAAGGCCGAAAACTAAAATCGCCAATCCGTGGAGAAATCGAAAAAGAGAGCCCGAAGGGGGGAGTTGCTGTAATGTCTTGACGCGATAAAGAAGTGGGGCGGGAGAGAGAGAGAGAGGTAAGGAGGAAGAGGTTTTTCTTAGGATAGGAGATTGGATAGATGAGAGAGAAGCTGAGTCCTCTTTCTCCAAACGAAGTAAAGCGATAAAGATGGACGTTATGAATGCGGATCACCAAGGTTATTGGGGTTAATGCTACATCCAGCGGTGGTGGAAATTCCACCATCTCCGGCCTGGAAACTGTCATGACTGACGTCAGTCAACGAGGCGGTATACTACAGGTATCTCGCTTTTAGATCATTCGAACGGAAATTTTTTAGCGATACACAGTCGCAAGTTGCATCATTTTTATAGCGATGCGCGTTCGCCATTCACGAATTATATAGCCCAACCACGAAATGTTAGAAACTGAATAACCTGTTTCCATTCTAAGCTCAAGCCCGCTGTCAGACGCTTGGCTTACCGTCACTTCAGACGAAACAAAAATGCACGTGCTTGCGTGGCACGAGGATTGAGGGTAGTGGGGTCACAAATTGATGAATAAATAACTTATGTAAAGGAAATTCGGCAGAACGTAAAGTCCATATTGCATGAGAGCAATTAAAACAAACTCAAGGTATGCGGTAAAATGAGTCTCTTACGTATAAGGATGCTGAAGATAAAATTCTGCTGATTAATTCTCTAAAAGGCTCGATCTTCGAAAACGAAAGTAGCCATGAATCACTGTTGCGCATGTATTTACAATGCGAGATAAACGGATAATTTTCAGAAAACGAAAAAAAAGAAATTTCATTCCGATATCCGTAGTGAAATATCCCAAAACACATACACAGAAAGGCCTTAAACACTGTTTACCTTATAAAAACCACCTATTGACGACTTGATTATTGACATAGAAAGTAGTACAAAAAACACTAACGACACCACAAAACAATAAGTAAGGAGCTCATGTAAAATTACGCTATTTGAAAAACCTTCCAACAAATAACCCCCAGAAAAACACTTCAGGTTACAAAATTATTCAAGAATTAAAGAAAAAAGTTGCGTTTACATTAAATCAGACAACCGTAATTCTCAACAAAGATGACTACAGTAACAGAACCTTAAATACGATTGAAACAGGTCCTTACATTCCTTTCCCTAAAAATCCTATTAAAAACGTACTGACTCCGGAGTTATTTCCCGTTTGTTCTACATTAATTATAGCCAGTAGAAGTTCTAAATTTTCCTATCACATACCAGTTTCGACAGAGTGCTTCGTCATTTAAAAAAAAAAAGCGCAAACCACAAGGAAATTCCTTATGAAATGACGTAAGTCGATCGCTCCTATCCCCGATCGGTCTTTTAATTTATTCCTTAAAAATCTTAACGGTTACGCAAAATCATATATCTCATAAGCATGCGTTAAAAAAAGTTAACCAAGGTACCACTTAAGCTCAATAATCGCATCCGTTCTCGAAAAATTAAGCCTGGATAAGATTTTTTGTAACGTAGTGGCGATAAAAAAGCTCCATTAAAGGGAGCGGTTATGACAAAACGGTTGATCGCCGAATGATCGGCACGTACGTATAAAAGAGACGATTTCAATTTCAGATTAGCCTTTTTTCCCCGCTAATTGAAAAAGTAACCGTGAAATTTTTATTCGGAAAAATTATCCCTGAAAAAAACAGCTTGTCTCTTGATAGGAGTGGATGACGTCGGGTATTTAAAGCACAATGATTCGGACGTATCGATTGGCGTAGATATTTTTTTACTTTGCTATATTCGTAATTTTTATCAGATTAGCAAAATCTTAAAACCTTCCAATCTCTAAAAGCTGATACTCTTAAAACTGGAATTCCGCACATATACATATACCCTTGCGCAGCGGGAGCGCCTACGTTCCGCGGAAAGGCCGCGTTGAGCAAACCGCTTTGCGTAAATTTAACACCTAGGGAGAAAATCACGTGTTTTCACGTGCCTATTGTAGCCAAACATTTTTGTACGATGACCTCCCATTAAACGGACACCCGCAGCATGACCCACAAAAAATCTCCTTTAAGAAATATTTTTGCGACTTATGAAATTAAGTTTATATAAATATAATTCCACATTGACGCCATCACAGGGACAAAAACACACCACTACATGAAATGTAAATATGTTATAAATAAAACAAAATCTACCAAAACACCCGAAAAAAAATTTTATGAGGTCGTGACCCGCAGTTTATATACGTATGGTAAAGGCTGCGAGCCTTCTAACCTACTACGTACAAGTAAAATACGGTGCGCATCCAATTAAGGACCACGTATAATTAAATTTCATGTTTTTTGGGTAAATGAGTGCCACATGCAACCGTGCACAAACAAATCCGCGATGGACGAGGGTTTATTGTACTTTCATATTGAACACAATGAAAGGATAGTTCATAATAAAGAATACCGAACAGCAGATGAAGTCAAGTAAACGCAAGACAGTGGCAGGTAACGAAGCCGATTTATTTTTGGTTGGAAACAAACTGAAATAAATGTAAAATTTCAAAATTAACTTCTCCCGGTAACAAATATTTAATTTTGCTCGTTTTTTTTAAATTTACGATCACAGTTCACCGATCTGTACGAGAAAGGAAAAAATATTTTACGGCGACATTCGTCTGAAATAAAAAAAAAGCGATGCTTTCCGTGCTGCGCTTTTATCTACATACTCGATACGAATGAAATAATCACGAAGGTGCGTGCGCCATTACCGGGAAAAGGAAAGGATCGAGTAACAACTTCCACCCCCTCTCCCCCGTGAGTACCATATAGAGGACTCCGTACCTGAGACGGTAACCCGGCACCGAAAGAACTTTTTAGCCCAAAAAAAAAAACAATCAAACTCCACCATTAAAGAAAAATATATATAAAAAAACCGAAAGAGCCGAGGAAATTATGAAATTTCTAAAAAGGCTAAGCAATAGGATGAAAAGGCTTGGGAGATTCGAATGAGTGCCCAGACCAAACAAGGTAAAGTCTGGAGCGAGGATAAGAGAGCAAAACAAGGTGATACGACCATTACGCTCGGGATAATAAAGATACAGAGGATAAGGTGAGCGAGGGGAGAAGGGAGGGGGAGACGGGAAAAAGTCGCTGCCTTTTTAGTGTTAACTCCAGTTGATAGATATAAGCTCAAGCTGGAGATAACGCAGGCATAAAATTTTTATGGGTCTGTGTAATCCTCTTTCAGTTGCCTTACTGCGATAGTTTTAATAGTTGGGAGAGACTGGCTTGTGTTCGAAAAAAATAACGTTTTTTTTACTCCTTGTAATTCGCGCTTAAAACAAAGTATGCCTACATGGTTTTTTAAATTGCCTAGATATCTGTTATCCTTCAAGTGTACGGCAAATTATTTATCCTATTTTATTATTAAAAAGTGGCTACGGTATTAATCGTGTAGATACGTGACATCGTAAATCGAGCTGCCTTCATATCACGTCAGTTTTTTAATGCAATACGCTATGAATTAAAATTATTATTAATCGCAATTCGAGCATTTTTCAATGTTGATTTATTAAATGCGCTCACATCGAAGACAGACATCCAATTTTTTCCCCTCTCTGTCTCCAAAATCTTATGGTACATATGCCTATAGTGTACAGTAAAACGACTTCTGTTAGTGCAAATTGCTCGTTTATACGTAGTGTAATTAGTCCCCTGAAAAAAACAAACACGTATATTACTTATTATAACAACCCTTATTACCCATAGTGAAAATTAACAAGTTAGGAAAGTGTACAACGTATCACAAATGGGCGCGTTTCGTGCAATGGAGAATTAGAAAGAAATTATATACCTGTACGTAAGGGAAATTGCGTTTTAAATTTATTTTCTTCATAATAAATAATCCATTTTCTTCCTATTTAATAATATTACATGCACACGTAAGGAAATTAAACGTTTGTTTACGAGATTGTTTATGTTAGCAACAATGAAGTAACCATGCAAGAAATTTTCTAAGTTCAACTCGATATAAGATTTTCTTGTTTGATTTTCTCGATAACGGCTACTCCTACGATAAAAATGTATAGGAAAGGAAATACTCTTCTTTAATATTTCTACTACTTTTATTTGAAAAATATTTTGATATGAGAAATACTTTACGAGATGTGACGAAAATTTAATTTTTTGTCATCAGTAAAGTGGTTACCCCTGATTGGCGTACGTGATTCATTTTTGCGATTTTCTTATTATATTTTATTGAAAGTCCTTAATATAAAATTTCATGAAAATCCGTTCGGTAGAAGCCGAGAACGAACACGCGGACGGACGGACAGACGGACGGACGGACCGACGATAAAAGGCGCTCGCGCTGTAAGCGAAACGCGCCTAAAAAACCTTGAAGTTTATACCAATGATGTTATACTGTAAACCAAAGCCTCGTTTATAATTTCAGAGAGTAAATAAACAATCGACAAAAAAGAAGCCCGTTCCCAACTCTCATTTTAGCAACATCCTCCTATAATACACCACCATCCTGAGATCTCAAAACAAAAACCATCGTTACACAAACCGACTTAAAAATAGGAAATAATCAATCACCGCACCCCTCGTAAACATTCGTCGAGCGGCGAAGCTACCATTAAAAAAAAAAGAAACATTCCGAGTAATTTTTAATTGATAAACGTCACGTCGACGCCATTACCCTGCCTCGTCTTCCATCCACGGGATAATCCCTCTTGACTCTCTCAAACAACTCCGCCGACAGAAACAATCAATTTACATCTCCATCCCTGCCACTCGCTTCTCCCCCTCCTCCCTCTACCCCGGTGAAGGGCATCACGCGACGCTCCCGATAAAGCCGTCGCTTGAAAAGGAAGAAATTTCCCTTTTTTTCTCCACGAGTTCGATCGCAAGGGGGGGGGGGGGGGGGGAGAGCATACGCAGAATGGGAGAAACACGAAGAAGGAAAAAACAGCGAGGAAGAAAACAGTACAGAGTGAGAAAGAGAGAAAAACAAGGGAATCCTCTTCTCCCTTTCCTAATAAAAGTATCTCCATCGTATAAGCAATGGCAGAACCGGAACGTACCTACACCACGCACGAAAACACACGCACGCTAGCTGAGAGAAATTTCCTCCTCCTCTTCCCTCTTTTCCATACCTCCCATATCGCGCGAACAATTCGTAAACACACATCCATTACGTGAAAAACAAAAAAGAAACGAAGTGGGAGAGCTGAGGGAGATGGTTGGAAGGGGAGGGAAAAAAACCGCCGCTTATACGAAACGATCGCCTCGGCAAAGAGCAGCCCAGGGTTACAAGTACCATTTTGCCAAAGTAGTGACTACAAAACCGTAATTTTCGGCACGATATCCACCCGCGCAAACCTCCCCGCACCCTCTTACCTTTCCTACCTCCTCTCCACCCATCCCCCCCTATCCCCGCCCCTCCTTACCCCTTCGCCCCCCCTACTCCGATACCACCTCCTCCGATCCGACCCCACCCCACCCGACAGCGCGTGTTTACCGAATTTCGTCGCGGACCTTCACGGCCGTAACAACCCCGGCGGCATCCGTAGAAGTGCATGGCTACGATCCCGGGGCGAGATAAAAAAGATATAACTAGAGGTTAGTGGTCCACGGCGGTGGGCAGAGGAGGAGGAGGAGAGGAGGGAGGCGGACCCAGGAACGCTTGAGGGAGAGAGAGAGGGAGGACATTGCAGAGGAAGGTGGTCGAGGAGGATAAATGGATCGGAGATGTAGAGATGGAGGGAGGAAGCGAGAGAGGGAGAGAGAGAGATAAGAGCTAAAGAGTTTAGGGCATAACCCGTGCAAGCCGATTCCAAGACCGTTTAATTGCGTCGCCCGGTAACGAACGGCGAGGACGGACGCGTCGGGGTAGGCCACGTATTCGAAGAGAGAGATATTCCCTAATGCCGGACGCATATGCATCTCCGAACCAAAAACAAAAATAATGATAACATTTCGTTTAAAAAGGCGATCATTTGCGTGTCATTTCATGCCTCTCTTAAACTCCCCCACCCCCACTTTCCCTCCCTATCAACTGGATCAGTTCGTATGGGCATCACTTGTATAGTCTACGTGAGATGGGAGATATGGGTAAAGAAGGGGAGAGAGAGAGAGACGGTGGAAAGCTTGGTAGCGGAAGAGTGCCACCAAGCTACGTCCTAGCAAAGGGCTCGAAATGGAGTAGGCGGAATAGCTTGGATGGCGTAGATAGGGAGAGAGATAGCGTTAACTTCGATGGAACCGGCGATAGGAGAGAAGTGGGCGGGAAGGCGGCGGTGGGTGCGTGGAAGGAAGGGAGAGGAGGAGAATATGGGTGAGGAGTGGGAGATGAGAGGAGGGGGGGGGGGAGAGAGATTTAAGAGGGGAAGGGAGGAGAATATAAGCTCGGTTAGATAGGTAGATAAGGAGGAGAGATGGAGGCAAGGTAGGTATTGTAGGTTGGTGGTCGCTGGGAGGGAAAGGAGGTAAACTATGAATATCCTTCCGCGACTAGAATGCGGCGAGGAGGAAAATTAGTGGAAGGAGAGTTACAAAGAAAGAATGCATGAAGGACGAGGGACGCGAGAGACTAGGAAAGAGACGTAATAAAGTGGATTGGAAGTCATATACGAGATTAAGAAGTTGTATTTTTTTTTCAGAGGACTCCTTTGTAGGAATGGAAGGGTTGAAGGAAAGGACTGAATTATAGCTTTTAGGTAGAATAGGTGTGTGGAGGGAAAGACGGGAGAAATTTTTCGAAGAAGGAATTCGATGAAGTCTAGGTTTTAAAAAACTAATATATATTTTAGTTATTTCTTAGAAGGAAACGAAGAGAGTAACCGTGGGCATGGGATATCGAAATGCTTAACGCGTTTAGCTGAGAATGGATACATATATATATATATATATATATAAC
Source organism: Uropetala carovei (assembly GCA_036926305.1). Classification (NCBI taxonomy): domain Eukaryota; kingdom Metazoa; phylum Arthropoda; class Insecta; order Odonata; family Petaluridae; genus Uropetala; species Uropetala carovei. The sequence goes on from JAXCHB010000241.1 coordinate 2,555,963, forward strand.
TAGGGAGCAAGCCCCTTGCCCGCTGGCGCTCGCCAACTCCCCCCCCCCCCCCCTTTGCTCGCTGTTTCTTCGTTCCTACCATGTATCTATTGGATTTTGATTAGTTTAACGGGAGTATGTTTTGAATATAAATATAATAAATATATTTTATAAGGGATGTGTTTGGTTTTTAATAACAAATTAAGAAAATTACTTGAATAACTTGATAAAAAATAAACTTAGAGGGCTGAAATTCCCGGAGATTAAAAAGCGTTAAAGCGTTAAAGAGAGAGAGAGAGAACCACAAATAGGATTTTAGTAATATAGATAAAAAATATAAATAACATGAATACTGCGTTCGATTTATATGCACTAAATTCATATCTTCGGTCATTTCGAGGAAGTTTTAATCTTATTTTCGATCTTTAAGCCTTTATTTAAGTGCATATGCACGGAAATTACCGAGGACAACAATTCCGGTAACCATGGAATCTTATTATTGAAATGTTAATAAATTTACCAAAACTCGAGTTTTAATTCAAATTATGAGCGAATTCGAATGAGATTGAGTATTCGACGGTAAGAATAAGAATCCTCGTTCATTTTGGCGTAAATTAGCGCAAATTTCGTGTCGATAACTTAATTTTAAGATATTTTAAAGAGTAAAAGAATGAATGCCTTCAAACCTAAATGGTGATTTTTACGTGTTATCTTATGGAAAATGACATTCCTCTGGAGTCGAACCCGTGGCCTTTTTTGAAATTTTTTAGTCATACCGTAGAGATTCATTAACGCTGAAATCCTAAGAAATTTCAGGCTTCTAAATTTATTTCCAATCCAGTTATTCACAAAATTAGAGCGTTACGCGTCATGATGACCGTTACGATCATAATAAAACATATATGAAAGAGTGTGTCACTTTGTCCCTTTGTCATGTAATGCTTTTTGAACTTTAATATCTCGCAAACGACTGAACCGAATTTGATGAAATTTTCAGGATAGCATTATGATATAATAAAAAAACGTTTTAATGTATCGGTAATATATAAAGGCCTTATTCTGTCCCTTTGACCTTTTGTCACTTCCTCTGTCACGCTCTGAAAAACAGAAATATACCTGGTAAGAGGGGAATAAGGTCAGCTTTTGAAGCACAATAGATACTCGCGGCGAGGGTTTCGAACCTTCGGTCGGATGGCAGGCAACCCTTTCAGCAGAAGGTATGATTTCAGGTCAAAGAAGAATGCCTCAATTTTATTTCAGAATAATCGATCATCCCCGTCATTTTTGAAGGGCACTTATACTAGTTTTATAATATAGAGAGATACATAGATGCTTCTGACATAGGATATAGGAGGATACAAAATTATGAGGCACTTCCAGATGTGCTAGAAACTTGAAATTTAGTAGAATTATAGGTTTTTGGTCACAACCGAAGGAAAAAATCCAAAACTGTCGAAATAACAATTATGAGGGGCTATTTTGGCCCCTTTTTTCCGATTTTTGGCCCATAAGAAAACACGTAAATCGGTGTAGTGGTTTTTATATTAGAATTTTAAAATTATTTCCTGTCAAGATTCGAACTCGGGACTTGAACTATCGTAAAGCTTAATAATTCTAATTTTTTATTTTTGAAGACTGAATTCAAATCCGAGTAGAATTAGCGTAATTAATTAGCATTTATCGAAAAAAATTGGGAATTTTTCTGGGTCCCAACAATTGACTGCCATGGCAACGAGCTCAGTGCTTTTTAGGGGTAAGCTTTTAAAGGGAATCAGAGGCTTATATTAGGTATATTGCCATTAATATTAAACTACGACCAATGGAAGAAATATGATGTAAAAATTCGAAATTTTAAGGGCTGTTTTGTCTCATTTTTGGGTACTTATCGGTTATATCCCCCACCACTACTATAAAAACTGATTGGCCTGTCTTGACATTTACTAACCCAATCTCCGGACAAGAAACTGATTGGCCTGTCTCGACATTTACTAACCCAATCTCCGGACAACGTGGAGGGTTACTTTGGTTCCGGGCGAGGCGAAGGACGCGGTAGCGCTCGGAGCTGACTACCCATTAAAACAAAGCGAGCCGAAGGCTCGTCAATATATCCTTTCAATGTTATATATTATATATATAATTGGGATGAAAAAATGACTAAGTAGTGATGATAATAATAAATAAGTAACTACATAGCAATCAATATTTACTTAGTAATCACAGGGATATACGTGGAAAAATATTATGAAGAAGTTCCATATGAGCAACATACTTGAAATGTGGCACTATTAGAGGTTTTCGGTTACAACCGATGGATAAAATCTTATATTATATGAATTCCAATTTTTCGGGGTTATTTTGCCCCATTTTTGCCCCGTACGAGGATAAAAATTGTGAGGCACTTTCAGATGAGCTAGAGACTTGAAATTTGGCAAGACTATAGGTTTTTGGTTACAATCTATGAAGAAAATCCCATAATATAATATTTTCGATATTTTTGGGGCTGTTTTGCCCCATTATTGCCCTATACGAGGTTTAAAATTATAAGCCGTTTCCAGATGAGCTAGAGACTTGAAATTTGGCAAGATTGTATATCTTTGGCTACAACCGATGGAAAAAATGCGATATTATAAAACTTCCAAATTTAGGTGCTGTTTACCTCCATTTTTGCCCCATAAAAGGTTAACAATTATAAGGCATTACCAGATGAACTAGACTTGAAATATGGCAGCTCTATAGATTTTTGTTACAACCGATGGATAAAATCAGAAATTGTAAAAATTCCAAATTTAAATGGCTATTTTGCCCTATTATTGCCCCAAACGAGGATAATAATTATGAGACCGTTCCAGAAAACTTAAGAGTATTGAAATTTGCCACAATTTTAGGTTTTTTGTCACAACCAAAGAAGAACTCCGAAAATGGGGATTTTATCAATATCGGATTTCCTTCATTAGTCGTAGTTTAACATTAATGGCATTAAAATATAAGGCTCTGATTCCCATCAAAGACATGCCCATATGAAAGCATTAAGCTCGTTGCCTAATATAAAGTTGCCACCGTGGCCACCGAAAATTCGATAACAAATTTCACTGCGGTAGGACATGCAGCACCAGGGTCGACGAAAAGAGGAATTTCAAGACAATATCTCAAATCCAATTAGCACCAATCCTGTTTAACAACAATACAGCTCCATCGCAACGATAAATTTTCACGTAACAAAACGTTAAATTTTCGTATTCAAAAACGAATTTATGGACAGATTCAACGCGTATTTAAAAAACGACAGCAAGAAAATGAATTTTTATTCTTTTAAGCTTTCTTTCGTCCAAGTCCCAATATCGTACGATGATTCTAAGTAATTTTAAAATGCAAATGAAAAATATGCTGCACTCGTTCCCGATGCGAAGTTTCAGTCCTTTACTTTTCATGACCATTAATTTCATTTTTTTACCCCCCCCCCCCCTTTCCTATCCAAAAATAAGCCCGAGGTGCACACCCTCAGGGTGCTCTTAGTATGTATGCCAAGTTTCAGCTTTCTAGGTTTATTGGTTTTGGAGTTACAGCGTTAACACACAAACAAACACACAAATACACATTCTCTTTTATTTATATGATAAATAAATTGTGCTATCGGTAGTTTTCAATAATCAGGTCATTTAAAAAATATACCAAATGCAGCGGTAATTTTTCTTAAACTTTGAGCGAGAAAAATGGATTAAATAATTACGATACACTGGAAAAGTGCAAACCATAATATTCTATAAAACAAATATTTTTTCTATCTATATTACACGGTGCGAAGAGGGTTGGAGTCTTGCAGAATATTATAATATAGGGTTCTGTAATCAAAACAACATCGAAACCTTTGATCTAAAGAAATGTGTGTCGGGAACTTTGCGACGTAATCGCAAAGGTTTGAACGAAACGTGCATTGAACGGTATTCTGTTAGATAGAATTTTCAATAGTTCGTTAATTTAGAGCACGATATTAAAAGTCCTTTAGTTAAAAGGCTGTTCATTATGATTTCCCTCGTTCGTAATTTAGCATAGGTTTACGATAAAAATTATACAACCGCCATCTGATGAAAAGATGACAAAAAGAGAAACGCTGTATCGGAAAAGTAAATACTTCTAACGTTTCGTGGAAGCAAAAAAAATCAGGTCGTTAACGAACTTTTTTTTCCGAGAGCGGAATTGCCTGAAAAGATAAAGGACCATAGATATTGGTACCACCGCTCATTGCATGTCCGCGGATTTTACATGCAGAAATACCCAGCCAAAAAAAAAAGAAAAGAAACGCAACGGTAAAGAGCTATTCAGTGGGAGGAGGAGGAGGAAAAAAAGAAGAAACTCGAGCGGCGAGGGAGATATGAGAGAGAGAGAGAGAGAGAGAGGATTGAGATCAGACGACTGGAATATTCAAAGTCTTAAGATCCTTTGGAGATGCAGATATGAGAGAAGTAAAAATGAATACGTTTGTGCATATCTCTCTCTCTCTGTCTCCTTCCCTATAGAAGAATATGGAAGGCAACTATAGAAAAAATAAGGTTAAGACGATAAAAAGACCGATAAAGAGAGGGGGAGCGGAGAAAAGGGGGGTGTGGCAGGGGCAGGGGGAGGGGGAGAGAGAAGAGTGAGGGTGGGTGGGTGAGTCGAGAATGGAAGCCAAAGGAAAGGAAAGGCGGGACGTAAGGGGTGTATATAGGAAGATGCAGGAAATGAAGTGCGAGTTATCCTAGCGAGCTAGGGGACGGTTGATGCGTGTGTCAGATCTCCCCTCCTCCTCCATCTCTCTCATCTACATTCCTTTCACCTCTTTTTCTTCATTCTTCCAACTCCTCTCTCCCTCTCCCTCGCTGGGATTTCTCCCGCCTAACCATTCCTTCGCATGTGACTCCATCCCACACCCTCCCTCCGAGCCAAAACCCGATTAAGTGGGCGCCGCGGGGAGATGGAGGAGTGGAGAGTGAGATGTCGCTGCCCTGATTACGAGACCCCATACTCCCACGCCTCCCTTATCCCACCCCTTTGCCCTCCGCTTCACTCCTCGAACATGCGCAATGGCCCCGCGGTGAGAAGTTCACGGTGACATGGATATTCCCCTTACCGATTGCAGTATTTTTCTTTCGAATGACTCTCTCTTTTTAACTTCGCTTTTATCTTAACATTCGCATATATATATATATATATATATATATATATATATATATATATATATATATATATATATATATATATATATATATATATATATATATATATATATATATATATATATATACACACACACACATTCATGACGAATGGGAAAATAATTTACAGAAATTCACAAGGATTATTACCACTTAACTGTCAATGAGGATTTTTATCCGCATACAAGGACGAGTTTTCTTATAAGAAATTCTAGTAGTATTAAAAAACAAAGATTAAAATGGAAACGGTTTTTAAATATTTAAGTATTTAAATGTTATAATATTTCCTGGCCACTGGTTGAATTCCGAAAAAATGTCATTTGTACGTATATTAATTCGCTTATTAGAAAAATGTATATGACATTCGTGATATGTATACTTATGGAATGGAATCGAGTACGCTCATCCTTCGAACTGCACGGTTTCGTTTTACCACTTTTTGAAATAGCATCTGAGGATTGAAACAAATGTTCCAGCTCGATGCAGAGGTTATGATAAAGGATCGCCGAATATGGCGTAAATAAATTGTAACAAGTTTAGCCCAAGGTGGCGCTCAAATATAAACTCATATATTTCTACGGAGAAACCTATCTCACTTTGCACGGTTTCGCTTTAAACGGCCTTTTCCGGGAACGCATGCATAGTGCAAGGCGAGGAATGAGTGTAGTCTATAATGAAACCAGAATAATAATAATCGTAAATGGAGCTTATTCTCCTGCTTTCACTCGCAAAAAAATAAATGGCATAAAAAGTATTCAACTAACGAGCTTAGTTTCTATTTAGATCCCTCATTAAGGAACGATACTTCCGCTTTTCATTTTATACTTTTTCGATTTTTATCTGAATTCAATTTTTTGTTCATAAAACTAAACAAGTTAGGAAAGTGTACAACGTATCACAAATGGGCGCGTTTTGTGCAATGGAGTAATAGAAAGAAATTATATACCTGTACGTAAGGGAAATTGCGTTTTCAAGTTCTTTTCTGCATCATAAATAATCCATTTTCTTCCTATTTAATAAGATTACATGCACACGTAAGGAAATTAAACGCTTGTTTAAGAGATTGTTCATGTTAGCAGCAATGAAGTAACCATGTAAGAAATTTTCAAAGTTCAACTCGATATAAGATTTTCTTGTTTGATTTTCTCGATAACGGCTACTCCTACGATAAAAATGTATAGGAAAGGAAATACTCTTCTTTAATATTTCTACTACTATTATTTGAAAAATATTTTGATATGAGAAATACTTTACGAGATGTGACGAAAATTTAATTTTTTGTCATCAGTAAAGTGGTTACCCCTGATTGGCGTACGTGATTCATTTTTGCGATTTTCTTATTATTTTTTATTACAAGTTCTTCATATCAAATTTCATGAAAATCCGTTAGGTAGAAGCCGAGGACGAACATGCGGACGGACAGACGGTCGGACGGACGGACAGGCCGACGATAATAGGCGCTCAAGCTGGAAACGAAACGCTCCTAAAAACTGATCCAATTACTGGAAATTTCCAAATTGTTAAGCACTTCCCGAGGACTCTTCCGATTATAAAGCAAATCGGATCATGGAAAGAATCTACCTCCTCCCAATCGTTTTAATGACGTAAATCTAAAAAAAGTAAAAATGTTACCGAATTCGTATATAAATTCCGTTTCTGAGAAATTCGAACACCGCAATAAATAGTGATTTCGCGTGCATCAATTTTTTTTTTACTTTGAACATTTTCCCCGTATCTATCGATATCGCATATGATGAGTTATTTATACTCCGGAGAGCCCATGATTCCCCTTATGCATCTTCTAGCTGATAAAACCCTAAAGTGACAGCTTATTGTGTTGTATGGCTTTTGTCAGTAGTTGAGGCCGGACAGAGAGAGGAAAAACGTCTTGGCAAAGGTCCAAAGTTCGAATCCAGTTTGGATCAGACTTTCTACTACGGTAAACCTCGCTCGCTGACTAAGTAGGCCTTCATTTCAAAGAAGAGGCACTGAATGGATAAAAGCGTCCTTGGAGGTGGAACATAATGCCGTGCCTTATTGCTACCTTTATCACGCGCACGGGCGGATTCCTACAAGGAGAGTTGCAATCACTGCGAATTCTCTCGAACCATTTTTTATTATCAATTGACAATGAAACGTTAATCACTGACCTTAGGAACGAATCATGCCGTGTCTTTGCTATCGCGGATATAAGGGAGGCAATAAGAAAAATTCGAGGAATATTTAAAAATAGGTCCTTTATGTACAGCTCAATACGTCTTCACGATAAATGCTGAAATTTCTCTTCCGTTTAAATTAAGTATATCAACTTATTTAAAATAAATTTCCACAGTTTTCGCTCTACAGTTTAAGCTCTAGAGCCAATAACAGACAGATAAACAGACGGCATTGCGAAAACCACTTTTTCGGATTCAGCGACACCTAAAACGTATATTTCCGTAAAAATATCGAGGTCGAATTTTTTCGTGATAACAATACTTTCTCAATATACTTCGTATATGAGAAAGTAAAAATGAGTATATTTGCTGAATGTCCGGCACAAATAGAAATGATGCTCCACGCGCCAACAAATCTGTCCAAACTTGTCGTAAAACATTGTATCTAACTGAATTTCCAATCTTCGTTTAAAACAATTTCTTAAAAGCAATTTTTAAAATTCTCTCACAATTAGCCCATGCATCATTTATCACCACCTGTCGTCACTCTGTTATTTTTAAACTGCGATTTGTCTTACACCACCCATTTTCTTTACGCCCTCGAATTCTGCGAAACTGCATTTGTTTTCCTAATGCAAGGTTTCAGTATTCCGCACCATGCCAAAGTGCGCGCATACATATTTCCTCTTCATTTTTTCCCTATCCTTTTTCCATCTTAAGATCAAGATTCGCAGCCATAGACGCAGATTTTTAACGACGACTATTTCTCTCGGTCGGATCTTTTTTGAGCTTATTTTCTGCTCGGATTTGACTTAAAAAATAAACAAATAAGCCTTTCACTCCTGCCCTAACTTAATTCCTTATGATTTATCATCCTCCAATCTACTTGAGACATATCCCTCACAAAATCACGAACAAGCGCGAAATATGTTTTAGAAAGGAATTTCACCACCAACACTATATTGCACCAATTCTAAGCGGTTTTCATAATAAAGGCAAATTCCAAGGAACAAGTTAAACGTCACTCGAGACAGCGATAACTTTCCATAAACGCAATTCTCCATATGTACAGTTATCTTTTTCATCGGCTCAGACGACCGCTTATCAGTATATATGCCTACTTATATTTGTGTATGTATATGTGTGAGCGCGCGTATGTACACACACTCAAATGCACCGCAGTGAGCCTCAAAGTGAAAACTAAACTAATGGATCCCTCCTCACCCAGCCCACTCGTTCGCCCTCTTTCCTTTAACCTGGACTTGATCCAGAGATCGCGTACGAGAGTGTGAGAAACGCCACGATTAGTTTAGATCTCTCTCTCGTTTCGCTCCCCGAAGTAAATATACCCCTCAATAAAGTCTTGTGCGCTCAATCCTTAAGCTGTTATATCCTTCGCGCGCGGATACCTTTACGATGAACAAGTGAAGTCCGAAAGTGATCGGATCGACGATCGGATAATGAGACGAAAACGAATTTTTTAATAGATGTTACGTCCGATTGATTTCCCTTTTATTCACCCATTTTCCCCTCGTGGTCCGCAACGCTTTCGCCGATAATTGAACAGATACTATATAGATTTCCCCATCGCATAGTTTCACTTTAATATGTTGGTCGAGGTCAAAAGGGTATTTCTCTATTCGAGAAGCGGGAGTAAATTATACGTTTCGAGGTAACTTTATATTGTTAGGCGAGTTAAGAGAGAGGAAAACGGACAATTTATTAAGAGAAGTATTCGTAACTAATAGTGTTTCATTAAAAAAAAAAACTTTTGAACTCTTATATTCCTACATCATCTTACCTATATTTCATTATGAACAATATATCATTGCGAAATGTTTTAAGTCGTAATTTATTGCTCTAAAAAATCATAACCTAAGATGAGTGACCCTTGATAACTTCGTCTATTAAAATAGATAAGTTTCCATTCCGCTGCCAGGCTGTTACGTGAAATTGTTATTGAAGGCCCGAACTGCTCTTTCTACTTTTCCCTGCAAACTCAGGTCGTAATTTAACGCATTCGCTGCAAACAATGTTGCACGTTTAAAAAAAATTCTGTCTACACATATTTTTCGTGGTAATGACTTTCTGGCAATTCCAACTTATGTAGCAAAACAGCTTGAACAATAATTAAATAATGTAACTGTAGTGAATGATAAAATGAGCATATTTTAGTTTTTGAAAATAAATCATTATTATAAAGTGATCAGAAAGTCTACATATAATAACAATGTTATTTATAAATTTTAGTACAAAATTAGCGATTCATAACAGACAAAGTCACATAAGAGCGCGCGTTCATGGAAACTTGAAAAACTTAAAGAAAATGAAAATCACCGAGTAAAATATATTACAGTATACGCTATAAACGAATGAAACACATAATCCGAGACCATTTGCAAGAGAAAAAACATAAACTTAGGAAACGCATCGCATATTTAAGCTATTTTTACTTCAAACAAACCGCAGTGCGTAACTTTTACAAGGAAATCACGCGAGGAACGAAATATTGATATCGACAAAGACGGCTTCAGCTATCCCTCTCCCCCCCCCCCTCCCCCATCCCCTCTCCATCGCCCCTCCCCCAACCCCTCTCCATCGCCCCTCCCCCCTCACCCTCTCTCCCTCTTTTCCCTCCTACAACAGCATCGCTCCACCTTCACAAAAGGTCCGACCTCCGCTTACCCCTCCAGGGTGCGATCCGAGAATTTAGAATTCGCAAAAGCCTTTTCTCACGGCCGGCGGTTGTCTGTACGAATGACGTCCGCAGATATGGGGAATAGAGAGAGAGAGAGAGAGAGAAGGAAAGACAGCTGAGGGAAAGAGAGAGAAAGAGAAATGGGAGGTCGCCGGGAGGCTTGGAAAAAAAGAGACGGGGGAGGAGAGTGGAGGCAGAGAGAGAGAGAGAGATGGGAGGGGCGGGGTGGGCAGGTGGAAATGGTTTTTTTTTAGAGATAATGGGTTAGGAATGGGAGGGATGAGAGAGGGGGAGGAGGGAGGCAGGGAAGGAGGAGAATGGGAGGGAAGAGTAGTGGATTGGAGGCGCCCGAGATAAATAATAATAAATTTGTCATTCATTACGTCTGCCGGGGTGCTATCCGGAGTGGTCCTCGCTTTGCGACCACTCCTACCACTCAACTCCCTATCTCTCCTCCCTCTTCCTCTCTTACCCTTCCTCGCTCCTCCTCCCTCCCACAACCACTTTCCCCCTGGACCCGCTTTTTCTTTTGTTACCTGAGGGTTTCGAAATCGAAGAGGAGGAGGAGATACGGCGGTGTCAGTCGAGGGGGGGAAAAAAGGCAGTAGAGAGAAAGAGAAAGAAAAGAGGGTACAAAAGATGCGCCGCGGGAAGTTTATCTTATTTATGTATTTATTTGTCGTTGGATAAATAATAATAATAATAATCATAATCCAATGGGCAATAAAAATTTTATTATTAGCAATAACTAAAATGAAAGCAAGATGGCCGTGCCCTAGTGGGAAACGAACGTGCTACGGCCCGGATATTAATGGAGAGAGAGAGAATGAGAAAGTCAAATGGGAGAAATGAAGAAAAGTGAATTTGAAGCAAGGAGAAAGGAACAGAAAAGCAAGATATCGGGAGGTTATTCATATGTAGTGAGAATGAAACTATATCGATTAGCTAAACGCATTACTACAGATATGATATATGAATAGTAAAATAGGCATCGTTATAACGAGTGGTAAAATACATATGAATAAAAACATTACTGCAAATAACATTTTTTAAATCTTGGATAAATATAAAAGTTAAAGGAAAATGTTATTTCTATCGTTTGCAATCACGAAACTGTATATATGCTCCGGTTATCATAGCGTGGGTGGTAAAGCAAAACAAATCCAGCAGAGGGATTTTTCAATAGTAAATCCGAACCACATATATACGCCTGCTGTAAGATTCGAACCTGTGACCTTTTAAGGCATATGTTTATATATATATATATATATATATATATATAAAACTAGTGACTAAATTACTTCAGAAACCTGATTAACCCAAAGAAATATTTCCGAACAAAACCTTCCAATGAAAAAAAAAAACAAAATTACAGCAATAAATTTTTACATTAATTTTGATCTAATACAATAGATGATTTATTATACAGAAACAGCTATTTTCATGTTTTTGTGGGTGTATATGTGCGTGTATCAAGACCTTGTAACTACGATAACAAAAAATAATGTTGCCTCACTAGCATCATTTAACTAGAATATTATGATGAAGATACGATTTCAGAATACACTGATTACTGCCCTCACTCCGTCACTTTCATAAGGTACATTTATATTTGGAATTGACTATTTTTCAAATAAAATATTTAGAGCATTCATAAAGATACAAAAACAAAAGGATTTTATTTCGGCACACTCCCATAAACAGCACTGGGACGAGGGGAATTCCTTTTCTAAAAAAACATTCAGATCTAACAAACCCACCCGAATCATTTTAAATTCAGAAACACGCATAAATTAATGACAATGAGCAAGATGATCAATTGCTCCACCCGTGATATTTCTCCGTGTACAGACCTCTGCAAAGGAAAATTTATTGACGGCGTTAGCCTCCGAAAGAAACATCGCGAAAGCGGGATGCGAACCTGGGAAAGCCATCCTACCTCCCTTTGACCGCTGATAGGGGAAATTTTTCGACGTTATATTCCGGTATTGTAAACATCCCCATGACGCAGCGTTAACCTGGTGGATAGCCCCTTGTATAAATTCAGTCCATCCCCAATCTCTTGACCCCCACCGGACAAGCGAAGAGGGATAGGGAAAAGATGAAAAAGGAAGCCCGGATAACCGAGACAGCAACGGGTCGTAGGAAGAGAGGTAAGGAAGGGGTAGCATTTTTTAGGGAGATCTGCATTGGAACGGGAGGAGAGTACTGTGTAGGAGGCGTTGTGAAGAGGAGAGAGAAGAGAGAGAGAGAGACAGGACGTGAGGCATGGGACAGATACGAGCCGACTGAGAGAGTTTGATGACTTAAGGGCGAATGAGATAAAGTGTTAGGGAGCGCTGTACTTTCGGCTGCCGCGGCCGTTTCGAGGGTGGGTTAGGCGGAGGAGTAGTGTGCCTTTTTACCCTCCCTCCCTACCTTCTCCCTTGAAAAAAAATCACTCCCCTCCCCCCTTCCATTCTTCGCAATTCTTTCGCCCCTTTCTCTCCTGGACCGTAGGCATTTTACACGGCATTCGGAGGCGACACTCAGGTTGTCCAGGCGAACAGATCGGGAGGGAGAAAACAGTGGAAGAGGAGAGGGGAGCGTGGGAGGCGGTGAGGGCGCGACGCGCTCCCGGGAGATAGGGATATAGACGGCCTTTCTGCTCTCTGCCGAGGTTTAGATTCCGAAGCATTTTGCTCGACACCTGTGAGGGTGGGATGGGAGGGAGAGAGAGGGGAAAATGAGGGGGGAGGGGAAAGAGAATGGGAATGGGCGTGGAAAAAGATAGGCGGTCGGCCAAATTGCAAATGTTTACTTCATGAAATCGCTTGTTACTTCTAATGAGCTTCGCGTACACGTAGGTACGTGTGGATAGGCGAGGGTGTGCGCCCTGTGTGCGGGAGGGGAGATTTTTATGAGAGAGAATGGGGTGGGGTTGGGTGGTAGAGAGATGTGGGAGGAAATATTATTCCTGTTTTGGCGAAAATCCGCGTTTCTTAACACTTTTGCGAATATGAAAAGGAACTGAAGACTTTATCTAACAGCACAACTTGAATGATTCAGACATGTCTGACATTGCAAAAGTTGAAATTGTTTATCTAAGTGGTTAGAATGTTAAAAATAGACAAATTCCGAGAAAGAAAGGTTAGATAACTTATTACTTAAAACTAAGCGTGAGCATAAATATTTTCAATCCTTCTAATGATCTAATTGTCCAGGTTCTAATGAAAGCCTTCAATTGTAGATACTCCCGAGTTATCCTTAATTCTTCTATAACACCGTAGCTATAGCTCACTACGTACAAAGGAGTTATTTGGAGCGAAAAACATTTCTTTCTTGCCAATGATTTGAATATAAAAATATCTTCGTCACCAGTCATATTTAAAACATTTGCATATGTACAACCTTTGCATTAAAAGCGATTTTCTAAGAAAAACTGCTATGTAAATAAATTGAAATTTTAAGAGCACACGTAAATATAAGATAAAGAGTCGTAAAAGCCAAAAAGTGGTCAATACAACTCAACAATAAAACAGTTGATATTTGATCCTTCACAGATTGGTCTTCGCTGTTCTACGACGAAACACATTTCCAAAAAGTATGAATGAGATGAGAAGGCAGCCAATATCTGACACTGGTCACGTAGTGCTCGTGAGGTCAACGAGAAGATATGCGTACATTTTCCGAAAAGGCAAAGCACAAGTACGAAATTGACGTTTCGTCAAAACGATTTACAAAATATCAAAAGGTCAAAACTTAACGGCGTACGTTCTTATCTCGAGGGATCGAGCATTTTTTGCACTAGATCGCGACCTTTAAAACCCATGACATAAAAATAAACAAAACGGAAGAATGAAAGCGAATTATTCCATCACTGGCTAAAATAAGACGTCACATTATTTCTTCATTTTCGGCAAATGTATAAAGAGCACATCAATTCCTCTCAAGTATATCGACGAATACGTATCGTTGTTACTAATTCTGGACAAACATTACATTTTAATGTTTGAATGCAGGTTAACCAATGAGGCTTCAAAAGGTTAATCTCATAAGTTGATCTTTCGGTTAATTGATCGACGGTTTCGAGTGTTTCCATTCAATATTCGTCCATTGAAAATTCTCTCTTTTATTTCCAAAGGCGAAAAATTAAGACACATTGTACATCAAAAGATCGTTACAGCTATTTCTGCTCTTCGTTCGAGTGCAATAGTCTTAAAGCACCGAGCAGAGAGTTTTAGTCCACAGGTGGTTTGCGAGAAAACTCTTTCATCAATTCAAAAACATCGACATCAACTTCCAAAACAATCCGATCAGAAACAGGTTTAGATAAATTTAGCCCGATTAATACTTCGGTGATAATGATCCTTAGAAAATGCCACATTTCCCTTATATGAAAGTCATAAAGAAATTGGATTCTGTTGATCTCGACGACCAGTGTTCATCCTATCACGTAGTACGTGACGGTTCAATAACCTCTCATATTCTCACAACACGCGTCCTTCCGATTTCATCTTCGCATCGATTATTACACATGAAAGAGAACAACTAAGAAGAAACTAGGATGTTTTATTACGAAACCGTCACGAGGGGGAAAATACCTCAAAACCACACAGAATGGTATGGCACGGAGATGTCCTCCTCCTGCATTAACTTGGCGCATGCATCGGAACACGTGGTATTAGGAGGAGGAAAGGGTTGGAGGGATGCAGCGCCCACGGGAAGAAAGACAAGAGAGAAGAGAGGGGGCGACAGGAGAGAGGGGGAGAAGAGAGAACAGGGAGAGAAAAGGGGACGAGGGAGAGCAATGTGGGAAAGAGAGGAGGGAGGGGGATATAGGGGGAGAGAGGGGGGAGATGGGGATGGGGGAGATGGGGAGGGAGGAGAGGTGGGGAAGAGTGAGAAAAGGAGGTGAAGGAGGTAAAAGACGATGAGGGAGAGTAGGAAAGAGGGATAAACGGCGAAAGGAGAAGAAATGAGAGAAGGGAGAGATATGGAAAAAGTTGGGGGAAAAGAGAGTAAAAGGGAGAGAGAAAGAGGGGAGAAGTCCCGGCTTGCATGTTCACCTCGGCAATCGACGGGAGTGGAGAGTTTTAGAAAGAGGGAGAGAGAGAGATCCTTGGTTCCGAACACAGACGGATGCTCGGAGCGAGGAATGAATGCAGGAGGACATTGCTGGTGATGTCCGGTGGAGATATCCGAGAAAAGGGAGTTATAGTGGGAGAGATAGGGCGTGGGAGATAAAGGGGAGGAGTGATTGAAGAGGACGAGGGGAGAGGGAGGGAGGGATAGGATCGGAATGGGGAGGATTGGAGATGGAGGGGAGGGGGGGAGGGAGGGAGGAGTAAGGCAGATAGGAGGGAGTGGTCAGAGAATTATACGTCGGGACATAAGAGGAAATTCCAAACATGGTTATATGACCGCGGAGATTCTTTTTTTTTCCTCGACTTTTTAAAGCCTGCTCTTACGATCTATCTGGAAACAGATGAATCGTGATCGAGAGGGCTGCTCTCGTCGGATTTTATGAACGCTGAGCCATCACCGCTGATCTATTCCGCGATCTTGCCGTCGCGAAAGATTAACAAGAAGTGCAGGCGAGATGCATCCAATAGGGAAATACGCGCTTAGTCATTCACATTCTACATATATATATATATATATATATATATATATATATATATATATATATATATATATATATATATATATATATATATATATATATATCTGTGCGATATTTTGTCACGTATCCCTACGCGTAGTTTTGGAAAAGTTCCTACGCATTTGTATACTTCTGGTAAAATTCGTTAACGTATATTTTTTAAAAACCTACCAATGAAGGTAGGGCCGGGACGAGGATGGGCAAGTTGCCTGGGGCGTATCGTTATAAGGGGCTCCAAAATTGTGATTATATGCATATGTATGTTATATAAACATATATATTTACAACCACAAAATTTATTGAAATGACATGATAAAGTGAGATTGGCGATGACGGGCAGTGCCGAACAATATCGGGCTCCGTGCGCATTTAACTGATCTTGTTTTATCTATCAATATTAATGTCGTTAAGCCTATATTTCTGTTTACTATATTCGCATTTAATTGTTACTGTATAATGCGTGTTATCCCAATCAAAATAAATATTTAAATTATATGAACGTGTTTATAATTTATTTTTTTAGGTGTATTACAATTCAGGGTTTGGGCTAGGGGCATGATTCACGTTCTTTTCCACGGGTGCCAAAATACCTAGTCCCGACTCTGACGTGAGTGAAGGTTTGAATGAGCAATAAGATTCAAAATCACGCATCTTTTCTTTCACATAGACGAGAGAGAAGGAATTATCGTAGTTACACAATGTGTGTACATAAATACAGGATGTCTCACAAGAATTTATATAACTTATTTCTTATTTTAAGAGTTAAAAAGAATAAGACTGTAACGTCGCTTAGACGCTGACCGAGGACATTATCGCCAGAAAAACAATAGATTCGACGATTGGTCTATTTACATTGTATTGTCGAGACACGCAACGCGCCTTATCCTGCCGACATGGACATGCTTACACAGGACTATACGCGAAAAATAGCATTAGATATTAATTTTTCTTAAGCCCTCCTTTTCCTCACACATTTCCAATCTCCTCTTCACCCTCTCACACGGTATTCTTGATATCTGTCTTGCCGACATTTTACACATCCAGTGTTTGCGATACTTTCAGTGAAAAATTTTATCGCATCATCCTGTTTCGGGATAATATTCCACGTCAATGAAAGGCTACCGCTCTAAATCTTTCAGTTCTCCGTTTCTGCCTCTCGTTTATCCAAATATTTTCCAGGACATTATCTTATATTTTTTATTTTCTTCTGTTCTTACCGCAAGAATAACCTCCTCGGAGCAACTTGTCTTTTTACGTATCTTAATCATTCCTTATCACCGTTTAATCTCCGGATGCTATCATATTCTCATCCATCTGTAACTTTCATTTCACGTTCCAACTTAAATTCGAAGTCTCACACGTGTGCCATAAGTCTCTGGTATTACGCTCCACTACTCACTGTGATATTTTCTTAATCTTCGTATTCTTTTCAAGATTAATGCAAAATCATTTTTATCCTCATTTCCTTTAGTCGCATTCACATGAATATCTAAATTCCTGCACTGAAGAAGTTACCTTAAGCATAATACATATGTAAAGGATTTTCTCATTTTCTCGTCTGCTTCGCCCATTTCCACAGCGTCGATGAAAATTACGTTCTACTGGCTCACTCCATTCTTTTAAAGAAAACCATTATGATCTCACAATAGGTATCACACATTATTCGGACATAAATCACAATGATTTATCAGCAACATACGATACACATATACACAAACAGAAATCTTAAGCCACAATATTAACACGAATGCATAAAACCAACGCCAAAAGGAAATCAGAGTCAATAGCTTCACATATCTTATTTAAATGCGCGATAGCGACAAGATTTTTTAAAATATCCGCCATTTCCAGAATCCGCCATAAAACAATACCATAAAAACCCTCAAACTGAGCAAAAAAATCCGAAGAGCTTAATGATTGCGAAAAAAATACCTCCATGTGTCTATCAGAAAAAAACGCACATCCTTAGGAAAGACGTCCAGGTATAAGCTGAAAATAAAAACGAATTCGGCGAGAGTGCGTGGGCGAATAACGAGGAGCTCCTCGTTAGCACTCTGGAATTTCTTCGGCGCGAGTCCGAGACCCCCTTTCGAGCCACCCCTCTCTCCCATCTTCCCCTCCCTCCCCTCCACCCCCTCCATCCCTCTCTCCCTCTATATAACGCTTAAGGCGTCCATCTCCTTCCAACCTCCTCTCACCCCACCACGGCAAGGCCCCACCGTGCCCGCTTAGCATAACAAGGAGCCAATCCTCCACCTCGTGCCCAACCAAGTTCCGGGAATTAATCCCGCGTCGCTTTCGCGGAAGACCCGTTAACGGTCTGAAAAAAAGAGTAGGCGGCCCCTTGAATAGCGCGGAAGGGGAGGAGGGAAATAAAAGATGGATGGAAGGCTGAGGTAGAAGGTGGAGAGGACAAAGGGGAAAATAAAAGAGGAAGAGGAGGAGGGGGAATGAGACGATTAGGTTTGGATAAGGCACAAGAAAGCCTGCTTCGGAAGAGGATGGGATTGGCGATGATAAACACTCGTTCGGCTTAAATTTTATGCTAAGCGTCACCCGACCTCTTGGAAAACGAGCAAAATTCGACGGGCTAAAAATTTACGATGACACATCAGCGTCTGGGAATTTAATCGCTAAGTAACTTTCCTATATCCCCGGCACCTTGAGGTAGGACGTCGGTATTCAGGACTTCGGATCGCTAGATCCCATTCTGAAGAACCCATTGGATGACGACAACGAGTGATCGTCATGACTAGACTAAACGATTAAAATGTAACCATCCATCTGTACATTTTTTCAGGTATAAGAAAAAGTAAACAGCCGAGAAAAGCCACCAGTGCCAGATTAAAGTTTTCAGTAGCTAGACCCCCCACCTTCGCTCTGTTGTTAATTCAATGTAGAATCAAATGCCTAGGTTATAGCATTATAAATCTATAAAGCATCCCTGTACTGTAAAACAATTTGCAGACGCTAATTTGAAATAGTTTTAAAAAAGAAAACGTTGAACGGACATTGCAAGACGATCCGTTTCAAGCAGAAACTCGATACAAAAGATTAAATTCAGTGAATGTAATACTTAGATTCATTATAATTACTTAGGCTACAAAGTTACGACGACATACGCATTTAATAAAATAATTTTAGCATTCGTTTTCTCTTTGTATCGTTGTGAAACCCAAGCATAGGAAAACAATTCCTTGAACCGAGTACACGTATGTGACGTGCGATTCCTTCTCTAATCGGTTGATTTGGTAATCAACGCACGCATCCAGACATGCGAAACCGCGATTATGAGTGTTCAATTACCATAAAGATAATCATCTGCATTGCCTTGGCAATTAGTCAGTCTTTGCTTTTATCTAAAGGAAAAGTAAATTACTGTTAACAAATCAACTTGTTCAAGTATTTTTATAATACTTCGCATCACTTCCTGACATTAATGCATGAACTCATTTTCATAAAAAAGAAACTGAAACTAATAAAACAAAAAAATCCCTGTTTACTCCAATATTTATTCATTCTTGGATTGGTTTAACAGTCAATATCATTCCATTCCGTGTCGCCTTTGCATTTTACACCCTTTCAAATCCCATCTGGTCCTGTTATTATACGCACATATTAAAACCTGAATCTATTAACGGTCTGAAGGTAAAGCAGTAACTGTGAAACCGTTCTCATAATGTGGATATCACTAAGATCTGCAAATTACTCGATACGGCTTCTCTGAAAGTTAAACCTCTATCAGGCGAGTTTAACGAATAAACATGTAAAAATTAATTTTAAACGGAAAGAGCAAAGGAGAAAGTTTTCTCGGGTTTCCATCCGGGTGGTGTGGAATAATGCTTCCGACGTTTCGGCAACTCTCTCTCTGCTGCCTTGAAGATGGCAGCAGAGAGAGTTGCCGAAACGTCGGAAGCATTATTCCACACCACCCGGATGGAAACCCGAGAAAACTTTCTCCATATCATTCGCCGGGAAAGACTCAAATCCGGAATGAGCAAAGTAAAAACTTCACAAATATAGAATTCTAAAATTTCATTTGATTTTTAATTCTCAACTCTCAAGCTTGGTGTAATAAAACATCAATATCCTGAGAGCGCTGCAAAATAAATATTCCTAGATAATATATCATTCGCCCTAAAAATGTCAAATAGGATTGACAAAACTGTTTCTGGACGAATACATTTACCGTACATTTTTTATAAATTGCCGAGCAAGGAATGCATAGAGCGAGCTCAAAAATACCAACGCACCAACTTTCTTCGAAAGATTCTTAATTAAATCACCGTTTCTAGGTTTCAACATTAAGAAGGGCTCTTAAAAGAGTAAAAATCCCCTACAAATAAATTTGACCGTTCACTTAAGCAGACTTTATAATAAATAAAGCACTTCCAAAAATCATCATTTAAGGACTTACAATATCGAAAATATAAGATACGAGTAAGAAATAATCGTCTTAACCAAATATTATAGACAAAAGATCAGAAAGGAATGAGCGCTTTGTGTCCAATATTTTTTTTAAAAAAGTAAGATAATTAGCTGGAATTAGGAGAAAAGGAAGAGGAAAATTGTAACCATGGAAACGGACGAGAGAGAGGAAGTGGCGGAAACACGAAAGAGCGAGATGAGAGGCGAGGGAAGGGATGAACACAAATAGGGAAGGGGGGAGGGGAGAATAAAAGGCCCGGGGAGATAACAAGAGGTGCAATTAATATAGCAAGCACCGTCACACAGAAGTTCGAGGGGATGGGTAAGGAATGCCCAACTCGCATTTGTTACGCACCTAACCCCAAGTATGAATACGCCATTTTTTTTACTTTTCCCTCGCTGGAGAAGGGTAAACGTCTCTCTCCCTTCACTTTCTCCCTTTCACTCCAGCAAAACCTGGGAAAAAAAACACCCCTACCGACATCCACGAACATCCCCACCACCATCCATCTCCGACTTTCCTCTCAATAAACCATCCTCCTGGGCGATATACGCCGGTCGGTTCCGACGCATGTTGGAAAGAGGGATGAAAAAAAAGAGGGAAGGAGGTAGAAGTTGGATAAAAGGAGGCGTGGGGTAGGAGGCTCTGGTGGGGGGAGGGGGGAAGGTTACGAGGGAGGGAGCGTGCGAGAAGGATTGCTCGGTAGCTGAAGCGAAATCGCTCGGTCACCAGGATGCCCTCAGGGTTAAGGCTTGAAAAATACCAAGGGTAGCTGAAGGAAAGAGGGGACGGGTTGTTTCAAAATCGAACAATATCCGTCTCAGTCAGGCGTAGGTGAGATTGAAGGAAAGGGTGATCTCGCCGGAGGGAACGGGTAATTTGGGTTTTTAGTCAAATATCCTTTTCCCCTATCTCCCCCCTTCGCTTAGAGGGAGACTTCTGGACAAGTCCCCCATTTGCCACTGAGCCTTGGATTGAAGGCCTCATTCATGTCTGTCAATAAATAATTCATTCAGATGTATGACTTGAAATCGTTTTAGTAGCTACGAAAATGGACCGACTATCATAGCTTCGTATTAGGAAAAATACTCTTAGAAGTTTTTTGTAACTTAAAGACCTGATATTATAATATTTCGAGCAGAATATTAGATAAGCGACCACTACACTCCTTCCCCAAAATCGTTTGAATTACCTAGGAATACTTTTAATTTATTTCTATAATGTATATCTAATTGAAAACAATGAAACGTGCTAAGGAAAAATTCTAATGCTCTACCTCAGGGGTCCCCAGACTACGGCCCGCGGAGTGATTTAATCCGGCCCGCCAGCCTTACCCCCCCCCCCCCCCACCCCCCCAGAAATAATTTGCACCGGTGAAATTTCTCGATAACCACCGCCCCCCCTCGAAATAATTCGTAACTGTGGAACTTCTCGATAACCACCCCACCCCCCTCGAAACAATTTGTAACGGTGAAACTTCCCGATGACCACCACCACCCCTGGCCCGCGCTGTCGTACATAAAGCCTAATGTGGCCCTTTCAATAAAAAGTTCGGGGACCCCTGCTCTACCTAAATGAAATTGTATTTTCTCTTACCAGATAAGAATAACATCTTTCACAAAACAAACGTTTTTCCGTGAGTTTAAATAGTGAGATATTTTGCTAAGATGCGATCCTATTTTTAAAAAGACCTCGTTTTTAAACGCTAATAACAATTTATACTATAATCGCACTTGAAGAGCCGGGACCGTCCAGAACCGACACAAAATTCCTAACCTCGCACAAATAACGACTGTGCCTAATTTTCAATGTGGCAACAAAATGCAACGAACAGAAGTAAAATGCAAAGTAACCTTGAAAACTCAAATCTCAAAGAAAGACAAAAATACCCTTGTTATCGAAACATCAATCCACCGAACTCCGTTTTAATATAAAAATATACGGGTAAAAATACATACTTTTTAATCGCAGTATAAAAATTTGGCTATACCAAAAACTCACGACAACTACGGTCAAACCGTCACTTCCTCCAAAATCAAAACAAGAACAATGAATATTTTACAAAAACTCAAGAATATGCGAAGTTTTGCCTGAGATATAAACGGAGGAAGTGAGAGAGAGAGCCGAACGTATCGAAAAAGAAGAGGCAAAAAAAAACGAAGACGAGATTGAACGAAGGAGAAAAGAAAGAAGAGACAGGTGGAAGAGAGAGAAGACAGGAGAGGGAAAGATAAAAAGAAAAGTAGAAGTTCGACAAAAACGGAGGACAGGAGAGAGAGGAGGTGAAAGAGAGGGAAGATTGTGATATGCAAAGAAGAGCGGAAGGGTGCGCCGAGAAGAGGGAGGGCGAGAAAGGGACGGGATATGAGCTCCGGATCGGACAAGTCGGGTTCGGTGGGGTGGCAAGGAGGCAAAAAGGGACAGAGTCCGGCAGTGTGAGGAAGGAGGGAGAGAGGGAGGAAGGTAGGACTGAGAGAAAGACCCGAGAAAGTGCGAAACCCATGGAGAAACCAGGTTAAGCCGTGTCGAGCAAAGGACAGGTTTCGATCAAAAGGTGTCGACCCAGCTACACTCCCCTCAAGACATTTTTTATTCTTTTTTTTTAGTGTCTCAGGTTCATAAAGTGTATCTTATCCTCCTCCTTCCCCCCCTCCCCCCTCAACCGTCCTTTTTCGACCTCCTTCTATCCCTTTATCTCCCTCTATCTACTTCTCTTCAACTCTCTTTCTCTCCCTCCCATTCTCTACTTCCTCCTCACCCTTTGTCTTCGTTTCATATTTTTACCTCTAGCTAATTCCCTCTGTTCAAGACAATTCCACATCAATCTTCTCGAGAAATAAATCAATTCCCAAATTTCCCGACTGAATATAACCTGTCGGCGATATGAATCGCTGCGAATCTAAGAAAGGCGGCGGAACCTGGCATTTACTTCATTCTCCGCTAAATTTGCGAATATGTCGAAATTTTAAGGTTTCGGTAGCTGATTCGTATCGTTACTTAACGATGAATCATCTCCACATCACCGTGATAAAACAATCGGTTGAAATATCGATCACTTCTCGGGTGAACATATACTGAATGAATTATTCTCTTTGTCGTCCTAAATTAACCATGCACTAAAATTTTGCGAAAGAAAGTTGCTAGATTAAATCCGCATGAAAAACCAAATACAGTAGAGCTCCAATTATCCGAACGCCAATTATCCGAACGCCAATTATCCGAACGTCCAATTATCCGAA
This sequence comes from Uropetala carovei, assembly GCA_036926305.1. NCBI lineage: Eukaryota > Metazoa > Arthropoda > Insecta > Odonata > Petaluridae > Uropetala > Uropetala carovei. The sequence continues at coordinate 2,579,300 of JAXCHB010000241.1, forward strand.
CCAAAATCATTCAACACATCGTTGCCTACATTCCCCGTATTTTTTCCCATAACAATGATTTCCGATCAGCTTGTAATTACTTTGATTACAGATTTTCTATTTTTGTCTTACAGTGAGTGTATTTTATTTTCTTTTACAATTCTTTGTGAAAAGGCAATACATTTTAATGAAAAACTTTGTGGTAGTCCAGAATTTAAGGCAAGCTCTGGGTGGCTGAAGAATTTTCAATTACGACACGGTATACGTCAACTGGATATTTATGGCGAAAAACTTTCAGCTGACTTTCACGGGGCCGATAATTTTGTAAAAATTTTAGAAGACTTCATTCAAAAAGGAAAAATACGATGTGGACTTTAGCTACAATGCAGATGAAACCGAACTTAACTAGAAAACTCTGCCAAAAAAATCACTTGCATCACGGAGAGAATTGACTGCACCCGGTTACAAATTGTCCAAAGAGAGGGTAGCAATTTTGTTATGTGCTAATGCCAGTGGAAATCACAAGCTGCCTGTGCTACTCATTGGGAAATCAGCAAAACCACGGGCATTCAAGTGTTTCTGGAATGGTATAACAAAACCATTCCCGAGGTTGAAAAATCGGGTGAGTCTAGGTCTAGGACATCTCGGCGCGGCCGTCTAGCCGCGGCCATCTTACCGCGAGGACTTTCGCCGCGGTCGTCTCGCCGAGGGGACTTTTTGCGGCAGATGTTTTTAAGTGCATTCCGGAGTTGAATTTTTAGAGAAGATAGATAAAAGTTTACTTCCGAATTGTAATTTTCACCTATGGTATTATCTGCAATACAAACGATATACAAAGCATATAAAATGTATAGTATGTGCTAGTTTAATGTTTATACTTTCCTAGAAGCGAGTCCAAGTTGAAAAACATGAGTATATATTTATAAACTGAGATAACTCTTTGAATTTTAGTAAGTCAATTGTTTAAGGGAATTTTTATGGTAAACTTTTGTGAGTTAAACTATAGTAGAAACGAAACTCTAAAAGTCAGAATAATTAATTAAATGTTCCGAAATTCTTTTTTATGGGGTAATCTTGACCGTAAAATTAAATTCTTTAAGTCAACCTGCATGAATGATCAACATGAGTTACACCTTCATTTTTGAAATGCATATAATTATAAAATGTGCTTTTACGCAAATTATTATCTCCTCTTTTGATCTAGAAACCTTTATTAAAGTGTCTTTTCAGTATATTTTATTCGTATTCTGAAGAAATCATTTTCTGTATCAGTTGAGTTTATAATCGAACTAGGGATATAATCCAAATTAGACTTCCTATATTGTGTACATGCTTGATATGAGCAATGTCATAGGAATGGTTGACTGGCGGCCATTAATGTAGAGAAGTCATCTTAAAAGCATTGGCTGTTGAAAATTATTGCATGAATTTGTCTATCAAAAAGCATAAAAACAAGGTTTTTGTATAATTACCATATGAATAATTTTTTTTTCTGAGAGGATACCCTATTTTTAAAACTCGACTTATTGGAATGCACTAATGGCTTCAAAAAATTCTCTCCATGAGATTCATGCATAATTTGTCATGGATATAGCTCGATCGTTTTACAATGGCAGGCGACGACGCACGAGTTAGTGGAGGAGAAATGTAATTTAATATGTGAAAATGAGTGGAGAAATGTTTGCCAGAAAAAATACAGAAAATGAGTACATTCAAAGAGAATGTGTGATGAACGGAATTGAAGAAATACTTGTTAATATAATTTCGTTTAAATAATATATAGAGCAAAGAATAGCTATGAATAGAAAATAGATGCAGCATTTCACGCAAATTGCTAGTCGCCGAAACGAAGCTAAGTAAATCATAATTTTTCAAAAACAAACATATCCAACTGGAATTATTATTGTAAAACAGTCAGTAGAAAACACGTAATAAATTCTAATGAGAAGAATTAAGCTGCATTAATGAAAGTATTTACTAGAAAATTGAACATGTGGTTAAAAGCTCGCGGGTCAGATCGGGCAGAATGACGGGCCACATCTTTTTCCTCATTTTCGAAAGTTTCACTGACGGTAGATATCGTGATTTTTCACTCAATTTAATCGTGTATAGTTACATGTTAGATGAATCGCACCCAAAGCATTTTTATCAAATTAGCGATGGATAAGCGATGACGTTTCTTCGCTTATACATATGAGCTACATGAAATGAACTGGGCTTTTTCTCGTAAGCTGTAGTTTTGTTGGTACGGTAGAGCAATATGTTAATTGCATAGGATAATCAGCACGTTTAATATTAATATTATGTTAGACACTTATTATTATTAAAAGACGAAAATCAGTCAAAGACATGTACGTCATGTTTTACAGAGTGAAAACTCAACATTGCTGCCATGGGCCGTGAGATTTTCATCTATACCTACTTAAAAATAAATGTATAATGTAAAATAAAACTTCTGTGAGGAATGTTGAACGTGATTTTCTGTTAATTTTTAATCAATCACGGCGAGAAGTCCTCGCGGTGAGACTGCCGCGGTGAGGTGGCCGCGGCTAAAAGTACCATTCCCTAAATAACTGCTATGGAAAATTGTTTCAAATAGAAGTTGTAAGAAATTACATTCTCTATAACCTTTGTATAGAATTGTATATATGATAATGATGTTTTAACGGAGAAATATCGCAAAAACCGATTCGGGTTTCGAATAAACCTCGACTTCCGGTTAACCGGTATTGTCCAAAAACTAATCAGTTCTTTGTGCTCATGTTAAAGTGTTATATATGAACTTTGGTAACGATATGGCAAGTACTTTTTGAGTTAGAGCGCCCACAATCACATACATACACCCACACACAGACATCATTCCGAAAATAGTCTAAACGTGTTCTAGGGACCTCATAACGTGTATTTCCGTTGAAATCTCGAAGTCGATTTTTTTCGTGATCACAATACTTTCCCATTACTACGTACGGAGAAAGTAAAAATCAAATGCCTGGAGACAGCAATGGAATGGTGTGATTCAGTCCACTTGCTTTGCTTAAGATTACGAGATTTAGCTGCAAAAAAATGAAGACTTCCGCAAAACAACTATCAATCATTCAGTTCTTGTCTTAAATAAATGAAAATTTATATTCAACTGTTGCATTTTACGTACATTATATATTTTTTGTAGACCACCAAATTAATATTATAATAATTTTTTTCGTATAATGCATTGTAATATGTATTTTACAACATAAATACATGTTCTAAATAAATGAACCTCCTTGTTTACTGTACTCCAATGTTTTATTCTGTCCAATTATCCGAATTTTCGATTATCCGAAGCACCCCTGGTCCCAATTAGATCGGATAATCGGAGTTTTACTGTAATGGAACAGTACGCATGCAAGGAAAATCCCCGATTATCAATAATTTTTCTAAGTCTACTTTCTACATGTATCATCATATCCTATAGCTGAGTAAAATTATCAGTTTCATAATTAATAGTATAAACCTATTATTTGCAAAAGATCTACCTGAGATAAACTACGTCGATTTAATAAAATGTCAATTACAAATAAATATTCATTACTGCGGTGGTAATTACTTTTTATCTCAATCTTATTCCAGTTAAACTCAACGTCATGGTGTATTTTCATTGCCTTCAAAATAATGATAACAGTGAATGTTGATTTTATCGTCAAGATATTTTCAAGTCCTGTTACATGCACGAAATAATTTTTTTTAATACGAGTACAACTTTCATACGTAGGGTAATTCCATTCTCGAATGCCTCTTTTACATAGGAGTTTTTTTATTTTAACCGGAAGTGAAACCTCAAAAGTGCAGGAAACAGTATTTCATGTACTATCAGCCGTTGCTTAGAGATTTGGCGTATTTCAACTGTTGTTTTACTGCCGTCTTACTTTAAATGCAACTCTGTTCTCAATCCATGACGACCGAGAACCAAACCAGCGACCTCATCGATAGACGTCACGCCAGCATAAAAGCTTCCGAGGCCGGCCTTAAATCATCCGCTTACTGCAGTCGATAACACCTATCGAATGAGCTCTGCTCTACATTTTCACGTTATCCGTTCAATCTTATTTATCGACGCATATAAAAATGAACAACCTAATACTTAAATCGATAAAAGAAGGGAATAGCAAATTCGCCGCTCCATTCCTAGATTCTTAAATTTTTTTGAAAAGTTTGAATTCTATCAAACGCGTACACACCACTTTCCGAAAGATTAGACCATCCACGAGCAATGCATTCCGTTCAAAAGAAAATTTCAAGTAAATGATTAGGTTATAAAGAATTTGCCTAAATATTTATGCAGTCACTGTTTCGAACATATTGATATTTCTACGATATATTACGCTTTCCGCATAACAAGACGATAATCGGCGAATTCCAACCTACGTCACACACAAAAGTTTTCATGAGATAACAGAAAAATTCCATGGAATTCTTCCTATCAAGATATCTCTATTTCGTTTTTTGTAATCATAATACGGATTAGGGGAGGACTCTCAAACATACAGAGTATGGAACCCTGATAGGTAATTTCGAAATCTATAGTTAATGTTGTTTTAATTACATCACTATGCATGGTAAATATTTTAATAAAGACAAACTATATCACAATTCTTCGGAATTAAATATTTTATTATTTTTCGAATCGCTATGTTACCACTAGATCACGCACTCTCTTAAATCTACCTACAATATAACCAAGGTAATGAGAGGGTCGCAGTATTTTAATAAAAGGGCCGCGTGTTTGAGACCCCCTGGACTAGAGCAAAAATTAAGAAAAGTAACCAAAATATTCTACTTTTCACGTTTCAAGAGTTTGTAAGCTAAATATGTAATGAAGACAGACGTTTAAAAGCTAACCTTAATATTTCTGTAGAGGATAGATTCAATAAAAACCGACGTCCCAGAAATAAATGAAAAAGTATCTGATGTGTCCAGCACATGACTTTCTCCATATAGATCAATGGCTATGATTGCTCTCGACATCAGCATTTTCAGGAGTAATTATCAGCAATTACATTCATGAATAATTTTAAAGCATTTTCAATAGACTTTATTTAAAAAACAATAAAGAAAACTGTTAGGTGTTTCTATGGATAAAAAAATTTCGATGCGTAATTAAAATTATAACTGTAATGATAACAAATATTTACGTAGATTGAGTTTTAAGGGAGATATTTGGAAAAAGTCTGATGTGGCCAACACATGACTTTCTCCATATTTGGGGTATAGATATTTAAATTATCATGAAGAGCATTATAAGGCAAAATTATTATTTCGTATCGTAAAAGAATACAGTCTTCCTTATTGCCGTAAATTACGTATATTTTGAATGTTTACAGAATTCACCGCTACATGGTGGCGCAGTTCACTGGAAATTTACGAATAAGTTAAATATCTCCAAAATGGATGGTTCTACGAAAATTTGTTTCATACAAAACTTGGAAGAAATATTATTTTCTACAACTTTGGACCTCACGAAGATTACCAATAACGAAGTTTTTAAGGAGATATTTGACTGAAATCGAAAAAAACGATTATTTATAAATAATTCCTAAACAATAACTGCTATGGAAAATTGTTTCAAATGAAAGTTGTAGGAATTTATATTCTCTATAATATTTGTACCGAATTTTATATACAGTAATGATGTTTTAACGGAAATATTTCGCCAAAATCAAATCGGGTTTCGAATAAACATCGGCTTCCGGTTAACCGGTATTGTCCAAATACTAATCAGCTCTTCGTGCTCATACCAAAGTGTTATATATGGAATTTGGTAATGGCCCACAATTACATACACACACAGACAACATTCCGAAAATAGTCTAAACGTATTCTAAGGATCTCAAAACGTATTTTCGTTGAAATCCCGAAGTCGAATTCTTTCATGAAAACAATACTTTCTCTATACTAAGTATATGGAGAAAGTAAAAAAATCTGATGTGGCCAACACATGACTTTCTCCATATTTGGGGTATAGATATTTAAATTATTATGAATAATATTACTAGGCAAAATTATTATTTCGTATCATAAAAGAAGACACGTCCTTGTTGCCGTAAATTACGTATATTTTGAATGTTTACAGAATTCACCGCTACATGGTGTTGGCGCTGTATACTGGTATTAAGATAAAGCGAAATATATCCGAAATGGATGGTTCCACGAAAATTAGTTTCAAACAAAACTTGGAAAAAAATTATTCTCTACAACTTTGGTCCTTACGAAGATTACCAATAACGATGTTTTTAAGGAGATATTTAACGGAAACCAAAAAACCGGTTATTTATAAATAACTCCTAAACAATAACTCCTATAGAAAATTGTTTCAAATGAAAGTTGTAGGAAGTTACATTCTCTATAACTTTTGTATAGAATTGTATATATGATAATGATGTTTTAATGAAGAAATATCGCAAAAACCGAATCGGGTTTCGAATAAACCTCGACTTCCGGTTATCCGTTATTGTCCAAAAACTAATCAGTTCTTTGTGCTCATGTTAAAGTGTTATATATGAAGTTTGGTAACGATATGGCATGTACTTTTTGAGTTAGAGCGCCCACAATAACATACACACACACACACAGACATCATTCCGAAAATAGTCTAAAAGTGTTCTAGGGACCTCAAAACATGTATTTCCGTTGAAATCTCGAAGTCGATTTTTTTCATGAATACAATACTTTCCCATTACTACGTATGGAGAAAGTAAAAACGAAAAACGAAAACGACAAGAATAAACCACCACTTCCAGTGAAGCTGTTTCAGCAAAAACATTTTTAAATCTTCATTTGCTAACAAAAATCTTAAGTATAATGTTTTGTGGTGATCTGATTATTAGTTTTTGGGTTAGAGCGCCCACAAAATTCTGTCGCATATGCACACGGACATCATCGCGAAAATAGTCTAAAACGTACTCAAAGAGGACCTCAATACGTGAAATCTCGATTTCGATTTTGTTCATGAATGCAATACTTTCTCCTATAATACATACGGAGAAAGTAATTAGCAAAATGTGCAATATGTAAACCAACAAGGTGTTATATACGAATTAAACATTGTATAAAATATATTTAAACAATTACTATATAACTAAAATAACGATAAAATATAAAGCGTTTTGGTTGAGTTAATACATTTTCCTTTGCCTTCAATGAAAAAGCATGTAATGCGTGCATCTCTTTCTCCTCCATGATCAACGACTCAAATCGCAATACGGTAATTTATATCACTACTTACAAAAATAACGAATCCGTTAATTATGTTGAATTCGTCTTATGATTCCATTTCGGTCGCAGATAAATCGTGCTCCGCAAAAACTCCTACCGTAGGCTTTCATTTTCAAACGACGTAACATAATAAATTGTCCTTCTCCTCACCAGAATTCTGCGCCAGTCACTTCACTATCTTGTCATCCATAGACAGTGGCGACAAAATGACTCAATCGGATGACAGGCCGGGTAAAAATTGCCGTTGTTCGCTCAAAGACGTAGGGGAGCTTATTTTTATAGAGTCCATTTTCAAAAGCGCAAATTTTCCGATCTTAAAAGTGTATTATATTCCCACAAAATAACTTGTCCACCGAAAACATAGACAATCGGGGGGGTTTTGGCAATAGAAGGTACAATTTCGACTGAAATTTCTGTCGCCAAACCCGGCAACTTCCGAGTAAATTATAGTTCAAAGAAATTGTAGCGGACAGAAAACACGTTCGATATCTAACGATGATAATAAACGTTTTAGTATAATTTTCTGTCAGTTTATATTCACTTAAGCAATGTAATTTGATGCTCTGCGTGCTCATACGACATTTTTATTACAATGCCCCCTAAAATCCAGAACCAACTACAATCATAAATCGGTTGATAAATCTACCAGAATATCTATTGCGAGATTGAAATGAGAATCAGTTCATAAATTTTATGAAAATTACATAAACCTTTCTCTCGTTCTCGCACAGAATTCGCCGTCGAAAAATGGCGGAGAGCGCTTGATGCGAATTTCAATCTCATAACGAGACATATAGATGGAAAACACGATACAAGTAAAGATACCGACGTGATTTTTTTTACAGTCGACCCTGGCAACGGAATTTTTTCGAACATCCCTTTCCGAGCAGGATCTTGACGGCATCTCAAGCTGGATAGGCATTTCGTTCTCCTTTCCTTAAATAGCAAGAAGATATACGCGACCATTTCCATGTAAAAATGTTACTTGAAGTGTATGGAATGCTGATTTCAAGTCGTGCTCTATCAGTCCTACTGGAGCGGATACACGATACCGTATATCTCGCGGAGTTGGGAAACACGCTCTTTCCCAGGAAAGGAGAGGGAAGTTTCTATGACATTGGGAAAATTCTTTTTTACGGACTCATCTTCCATTTATCGAAAATACTGCACGAAACTACGCGCCAACGAAGACCGAATGCATATAAGCGATGATATCGCGTGAACTTTTATCGACAAAAATATATACAATAATATACTCATCCCGTATCTGTAGTTACATCACTTAATTTTCGTCGATAAAAAGAATATTAACACAAACAAAAATTTATACCGGATTGGTCCATACACAGAGAGTTTAATTTTAAGTGGATACAGAATTTTGACCATATATTTCAATCGAAAACCATCAAGTTAACGCATGTATCTTTCAAATAAAATGCACCTAATACGGTGGCGTTTTCGAAAGGATCTAGTATAATAAATACATCTTCAGAAAAATATCAAGTGTTTCCATTAAGATGTATTACTGTCACCGAGAGAAAAAATAAAAGGGTGTAAAGTACTCGACGTAGAAATTAAATTGTAAAAATCGTATTATGCCAAGTAACTGTCTGACGACCCTCACGATGAAATAGTTGAATACGAGTATACCTAAGAATATGGACAGATTCAGTTAATAAAGTAAATATGTGTCCTTTCCTGTGGTGAATTACGTAAAAAGAATGACGAATTCGCTTCGTTTTTCTCGGCGGTGCTAACTGCTAAGAACAGTTTGATAGGGTGTCGCTTTATGTGACGTCGCTTCACGTGATCTATTTTTTTTTAAATCATCTTCCCATCTATATTACAGATTAGACAGATCAATCATCGTACCGATTGGCGAAAACAGGTGGATTTTTTAAACCAACTTCGTCCATCAAAACCTCGGGAGTTTCCATTTTTAATTAACCTTTATTAAATAAAACGCAAAACACGCATATATTAAGAGCTATTGGAAAGTCTCTGACAGGCATATTAAGTTCCATTGGGATTTTACAAAGAATGTTTGACGATATTTAACTCTCTAAGCATGTTCTTAAAGATAATTTCATACAGTTGCAAAACATTTCAAATACACATTAAAATCCAATAAAAATATTTAACAAAGTGAAAAAATTCTGGAAAATTATTTGAAAAAAATATCCTATTTTAATTGTGCTGTTTTTTCTGTGATTTGATTAAAATGGCAAAAGAAAACTCTATTTCTATAACTTTGTTAAAGAAAGCATTTTCACTCATCATTTTGTCAGAATGTTTTAAAGCTACAAGATAGTGTAAAACTTAAGACATTGTTGCATTTCCATTTCTTCAAAATCTTCCTCATTCTGTTCATCCTCTGAATTGGAAACAATTTCATTGCTTTGTGATTCTACCACAGTTTTCAAGTCAATTTCATAAATTTCTGTGAAAACACTTTCATCAGCATTTACGAAATATTTTGCACTTACGTTGGTACCCTCAACTTAATACATCTCATCAATCAAATTTTGAATGCCACAATAATTACAATCGTTATCTGCATCGTCACATTCATTAACATCATCGAAAACAAAGCCACGGTTTCTAAAACAATTTTTGATACAGGCTTCTTATACACACTAACGAACGACTGAGAAATGTACGTAATTGCATCTAAAACATTGATTTTAACCGTAAATTCCAATCCTCTCTTACACTGATATACATATATATTGAAGGCCCTCTAGACATATTTTAAAGAGACCGATTTTCAGATAAATAAAAAAACTATTTTCTATTCAATTTCATTGTTTTCATGTTTCGTTTTATTAATGGTATTACAAAAGTTTTGTTTTCTACTATTATTCATCACAAAGACTTAATTATGGGTTAAATAGGCTTTAGTTGTTTGAGTTGAAACCTAACCACAAATCATATTATTGTGTTTATGGGAAATTGTGTTCCGAGTTCCGAACAAAAGACTTACGAACGCAACCCGTTCGTAACTCGGGGACTTCCTGTATACCAATATTTTATTACAATTAGACTGCAACCCGCTTCACTCGACTGTTTTATGGCTACAGTAATTACCTTTACAGAAATTACTTGCAATGCCACAGAATTTATTTCATTAATTTCACATCAAAATTTCAACTACCGACAATAAAATCAAGCTAAGATTTCCATCTTTATAGTTTTTTTTAACAAACCGAGAAAGACTTAACGGCCACTACGAACGATATTTTCTCGACTAGGTCGCATTAGTAAAAAAATTCTACCAGTATCGTTTATAGCAACGTTAAACTACAAAAACTGTGACTCGATAAAAAAATCTATCACTCGGTATTCGGGCTGATTTATCTGCCGAAATCAAAAGTTAAACCCTTACCCTATAAGACGCTAAAAAAAAGACTGGCCAGAAAAACGGTCGTCTTATTTATCGCGCAAAGAAAAATATGATCTAAAAACATCAGGAAACAAGCCCGTAAGAGGATGAGAGACCACTAACCAAGTTCGAATGTCCAAACACGAGAAGAGTTCCTTCTTCTTTTTTTTTATTTTTGGTAAACACGGATCTTACAACAACATCCCAAAACACACACAAAACCTCAACCTAAGAACCACCTATTTTTTACGGGAAGAAATAAAAAACAAAAACGACCAGGTAAACACGAGATATTCCATTCCCTTCGCCTCCTCCTTTCCTACTCTTTTTTAAAACTCTCTCTCTCTCTCTCTCTCGTCTCATACCACCACCCTAAAACACGCACGCACACCAAACACCCGTAGTGAAATAAGACGACAAGTGGAGTTGGGGACGTGTGGAAAAAGGACTCCTCCTTCCAATTTACGGGCGTCGTTTGCTCCGACCTCGTTAATAATTTGATCGATCACTCCGATCTATATCTCTCTCTCTCTCTCACCCCTTACTCCTCTCCCTCCCTCCCTCATTCACTGGCCGTAAAGTGGTCCAACAACGGGAGGTGTGGCTACACTGGTGCGCGCCCTCATGTGTGCGTGCGTCTGCCTTTATAACCTTGCCCCGGCAGATATAAAAGGAACGAGATGGGACATCCTCGCAGCACCACCGCCGCTGCCTCCGTCGCACCACTTTCATCGTCACCAGCTACGGGGCTACTACCACCCACCTCTTCTTTTCCGACCTCCCACCTATTCGCCCACCCACCTACTCCTCTTATCCCATTCCACCATCGTTCCTAACCGATAAGCCTTCCACGCCTTTCCACAATGGTTATCTCTTCATGTGGCCACCCGGGTGAAAGACGCAGGTTCGAGTTTCGCGGTATTTTTTTCGCGTTTAAAAGAAAATCGAGAGCGATACCGCAAAACATCGTGCGTAAAAAATTAAAGTTGGTCGCGTTTCGGAAGAAATGACATAACTCTACCATGCTGGAAAACTATGTGTGTCCGTTAGCCGTAAAAGGGTTGGGAAAGCGGAGATTGGTTTTTTAGAATTGATTACCTATGAAATGCCGCTGATGAGGGCTGCTTTGTTGCCGAAATGCTGATCTGGTTTTCCCAGCTTCTTGACCGCTGTTGGAGGGACAATTTGTCAATTTGATTTCAGCAATAAGGTGAGCTCGACAGTTTTAGGGGAATATTTTTATCGCGAAATGCCTTGAAGTGTTTTTTAAAACTATATTCGGTGTATAGATGGAGATTTCGTTAATATTCTCGAGTAAAAGAAACGGAAGATTCGTATTTAAAAACTAGATTTTTCGAACATTTCACCCAAAACATGAGGTAATTCGAGGACGACGTTCGTAAAGGAATGTGAATAATATCTAAAACTCAAATTACCAAATTTTGTAAGTATAACGAAAATCCGGTTTAAGAATAAAATGCAGAACAGAAAAGCAAGGAATTAAAAACATGGATCGAAAATTCAGTTAGCTTAAAAGCGCACAGGGCCGCGGTAAAATTCGATAACTCAGTAAAAAGAAACTACACACTTGCAACACCCTTATTATTCCCTTAACTAATAAAGCGTAATTTATCATTTCTGTTACGAAAATGTACCCATAATTTCCGCTAGACGAAATTCTAAGCAAAATTGTCAAGCAACCGATTACTAATGGCTTTTAGCGTGTAGATGGTCTGATAAATATGATTGATGGAAAACTTAGAAAAAGTTTTAAGTGCAGAAGGAGATTCCGAACGATAGTAAAATATTGGGAATATATATATATATACCTACACATATACATATATATATACAAGCACCCATACTTCCATGACTTCTAAATTATAAAAATAAAATATATTAGAAATATGTCAGATGAGATCAATTAACAATAAACCACGTTTATTGAATCTTTATCTTAATGGAGTTATAACAAAATTTGCTGTTTCATAACGCACCCACTCAAACATTATTTCTTGAAGTTCACCAATAGATATCTGTATGATTTTGACTCGATTAACTCAAATTTTCGCTGAAGGACAATGATCGTACCTTTAAGAGCCATTTAGGAGGAATGGAACTAAATAAGGCATCGTCCTTCACAGCAAAGCATAAAATTTTTATTGTCGAACGATATAATATTTATACCAATGTTATTAATTCAAAACTAATCAAATCAACAAATCAAAACGTGACCTCACCAGTGGTCATAATATCGACTTTTTCTTCCACTACAATTTTAATTTTCTTAATGATCGCGCCCTACAAACTAAATTATTCAACAACTGCAATTACTTATTTAATCGGGGGAGGATAACGACACACGATACGCCCAAGAGAGCATTTCCTCCATCCAAAATCGTTAATCAATAAGCAAATTTCAGATGATCTTCCTAATTCTAGGTCTGCGAATGAATAAATAATCAATTTCATCTATTTTCACCTCTTTGCTGCTTTTACATAATTCCACGGCAATTTCACCCATAATTTTATTCACAAATATAAATTAAGTCTCAGAAGATAAAATCCAGATTATTTTTTCGTAACGATCAATTCGCGTGCGGGTAATAACGACATATAAACCGTTAAAATTTTTGGAGATAGTCTTCGAAATCATACGTTTCCAATGTCATATATACTAGTTTAAGTAGGACTTTAAAAAACATTTCCCATTTATTTAAAAATTGTCTCCGTATTTCGAAAATTTTATCGAAGTTGAAATAGCACCCACGAAAGAAATCTTTGGAAGGCAATCAATCAGTAATAATTCTTCGATTTCGTAATGCGAGAGAGATAAGATTGCTTTCCATTTTATTCGCCTTGAGATACAAAAATCCTGAGAGAAATGGGAATATTCTGTTAGCTTATAACCCTTCTTTACCCCGCTCTATTTCCAAAAAAATAACTAGAATCCATAAAAGCGAGAATAATATAAGCAGAATCAATAAATATAATCGAGCAATGGTTCAAATATATATATATAGTCGATACTCGATAAATTGAACTATAAGGAAAGACAAAAAGTTCAACTTATCAAAACTTGAGAAAAATATTTACTACGACCCATCAAAAATTTGATTAATGGAACGTCCGGCTTATAGTGCTTCGACTGTATTAACGTATGCATGGAAATATACTTTATTCTTAAGTCGGAAAGGTTGAGCCTAAGCATTCCCTCCTTTCACCTAACCTTAGTCCCGTAGTCAACATAAATATGTACAAGGAAATATAGCAAAACTAATGAGATCAAGACGTTAATACATACAGTTAGGCAAAAACGAAAACTGTCTTCTTAATGACGACGCATGAAGATGTTTTGTATTTTGAGAGGGAAAAATGAGGAAATTTAGATTTAAATTGAATAACGATAATGGTTACAAACGAAAATAATGAAAACCGCATGTCCAAATGGAGATAGGAGCAGAAGAAAGATGAGTTATGTATGATTACTTTTAATTATGAAATAAGAATTGCTTCTCATCAAACTTCGCTGACGTTATAAGAAACCAGTTCAACCTAAAAAAAGTTCCTTCGGCTAATTTACTTCACGCCACCGCCACCCCACTCTATCAGCCGTATTTGCTCCCTTAAGAAAATCACCAACTCACAAAAACACGGAGTACAACGTTCATTAACGCACACGGAAGCAATACGAAAAAAGCGTCCTCTCAACAAGTAATAAAACACCCTTACACAAACCATTTTTCCCCCCGGTCCGAAAAACACCGTAGCATTTAAAAAGGAAGGCCACCTAACCTCAAACTTTACTATTCTAACTAATCACCGAAGGACTCCTACAAACAAACTCCCGCAGTAAAAAAGAACCATTTCCTATCCTTTCTCCATCTTAGTATCTTTCTCCTAAACCCTTCTCCCCCTTATACCCCCTTCCTACAAAAACATCGAACGGCCGGAAAATCCAGGTAAGAGATAGATAACTAGACAGAAGATGGTAAGGAAAAAGGGTAGAAAATAAAAACGTTAAAACGACAGCCGAGCCGATTAGGAAAGATTTTTTTTAATGGACACTGCGTGTCGAAGATTATGTACGGAAGTTGAGCGCGAGGAATCTCCCACTGACGAAAACTGGCGTAGGCCCCGAAAGGGGAAGAGGAAAGAGAGCGTCGGTGCGAGGGAAGAACCAAAAGTGTGGAGAAGGACCAGAGGAATAGGAGAGAGAGAGAGAGAGAAAGGATAAAGCCTGAAAAGGAAAGACGGGAGAAAATAATAGGTGGAAACAAAGAGTACGGAGCAGAAATGGATGAGAGATACGGCGGCATTGAGAAAGGAAGGTAGAGGTGGGGAAAGAAAGATTGAAATGTTGAAGGCAGACAGACAAACGACTTAATTGAGGGCGAAATTGAGGCTATATAGTCCCTTCTTACTGAGAGAGGGGGAGAGAGAGAACGGGGAAAGAACACTACGAGGAAAGAGAATAGGGATAGATAGAGAAAGAGACGAGAGGGCGAGAGCAGCAGAGAGATGGGAGCGGAGAAGACGGAGAGAAGTGAGGAGAGAGGGATAAAAAAGAGGGGTAAGGAGAGAGAGAGGGGGGGGGGAGCTGCGAGAATTGAGGTGAGAGAACAAGGGGAGAGAGAACAAGAAGGGGAGACGGAGCAAGGGGAGAAAAGAGGGGATACGAATGATAGAATCAGAGTGGAGAATTGGAGGCGAGAATAGGAGGAATATGAGAATAGGAGGAATTAGGGGGAGAGAGCCGAGGGAGAGAATTGGGGGAGGTATTCGGGGGAGAGAAGATGGAAAGAAAATCGGAGGAAGTGAGGGAAGGGGGAAATGGTAGTTGAGATAAGAGGTAGGGGGGATACAGAGTGGAGGAGTTGGGCGGGGGTAGGGGTAGAGTGAGTAGAAGGGGGAAGTGGAGGAGAGAGAGAGAGAGAGAGAGAGATAGGTAGAGAGGGAGACTGAGAGAGGAGGTAAAGAGTAGGAAAAAGATGGAGATAGAGCGGGAGAGAGTTGGATATGAAGAAGAGAGGCAGGTTCAATCAGCCGATAAGGACGTACTCTTTCTCTCTCTCTCTCTACTTCTCCCAACTCCACTTCTCCGCCGGTATTATTTATTTTACTTCGCCTCAACAGCCGTTGTCTCGTCCCACACTTTATCGATCTCATTTTTTTTTTCTCGAGAAAAGGATGGCCACCCTTATCATCCGTTCCCTTCAAGATCATACACTTGTTTATAATGAATCGAAACTAGGGAGGATGAGGGAAAATGCCGTCGTAATGGACCTTTATGATCGGGAAAGATTAACTTGAGTCTCGTCTCCTTTTCTTCTCTCTCCCTCTCTCTCGCTTTTGCGTTGCTGTAGCTAACTTAAATAAGTTCCAGTCGATCAAGAGCTGATGTTTATCCTTCGGAGCTTTCCCTCCAACACTGTCGCCATGCAAATGTTTATTCGTAACATTCTTATTCATGCGCGTCTATAACGCAGACATATCTTCGAAATTTCTTTGCCCTTCCGTTCAATCTGAACGTTATCGTTGATATGAGCAATACAATGATGAGTGGGACCGATTCTACAAACCTGCGGTTAAGAATAGACGAAGCGTATTAGCATGTTAATCTGAACACTGAAAAAAACTATGAATTGTTCCGAGTGTAATCGTATTCATTAGCTGCATTCTCTCATAGTAGTAAAACCCAACAAAGATATAAGCTATCCAATAAACTAAAACATTGGACCTCATTAAAATTTTGTTGACAAGCACATTAAAAAACTTACCATGTTTGGTTATAATTCAAAACATCGACTAAGATACACCGAAGGAAATTGATGGATTAATTTTTTTTAATTAGGAAAACTACTGCAGCAGAGCTGCACATACTTCATTATAGTGAGACAGAAGTCACGTTTATTTCTCGTCGCGTAAAAAAAAAAGAATCGCATTAATCGCTTCGTATGACGCCCTGCTTATCTCCCTTAATCAACCGTTAGGGTGGTGTAAGTTGAAGGCTAATCTACAGCTGGCATACAAAGTGGATCGATTTATTCAAATGGCTTCGGTACAACTCCAAAACTCTAAAGCGATTTAAAAGTAAAAACGAAATCCCCTATAAATTACGACTGCGAAAGCTTTTTAAGCCGACTCGGGGCTACGGTCCTATCTCTCGCGAAATGTGCAGAAACAGAAGAAATTTTAAGATTGTTTGTTTTGATCGCCGTCCTTTGCCATTTTTTCAGACGATTCCCATCTTCACAGCTTACTGAGCCTAACTGAGGATGCAATAAGGAGCTACAAAGAGCTCGGTATACCGAAGGGCGCCAATTAAGAGAGGCGAATGTGAAAGACATCAGAGTAGAAATCTAGTACGCCGACTCTCTTTTCCGAGGGAATTAATCACGTTTGGAGCATGTTACATACATTCGTTTACGAGGAAACAAACAGGGGGGCCCTCTCCCCGATTTCATCCCTCTCTTTGACTTGAGGAGCAGTGCTTCAAACGAGACAGAAAATCCCACTCCAAAGACTTTTTTCGGTTAACTAGGATGAACGGAGTAATGAGTCTAATGCGGCATTTCATCTGCGAAATTAGAGAAACGATGGAGATAAATTTGTCCCATTTATCCTTCCAACTGTGATCGCTTTTGCGCTCATCTCTGAAACGCAAATTAGAGAACCACGAAAAACCTTAACGCATTTCGTGCGAGGGTGAAAATTCCAAATGATCAAATATTTTGATAGGCGTCGAAATCGAAACAACCTTTCGACCAAATGGATTGGAACGTATTTATATGCTTTAACATGCACTTAATCTTTCTTTTGATTTCCCTATAAAAACTTTTTATGATAAGTTATTTAAAAAATACCGGAATAATTTTTAACGACTGCTATTAGGCAAGAATTCAATATTTTAACGTAACTTCGTAACGATGCATTCTTATCAACATGCAAATTTTGGTTACATATTTATTACTCTGCACTTCCTGATAAATATTTTTAAAACTCACGCAGAGAGATTGTTAACCTACTTAACCTAAAGAAAAATATCACTTAACACTTCCTTAAATTCGAAAAAAGAGAAATTCGTGAAGAACAACGAACAACGCTTAACCGAAAAAAATCTCAATTCTCGACGCAGTAACAAATGCCGAACGCGAAAAATGCGACTTTTCCAACCCATTTTTCCCTAGCGCATACCCTCCATACCCTACCCCAACACCCGCCAACCCTATCCGACCGCCTCTCCCCTTCCCTCCTCTTCGACCCCCCCTCAAATCCCCTTCTGCTATCTCCATACTCCGCTCCTAACACGCTATCCGCCAGCTATTCCTTTAAGAGTCACCATATAAGCCTGCATACATCTGCATCTTTTATGCGAGGGGGAAGAGGGGTGTGGGACTATCGCCTTCCCGCTTCTTCAACATCTCCCAGAGACATGCATGCCCTCCAACCTAACTAATCGCCACCATCAAAAAGGGTCGCCTGGAATGAGGTGAATAAAATTAAGATGGCGGCGGCGCACGTAACAAAAGAAAAATGATGGAGAGATGGCGTTTCCGAGCGGACGTGAGAGAGAGAAAGAAAGAATAAATGGTGAGAGATGTGTGACGGTGGGAGCAGGGAATTAGAGACAAATAGAAAGACAGAGGTAACGTCATCGATAGTCTTTTCATTAGGCTCTTTGATTATCGTTTACATAATGTGTTACCGCGAAAATCCGAATCCTTCGAGAGGTCTGGAACGCGTACGGGCGTAATTTAGATCTTTTATTAATTCTACCACCTCGCTCTTCCCTCCTTGCAATCACTTTTTCGGAACCGAAGTTTTGGCAGGTAGACAAGATGTGTATTTTTCCCTTCCCGAGTAAACGAACGGTTTCATTCCAAGACTGGTTCCGGCATCGTCGCATAATAATCTAATCAAGCGAAATAGGCCAGAATGACGACCAGCCGAGCCATCGCCGACGGTTATTATATAAACAGAAAACACTCGGAGAAGTCGTAAAAAAAAGCCTTATCCCAGTACGCAAACCTCTTTTAAAATCTTTATCGCCAAAACCTGTGGCGTAGACCGAAAATTTCCCACGGGAACATCGCCAAGGGCCCCAATGCCTCGATTTTATGTTCGAACTCCCTCAACCACTTCGAGGATTTTTTTCGTGTAAACGGATATTTGCGACACACATTTCGAAGGCACTCAATTTTTTTAAACCCTCGCTTGGGCGATAATTTTATTCCGGCAGGTCGTACCTGAATTGATTACCGTACGCGATGAAATTACGTTAAGAACAACAGACGAATGTTATCAGTAGATAAACCGTTCGCTATATCAGAGTCCATATGTTGGCGATGCGTGTTCATTAGTACTAAAACGACAGATCATTATATTATACTCTTTGAAAAAATCTTATATGACGGTAAATGGTAAAACTCTTTTAAATGAGATGGTTATATACCGGAGATAAAAATGAAATCCCGCCGACGAGTAATATATTATGTCAAGCCAAGATTCTGGGATAATAAAAACGCGTTGCATTGATCTCTAAGCGAGAAGATCCGATTCAGCTATTGAGACGATGATTAAACAGCGTAACCTTCAAGAGACGCGAAGGTTAATCGCGAATCACGAGCCTGGGAATACACTATTTCAGGTAACTCTGGAAGTTGAACGCCTATCTGCAAATAATTTGAACTGCGGCATTTCCGCTTTCACGTTTTTCATCAGATTCCAAAATTTCTCATTACTGTCTTGTTGGAACCGATCAAAACAGTTAGCTATAACGCTAGTTGTGATTTTACCCACCATTCTCGTTTCTTGTCCTAAAAAGACAAAAATTTTCCAAAGAAGGCATCAGGAAACTTTATACCCAAAAATAAGACAAATTGATCGTTTGCCTACACACTAGGAAAATAACTGAGTGATCACGTACATTAGTCTGCATTATCGATAATTTGATTTCTATAAAAAAATCATCCAATCAGTGAATATCTGTCAAGGGGCTACTACCGTAGGTAAACTAGCTATTCAGATTCAAATCCAAAATTAAATAAAAGCAGCAACAACCAAAACTCTAACTCCGCGTAACAGGATATTTTATTTTGTAAGCAATACGAGTGTTTCATTACGCAGCAAATTTTATGAGATTTTCCAGCAAATCAGCTGTAACGACATTTTTGGGTGTATTTAGATCCAATGTATCAGTTTCTATTACAGTTAAAAATTTTAAGTAATTGCATAATTGAGATCAACCACAGAAATATTTGCTATTAAAAATAAATTTTATCGAATTACGATCATGTAATATATGCCGACATGCTGTAGATAATGTGTCCATACCGAGAAAGCTTAGAATGTTCAATGTCTTACGCTCTATGATTTCCCATCTAAGTCAGCCAGTCTGCTAATATTAATATAAATTCATCTTTAATATCAACAATATTTCAGTCGTTCAATCGTTTTTTCTCATAATGCCAGGTATTGTTTTAAGGATAAAAATCTTGGAATGGTGAAATCTTGAAAATTTTCTCATTTCCAACTTTTTCTCGAAGTTTCTAAGATAGACTAACTCAACTCAATATGTTCCGTGACAAGTGTATTCAATTGGCTGAAGGAATAAAGAGCATGATTCAGAAAAGCTAGTACTAGTAAGGCGCAGTAGTTACGGACCTTATTAAAATTGTATGGTTTTGGGCTAAGTTAAATAAATAATTCCATCCATAAAAAATTGTGAAACAGCCCAAACCAGGGATCGGCAACCTACGGCCCGCGGGACTGGTATGGCCCTCGAGAGCGTTTTATGCGGCCCGCGAAGCCATGTTGAATAAGTGATCGGTATAATTTATAACACAGTCAATTCAAAATTTTTTCAGTGAAACTATGCTCTCAAAACCTTTTTCGGTGGACTTTTAACGCTTTTAAACCTATTAGAATTTATTTTCATTAATATGAGACCGCAAAATCTCTAGGTAACTTCTGATTTAAACGGTCATACTGCCCGCCGAAGCTCTCGCGATTTCCAATACGGCCCTCCGAAGCATTTACAACAACTAATGCGGCCCGCTATATGGAAAAGGTTGCTGACCCCTAGCCTAAACTATTGATGAAAATAGAGGTTTTTTTTTCAGAAGTGCCGAATGGCGTATTTAAAAACAATAATGATTCGTAAAATACGAAACCGATACACTCAATCTATAACAATATAGTTATGCGAATAATGTGATTACTTTTTTAGTTAATAACACTTGCAATCCATGCAATTATTCCTTATTTTTCCGATACCACTCTGGCCGAAATTTCAATTCCTGTGAAATGGCATCCATAATGCTTCACATGGAGACGAAAAGGCGGTTCTTCTTGTTAACATATCAATCTCAATACGGTCCATTGCATTTCCGGAATGTTGAGAAAAGTAACCTGCAGAGCTCGCTTAACTGTAACATCGTTGATTGTTCTCAAATAACCGATCTGAACGTACTAACTAAACGACTATCTACTAACTGAACTGGAGGAGTACAGTTCCCGGTATCACTTGGCAGTATTTTTCTGAAATGACGGCAGAACACAAGTTTGCTCCATAGGATAACTTGGGGATATTCAAGAACGTTTATGCCGCAAACGTTAAGGTCTCCCGAATCGCTCTAACCACACGCTCTCGTTCTTGGGTGAAGGATGTAATAAATCCAAAATGGGCTGCATCTGCTGCAGCATACGGCAGCGATAAAAACCCAAGTTATAACAACAAAGGACACAGCTTCCAAGCAAAACCATTAAAGTCTCTAGAGAGCTGCCTCAGATAAAGCGCAGCTCGAGGGTGATTAATATCGCGATGTAAAATATGATCACCGAATATTATCGGGTGTTATCACACTATTACCGAGTTCAAATGGACAAAAAAATGAAAATCATTACGCTACAATTACAAAATTAGAGAGTAGAAATGAATTAAACGCCACCCAACGTACAAATGCAAGCTGAGCGTAAGGATTTCGTCAAATTAATGGCATTGGTAAGTCCTAACAGCCATAAAAAATCCGAGTAAATCATATGCGCATTTCTACTACATAGTAGCCGACCTCGATGTATGCAACCGTTTTCTGGCTATATAGGTGTTTCCAATATCATTTATCGCTCAACGAGTCTATTTCTGCCAGATACTAACGTGAGAGTGATCATGGACGCAAAATAAATATTCCTTGGATAATTGTAGGAGGATCCGACAATGAAACAGAAAGACAAAGCATTTCAGTGTTGCACTTAAAGAATTTTTTAAACACCGAGTCATTCAAAGGCTAAATCAACTAATACTGGAGAGGAAAAACTACAGTTGATTCATGAGAAAAATTCCAGAGGAATTGTTTGGAAGAAAACCCTTCACTCATTAGGAAGATTTTCTTATCTCGCTCGTAAACAATGAAGCGATTAAAACTCATCCTATCTATATCATTGTATACAATTTATTAAATCATAACATACATGAAGCTCGAACAGCCATGAGAAGTTTTCAAAAACCAGATTTGCATTTATTTCATCTAAACATCAGCCGTTCGCGTCGGCGATTCGCATGTATAACAATGGATTCTAAGTATAACATATATTTATTAAGAACTACCGATAGTAAATAAAACACTTTTAGGCTTCTTTTTAACAGAAAATTGCCGTCTGGTTTCTTAGTTTTTCTGGTTTACAGCTAAATGAATTTCAATTAAATTCTATTTAATACTAGCAGAAGTGCCCGTTGAATTTCAACGGATTTAGTGAATCTAAAACTTCGACCGTGTAACATGTAAACATCGCAAGAATAACATAGTACACAGTTTTAAGCATCCAATAAAGCAAAAATGAAGAAAACCGGTCATCATTCACCTATAGAGATGAATGAAGGAAGAAAATCTTGCACTCTGAAAAATCTAAAATTACATGTAAACTTACAGGGAAAATAATGATTGAATTAAGCTCTCCCTCCCCCCAAATTTTTATCGCTATATAGCCTATGTTGCCCCTAGGGTAAATTTATATATGTATCTATGCGAAGTTTCGTGATTATATCTTCAAAACGAAAACTGTAAGTAAAACCAGCAAGGAAACAATAATCTACAGAAAATGGATGAACAAAGGAACAAACGAAATTAATTAATTTAACGAAAGACAGGAAAGTAAATAGAGAACGTGTAAGAATCACAGAGTAAATACTATCCTCCGACTATTAGTTCCGAGTTCTGTTACGAGAAAATTGTTTACATCAACAATACTTTGGAAACAATGAAACGATTTATACAATCATAATTTGTGAAAAATCTAATGTGTCTAATTATTATGTTACTTACGTAGTTTTAAAAACAGCTTGCTTTGGAGAACTCTACGCCAAACGAAAATATCATTTAAAACAATTTATTAGTAATATTTAAATTAAAATCAATAAATATTTGGTTGCCACGTAAACAAAGCAAAATCGCACACAGAAATTGAAAAACGATTTTACTTTAAATTTTTCCCATATAAATGCATTGGACTCTCAACTTCGGCGACATTGGGTGTTATGGTAGCTGATAATTGGTTGTGTCATAAAATTGACAAAAATCACGTATTTTTCAGATTCTAAACGCATTTTTAAGCTAATTCGATCAGGATTCGGATTCTGCCGTAAACTGAAATAAACTTTGTTCTTTTCGTCATAGAAGCATCCAAGTCTCAACTTCTTAACATGTTTCTAAATAATTTTAGAATTCAAATGAAAAATAAGCTGCACCCATCCCTATGTCATTCAAATGGAGAAAATGCAAAAAGAAAATATTTTTTTATTTAGAAAGATTAGTAAAATCGGTATAAAAACCTGACTACACGACTTAACTCTTTATTCCGATTATAATGACACCTTCCTCTTGTTTCTATGTGATGTAGTTGCTGAGCTATAAAAAACACATAAATACATACAAACACTTTATAGATATCTATAGATAGGTAGATAGATACATACATACATACAAACACTTTATAGATATCTATAGATAAATTTATAGAATAAATGATCAAAGATCCTTATGCAATGGGCATAAGCTGTAATGATGGGAAATGTGGAAACAGGCGTTTCCACATTTATTTAATATGTTTGTTAAAACAGAGAACGAAAAGTAACACTCAAAATCATTCAAATAGGGCTGTCACATTTAAAAAATAATAAAGTCTTGACTTAACGCGAGCGACATTCACCTGAGAAATGTTATTTTTAGAATTTACAGACAAGAACAAAAATAAACATTTATTACGATATGTTATTCATATTGAACGTGGTTTGTTGTCGCGAAAAATCATATAATGCTCATTATCTGGATCGTATGGACGCATCCATATTAGAGTTTTACATTACCGATTTTCATTAAAATATTAGACCGATAAATTAACTCGAGTAGAGCTGCCAATTTTTACTAAAATTAAAATAAAAACATAAAATTTTATACAGAGGTCCCTCGCTGATGGTCGCCTGCGTTAATCGTTGCTTCGCACAATAGTTAAATGCTACTGCTACCAGCCATAAGGGGATCTCAATAATTTTTTATTTCTACCTAGAAATTGTTTCTCCCATTTTAAACGATCCCGAGGACCCAATCATTCGAATGTTAAAGAAATGAATTATATACGAATATCTGTAATGTATTCTGTAACAAAAAACACGTGACTGCCTACTCGGGATTGTATTGTTATATCGCGCATAGCAGGATGCTACTCCTGTAGAATGAGGCCCAGGAAACTTGCGATTTTTGCGCTATAATAGCAATTTATTCAACACCGGGTGTAACTGAACTTCAAGAAGGATCGCGATCCATACATTCTAACGAAGCAAAAATTGTTCCACAGATATACTTAATGACAATTATATATAGATGCATTATAGAATCTGAGTTTCCTTGCACCTTGAGAAAAATGAGGAGATTTTATATATAACGATTATTATACTGACGTGTTATTTTTTAAGATGGCTGACTCATATATAATATATAAATTGCCCAATAATAGTAACAATCTTTAACCAGTTTTTCACCCGAAAAACTCAATACAGCACAATGAGTAGCGTTAGCCAGAAGGCCGACAAAACTATTTGGATTACATGGAAACTAAGAGTATTCGCAGATAAAAATGCGGCAGAGAAACAACAAGCAGACAAATGTTCACCGATAGACAATGCTAATACGTCAATTCATTCATAGCCATCAACGACGACAAAGTAGATGAAGAATCGAGAAGACCATCCACCAAACGAAGCATCATCATCAATCAACGATTCAAAATAAGTCTTTCGATAAATGCATCGAACAAAAGACAAAGAATCAAAGTCACTCGAAAAAAATGCGAAAAGGTTGAAAGAACCCTGCGATTTCACACGCGAGGAATGCATTGATATTTTCAAAACATGTCGTCCCGTGACTTATACGAAAAGTTTTGTTTTATATTTCAAATTATAGCCGTAATAATAATAAAATAAATCAGTACGTTCGAGCGATACCGTGAAAATTTATTCAAATAATCCCAATCAAGTTGTAATCATAATAAGCCCTCACTACCTGAAGGCATTCACAATTCTTTTTATTCCTTACTATTCGCAAAATTTTCTCTAACGCTTTTCTTTGACTTCATAATGGTTCGCAACCTTTTGCATCTTACGTCCCATTAAATACTGCAATAAATTCGTTGAGACAAGGTTTTAACGCAATAATTTTCGAAACTTCGCGTCCCACCTAGGCGATCTCCGCCTCCCACATGTTGAGAAACACCGTTCCACATCTCTCACTTATTGACCTGTCTGTAGAGCTTATTCGGATTCCCATTAAATGAAGATATTTCCAGAATTTTTCTCATTTCTGAAGAAACTTTTCATTCACTATATGAAATTGACGTTGGACAATAACACAACAACTTATCAGTTAGCGTTTTTAAACATACTTATTGTAAAGTGGTGGAACCATCTTGTGAAATTATATTTTTTCCGTAGAATAGGATAGTTATCACTCGGTAAGCCCTCTCTCGTAATACTCCTGTTTTTCCCACCATACTTTTTCAAAAATCAATGGTCACTTGCGAATTTTCCCTGATTGAACTCAACCTGGTAAACGTAATACGCGCAAATACCATTGGAAGAGGACACGACCTGATGTTAATTATGACGCGATTAAGCACTACATCGCCGCTAAATTTCAAGTGAAGAATAAATGCAATGGAGGCAGTAGTAAATAACTTCCTTTTTCTGAGAATTAAAGAGCAACATTCGCGAATCAAAGAAAACGACAATAGACGAAAGACAAGTTTTTATCGATTGGCAATACAGTATAATCTCGACACGACGTATCTCTATGGAGCATGAATTTTTATACTTTATACTGAAAGTACGGTATATTTAAATACCCATAAGGAGTACAGTATTTTCTCTGGAAGCATTTCGGTGGGGGATCGGCATTCTCCCATGTCCGGCGCAAACTGAAACCGGCGAGAACGAGAGTCTAACATGAGATAATTCCTAGAATTTTATCTCAATGCTATCGTGAAAGTACGAGAGGGATTACTGACCCACGGTTCTAAATTTTTCAGTTCAGAAAATCTCTTTTTTTGAGATTTTGGCGGAGTTCCGCATATCTTTCCGTACTACAAACAAAGGATGCCTTCAAAATTGGTGTAAATGACGTGAATGAGCAAGAATTGATTCTATTTGAGTCATTTACGGATGAAAGTTTAGCGAAACCCACAAAATTCCTATTTCGGGACCTCCGAATTTCACACGTAGCATTGAAAAGTACGTTAAGTTGAAGTACGTTATTTTGAAATAATTATAGAGTATTTATACGGGAAAACTGACGGGGATTCAAAAAAGTAAGTTAATTTGAAACATGCGTAACTGTGAAGTACGTTGAAACGAGATTTCACTGTATTCACTATGGTCGCCATACACTGTCGTTTTCAACGGAGCGCCTGTTAAAATCTCCGACGTAGGGAATTCAAAAATCAAAATGCTTAGATGTCGAAATTTCAATTTTGATATTTTTAGTGATTCTGATGCTTGAAATAAGGATAAGAACGAATATGAGATGAAACTAGAAATACATTGGGTTAAGAAACCATCTTCGGGATACGGGCGTTCTGCGAGCCTGCAATGCAAGGCCAAAGCCGCGGATTTGATCACCGCCGGGTAGGGCGTGGATATTGCTCCGAGTTTGACTGTCAACCGATCCAATAACTTAAGTTCTAGCAAGACAATTATTGACGGAAAATGTGGAAAATTCCCATTTATAAATAACAAAAGACTGCACGGACACTTTATCACATTGTTAAAAAGCAAAACCTTACGGTACGAGTACCAAACGCAACTAATTTTTCACAAAGGAGTACATCCGTGTGGAGGAAATTTCTGCTTCCGTAAATAAGATCGCTCGCACAATTAGTTTACATGGATTCATCATTACTGCAATGTCCCCGGCGATAATTTTAAATAACTTTCAGGAATCTAGTGATAAAAATTACTAAAGACGGGCACGCATGTTAAAACGTTTTATAATAGCGCTTCAAATGAGCAATAAAGGCAGACTATTAAAATAAAAAGTGTTTACGCATTTTAATTAAGAAACTAACGAAAACAAACTACATTAAATTTGAAACTGCAATGAATGAAAACGGTATAACGCATCTGAAACACGAGTGTAAAACTGTACCATATCACGCCACAGACTTAAAATGGAAGCGTGAAAAAAAAGGGAATAAACGAACTTTGATACTGAAAAGGCTACCCATTAAAAAGGAATCGAACTCCGAATTAAGAAGGGATGAAATCCAAACATTTTGTATTTAAAACGTATCATCTGAAAGGACTGTGGCCACAATTTGTAATAAGGCCTTGGTAAAGCCGCAAAACCCGCGGATTTTTATAAAAAGAGATATCCAGGCAAATTATTCCGAATGGAAAAATTAACTAATCTAATTTTTACTTAAAAGTCATATATTTTCAATAAGTTACAACTCCATACATGAAGCCTCGCTCACATGATATAAACATGTTATCCAAATATTAGAATGTTTTTTGGAGTAAAGAAATTTCTCCCGAGAATTTTTTTGCGTCAAACCTCACGTATACTACAAGTGTGATTCGAATTCCTTTCTAATAAACACATTTTTTTAATGCGAGTTCAA
Source organism: Uropetala carovei (assembly GCA_036926305.1). Classification (NCBI taxonomy): domain Eukaryota; kingdom Metazoa; phylum Arthropoda; class Insecta; order Odonata; family Petaluridae; genus Uropetala; species Uropetala carovei. The sequence continues at coordinate 2,607,078 of JAXCHB010000241.1, forward strand.
TGTAATTACAGGAGGCCCTAGAAAATGGTTGAGATTTGACATATAGCCTGCAAATATATCGTGGCAGAATGTTGCGGTATACTTATGTGGTTTTCCGAAATGGAACTGGAACAAAGGCGTAAAATTATTACGCGATATTTCCTGAAGCTAAGACTGTAAAATATATTATTTAATACAATTAAAATTTTTTATTGAAACATCTTCCCAAGTACTGTAAAAAAAGCCTGATGTTTAAGCCAACGTCCTACCTCTTTCCTCTGCCCTGACTCGTTTGATACTATGATGATATGAACGCCCGAACTGCGTATTTTATTATTTTACCTCAACTTTTTGGTGTATAACACTTCATTACAATTTTCAAGTGAAGAATATACTACTTATAACGTTTTCTGACCTATGTCAATTTCATCATAACAATGTTTAGGAAATCTCGAGCATAATTTCGAACAAATTATCCCGTTCTAATACATACAGAACTCGCTTATATTTGCAACATATTCAGGAACTAGATATTCTTAATACACAAAGAAAATCACGACCAAAGGCTGGACAGCAAATTAACTTGGTCTGCCTTCCACACATTCAACATATTCAATTCCAAAGGCAAAGCAAATTGATCGTTTTTTACTTCCTCCTAAATCAAACGGTCTCTGGAGAGCAACGAGAAGGGTTTCCGGACTTCCCCGACGCGCTTAAATACAGAAACCGCGCCGTCGTGATTCGACGAAGGAGCAACAAACAAAGTGAACCATTATTTCGGCAACAGAACGTCCACCGAACGTTCTCTAACACTCCTCGTCCGCAAAAACGACACGGCACACGGGGAGTGCGGCGGCCCGCCTTCCTCGCTGGCCGGCTCCGAAGGAATCGCAGCCTCTTGCGCAAGACTGCGTCAACCGAAATATCTTCCCGGCGACAAGAGGAGCGTTCGCCGAGCTCTTTCAGACTATCTTCCCGGCAACTCCTTCGACTCCGAGGCAACCCGAGAATCCCTTTCCTTCCTCCGTTTAGGTCACGTACCTTAACGCGGTACTATGCAAGTCGCCCCGAAATGGATGACAGTTCGCCATCCGCCTCCATTAAGCCTATTATTTTTTTTGCACGCTTTTCTCCGGACAGGGACGTGCGAAAGAGATGGGTAGAGAGAGAGAGAGATGTGTGCGGATGGAGTAAAAAGGGTGATGGAAGTGGGGTGTATGTGTGTGCGAGTGGGAAGCTCAGTTAAAAGAGGAGGGGGAGAACCTGACACGAAGAGGGAGAATTATTATTCCGCTGGTGCAGTATCTTTTGCCCGGTCCGCGAGAGATAATGTTCGAACCTAACAGGAAGAGAAGGGGGAGATGACAGTCGGGAAGAGAGAGAGGGAGAGAGAGAGAGAGGGAGAGGGCGAGAGACAGAGCTTGGACTAGATAAGCACGTCCATGGAAGATAAAGATATTTCCATGCATATGCATACGCGAGGACATACATTTAGCAGCGCGAGGGACTCGACAGTACCCGACTTTACGTGGGTACGAAAACTCCTTAGCAACCTCGGGGACGAAACTCCACCAGGTCGAAAAAGAACACATTTTTCCGAATGGGGCAAAGAAGGAAGGAAAAGGGAGAGGTGGGGCGAAATTCGAGCGGTTCGTAAAACTAGGCTTTCGCGCGGGAGGAACGCGGTCCTTGCACGCGCCTCTCTCGAACGAACGATTTGCGGACATCGGAAAAATCCGAAGGCGGCGGTAAAACGAAAGGTTTATTTAAAAAAAAAAAACGGGAGACTCCGTCGCCATACGCGGTGAAAACCTTCGGGGTAAACTACAAAACGTGTCACCGCACGAGAAGAATTTTGGGGGTAACACACCCGCGAAACTACCAATGAAAAAACGTTTTAAGATCCAAGAAAATTTTCCAACCGCCTCTCATGTGACACGCCGCGACTCACGTCGCACAGAATTACCGAACCGGTGGAGATTTTTTTTTTTGGGAGAAAAAACGCGGGTATTTCGAGTTTACTTACGTTTCAGTATAGGCTTAGGATGGCTCTGCTTCCTTCGCGACATTCGGACGTGCTTCGCCACTCACACAGGCTATCTATCCCCCAATGCGGTTTTGTTGTTATCATTCACACGCGATAGTTGCCAAGCATGACGTCACATTCCCGCTCCAATCCTGGTACTCCCACAATTCAACATGGCGCATGACGTTAAATACGCACAGGCGTAATTGCGAGTCCGCCAAATTCGGAAAGCACGCGCGGTGAGCGCCCAACGCAAGTTTCTTTCTTTTTCCGCATTCAACAGCCCTCGATTTCTCTCTCTTCCAAGTCCTCTTGGAGATCCGACGAACGAAGCGCGACTTAAAACATAAATTTAATTCGTTTTTGCCGAATGTCAAGTTCTAATTACTCGGTGACACGATGTTGTTTTTCAGCCGTCTCATTCAGGGGGAAAGAATCACTTGTGAGGATCTAAATAAATTCACTTATCTGTCCCAGACATATTTGCACCCTGACGTTATGTTTTTGGCAGATGACAAATGAAATGAAAGTTAAAAAACGCGGTTTTCTCAAGGTAAGTATCGGCGACCGCCTGACGCACTCACACGATACACACCGCCCGCGAACTGTACGACGAATGCCAAGGAAGCTGTCTGATATGCCTCCCGCGCTCTACGTTTATTCGCTGACGCTAGGTGGCAGGAGAGTGCGGGCGACCGAGACATAGGAACTCCTGAACGCTTGAACCGCTATAAGCAAGGAGGATGTGGGACGGTCGTAGAACTATAATGTTCGAATTCTGATTCAAGTGATGTTTGTAACGAATTTTAAATAGGATTTTACTCGGACGATTTTTAATTGAAAGCGCACAACACTTGCATTTATGTTGAATCGCTTTTTTTTTTGTGATTTTACCAAAATCCTTGATCTACTTTTTCGTGTCCAATAAACAAATCCTTTACAAGCAATTTTATTACATTCGATAGCTTATATACACCTACAAAAGTGACTTTTTCAAACAACTTTATGGAAATGTATTCAGGACGACGATGCAATTACACGAGATATAATTAACGAATACAGTAGAACCTCATAAACCCGTCATTCAAAAACCAGACTTCTCAAAAACTCGGCACTTTTTTGATTTATAATTGAAAGCGCATAACACTTACATTTACGATGAATCGCTTTTTTTATGATTTTGCCAAATTCCTTGACCTACTTTTTCGTGTACAATAAACAAATCCTTTATAAGCAATTTTATTAAATTCGATAGCTTATATACACTTACAAAAGTGACTTTTTCAAACAACTTTATAGAAATGTATTCAGGACGACGATGCAATTAACGAATACAGTAGAACCTCATAAACCCGGCATTCAAAAACTCGGCACTTTTTTAAAGTTAAATGTAAAAAATCCTAATACTCTCGAAATTACTTTAAATGATGTACACTTATCTATTTTCATTGTTTCGTTTACCTCATTAGAACCACGTTTATATTCGTGGCGATAACAATTGTTTTTCGTTAATGTAATTAGTACTTTCGTTCGATTTTATTTTGGCTTCAAAAAAAATATGACACCCATAAGTGGCGTTACAAAACGTAAACAAAAAATGCTCACGATTGAAAAAAAGTGGAATTACTAAGAAAACTTGAAAAGGGCACGTCAATGAAGAGACTCTGCAAAGAATATGGCATTGGCAGTTCCACCGTGTATTACTTAAAGAAAAAAACGGAAATACTGAAATTTTATGTAGAGAGTGATATGCCTAAAGATATACCTAAAGATATGTGTAGCCATAAAACACCACACGTCCTGGGTAAATATTGTTGATAAGGTATTGTTTGAGTGGTTTCGTAAACGAAGAAGTGAAGGTATATCTATTTCAGGCCTAATGAGCAAGCGAAAATTATTCACAATAACAAAAAGAGTGGTAGAAGATGACATTGAAAACTGGGTTGATATTGACAATGATGCACCTGTCGTACTTCAGCTGATGTGAAATAGTGGACATGGTTGAAACCTGACCATGAAAAAGATGAAGAAAATGAAAGTGGCAATGATCAAGAGATAGTTAAGGGCAAACCTTCAATAGATCGCTGTATACAGCTGGTCACAGATACAATATCTGCTTTAGAACAACGCTCTTGCATTGATTTTCAAGAGATTTCGTGTTTGTATCGAATACAAGATAAACTTATGAAGGAAAAATCAAAATGCATGAAGCAAGCTAGTTTGCCTGACCTGTTTAAAAAAAAATTCTTAGAATAATGTGATGAAAATAATGTTGTAAATGCGTATTAGATATACACTTTATTTCACGTTCGTTATTTACTTTTTAATGGTTTTTATATAATTCCTTGTTTTAGTGCATGTATATGTACACATGATAATGGGTTCCCTTTTAATTGTTATTCATCATTTGAATTATATAATCAGTTACCAAAAATGTATATTACTTCAGGATTTTTTTATAAATTTTCAAAAACCTGGCATTTTCAAAAACCCGGCAAATGCTAGGCCCTGAGGTTGCCAGGTTTATGAAGTTCTACTGTAATTTTATTGCTAAGCAAAAGACGAAAAAACTTCAATAGAGGAAAACGTATGAAAGAAATACAAAGATGATTTAAATTATACGTTCCAAATACTTTTACTAAGATATATCTTCAAATTTTACTTCTGAACAAAATATAGTCGCCCACAAAATAAAATTTCAACACTGCTAATAATGCATAACTCTCCTAAAAACTAAAAAGAATACAATACACTGGATATACAATTCCAACGTTATGATCAAGAAATTTTGAGGAAACATGACAATAAACAACTCGGATGTGAGAGTAATAATAAATCTCCACAAACATTTCAAATTAAAAAGCGGCTCATAAAAAGGCATGCAATTTCACGAATAAATTTCTTAAAAAAAATAAATATTTCGAACACATTATCTTTAAAAAATGAAAATTTGAGCTATTTTTCATGGTGCATAACAATACACAAAAATATGAAATTTTAGGAATCTTTACCATGATCATAACTTTTCCACAATCAATTATATCTAATAAACAACATTCACAGCCTGAAAAGTTGATTAACTACATCTATTGTCATAGCTGAGGTATTTGATATGTGTGAACCATTACAATGAGAATAAGAATAATCACAGGAATTAGTACACTAAGAAAAATAGTAGCAAAAAGACAGGATGGGGTTACCGGAAGTCGTGCGCATGGCAAGAGGGTAGCAGAGAGCCTCAAGGAAGATGTATACAAAAGAAGGGAATCAAGTGATGGAGATGGTGGAGCATTTCGGTAGGCAAAAGGACGTGCCCGTACAGCATGTCCAGCACTTCGAAGAATTCTACATGCACTAGTAACTCTTGCAGCCTGAAAGGATTAGGATACCTGATTAACATATAGAAATTACATTACTTAGATTACAGTAGAGTCACAATTATCTATGCCTCAATTATCCAAGGCGCATGAGAAAAAGGTAGCAAAGTATCATTTTGAAATTTTAAAATTGAAAATCATAATATTCTATACAATTGCATCAAACATACAATGAACTTAACAATTTAGGTATTTTTATAATAAACCAAATTTATTTCACAGTAAACTGTTTGTACTTTTATTTATTTCAACACGAAGTGCAACTAAGATTTGTATTGTTATATACGGTACTAGCAGAATTTCCAGTTGAATTTCAATGGGTTTAGTGAAGCTACTACAGCACAACATACAAACTCTTTAAAATATATAGTAAATATTTTTTAAATTATGATTAGCTTTTCTTAACAATTAATCATATTTGCTTGTAACAATCCATTTCTGAGCCTATTGCATTCAAATATAACGATAATTTTATTTCCTGTCATATTACTTTCACCATATCCAGCTTCATTTCTTGTGTAATTATGCCTCACTGAAATATTTACTATTATGCCTTGTAAGCAAGAAACCCGTGAAAAAGCAACGTACAATTGTCCGTGATTGAGCACTGACTAGTAAATGTACACAAGATATGTGAGCTTATTTACGTTAATAAACATTATAATGTAGAATATAATGATTTTATTTACAAAAAATGTAAGATTTCAGTATTCAATAGACGAAAGAAGGTTCAATTACTTTCATCAATAAACACTTCCTGATTAATAATCAATATATATTTACGTTGCTATCCATAAACATCGATCGTTTCGTTGCTTAAACAAAAGTGCGAATTAAATAACGCTAAACTTTCATCTATTTGTAAGCTTCATTGAAGCTAACTGAATCGGAGGTAACAATGACGGCCGCCTTGGCAACGCCCGGAAAGACTACAAAAAATCCACAAAATTTCTAAACAAATTGCGTATTTCTTAAAACTTTGACCGTGTAACATGTAAACTTCGCAGGAATAAGATAGTATAGTTTTATTCGTCGAATAAAGCAAAAACGAAAAAAATCGGTCCATATTTACGTATTTTAATGCTTGAAGGAAGAATACCTTGCAAGTCAAGAAATTGATTCATACGTGTTATCTTATGGAAAAACGTTAATCCCCTATATTGGCAGCACTGATTAATCCCGGTTGACCAAACCTTGACCATTCACTAAGTTAGGATGTAAGGAAGAATCGTACCAAATTTGGTTATTCTAGCTTTTATCGTTTAGGAGTTCCATGAAAAACACAGAATACATAAACACATACTTCAAAATATATTATAGTAGATAAGCAGCAGAAATATATTATAGATATAGGCCTACATATCAAATGTAGATCAAATCAAATATGCGATGGCTTTCACTGATGACATATTGTATGAAAGTTGTTACCTATTTTTCCGATATGGACAACATTTTGTATTATTCAAGTTTTTGATTACCTGAGGTTGGTGCGGTCCCATTGACCTCAGATAATCGAGATCTACTGTACTTAAAAAGCATTAAATAATATTTTTATTAAAAAATAGCTAATGCTATACGATCTAATAATTAACAGTTTAGAATATCTTTAAAACATGGTCACCAAGGGACCTTTGAATACCAGCACATATTTCAATTTATATTAAGAATCAAAACTAATTAAGTTGACTGAAAAATTAACTTGTTCCCTAAAATTCATATTCATAACTATTTCAGAACTCTTTTAAATATATACTTGGGACTCAAAAAATAATTCACCTGCACAAGAGGAACTAAACCCAGTAATAGTCTCAAAATGACACTTAGCACATCCAATGGACTGATGGTTAAAAGAGGTTGTAATGGTGCCACAAATGGCAAAGATGAGTTATGTTGTAAAATTGAATCCATTCCTTTATCTGAACTAATAGCAGATAAATCTATGTAGTTGCTTTGGTTGTTGATGTTTATTTGAGGGGTAGTCCAAGTGAATATTGCATGGAGCACTGGGGTGGAAATCAGTTTCATTGTTCCTGCGACAGCCCATGCAATGGACAATGCAGCAATTGCTACAGCAGAAGGAGATAAGTCATCATTAAAATGACTTAGAAGTCCCTTGAACTCAGCTACTTCCTGCAAACGAAAAAGAAATAGAATCAATTTTTTATTTTTACCTGATAGAACAATGCTGGAACATGTTACAGTAAAATTGAATAAGGGAGAAACTCGAATTTACTAGATGTTCGGTAAAAAACAGTCAAGAAGCTATGAATGTCAAGATTATGAAGGAGTTGTTTGATACTATTAGCAGATGGCTGGTTGTTTGTATAAATGCCTCACTAACTGAAGGTATTGTTCCTGTATTCATGAAGACATCTTTAATTACTCCCATTGAAAAAGTAAGAGCTACCAATCTGGCTTATGATTTTAGACCAATAAATACCGTATTCACCGGAATCCAAGACGACCCTGAATCTATGACGACCCCCCATTTGGATGTTTCCAAAACAGAAAAAAGCTCCAATTGACCTTCATTACTACAAAAATTATAAATCTTGTCAAATATTTATTTTCTCCTATACTTTTCTTGAATCTCATTGTCTTTTAACATTTAAAATCATAAGATTACATCACAAATAGAACCATTCAGGTTTTCAAACAAATTAAATGGTAGCATTCATTTTAAGATAACATTAAAAATAAAGTAAATGCATTGAAAGAATATACTCATTTCAGGACAACAAAAAAACATTTCAATCCAAGTGCTGCATAAAATCATTTTATTGTGTTAGTCATCATCACTGTCTATGCAACCTTCACTATTTTCCTCATGCTCACTATCTTTATCACTCTCAACTTCATCATCAGTCTCCCACAAAACATCATCCTCACTCCCATCCATGGCATTAGATAAGCAGCATTTCTTAAATCCTTTCACTATTACTTTTGCATTTATTTGTTGCCACGATGCCTTGATCCATTGGCAGAGCATTGCAACTTCAGGTTTCTTAAGATTTCCTTTTGGTGTTAAAGTGTGAGTTCCATTTTGTAACCACTCAGAATACAAAACCTTTAAATTATTTTTAAAACTCTTATTGACAGCAACATCTAAAACTTGGTTGCGATGTCATTCCTCCAGGTATTACGATAAGATCAGTAATCATCGCACTCATTATGTTTTTAATTTCAGGAGATGTGTCCTTTGAATGCACCCAGTGAAAGCATTGCTCTTTGTTTTAGTAAAGCTCCTGGCCATCTATTAAACACCACATGTAACCAATCTCTCATTAGTTCTTTAGTCATCTACCCCTTTTCTTGGCACCTAGCTATTATTCCACTTCGCAAATGTTCTTTAGGCATTGTTTTCCACTTTAGAATCACATATTGTGGTAATTTAGTCCCATCTGCTAAAACCGCCACATTACCTTGACTCGCATTATTCGTTGCCTGTAGTTTTAATTAGGATGGACTTCGCACCTTTTTCGTTCACAGTATAATTAGATGGCATGTCGAAGAAAACTGGAGTTTCATTGGCATTTCCTATTTGGCTCAAATGGTAATTATTGGTTTTTCTAAGTCCAATTATGTATTTCTGGTAAGCGAGAAGTTTTTCAACGTAGTCTTCTGGCAATTTCTGACACAGTGAAGTTCGTCGCCATAAAGAAAAATTATTTCGTCGCATCATTCTCACGCACCAACTTCTGCTGGCCTTGAATTCTTGCAATGATATATTAAGTCCTCTAGCAATTTCATGAGTTTTAAGTATAATACTTTCAGTCGAACCAGGCATACCGTTCTGCCTCATGGTGCGCACAAACTTTACTACTTCTTCTTCTATGCCATGAAATCGGCCTAATTTTGGGCCTCTGAACGAATTCCTTGTGGCTTTGGCTTTTTCTAGTTCCTGTTTTGAGAGTTTCCATTGATGCACATTTGCCTCAGATACATTGAACTTTCTACTCGTATCACAGTTATTAGTTTTTTCGGCATAATTTATAACGATCAGCTTAAAATTTGCATCATAGCTCCATCTAATTCCTTTTGTTAACTTTCCCTTTGCACTCATGCCATGTACTTCAACATGATCTGTCATTTTAACTTAAGGGTTGTGCATTAAAAACAAGAATGCCCAACTCAAAATTACTGTCACACTTAGTGAGTCATTTGAAAGTGGAATCCCAAAGATTTCCGCTCTCATTTGTTTTTACCTTGCGGTCACCATTACGTGCAAGATAAAACTACGTCGTCTGTGTTATGATCTTCGACAATGATTAATGGTCTAAATAATTATTACTCCCATTATGTTTTACTTATTGCTATTACTAATTGTTTATTTCACTTGTTTATGTACGTACTTGAATTTGCTGTTGTGAATTGTTTACTCTTACATACTATTTGTTTTAAAAACATCGATTAAATGCGTAAATATACTTCGTATTCGAATTTAAGACGACTCTTGATATTTACAGCTGACAATTTGGAAAAAAAGGTTGTCTTAGATTCAGGTGAATACGGTAGTCTACCTGCATTTGAAAAAGTATTCGAAGCAGTGGTTTATGAGCAGTTGCAGAAGTACATCGAGGAGAACAATATGTTAACCCATTTTCAATCTGGTTTTAGAGGTTATCATTCATGTGAAACAGCAGTTAACTACTTGCTCATTGATTGGAAGGGTTACATGGATAATGGTTATACCCATTTTCTACTCTTATGAAGCTTGACCATGGTGCAGCGAATAGCCAATCAGGGCGTTTTCCCCTTCCACCACCATTTGAAGTTTTTGAGAGGCGCGGGAAAGTAGTACGCTCTTGCTCGATATCCACTCTTGAAGAAAGTCGCATGCGAACGCTAAGGCGTAAATGCGGTAGATCTGGCAACACAGTCAAGCTCGGAGCGATGTGAACAGCACGATGGCGAGAGACTGACTGACTTTCTCCCCTCCCCATCAACAGTCTCTCGAGCTTTCATTGGCTGCAGCAGTAAGCATACAACTAGAATTTTCAAGGTCAAGCTTCATAAGAGTATAAAACGGGTATATATTGTTGGTGCTGTCTTCATGGACTTAAGCAGAGCTTTTGAAACTATAGACCAATGGTTCTCAACCTCTTACCTCCATTGGGCACTTAATATATTCTGAGATATGAAGGCGGGCACAAACATTAAAAAATTGTTAGAAATAATGAGAAACTACGCAATGGGTTATATAATTTAATATATTTAACAACTAATAGTTTTGATTAATGCTTAAAATAATTAAATTCTATGAAAAGAAAAACTGATTTTAACACTTTTTTCTACAAGAAGCTCGAGGAAGTTGAGGAAGTTGGACAGAAAGAAATATCTCGTCATAGGCGACAGGATGTCTAGCCACTGTTCTGGTAGTAACTATTATTTTCATGAAGCAAATGAGTTATTGCTATCGTTCGTTACAGCACTAACATTTTTAGCAGCATTGCAAAAGAAAATATTAGAAACGAAATTTTCAAGACTTGCATCATTGGATAAGGGATAATGAACGTGTGCAGAGGAAAGCGGGCACCTAGAAATGGCTCGGTGGTCACCACGTTGAGAACCTCTTCTATAGACAGAAGAAGGCTTCTAGACAAACTGAAAGTGAAGTTTGGTATCAGTGGTAAGGTTCTCAAGTGGATAAGTAGTTATCTTGATTATAGGTAGCAGTGTGTTGTGGAAAAGTGCAATTTCAGAGGAGGCATTTGTAAATGTAGGAGTACCTCAAGGAAGCATGCTGGGACCTCTACTTTTTATTCTCTACATTAACACGTTCAATGCAGACTACATCTTAAGAAGTACTCCCGGCCAACCCCACATGCGGGCTACATCTTATGACGTTCGCTCTCGCTTCCCTTTCTCCTTCGTTTTTTTCCTTCCACGGCTGGGATTTGACCGTGAGAGAAGGCCCATAGGAAGCTTTAGACTCATTGTCTCGCTATCTTTCGAAGCGTGTGCGTCGTTTTTGTGCCGAGTTTTCCGTTGTGGAGAAAAGCAGATTTTGGTGTTTTTGGAGATTTTGCAGGTAAGCCTTATTTTTTCTTATGTATATTGTTTTTAATGTATTTCATGGTTTAAATTTAACATGTTAGTCACTTTTGGAAAGATAAAAGAATTGTTTTTTTAATTTCAGACCTTTGAACGACGTTCTTTGCGAGTGTACGCTGAACTTTCGTTCGATCATACGATCAAAGTTGATCGAGTAAGTGTTATTCACTTGTTGTTTTTGTTGTTTGAATGTTTCAATCTAGTCATTTTTTAAAACATATATAAATTATTTTTATTTTCAGAATTTCGGATTTTTGGTCCATTTTTACGTTGACCGTTCGTTTGATCGTCCGATGGAAGAGTATCGAGTAAGAGTTATTCGCTTGTGTGTTTTGTTATTATTATTTACCTTTGCAATATAGTAGCAAAGATTTTTATATAGAATAAAATATCTTTTTTCAGTTGTATATACCTAAATAAAGAATATGGATTCCCAACTGTCGACGTCCTATGCACAGAATGTCCCTTCTTCCGGTATATTTCATTATTTTAATATTTCTGTTTCAATTTTGTAAACTTGTTAGTTCAACGGAAAATTTTATTTCAGACGCCCCACCATCAAAGAGACGGAAAATAGAGGAGAAATACTTTATTTCGGACCTTTCTTCCGAGAAAGTATGCCAGTTCCTCGAGGAATATGGGGAGGATGTTTGGGATGATGAAGACGAAGTGGTAAGAGGTACAGCTTTTGTTTCTTTAGAGCACGAAACATCCCTTGCAAGGACCCACACATGTCTGCCAGATGTCCCTTCCCCTGGATCCCCTCCACATGTTCTCCATGAATTACAACCACTTTCACCTACCCAATTGGACCTACCCCAATCTTTACCACCTTCTCCTACTACTCTATCAATTTCTCCTCCTCCAGCCTCTCCAGTATATCTTCCTTCCCCTCTTCCTTCACTCATTCCTTCACCAACTTTTTCATGGGTAGGTACACCTCAGGAAAGTTTCCATATTCCTTTTCTTGGGCAGAGTGGTTTGAAAGTCCTACCAGATGGAAATGCTCCCAAGGATTACTTTGATTTAATTTTTAACGACGATTTTTTCCAATTGGTAGTGCAGGAAACAAATAAATTTGCCGAGGAGCTCTTCTTCCGAGGAGTGTCCCTGAGAGCCCGCATTACTGATTGGAAAGATCTCGAGAAAGAGGAACTCAAAGTATTCCTAGGGCTCCAGTTGCATATGGGAGTCCTTCAGTTGAATAGGATAATCGATTACTGGAATACCAACGAAAAGTTTGACTTGAAATTTTTTTCAAGAAGAATGTCTAGGGATAGGTTCCTTGCCATTCTTCAAAGCATTCATTTTGTTAGTAATCCAGTAGTCAATGAATCTACCTCGGCAGACCCTTTGCTCAAAATAAGACCTCTTATGGAATTTTTCCATAATACAATGGAGAGGATCCACTACCCATGCAAAGTGTTGTGCATTGATGAATCGATGATGCCATGAAGGGGGCGATTGTCATTCCGTCAATTTATAAAGAATAAGAAACATAAATATGGAATCAAGCTTTATATGTTGACGGAACCGGATGGGTTAGTTCATAGGTTTTTAATTTATGCTGGGGCTATGGATAAAAATCTTGCTGGAAAAGGCCACACTGGCAAAGTTGTCCATAAACTAATGGAAGGGCTGGTGAATGGCCACTCATTATATATGGACAACTATTACAATAGCGTTGGCCTGACTCGAGAGCTTCAAGTCAATGAGAAGTCTTATTGTACTGGAACTCTAAGAGCCAAAGGAAAAGACAACCCTAAAAAGGTTGTACAGGAAAAGTTACGGAGAAATGAAATGATACAACAGTGGACCACTGATGGGATAAACGTTTCGAAATGGAATGATAAACGAGAGATTTTAATGACATCCTCTGAATTTTCAGGGAATCTCATTGAAACAACCTCTCGTCATTCCCGTTCAGTAAATAAACCCAAATGTATTGTTCATTATAACAAATGCATGGGGGGTATTGATCGGGTCGACCAAATGTTATCTTATTATATTTCCGAACGTAAATCTCTGAAGTGGTACAAAAAACTAGGTCTTCACATCATCGAAATGATGATGTTGAACTCCTATTTTCTGTACCAAAGATACATTGGGTACATATGGATCTATATTCATTTCGTTTGGCCATAATTGATTAACTTTGCAGCAAAGATCGGTGCCCCTCGCATAAAAACCTGCATGTCAACCATCTACCTCCTCCATTATCACCATCAATTCTCATTTCATCAAGGAATTCCAGCTACAACCCAGAAAGAGGAGAGAAAACAAAAACCTTGCAGGGTGTGCTCGGGTAATAAAGTAAGAAAGGTTGTATCCACTCACTGCGGGAATTGTGAAGGTGAGCAAGGGCTTTGTTTGACCAATTGTTTCCAGGAATACCATCGAAGAATAATGAACCAATAGAATAAATTTATAATTATTTTGGTTATTAAATTTTTCTATTGGTGCATCTTACTTCAATGTTATTTCTGGAAACAATTGGTTATAACGTTTGTTTGTATATAAAAATGGAATATATTAATATTCCATTGTAAATACTTATTGTAAATAGAAACATATATGTAGTGTAAACTGTAGTTTCTATTACAATTAGAAATTTCTATTGTTAATAGCGGGCTTCATTTTAAATAGCATATAGCATAAATTGTAGTTTCTATTGGAAATGGAAACATTTACGTACTGTAAATAGTGACTTTCATTGCACACTTTTTACTGTGAATAGTAGGCTTGTACTGCAAATAGTTGCCACTAACGTGAATTGAAAACTTTGTAATGTAAACAGACACTTTTATTGTAAATTGAAAATTTTTTATATATTATTCTGAATGGAAACAATTATTGTAATTGTAAATAATGTTAATTATAAAAAATATGATAAAAACAATCGTAAAAACAAAGATTTAATTACATTTTATAATCAATAAATTATTTTGAAAGTGAATTGCGTTATTATATCATTTAATATAAAAAAAGCCGTCGTCTGTTTGTTGTTTGGTTGGTCACGCTATGCAAACGCTAATAACTCGAGAAATAATAATGACAGAAACTCAAAATTTGGTAGGGATGCTTGATTAACACTTATTATATCTATATCTCTATCTACAGTTCACCCTGTAAGCCACCGCAATGGTGTGTGGCAGGGGGTGCAATAGCACCAAGGGAAAGCACATAATAATGAACAGTATCACTCTACGTCGGCTGATTTCTTTTCGTAACTTCTGTTCTGCTCAGCTATCGTTCTAGGGAAAAACGAGCCTTTATACCTCTCAGTCCTACAGGCTCTCTCTCTTATTTTACGAGGATGGTCCATTCTACCAATATAAGTTGGCGCTCCTATTATTTCTTCGACATCGCTGGAGAATATATGCGTTCTAAATCTTTCAAGAAGTTTTAACCTAGAGCGTGATCGGCGCTCAGTTAGTGATTCCCATCCTAAGTCCTGTATCAAGCCTGTAACACTTTTGTTTCTATCGTAACAATTTTTGATGAATCTAACGGCTTTTCTAACTCTGAGATTGATCCTTTCTCATACGGATCCCATATGCTCAACGTGTACTCTAATAGCGGTCTACTAACGAGAAGTAACATGTCTCTTTGACTTTTTCCTCACTTTAACCTACTATGCGTATGATGAATCCTAGTTTCTGTTTAGCCTTCCCGCATATGTTTCGTATGTGCATATCCCATGAGAGGTTGTTTGTTAAAGTAACGCCTAAGTATTTGACGGAATCGGCTAGTTTTAGCTGGACGCCTTCAACAGTGTGATTCGTCGTGTCAATGTTTTTGTTTCCCCAGGATCTCATAAAGGAACACTTTCCTAAGTTCAATTCTAACTGCCACTCTTTACACCACTCGAGAATTGCATTTAAGTCGTCAGAAAGTAATTATTGATCATTAGGACTGTTAATCTATCTGTAAACTACTGTATCATCCGCGAATAACATGATTTTACTTTTAATAACCTTATCTAAGTCGTTTATAAATAAAAGGAATAGTAGGGGGCCGATTACACTTCCCTGTGGAACGCCTGAGGCTATGCTGACTGAATCTGATTTAAATCCATCTATAATTACTATTTGTTCACGGTAATTAAGAAAGTCCCTGATCCACTCGATTATCTTTCGATTTATTCCACAGTCATTTAATTTCTTCACTAACTTACTGTGCGGAACTTTATCGAAAGCCTTCTTGAAGTCAAGGAAAACCACATCTAACTGAGTCTCACGGTCTCCTGATCTTAGTATATCGTGAACGAACAGAGTGAGCTGTGTTTCACAAGATCTCGTCTTCCTGAAGCCATGCTGATATTTACTTAGCAAGTTCTGACTATCTAAGAAGTCCATCACGGAGCTAACGATAATGTGCTCGAGAACCTTGCAAGATAGGGAGGTAAGCGAAATTGGCCTGTAATTTTCTCTGTCGTCTTTTTTCCCACCTTTGTGTAACGGCGTTATAAAGGCTAATTTCCATTCCTTGGGTACAACGCCATGACTAAATGACTTACTGAAAACTATTTTGAGATAAGGTGCTATTTCCAGTGCTAACTCTTTGAATACTCTAGCTGGTATCTCTTCTGGACCCGGAGATGTATTTGACTTGATATTTTTGAGCTATTGAGCTATCCCTTTCGCTAATAAGATTATATCGTTCATTTTTTCCATGCTTGGTTCGGGCGCCACAACCTTCGCTCTCACGTCTTCGGTAGTAAATACGCTCTGAAAAAATAAGTTTAACAAATTTCCTTTATCTGTGCTATCGCTAACTACCTCTCCTTGGTCTTTTATTAACGGGGCTATGGTTGGGCGTCGACCTTGAACTTCTCTAACAGAGAATGACGAATTTAAATCGTCCAAGAGAGGCATTTCCATTTCCCATTACTTTACATGTAAAACGCGATTTTTCGACGTGCAGGCTTTTATTCATTTGGAAATTAAAATTAGAAGAAATTAACAGTCGACCTTCGGATTTGAACCATTATGAAGAAAAAGTTATAAAGTTTCTTATTCCGTTCGTCTCTTTTTGCCCACAGTTCGAAATATTCCATGTTAAACGTTTAATTTGCATATTTTGTGGAAATCTCGCCATTTTAATGTGATGTTGCTATGTCGACCAATATCATTGTTACACCTCAAATTGCGATTATTGTATACATCCTTCTGGGAATAAGCGTGCCTTGAGTGCTTCAATACGAGAGAGAGAGAGAAAGGAAGTGGAGAGATTTGCGTTTTGTGGAAAATAAGTATATTAACGTAAATATAAAAATTTTAAGTATCAACAGTGTCATTTTAGAAAAATTGGAAATAAAAAGCATTCTTAAGTTAAATTCTTTGTAAACCATACGTGCTTACGAATTTATATTGTTATTCCTCGAATTAATTTCGTAACAATGGCCGAAGTTTGGAAACGAATATAATTTAAAATTCAATTAAAATTAAAAGGACATTTAAAACTGTTAACAGGTAATTTTCGAAGAAACAAAAGTGGATCTTTTAATGAATTCATTTGTTTTTATAAAAGGAATTTTGGTGCTTATTTAATGCAGAGTACGTTATAAGGCTTATAATCCATTTAAATCTAATAACAATGGCTATTATAGTTTAAAGAAAGAACTTTATTTATTCACTTTTCAGAATGAATTAATTTTAGGTTAGCATTGCCTATTATAAAAGGAGTTACTTTGGAATTTACAGTATGTAAAGTGGAAGTTGTACTGAATTGACTCAAGTATATTTCAAAGCAAAAATCAATTTAAAACTATTGAAAGTTGTTGTTTCGGAAACTGAGAAGTCCAGAGTGGTGAGCGGACGCTAAACGATATTGAGGTACATTATATTCTAAAATCTATTTAAAGTATTATCAGAGGCAATTGAAGATTGGACAAATTTTTTTGTTACCGGAATTCTGCTTATTTCATGAAATTGAAATGATAATGCATTAATCCATTAAAATCTGTTAAGAGTGGCTATCTTATTGTTAGTTGAAAGACATATATGTACCCACATTGTACTTTTATTCACTTTTCAGAATGAATGAATTCTAGGTTAACATTGCATATTATAAAAGTATTTTCTTTGGAATAAGATGTTTGTTATGTGGTTATTTTAACTGAATTGAATCAAGTTCTCTTCTAAGTTTGAAATCCATTGAAAACTAGTGAAAGTGGTTGTTTCGGAAAATGAGAAGGAAAGAGTGCTGAGCAGACGATAAACGATATTGAGGTACATACATTATATTCCAAAATCTATTTAAAGTATTATCAGAGGCAATTGAAGATTGAACAAATTTTTTGGAACCGGAATTCTGCTTATTTAATGAAATTGAAATCCTAATGCTATAATCAATTTAAAACTAATAACAACGGATATTTTAGTAGAAAGAAAGGTACTATTTTATTCACAAGGAATTTCTGTGACATTTTAGTTAATTAATTAAAACAGACTTATAGAAATATTCGATGGTTAAAGCAGTGCACAATTTTATTCTTGCTGTTTTTACGTTGCATTGACGAAAATTTAGACTCATTAAACCCGTTGAAATTCAACGGGCACTTATGCTAGTTATTTAATATTAATTATTAGTTATTATTTATTGAAAAATAATCCATACATTTATTAAAGATCAATAATTATGTGAGATAGACTTTTTCTCCAAGTTTACAAACTGAAAAAAAGAAATTTGGAATAATTTTTTTGGCGATATTTTAGATGTAATAAAAGAGTTAGCCAATCTTGGGACTACACGCAGGTCGGATGGTATAATATGACATCTCGTGCGTTTTCTCTTAAAAATGTAAGGATTAAATTTACTATATAGTTCTGAAGATGCCGTGAAAGATCCAATATCGTTACATGTCGCTGAAATGTGTTGCAGGTTTGCCTACATTTGGCCAACCCCACATGCAGATAACATCATAAGATGTACCAGTTAAATAATTAATATTTAAAGAAATTTCAATTTATTTCTTAAATAACATAATATTTTAACCTAAAACACGAAGTCATGGTGAAATTCTCCGAAAAAAATATCACCCGTACACAGGAATGTGCCAATTATTTTTTCCGCAATGAACATGGTAATGATATTGTTGAAACTGTTTATAATTGTAAAATTCATATATTTGCTGATGACACCTTAGTTTAGTTTGCTGCCAAAGATATATCAGAATATTGTTATAGCATTTAAAATTAAGAATATGCTTGTACCAAAATACTTAAGTGACCTGGTAGTTATTAGAGAAGAGTTATATGAGTATGACACACGAAGCAAAAAAGATATATACATTACATTAAAAAATAAAGTATCATCAAAAAAGACTGGGATGCATGAAGGGGCTGTATTGTTTAACTCGTTACCAAATCATATAAAAAATATCACTAGTGTTCCTAAATTTAAGACTCAACTTTTTAATTTTTTATTAAATTAGATTTAGGTAAACATCTAACTAGATATATTCTGTATGTATGTTCTTGTTTTTGTGTATTATTTGTACAATGT
Organism: Uropetala carovei; assembly: GCA_036926305.1. NCBI lineage: Eukaryota > Metazoa > Arthropoda > Insecta > Odonata > Petaluridae > Uropetala > Uropetala carovei. The sequence continues at coordinate 2,626,023 of JAXCHB010000241.1, forward strand.
ATACTTTTTTGTTTGTATATTTCATTTGTGTGTTAAACATCTTAAAATGTTCTGATATGTATTTATTTTCTTTTTTGTGTAACTATTTTACAACGTATAAATTTGGTGTGTATTTTTTATTTCACTATTTTTCTCTCTAGAGTCAATATGTATGTTGTTTTTTGTAAATGAGCTATGGCTCAATTTCTTAATAAATAAATAAATAAAAAACTAGTAAAAAAACTTCACAGAATAAAATCACTATAGAATAATGTCTAAGACTCAAAACATGGTCAAATAGTTATTTTATTCGGTGGAATGTATTGTTAGCTAATATTATTTTATTAATCGATTTTCCGGTACTTATGTATTAACGAGGGACCCAAGTTTAAATGTTAAAATTCAAAGAAAAATGGGTTCTATTAGGTTATCCCAGACACCTTTTGAAAAATAATTTTTTGAGATAACCCTTTCACACAAAACGAAAGCTTGCAAACCCATGTCTGATATGCATGTGGCGACATTTACCCACCCAATCACTGGACAATGTGGAGGGATAGATTCATTCCAAAGAGGGGAAAGGCACGATAGCACCAGAGATGGCTAACTCGATATAAAAGACATTATAATCTAAAAAGAAAGCGAGCCGAAGGCTCGCCAATATCCTCAGTTACTTGTAAATAAAAAATTTTTTCAAGTTCTCATTTTCTTTGTTTGTTTTATTGGGTCACTCGTTAATACATAAGTACCAATTTTCTTTTTAAAATGCAATTCCACAAATCTACAGCTACCTTGGTCGATTTCATTAAATAACAGACCTTTGAGTACTTTTGATCAAGTGAAAACTACAAGATGTACACAATGTCAAATAAACTTACTCTCATCCAGTCAAGTGGTGACTGACATCTGCTTAAGAGAGAATTGTGTAGCATCTTCAAATAATAAGAGAGAAGGTGTGCATGAATACAATATGATGTTATTATGGCAGCTTTAGAAACCTCTTGCCACCCCATTCCCATTATAAGAATCACCCTTAAAACACCATTGATCCATGTAGAACTGAAAGAATTTACAAAAGCATTAATATTACAACAATACTTTATTTTGCAAAAGAAATAATTTCTAAGTGTGTAGCTACAAAGAATCACTAGTTAAAGTAAAATCAGGGCCATCATGTGAGATGAGTTTGAGAAGTGATCATATCATAGCAGTGTTGCCACCAATCTGCACCTACACTATGAACGGGAGCAGAATTTTGTCTTTTTGCCTCAGTCGGCAGATTTTCACACAATGGCCCTGAGTACGTACATTTGAATGAATATATTGTTAAACAGGCGCTATGCACCAAATACCACAACAAAAACAATAACATTTAACTATGTGGGAAATATCTTGTATGTTTTTTGCTTTTTCCTTTGTCAGGCTATATACCTCACTCAATATACTCACCTTTCAATATATACCAATGAAATTTTAAAATTTTCCTCCGTGTAAATTAGCCAAGTTAGATGAGCTAGAGAAATAAGGGCCCAAAATGCTCCAGCTAGGATGAGGAACCAAAGTCGGTGTACTAAAGAATGATGCCTTGAAATGCCACTTAATTCAGGTCTTGAAGACAGCAAGAATACCTGTAAAACAAATCTATTATAAGAATATATCATAAATTATTGAAATAGGACAAGAATTTTATATTATAGATTATTAACGTTACATTATCTTGAAATTAAAACTGACTTGCCCTTTCCATTAAATTTGGAAGCTGTTCTACTTCCTGCACTCGAAATAACCACAAAATGTGGCAATGAGCTACAAATAGCACAATGCCTGGTATTATGTAAGTTACAATTGATATGTAAAATGTACCACATGCTCCGCAGTCCAAACAGAAACCTCCAATTGGCCTGGAACACATAAATTATCTTTATTTAAATTTTGGAATCGATAAGTAAAAATTTTTCCTCTCATGGGCAATGTAACTTGTACAAACATATGCCACCAAAAAAATATTCCATCATAATATTTAGGCATACATTTGATATTTACATGAGAAATAAAATGAAATACTTGAAACAAACTAGTACATTTGTAAATAAGTTTTACAATTAAATTTTATTCTTACTGAAAGCATGCCATGTACTGAAGGATGTGTCCCAAAATCATAAGCAATAGGATAAGCAGCAAATGGATAAAATCCATAGCTGAAGCAAAGTATGCACAACAACTTCCATCAGTTTCTAGCCTTCCAAAACATGGAGAACCTAGAACATCAGGATTTCTTCGAAATGCTGGAAATAGGCCAGGTGGAGAAGACCGAAGTCCTGTTAAAGCTAGTAAATGTAAATAAGGTATCAATACTTTTCTCTTGCAGAATCGAAGAACAGCTGCAGGTGCCAAAGAATTTTGATCGCATTCCTCCATAATCTCTGCAGCTACCTATGTAAGTACAATTACTTTTATCAATATACATATGTGAGATCACGCAAATAAATTCAAATTGTTACATTAAAAATCGAATTTGTGCAATAATATTCTCAACATGGCAAGAATGTGCTATTTATTTCGTCACCATTATATATTCGATTATCTCTATAAATGTATATTTCAATAATAAATTAATTCTAAATAATTAATCAATAACACAAATACATAGTTGTATATCATCTTGAATGTACCATATGCACTTATTCACTGGAAATACATAAATGTATACTTCAATAATAAATTAATTCTAAATAATTAATCAATAACAAAAAAACATAGGAGTTGTATAAGATATCATCTTGAATGTACCATATGCACTTATTCACTAGAAATATATAAACTCACATCACTGCATTTTCTCAAATCTAATGAATGTGATGCAAATGGCTCGTTCGAAACTGATTCGCTACCTTCTTTCAAATCCGACATTTCCAAACTTTAAAATTGCGCTAAATTAGTAAATGAAGAACAAAATACAAATATATTAATTAATTATTAGAGATATTCATGAAAACTATAGCAATATTTCTGTAACTATCACGAATAGTTAAATTGGCCATTTACAATTCCCTCGAAATTTACGCCTAACTCAGCTACTGTAAACAAAAGAATGCGGAATTTCGTAATTACCGCACGTGTAGGATGTATTGTGTTTATTCGGAGAATTAGGAGTAAATATCATTTAAAACAGAAATATGCAGGTTTCAGATCCTAACAATGTAAAAATATACAACCTTAGCGCAGGAAAATCATTACCAGAGGTATAAAATGGTTACTATTGAGATGTATATCTTTAAATGATGTGTTAACTTAAAATTTAATATCTGTTTCAGTGGCTCTCAGACAGAAAAAGACGTGCATTATTAAAGAAAGATGTTGGTGAGTTATTGTTTTTTACTCAATATTTTATGCGTGTAGTATTTATATATTATTGATCAGTTATAAACATTGTTTTCGATATTTCTCTGTTTATTAAAAATTCCCATCACTAACATCATAGAATTTTTTAATTTAAAAAATCGAATGCCACTCTTATTGATTAAAATGAAAATAATGCAGATGCTTTTGTGTACTCTTATTAGATGTTCGACGACGGATCGAACTTATCCAGGACTTCGATATGCCTGGCGTGAGTACATCCATAAAAGTTTCTCAGGATGGTCAATACATATTAGCTACCGGGATTTACAAACCAAGAGTGCGGTGTTTTGATGTAAATCATCTCTCCATGAAGTTTGAAAGGTGCTTTGATTCCGAAGTTGTAACTTTTGAAATTCTATCTGAAGATTATAGCAAGGTGAGTGGTATTATACAGTTCAGTTAGAATTTTAATGTTTGATAATGGTAATTGTTTTCAAAGTATTTAACATATTTGCGTTTATAGTTGGTTTTCCTTCACTGTGACCGGTATGTGGAGTTTCATGCAGCTCATGGTAAGTATTATCGGCTCCGGATACCGAAGTTTGGGCGAGATATGGCTTACCATGAAACAACCTGTGACCTATATCTTGTTGGTGCAAGGTGAATATATTTATTAATTTGATGACTATCAACATTAATTTGTCATAGAAAATGCAATAAAGGAAACAGTTATGATTTTACGGTTTTGTGAAATGTAATCTTTGTTAACAGCCATGAAGCATATCGACTCAACTTAGAGCGAGGACAGTTCATGGCACCACTACAAACAGAAGCCAGTGAAATAAATGTTGTTAAAGTAAATGACTACCATCATTTAGTATTATTTGGTACAACTGAAGGAAAGGTTGAAGCTTGGGACCCACGGTCACGAACTAAAGCAGGTTTCCTTGATGTTGCCCTTCCTTGCATAGCCAGTGTAACAGAGTAAGAATCTTTTATCAGTATCTTAATTTAAGTGCATCATCATCTGAGTCTTTGTTAGTGAATTAAAAGGAATTACCTCTACGTTATATTTATTTACTTTTTTGAACTTTAGGTAATTGCTTGTTTACTTTATTAATCCTGTTAGTTACAGTTTAGTCTTAATAACTACCAGGCCATGAGTACTGTTATTACTTCATATTAAATTGAAACTTATTTAATTTAAATTCCAAAATAAATATTTCGTACAATGCCAAATATTTATTTTAGGAGGACTAACCCTTTGTTTGGTCCAGTTTTGCCATCTGTTACCTGCATTGCTTTTGATGGAGCACTTAACTTAGGAGTTGGAACAGCATCTGGTCAAGTCCTACTTTATGATATCCGATCATCCAAACCACGAATAGTGAAGGATCATATGTATGGAATTCCCATGCGTTCTCTAGCTTTTCATCAAAGTGGTGGACCTGCTGGAGAGGTTGAAACATCTGGAAGCATGGTACTTTCCATGGATGCAAATGTCCTCAAGATCTGGAATTCAGATACAGTAAGTGACTAAACTACACAATTCATAAATACAAGTAAAGATTGGATCTCATTTTAATGGTGGTTTATTAGTTTTCTAACCATTTCATATAGCGTTTTGTGATTATTCAATAAATTATGATTGGTTTAACAAATTAGTTTTTTTGTGTTTAAGACCTAAAACTAACCTACAAAATGCACATATTCGAAGCATTTTTCCTTGTTTAGTATATTTTATGCATTAAAATGGGCAAAAATGAAAGTAACCAAACACTTACTAGCCTGGGGCCCTTGAGTGTTTTGATTGAAATGCTTGAATCTGTCGGACTTTCCAGCTTAGTAGTTTTATTATAAATTCAGCATAAATAGTTATGTAAATGAAGAAAAATCAATTCTAACTCAAATCAACATATTGTTTTTTTAAACTTGTAAATTTTAAATTACTTTGGCTATAAAGTGTTAACCATGTTAAAATGAATTATATATAAATTCTAGTCTAAAATTCACCAAATGAAATCCTAAACTGATAACGTCACAGCCAATTTCCAATTTTTTATTCTGTTGAAATAAAATCAACTCATTTTAATGAGTTTTTTATTGGTAAGGTGCATCTGAAAATGAAAAGTAAATAGTGTGTACAGGTTGCATATTAATAAAATATCAGTAGTCTGTGGAATAGTTGAAGCCGATTTTATCATTTCTTTCCTTCTTTCTGTTTAGGGGAAATTGTTTACATCAATTGAAGCAGATGTGGAGTTCAATAGCTTAGAGCACATTCCTAACACTGGCATGTTATTCATTGCCAATGAAAATCCTAAGATTCTCACCTACTACATACCAGTAAGTATAAGTATTGAATTTATTTACATTATGAAAATTTCTGCGACTAATATCACTTTTCGTACAAATTCCATACATTTGCAATATACCTAAGTTACTGGGGTTTTTATATATGGTTAATTATATTTACATGATGCATATAAGAAGTATATTTAATGCATAAGTATAAATTAAATTTACTTTGTCATTTATACCAAATGTCACAAAGGATAAAATTTTGAATTCTTGTAGAAGGGTCACAGAAGAGTAATCTACAGGCTTTTGTTTTTTTTATAATTAAGAGTTTAGGCCCTGCCCCCAAGTGGTGTGGCTTCTTGGATAGTTTGACTGAGGAAATGGAAGAAAGTGTGTCAGAAGCTGTATATGATGACTACAAGTTTATTACACGCAAGGAATTAGAAGAGCTGGGTCTTTCTCATCTTCTTGGTTTGTAGTTGAATGAGTTAATTTATGCTGATCTTACAACTTCATTATTACAATTTTTAGTAGTTTTCCTATGAGCTTAATTATAATCAAGCAAAAACTTTTTATTTTAAATCATCTGGATCTTATTTTTTAAAACCTGAAACAATTTGTGTATATTTTTACTTAAAAGCAGTCTTTTCACTAAAAGATTCCATAAACTTCTTAGTGAAAATATATGCATAGTAATATATTTGACTAAGCATATTTTGGACAGAAGTAAAAGATTGTTAAAGCTTCCTTGTGTTAATCTCAAAATATTTATATGCATATCTTGTATTTTTTACAATATTTCTTATGGATGACATTTTTTCCTATTCTATCTTTCTTACAGGTACTAATCTTCTGAGAGCTTACATGCATGGCTACTTTGTAGATGTAAGGCTTTATCGAAAGGCCTTGTCTATAGCTGACCCATTTGCTTATGAGAGGTATAAGAAACGTAAGATCAAGGAACATATTGACCAGGATAGGAAAAACCGAGTTCAGTTGAGGGTATGCAATTAGCACTGATGCTCACTTTGCTGAATTATTAGCATTATACATTATATTGAATGCCTCAATAAATTGTGAAGAAAAGTCAACTGGGCATGAAGTATCCTACTGAAGTTGTCTTGTTGAAATATTCATTTATTAGCCATAAAAAACCCTACAATAATGGAAAGAGATTTTTTTCAGTTTTTTAATTTTAATTTAAGCATTTTAATTTAAGAGACATTTCAAAAAACCATTATCAAATTGTATCTCAAAAATATTTCAACTTTGTTTTACAATATAGTATGTTTGAATATATATTGTTTTACAGAAACTTCCTCAAGTAAATAAGGAATTGGCCATGAAGCTTATAGACGAGGAGGCTAGAAATAAAGCAAAGAAGGAAGAAGGGAAGAAAGTTAAATCAGCTGGGAGTAGTCTTCTTCAAGATACGCGTTTTAAGGCTCTTTTTGAGAATCCTGATTTTGAAGTGGATAAGAATGCTGATGAATACAGGTTATATGTAGCTTTTTTTTAGTCTGTCTAATATAGTTCATCATTATAGTTTTGTAGTCCAGTAGATTCATTGCAGTGCAAAAGAAAAAGTCCTTATGGTACTATTTTTTTATGGATACATGAAAATTCTTTCTATATACCATTAAGCTCCATTCATAAAAGTTTCTATTGATTTAAGTGATAATCCGTTTCCCGTTTAACCGTGGAATATGTATTCATCTAGCTCAGTTGATTTTTATTTCTCAAGCGTGATCTTATTTTGTAGTATGTAACTAAATTATTTTCCTCCTAGGTGACAACAGTTTACAAGCTAATTTATTAATTAATTAATGACCTGTGTAACATGGCAAGCAACACCACGTGTTACTTTTATAAAATTTTAAAGTAATTATTGCTTTATTAATTATTTACTTCCGTATTTATCTATTTTTCTTCATTTTTATATAAAGCTTGGATGATTTCACTGTAGTGAGTTTAGTTGCCATTGGTTCCTGTCATTTTTATTATTTTTGTAGCGTTATTCAGATAATGGAGGGCTTACTAGATCTCTGTAAACTTATGTGTGTTTGAAATTTAATAATGATTTGTCTGTATTGTTGTTAGGCAATTGAAAATTTTTGTCACAAAATTAAAATCCTAATATATTTTTTCTTAGGTTGCTCAATCCAGTTGTTTCAAAGTTGGACAAACAGAGAAAGAAACAGCTGGAGAAAGAAATCCAGCGACAAGCTAAATTTGATGAGGTTGATGTGAGTATACCATCTTATTTATGAAGGATGATGATGTTCTTGTTCTATCATAAAATAATTTTCCTATTCCGAAATTTTCATAGGATGAACCTGAAGGAAAGCCAAGTTCAGAAGAAGAGAGTGATAGTCTTGGTACTGAAAGTTCATCTGAGGATGAAAGGGAGTGGACTCAGGAAGTCAAGAAGCAGCACCGTCTCATTCAAGCAGAGAAACGTAGAGGGTGGAGAGAAGAAGATGATGAAGACAATGAAGAGGTCAAAGAGGAAGAGGCGGCCTCCATACCAACAATAAGTAGACCAAAGTTCTATGAAATTCGACCTGGTGAAGAATTCAGCGGACTGAATTCATCAGCAAGTTCAGCTAGGAAAAGAGCCAGAGAAGCTAAGTAAGCAGCTGTATTGCTTTAAGTTGCTATTGAAATAGTGTTAAAGAGCTGTATTATCTGATTTTTTTAAAACATTTCTATGTTTTATTAAAGGGCCAGTCTAGGGGAAAGAGTTAAGAAGGAAGATGGATCAGGACAAGTTAAGATGTTGGGTTCTGTTGGAAACAGAGAAATGAGTTTCACATTACAGAAGGTTAGTTGTCAAAATATGTTTTGGACAGAGAATATATACATATTTTAATAAAGAATAACTCCGTAATTTCTCTGAATTATGTCATGCAAGTTATTTATATTATTTGTAGTAACTCTGACTCAAAGTTGAACTTGGTTTCATTGATGTAACTTTAACTCCTTCAGGTCTGCTATTTTCTTCCTTCTACTTCTAACTTTATTTATATTTATTCCACTTTTGTCTTTATTATCCTTCCAAATCTCTGTGCCTCCTATGGTAGCCCACTTAGCAAAATCAATTCAACTGTATTTTAATTCACTTGCATTATTAGAATTGTTCTTGCGTCTCTTTCCTTGAGACATTCTAATCACTTCTTCATTCCATCACAACATCACATAGTTTTTCTACCATCACTATGGCTTATCAATTCATTTCTGATTATGGTGGTATAATGTCTTCATACTTCTTTCTCCTTCAAATAACTTGTTTCTTCAGTTGAATTTCTTCTTTTCTGCCATGAAATAATAAATATCATTGTTTACATGAATTTTTTCAGACAAATTGATTAATTTTTCTTACTGTTGACAATAATATTTTTCAAATTACAGTGATCTTCATTTTTGCCCTTAAATGAAACTAGATAATTGAACAGAATTTATGATGGAAAAATGTCATGCTTTCAAATATAGTTTTAACAAAAACTTACTACTCTTTTTCAAGTCCAAATCTATGATTCAATGCAGACATTATTTACCACATTCAACATTATTCTTTTTGTATTTGTTCTAAGTATGTATACTCTTTGGTATCTCACATAAATCTCTTATTTTTTTACTATCTTTTACTTGATAAATTTAACCAAATGTTCTGTTGATGGTCTCCGTTTTCTTTATTGATTCCTCCAAAAAAATTCTATATTCAATGTAAGAATTCTGTTATTGTTTCAGGAGAAGAAGGCAAGAAAAAATCTAGAGGCTCTCAAAGTTCACCAGGCTGAGAGACGCAAGTTAAGGCGCAGTGCAGGGTCAGTCCTTTCCAAGATGAAGCCTAAATTCTGGATGGGGAAACGAGTTGTCTGATATAATTATTAGGCAACATTATCTCTCTTCTGTTCAGTATTTGGACACTACATAATTTGAAATATTTTTGTAACAATTACTCTGTTCTAAAGAGTACAAACAATGTTCAAATGGATGTATCTATCTATTGTGTTGTTGAATAATTTGAAATTAATTTTTTAATTGTGACATTTTGAGACAAAAGTGCAGTAAATAATTGGTGCACAAAATTTTAAACAATGCCAATTTTGTTTTGTATATCTTTAGTTGAAAATATGTAATTTTAAAATTTTACCCAATTATCCTATGTATAACATTACTGGGGTAACTTTATAATTTACATAGAATGTAAATTTGTTGATTTTGTAATATTTTTTAAACAAATTAATACCAGGACAAGATGAGTATTCTTTTCAAAACCATTTTCTTCATATTTCAAACATTTTCATATCCACTGAATATACTATAAATTATATATTAAATTATCTAGCAATACACAATATTAATTACACAGGCCTGCGATGATTCTGTTGCTTGAAATGCTTTACCCTTTTTTCAGTAATTTGTGTATGCCAAATCCGAAAATAATAACGGGTCTTCTCTATCACGTACAGATTTTTCACAAAACGTCATATTGAATTTTACATGTGTAATTTTCATTAAAAGTGGATCAATGTATTATAGATGAAATTTTTTAAAACCACTCCATATAGAAGTTTTCCGATTAGGAGTGACGCAATAGCATATTATCTGTTGTTCTAGATCGTACGAGAAGTGCATTGCCTGTGTATAAGTGATTGATAGGTCAGGAGATAGGGGGCGCAGTTATGAAATCTTAAACTCCACCCGTGACTTCACAGCCAATCAGAGAGCGCCATGTAGTGATTGACAGGCCAGGAGACATTTCTGTAGCAGACTGCCCATGGTGACTGCAATTCCCTGTTCTCCATTGATCTAGAAATTACGAGAAACTTCATGGCCTTCGTGTCAAGAACTTGCTTTGTCCCAGGACATCATTTTACTGGTACAGGAAGTGTGAAGAAGAATTCATCTCAAGAAGGTTCATTGGTTTATTGCAACAAAATTTCTGAATTAATATGTAAGCTATGCTAGGCTACAACGTATGACCCAAATGAGTTGAGGTTGTTCATTGATACTTGCAAGAGAAGTCTAAAAGGCATCCTTCTTCACAATGGTAACTTGTGCTCATTCAGTGCACCTGAAGGAAACATGAAAATCTCAAAACTCTTCTGGCTAAGGTTAAATATGAGGAACACGGTTGGCTGCTTTGTGGAGACTTAAAAGTTCTTTGTATGTTGTTGGGTCAACAATCCTGTTACACAAACTTTCTATGTTTTTGTGTGAATGGGATAGCAGAGCAAGATCTCAGTATTGGATAAAGAAGGAATGGCCATACAGAGTCCATCTTGACACCAGGTTCTAAAAACATTGCACGTCAAAATCTGGTTGACCCATTGACAGTACTTTTACCCCCACTTCACATAAAACTGGGATTGATGAAGCAATTTGTTAAGGCTTTGGACAAGGAGGGTGACTGTTTCAAGTATCTGTGTGGTAAATTCCCAGCTCTTTCCGAAGCAAAATTGAAAGAAGGAATGTTTATTGGTCCTCAGATTAGGAAACTTATTTTGGATAAGCAATTCGGAAGAACAATGAACAATCTTGGATTACTTCTGGAAAATCTTGGAGCAATAAGCAAAGAACAAGAAGAATGGTTTCATCAAGATGTCAAAGAAATGGAGAGAGGATACCAGGGAAGGTGGAACGTTAACATGCTGGCTGTCTATTGTTGGATGTTGAAAAGGGAGACACCAGAATTTGCATATAAAAGAAGAGGAACAAGGTGTTCTTTCGAGACAAAAAGGAAGCAATCCCACTAGAAGAAGCAAACTGAATGAGGATGAACATAATATATATTTACATAACCTAAATGAATAACATCAACTATTTGCATTAATATGCTTCATTCTTCTTACATTTGTTTGTATTTTTCAACTACTATAGCAAAGCAAAATATGTCGTTGTAAACCAAAATAGATAAGGGTTTTCTTAATTTTTTTGTTTCTTTATTTCCATATTGCCAAAAATCCTTACGTGATGGGGAAAATGGATTCCATTTTTGAAATTAGCATAGTTGAATTGTGTAAAATCATCTATTAGAAATAACACAACTTTTCAAAAGTTCTAATTCGCAGGCCTGTTTTATAGTAGGACCTCGATAACCATCATTAAGTGGTTTCTGGAAACCCCAATTAGCGAAACAACAATAGTCGAAACTGATGTTCAAAAAGACCTTACCTGTATTATATAAACTGAATTTTTAGACGTTACTTTATTGGAAATTTTAAATACTGTCACTTTCATTCATTCACTTCTAGTTTTATTTGCAGTGATGTCACATTTCTGGACCTTTTAGCAGCACTAGCACTGCATTTTTGGGCCATTTTTGTCACTTGGGGTTTAATAAGCTAAAAATATTTAAGAAATATGTGAGGGGGTTATGTTAACTGTTGACAAGTGAGTTGACAGTTGTACTGCGACAATCCATGAAGGAATGTTTTGCTGTTTCATTCTTATATTTAAAGGCAAAATTCTAAATAGTATTATTAGTCTTTCAATTTACATGAAATTTTCTTCACTCTAACACCACGGATTAAATGTTCTCCGAAAACAGCTGCAGCACAACGTTTCGATGGGTGAGGCGAGTTAATATCTGTTATAAAATTAAACGTGTGTTACGTAATATGTTGCCTCAGGCAACAGTATGCCTGGACACGGTACTGGTGAGCAGCAATCTTTCTCAGTTACAGCGCAATCATCATTTTATTTGTTTGTCTGTTTCATTCAAATGGCGACAGAATTTTTTTTGTACTACTTGGCACCAAACTACGGTTGATCGAAACACCGATTATCGATGGCAACAGTTATCGAGGTCTTACCGTACTTTATGCTGTCAATTAAAAAATCTTATTTCATGCTACAGAAATATACAACATTCTGAAACCATATTTTCTAATTAAAGAACATGCTCCATACTTAAGGCGACATTTCACACAACACTCAGCCTTGCCAAAACAAATGTTTGATGCCTTAAGGTCAATTTGGACAACAATATTTACTATAAGTAATGACACACCATGCAAAACATTCTATAATGCAATTTCAAATCAAAAGTACTTCATAAATAAAGCTAATCTGAAAACTTCTGATATTGTCTTTTCCCTTGCTCCCTCCCACTCTGCTTCATGGTGAGTTCATAAAAATGCTCTTTGGCTTTCCTCTTTCTTGAGGTGTCGGTTTTACATTTTTATCCACAACTGCCTGGAAATCTCTCCCAAAGCACTACCCCTAGTTTAATCTATAAACCAGCGTTTCTCAACTGCCGGTCTGCTGACAATTATTTGCCAGTCTGCAACATTCCATTTTTATCAAAATGTTCGGTGATAAGCATCATGATTAATGAGATATTTGTTTACGTTTTCAGTTGAAAGCTGGCTATTAAAGTGTAGAATTATCAAATAATTGGTATTTCAAAATTTATTTTAATGGTTCCTGTTGAAATATTAAGAATACGTGCCAGCCCATGACAGATTTTCAGTTGTGAACTACTGCTCTAAACCAATGAGTCAGGAACATAATTCTGCTTTATAACATTGTTCTTATGGGAAAATGTGCTTTCAGAAACCAATTGTGTCATTAGTTCTAGGACTGCCTGTATATATCTACTTCACAAAACTAATTCAACTGTGAATTATTGAGCTCTTCTTAAGACTAAATTAAAACAAAAAAAAAATCTAATGTGGCCAACACGACTTTATCCATATTTGGGATATAGATATTTAAATTATTATGAATACCATTATAAGGCAAAATTATTATTTCGTATCATAAAAGAATACAGTCGTCTTTATTGCCGTAAATTATATTTTGAATATGTTTACAGAATTTACCACTACATGGTGGCGCTGTATACTGGAAATTTATGAATGGACGGTTCTATGAAAATTTGTTTCAAACAAAACTTGGAAGAAATATTATTCTCTACAACTTTGGTCCTCACAAAGATTACCAATAACAACGTTTTTAAGGAGATATTTGACGGAAACTGAAAAAACCAATTATTTAATATAATACTAGCTGTCGTCTGTTGGTTGGTTGGTCACGCTATGCAAACGCTAATAACTCGAGAAATAATAATGATAGAAACTCGAAATTTGGTAGGGATGCTTGATTAACACTTATTCAGAGAATGACAAATTTAAATTGTGAAAAAATTCCTTGGTTCGTCTCCAAGAGAGGCATTTCCATTTCCCATTACTTTACATGTAAAACGCGATTTTTTGACGTGCAGGCTTTTATTCATTTGGAAATTAAAATTAGAAGAAATTAACAGACGACCTTCGGATTTGAACCATTATGAAGAAAAAGTTATAAAGTTTCTTATTCCGTTCATCTCTTTTTGCCCACAGTTCGAAATATTCCAAGTTAAATGTTTAATTTGCATATTTTGTGGAAATCTTGCCATTTTAACGTGATGTTGCTATGTCGACCATTATCATTGTTACACCTCAAATTACGATTATTGTATACATCCTTCTGGAAATAAGCATGCCTTGAGTGCTTCAATACGAGAGAGAGAGAGAAAGGAAGTAGAGAGATTTGCATTTTGTGGAAAATAAGTATATTAACGTAAATATAAAAAAAATTAAGTACCAACAGTGTCATTTTAGAAAAATTGGAAATAAAAAGCATTCTTAAATTAAATTCTTTGTAAACCATACGTGCTTACGAATTTATAATGTTATTCCTGGAATTAATTTCATAACAATGGCCGAAGTTTGGAAACGAATATAAATTAAAATTAAAAGGACATTTAAAACTGTTAACAGGCAATTTTCGAAGAAACAACAGTGGATCTTTTAATGAACTGATTTGTTTTTATAAAAGGAATTTTAGTGCTTATTTAATACAGAGTAAGTTCTAAGACTTATAATCCATTTAAATCTAATAACAATGGCTATTATAGTTTAAAGAAAGAACTTTATTTATTCACTTTTCAGAATGAATTAATTTTAGGCTAGCATTGCCTATTATAAAACGAGTTACTTTGGAATTTACAGTATGTAAAGTGGAAGTTGTACTGAATTGACTCAAGTATATTTCAAAGCAAAAATCAATTTAAAACTATTGAAAGTTGTTGTTTCGGAAACTGAGAAGTCCAGAGTGGTGAGCGGACGCTAAACGATATTAAGGTACATTTTATTCCAAAATCTATTTAAAACATTATCAGAGGCAATTGAAGATTGAACAAATTTTTTTGTTACCAGAATTCTGCTTATTTCATGGAATTGAAATGCTAATGCATTAATCCATTAAAATCTGTTAAGAGTGGTTATTTTAGTTGAAAGAAATACCTATATGTACATGGTACTTTTATTCACTTTTCAGAATGAATGAATTCTAGGTTAACGTTGCATATTATACAAGGATTTTCTTTGGAATAAGAAGTTTGTTATGTGGTTATTTTAACTGAATTGAATCAAGTTCTCTTCTAAGTTTGAAATCCATTTAAAACTGGTGAAAGTGGTTGTTTCGGAAAATGAGAAGGAAAGAGTGCTGAACAGACGATAAACGATATTGAGGTACATTATATTCCAAAATCTATTTAAAGTATTATCAGAGGCAATTGAAGACTGAACGAATTTTTTGGAACCGGAATTCTGCTTATTTAATGAAATTGAAATCCTAATGCTATAATCAATTTAAAACTAATAACAAAGGATATTTTAGTAAAAAGAAAGGTACTATTTTATTCACAAGGAATTTCTGTGACATTTTAGTTAATTAATTAAAACAGAGTTATAATATAGAAATATTCGATGGTTAAAACAGTGCACAATTTTATTCTTGCTGTTTTTACGTTGCATTGACAAAAATTTAGATTCATTCATATCCCGTTGAAATTCAACGGGCACTTATGCTAGTTTATAAATAATTCCTAAACAATAACTGCTATGGAAAATTGTTTCAAATGAAAGTTGTAGGAAATTACATTCTCTATGACCTTTGTATCAAATTGTATATACAATAATGATGTTTTAACGGAAATATTTTGCCAAAACCGAATCGGGTTTCGAATAAACATCGACTTCCTGTTAACCGGTATTGTCAAAAACTAATCAGTTCTTCGTACTCATACTAAAGTGTTATATATGAAATTTGGTAATGATAGGGCAAGTACTTTTCGAGTTAAGAGCACGCACAATCACATACACATCATTCCGAAAAGTCTAAATGTGTTCTAGGGATAAAAATATTTAATAAACTATCGGTTTTTCGAAAAATTCCTATCACATACAGACAACATCGAGAAAATAGTCAAAACGTTTTCTAGGGACCTCAAAACGTGTATTTCCGTTGAAATTTCGAATTCGATTTTTTTCATGAATACAATACTTCTCTATACTATGTATATGGAGAAAGTAAAAAGAAGTGGTTAAGCATCTCTAATTCTTTATGGGAATGAAGACAATAGCTAGAAGTACTAATTTTTCAGCTTTCAATCAGAAGCTAATTTTTACAGCTATTTTTCGAGTTTATACAGCTGCTTGCACACTGTACAGCAAAGATTAAAAATGTACCTTTTCAATTCATTATTTTCTAAATGGAATCTTACTCCATTTATACAAAAAACATCTAACTCATTTATGGCTGAAATCAAATCAACAAACTATGTTTCTCCAATAGCCATGACTATTTGCATAAACTAGATACAAATTTTGATTACAAAACAGCCCTTATATCTATAGCAATTCATGGATAGTAGATTCTTTAAAAAATAATGAATCACCACCGCTGACAGGGACTTTGTAGCCAACCTTCCTAACCTTCATAAGACTACTGGAGAAAAATAGTTCAATAACACTGTTTAAAAACTTCTAATGGCAACAACTGAACATAGTTGAAAATATCTTAAAAGTACATTCTGCTATGCATTTGTTTCTAGTGCTCCAATAGGGTTTTGTTGGAACATAAGCAGCAATGCAAATATCAGGATACACATGCCGAGGAAAATTAAAATGTTTTAATCCAATGTTTATTTACAATTGCTGATAAATATTATACAGCTGTAAACGAAGTAAAAAGATGTTTGGTTCTACAAGGAGCTTAAAAGATGCAAGCCCAACTTATTTTGGTATGATATCATCAGAGTCTAAAAATAATTCAATAAAATATCATTTAAAATTTAATGGTTTATCTACAATGTCTTTGGATATTTATATATACATTAGTGTACATTGGTTTTGATGCACCATACAATGCTTAATTAGCCATTACCCTTGCTGGAAACCAGCAAGGGATGGCAACAGAAGGCAGAATGGGAAATGCAGAGTAAGGAGACACACAGATAGGATATATATAAAAAAAACATTAGCAGAGAGAAGGATCCTCTGCAGTTTCAAGCCTTCACGATAAAAATGAAGGGTTGGCATTCATCACCTAACTACCATATGGCTCAAGGTGGGCTTGTTTAATGTATTATGTTGGCAAAGATATTCACCGCTAACAGCCACACTAGTAACCAAATCACTGGAAAAACTTCCTACTGCCGATCAGTTGTCTCTTGCTAATTAACATCACTCACTCTCACGTAAAAAACACACCACTCGCTATTCACATCACCAGACAAAATACGTTACATTTGCTGTTCATTCACTCATCCCATCCCTAGCCACTCATACAACCCGTATCAAACACACTTCACTCATTAGGAGGCTTAACAGTCACCAAAGGAACAAGCCAAATGCTTGCAGTAGGGACTGATACAATAACAAAGACGTACTTCATTACTGCCATAGAAGGTATTAGTTAAAGAGCATAGTTTTCTTATAGATCTGTGCTTACAATTTATTATCACATTTAAGGATGCCTTATTTTCCTGTATAAAGGGGGAAAGGAATAGACTATTCAAAGCCATTTTATCATAAATGGCTGGCAATGAAACAAAAAAAGCACATATAAAGACCAATATTCTAAAGCAAAGCTATAATTAATTCATTTAAAACCTTGAAAAGATAATATAACAAAAAATATATTTATATGAATATCTGAGGAGTTTAGAATTGGATAAGCACAGAGAGAAGATAAGCTCATAAATATCATGAAAGGTAACAAGTCAAAAAAAAATTTCAATTCATCTAATTGGGCTAAGAAAGGAATGGAGGAAAAACAGTCAGAGAAGGAGACAGACTAGAGTGGGCAGAGTTGGACTTTATGCCTACAGACAAATTGCAACCACAGCCAATCTGAAACTACAGTTTCAGATGTACACACCATTAAGTGTTTTAAATTCCATCTCTGACTCAAAGAGTGCGCAGATTTGGTCACTATAATTAAATAGCAGTTTATTTAAAAAAAGAAACAATCTTGAGAGAGATAACGACACAAACCCTAGCCACTTCGGCTTAAAACTACAACACAGAAATGCAAATGATGTTCTCTCTAAGGCAATAATTAAGATGCTCTCATACCATAAAAGAAAACAAGCTGTTATAAATATAGCATGAATTTCAACCGTTACTGCAACACATTCCTCCATTCATTTCGAAAAGCATAATCACTTCAAAACCATAAGTAAGTTACAGTCGCTTACATCAACAACCATAAAAAAAATAAATCTCCCGTTTTATCAGTCTAAAATCCATAATCTACAGGACGCTAGGACATAAAATAATAAACAATCATTGACCGCAACAATTCATGTCCTTTTACCCACAAAAAATAAGTATATGTATATTTTTTACAAGTGCATGCACTCGCACACACATTCTCTCTCTCACACACACACACACACACACACACACACAATTGGAACTGGAGCAACAAAAAGACTACCATAAAAATTTTATCACCTCAAAATATGGACTGCTAAATTAAGCCAACTTAGAAAAGCTGACACAGCAAATCCCATTGGAATAAAAACACTAATAAGACATCAAACCCCTAAACACCAAGATGGATCCCCAGGCTAAAAAAAACTTACTACAACACAGGTACAAATACAAATTTTTCTTCCTGGTTTGGATAAATGATACTTCTGCAGTCAACTACCAAGCCCGAATTTTAAGTATAGCATGTTTTAAACCTCTTACCTCCTATGATCATGATATTTTTTTAAAGAATAACTGATTTCTCTGCAATTTTTTTCAAGTCTTGGCTTTTATATATGTCCTCCCTAATTTTTCACAAACACAAGGCAGATAATCTCTCATCATTGTACAATTTACACCTATTTAGTTATTGTTATCCAAATCTTGGATTAATTCATTTCATCCGAAATATTCATGAAGCATTCTTCATGTTGCTCTACTGCCAGCTCCATTCTGATCTTTACATTAATGTGACCACAGCATGTGTGGTAAACATTCTATTTAAATCTTAGCTTGAAAGACCTATTCCTGTCCAAATCCCTCAGTCTCTTCAATAGCATAGTTCAATTTTTCAACTAGCTGATCATAACTCTTGTATGGTGGCAAATCAAGACGGTTGAAGCATGTGTGGGAACGAGGCAGCCAAGTCTCTTTACCCACTTTCTCGACACAGAAACGCTGAGGACCATTGCTCCCTGAAAATAAAAAGGATATTATTGTTTTCTGAATCTATTTAAAATTTAATAAAAGATACAGGATTCAAAGCTAACAGAAAAATAATGAGCACTGACCATATCTATTTCTAACAGCATTCATAACAGTAAAACCAGAGTTCACTCCTAGATAATTCTAAATGAATTTTTTTATTAGGGCATAGTTCAAAGTATGTAACAAGGCAGGACTGTGATATTTACCCATTTTATTATATAAGGAATTTGGCTTAACGTTGTGGTAATTGATAATCATATTTCATATGTTTCTAACTTTGGAAAAACAAAAAGCTGGAAAATAAAATAAAATTCCAAAAACCAAGTCCTATGTGAGAAGGGTGGCGCCATAGCAGATGCATGAGATACAATGCAATGCAGCAGTATCAGTCACCCGGTGTCTTATGAGATAATATAAGGCAGATACTAGTGTCTGTCATAGCACCATGGCTAGTATGTGAGTGAACATCGGTATCCACCACTCCAGTCAACCTGTTAACTAGGTGCAAAGTAGCAAAACATATCAATAATATGTTATTACCATAGTCTTTACTCCCCATTTCCTCTTGAAACATTTGGCATTGGCCCAGGAAAGAAGACAATGTAGGAAATTCATAACTTATTAATGGTAATACACAAACTAAACCAGTGGTTCTTAACCTCTGAGTTGCGACCCAAAATTGGGTCGCCAAGCCATTGTGAGTAGATCATCAAATATCTTCTGTTGGTTTCTATATCCAATTATACCGTTCCTCCTAACAACCTGTTCAATGCTTACGTCTTCAGAGCTTAAACTCATTTATTTATTAAATTCCTATTTATTTTATTACTTATTACAAGTGAACTATTGGAGGACAGGGGGTTGCCATGACCAGAATTTGGGTTGCAGCCATAAAAGGTTAAGAACCACTGAACTAAAAAAAATCCATTCCTTTAATTTGACATACTTTCGGTTATAAACAGGCAAATTTAAAAACATTAGCTTGGTCAAATATACAATAAGAAATAATTAAAAATCAATGCATAGTGAACATGATGACATGCATAGATATCCAAAACATTAGTTTAAAAAACCTACCCATAAGCTCAGCAAATCCACCCACAGGAACACGACAGGTTCCTGTCACAAACTGAAGCAAGCGTGCCCTCTTTTCATTGTCTGTTTGCCGGACAAACTGGAAAAAGATAAAATTATTTACCATTTATGAACAGTAAAAATAGAATACAGTACGAAGTCCCAAATCTGGCTGTCCAAAATCCGGACATTTGAAAAAATTTCTCTTTAAAAAATTCTGAGTTGGGAAAAAATTTGTTTGAATTCAGCACCGGACTTATTTTGTGACCAACCTATAAATGTTGACAGACTCAGCAGTTGAGTGTGTGAGGGGAGAAAAATGTATACATAAGAGAAAAACAAGTGTATCAGATTATTCTCAAGTGTTTTTTTACAATGAGTATATTGAAATGGTGGTCATACTCTAAAGCGTAAACAAGTTTACAAATACTTCAAATGCTATAGACCTGTGGGGAATAACTTTTCAATTCCCTAGCATTACTACTCAGTGTTCTTTGTGATTTGGTTATGTTCGAGCGTGGGCACGTTATACGGTGTAGAGTAATT
Organism: Uropetala carovei; assembly: GCA_036926305.1. Taxonomy (NCBI): domain Eukaryota; kingdom Metazoa; phylum Arthropoda; class Insecta; order Odonata; family Petaluridae; genus Uropetala; species Uropetala carovei. Next base: position 2,646,785 of record JAXCHB010000241.1, read on the forward strand.
TTTTCAATTTGACTGTAAATAGGCATTTAATATGACAAAAATCTCAACAGATATCCTCATGAGTAATGCTGTAAAGAGAAAGCATCACACCCTTCCTATTACAAAGAAGGTTGAGTTATTACAAAAGTTGGAAAAAGGAACTTCTGTTCGGAAATTGTGGGAAGAGTATGGTGTTGGTAACTCAACTTTTACGATATAACGAAGCAGAAGAAAGAAATATTGGCATTTTTTGCTGACAGTAATATGCCAATGTCTATGTAAAAGAGGAAAACATTGCATCCTCTGAAAAGTAACGACTTGAATAAAGTTATGAACGAGTGGGTTAGTCAACAAAGGAGTGAGAAGGTTCCATTGTCCGGACCAGCGATCACGGCCCAAGCACAAATTTTCCATAACGACATGAATATTCCAACACAGTGTGATTATTCTACCGGCTGGCTTACGAAATTCAAGAGACGACACGGTATTCGACAGCTAAAAGTATGCGGTGAAAAGGCTTCTTTTCTCATGAAGCTGCTGAGAACTATATTGGCAAATTTGCAAAATTAGTTGTCGATGATTACTTGACATATGACAAGGTATATAATGCCAACGAGACCTCTTTTTTGGTGCTATGTTCCTCGAAAGACACTAGCAGCAGGAGATAAGACTGCACCAACAGGGGAGAAAGATGTGAAAGATAGATTAACTTCGCACGCTTGTGCGAATGCAGTTGGAACTCATAAATGCAAGTTACTTGTCATTGGCAAGAGCGCTCATCCTCAGGCCTCTAGAGATGTTAGGGTATTTCTTGCCTATTATTGTGCTAACAAAAGAGGCCTGGATTACTAAGGAAATAATCACTGACTGGTTTGAGAACAATTTTGTGCCCGAATCCCATGTCCATTGTAAATCTGTAGGCCTATCGTATGACTGCAAGATACTTTTGATTTTGGATAACTGCTCTGCACATCCCAATGCTAAAATTATGGTGAAAAACAATAATCATGCTGTATTTTGAAAAATACTTGGCATTAACTTGTGACCGATGACAGTGTTGCTGGATAATGAACCTAATTTTGAGGAGATTCATGTTTCAAACGAAAAAAAGTTAAGTTTCCGAGTTACTAGATTATTCTAAAGGCATTCTTTTGATCTGGCTAAAAACTTATAGGAAAGTGACATAGGAAAGATTGCGAAGGAGAAAAATTCTGAACTTGACATCGAAGAGTGTCTGAATGTTAATAGTAATACTCCGGTGGCTCTAAAGCTAAGTGATGACGAAATCTGTGAAATGGTGTTCAATCCTGAACACAAAAAAAAGACGGTGATGATGATAGTGATGACAATGAAAATTTGCAAGAAAAAATTTCCATAGATATATTATTAAGTATTTCTGATGATTTCATTAAGAGTCTTGAGCAAAGAAATTTCATTACTGAACAGGGAATCATGTCCCTTTATAGAATTCAAGGAAAACTTATTTCAGAAAAGAGCAAATGTATGAAACAACTAACATTACCTGACATTTTTCAAAAAAATTCCAGGAAGTTGCGCAAAATATCCTTCGTCTTTCGAAAGCCAAATTGCTAGCAGTTTAACCAACGATACTTAGAAGTAAATTACCATCCCAGAGCCCTTTCCTGCATATTTTACTTAGTAAGTGTAGAAGTATATGCTTTGGTAAGTCAATAAAACATTATTCTATATTTTACTTATTATATTGTTTTTTCATACTTCATTTGGAATTCTTTGTTAATTAATGATAGGGCTATACAGGCATCCCTCGTTTAACGTGGTAGATACGTTACCTTTAAGTTGTTTCTTGTTTGTTATCAGAACACAAGGAACAACACGCTGTTATTAAAGGCATGGGAATGGTTCAAGGAATATTATGGGAAAGCCAAGCTTTGACAACAATTTCCAAACCACTATTCAACTTCTCTCTCTGGTCGGTATATGAAAATCTAAAACATTCATTGCCAAGAACACAAAACCATCTAGAGATGTGGCATAGAAGGTGGAAAGAATTGCCACCAAGGGAAAGCCACATTGGATTATATACTAGCAAAATTACCCGGAGTTGCTCGGGGTTATTTTTCAAATCAACATTTAGCATTTTCCATTGTTACAAACAATTATAATGGAATTAAATCCAAAGTCTTATAATTCAAACTGTTAAATAAAGCAAAAATGAAAGTTCATTTACAAACTTCTTTGACTATATTTTTTTTTAACTATGCCAACTAAGCTGTTTGAAGATGAACTTATATATATGTCTCTATCTTACTACTTTGCATATGACTTGCACATCTCCTTCCCCTCCACTTCCTCCTCACTCATGGCTCATAGACTCTCTCTGCATACGACCAAGGCTATGCGTATTATGCTAACCAAGCAAAATTATGAGCATATTATTGAATTAAGCACTTCCCCAAATTTTTTTATCGCTATATAACCTATGTTATCTGCAGGGTAAAATTATATACGTATGCAAAGTTTCGTGACAATATCTTCAAAGGTGTGGATTTGTAAAGCGGACAAACAAAAACAATTTCACCTATATATACAGTAAAACCTCGTTATTTTGAAGTTCTAGGGACCAAAAAATTACAACTTCCAAGTATCCGGGTTCGAAATATAGGAACTTCCATTAAAATCGAACTTTCTTACGATCTGTTACTTGGACAGCAAAATCGCAATACAGAATCTTATCTATCTGTTCTACAAATGAATTGGCCTTACAACTTAGCACACATGGTAAATTCAAACAGAGCTAAAGTGAACACTTAGTTTGCAATTCACAAATACCATGTGTAAAAAATAGGCTTAAGTGATTATCCCTAATTTCCCAGTACATTTCAAGTTACTTTTTTATGTCACATTTCGGAAGAAAAGACAATCAATCACATGCCGAAAGATTTCCACGCATCTATCAAATCACAGATTAATTATCTCTGAGAGATCAAACTCATAAATTATTTATTGTAAAACTGCATTATGAAAACTTTAACGAAACATAACCATTACATTATGATGCACTCTAATTACCAGGAGTAGAGTGACATTACCGTATATATTCGAGTATTTTGCGACCCCGCATAATTTACAACCCCTTATTTTTTGCCTTAAAATCTTGTTTTTATGCTGTGTGTCGTGTAATGTGCAAGTTGGAATTTTTGTGCATTTCCCTGCAACAGAACAGCGAACCAAACCTTGCAACAAATTGATGCTCGGCACGGTGTTGCAAATCATTGTTCCCCTGTTTTCCGCCAGTATCCATTCGGTTTCCGAGTAGACATGACTTCTCTTCAAGTCATCTTTTTGCAACATTCATCAGCTGAGAAGCTTACTTCAATTTATTAAATCTACATAAATAATAATGTTACTTAAAAATTAGAAGTTCATGAGGCAAGGCCTCAGATCGAGGTTATGGGTTAGAAATATGTTCAAAACAGGAGATGATTTCACTGTTTCAAGAACATAGGTCATCTAATTTGCGACCCCCTAATTTTAGGCTAAAAAATAGGCCTTAAAAAGTCGAAAATTACACGAGTTTATATGGTACTTGTCGCTAAAATAGAATACTGCAACAGTTCATTGATTCAATGCTTAAATAAGCTGATGAACTTAGTGCATTTAATTTAAAATGCAATAAGAACACTTAATATATATTAACTAATAAAAAGTTCTCAAAAGGCCGATCTTTAAGCTTCACTTGGCTTCGTTTTGATCTGTTGCCTCGAAATCTCGCTGACTGCCGATTTCAAGGTGGTCACAAATGTCACACAAACATTCACATCATGTGACAACCAGCAGTAGGAATATTACATTGTGCTCTTCTTGTATGACAATACGGGAAACTACTAGGTTTTTATTTTTGGCTCATCACTTATTCTCGGGAAAAACAAAGGTATAATCTTTTTAGAGACAACATTCGGTATAACTTCGTACAACTTTATTTAAAGATTAGTTAAGTAACAGAAATCAATATTCCATGGTCTTTTCTGGAGCATATCACTTTCACATGAGAAAAACCTTGTCCAGGTTTGTGAGATCATGAGGATTGAGATAATAGGGGTTCTTGCAACTTCTGTTCTTCTCAGCTTGGTTCTCAAATTTTACCATTATTCACACTAAGTCATTTGCTTTGAGTGACATGCCGAGAGCGTAAACAAAACTTCGCAAGAGGTCCAATGATGCAAGGATAAGATCATTTATTTGCGTTATCTACAACTATTATTCCATGTTGACTATCAAATAAGGTGATCATATTCCAACGAGGTGAAAACGGGACATTCCCCGTTGTTTGCAAGAAAACAACGAGACAAAACTTTTGCAAGATTTTTTAATGATGGATCTGCCACTATCACGATCTATAGCGAAAAAGGCAAATACAAACTTCCCTTTCAACCTAGATCATGTTAGACTAGGACAAAACTCACAACTAAAAGGGAATCCGACTAGCGTCGTAAGACGAAACTCGGAAGGGAATAAGTTCAGGGGCAGGATATTGTTCGTGGAGACCAGGTTTGCCACCTCTAATTTATCAATGACCCTGAGATTCATAATCTGACAATTACAACTATAATTAACATTTGTTGTTAGTTTGATAAGCTCCATATTTCCCAGAATCCTATACAATAAGATAATCTGAATTTTAATTTCGATGGGCTTCAAAACGGCACAAAATGGTTTTTTTGACCAAAAGGACGAGATGGATAAGAAACAGGGCAGTCCTGGTGAAAACAGGAAGTATGGTCACCCTACTATTAAATAAGTAAAAGAGAATCACCTGTTTGCAGCACTGTATGTATTTTGTGCGTGATAAATAGAGAATAAAAATGTGATGTGACGGCACGTGCACGCGAACCTTCCACTGACAGGTTTAGAATTAAATGAACTGTTCGTAAGTCACCGGACTAGAGATCGGGACTTCAAATTTCATTGTAGGTGTATTTCGAATAATCCGTACCAAAAAGTATGCAAAATCCTATGGTGTTAGCCAGGGACTGATCTTAGCTTCAAATTACAACATATGTACTTTGAATTATCCGGGAATGAAATAACGGGGTTTTACTGTATATAAGTGGATTAAGAGAGGAAGAGCTACTAAGAAAGTTGGAAGACATTAGCAGAGGTGATCAAGTTTCCATCATGAGACATGTCAGAAAAAAACATTAAGGCTGCACCAATATTGAGAAGGCAGAAAACAAAAAACTTGATAACTGCTTTTGCCCACAATACCTGGTATTCTGATAATTTAAATGAAGGGTCAGAGCTTATTTTCATTACAATAAATTTCTAAGCAATATTAAAATATCATTCAAATTATTTCATTGCATTTCCACCAATAGTTCTGAGTTATAATTCAATTTACAAATGAAACCCATATATATAAATTTATAGCTACATAGAAACTTACAGGGTATGTGATTTTTGGGAAAATGGATGTTTCTGGAAAGTGGGCATTCGAGAAAGTGATTTTCAGGAAAGTGACTGTATCCCATATCATTGTTGTAAAGTTTAACTTAAGATTTTAAGATGGATGCTACAAACCTGCCAAAACCAAACAATCTGCTTGGAGTTCCTGGTATAATGCCGGTAAATGGTATTACGCTGCCAATCTTCTACATCTATCTCTTGCATTCCACATAACATTAACTCCAATTCTCTCTCATCAAAGTACTTCAGCCATTCCAACGGCACTACCTCATTGAAGCCATCTAAGAAGGCTTTTGTTTGTTGCTCAATCCCTCTTGTCATGCGCCACTCTGTCATGAGCCTATAAAACAATAATTAGTACATAAAATAAATTAGAGCTGAAGTTATGGCTGAAATCCCGCAGACAATTCAAATAGCTATAATAGCTATGAAAATGTTGAGAAAGACATCTAAAGTGAATCTTTTTTTACAATTTACAATCGGTGAAACACCAATGAGGAAGCCTGTTTGGTAGCCTAGCAACAATCTGATATTTCCATTCTTTTTGTTGCTATTGGAGCCATATAATTTAATATTAAACTGTATATAAAAGATAAAATTAAAACTTTTCAAGGTGACTAAAATGGTAAGTATAACACATTTACCAACTACACATTAAATTCAATGCATTTTTAAATGGACAAAAATTCTTTGTAAAATACAATATAACATAAATAACCTTATTCTATTTGTTCATGCAAATTTTCCCCCTCCTCCTCCACCTCTCTTCCTCCCTCCATTCCTCTTTCCCTTTCATTCTCTTATCCTTGCTCACACTCCCTCCTCCCTCTCTCTCTCTCCTTGATAATACTTTTCCAACGATGTATTAATTTGAATTTTTTCACTGATTAATGAAATCAGTGATATGCTGAAATTTAACAACAGAGTCACATGAAGAAAATTATATATTACGACTGAGTTTTTACGCATTCTTTTTTAATTTTTATATATTTATACTCGCTGATGCTCACCAACCTCCAACCCCTCTTTGCTCGCTGTTTCTTTGTTCATACCATGTATGAATTTAGATTAGTTTAACGGAAATATGTTTTGAATATGAGTTTAATGAATATATTTTATAAGGGATGTATTTTTGGTTTTTAATAACAAATTAAGAAAATTAGTTGAATAACTCGATAAAAAATAAACTTAAGAGGGCTGAAATTCCCAGAGATTAAAAATGGCTGAGGTATAGAGCGTTAAAGAGAGACAGAGAGAGAGAGAAAGAGAGAACCAGAAATAGGATTTTAGTAATATAGATTAAAAAAATATAAATAACATGAATACTGCGTTCAATTTATTTGCATTAAATGCATATCTTCGGTCATTTCGAGCAAGTTTAGTCTTAATTTCAATCTTTAAGCCTTTATTTAAGTACATATGCATGGAAATTACTGAGGACAACAATACCCGTAACCATGAAATCTTATTATTGAGATGTTAAAAAATTTACCAAAATTCGAGTATAAATTCAAAATACTAGCGAATTCGAATAAGATTGAGTATTCAACAGTATGAATAAGAATCCTCATTCATTTTGGCATGTGTTAGCGCAAATTTTGTGTCGATAACTTAATTTTAAGATATTTTAAAGAGTAAAGGAACGAAAGCCTTCAAACCAAAAAGGTGATTTTTATGTGTTATCTTATGGGAAACAACATTCATCCTTGGAGTCGAACCCATGACCTTTATTGAAATTTTTTTAGTCATAACGTAAAGATTCATCAACACTGAAATCCTGAGAAATTTCAGGCTTCTGTTTATTTCCAATCGAGTTATTCACAAAATTAGAGCATTATGCATCATGATGACCATTACAATTTTATAATATAGAGAGATTAGGAACTGTGTAAAAGTTCATTTGAAAAAATATTATTTTCACTTCGGTTGTACATATTTTCAGCAAAACGCTTAGGTTCATTTCTGTTACCTCGGCCTGCCGTCTATTTCGGAATTATCTAATATTCCCTTTCACAAACTGAGTTTGAGACTTCTGCTTTCAACACCTAGTGTTCAGTAACTGAGAACAAAAAGTTAAGAGAAGCAAATTGTTGATAGAAATGAAAATAAACTGGATAACTGGAAATGAAAGGAAATTTTTAAATGAACAGAAAATTACAACTTAAAGACTGCAAAGAAATACAAATTTTAGTTGGAAGGAAAGAGGATAGAGACTACATAAAATTATAGCGTTATGCATCATGATAACCATTACGATTTTATAATATAGAGATAATCGACATTTAACATAATACAGAATCATTAGCTACATTGTACAATTTGTAGAATTATTATGTAATTCAAGAATAAAAATACTCAAAATTATACTGAATATATGATGATGATAACAATACAAGATTAAAGTCCATATAAGTTTCATATGAAGATGGCTTAATTCAGTGATTTCCCAACATTACAGTTGCACTGCACTCCCTCTCATCAAAGAAAACTATCTTTGCCCTCTCCGCACACTCTAAACCAGCGATTTTCAATCGGGGGTTCGCGAACCAAAAGTGGTTCGCGTAAACGTTAAGTGGTTCGCAGCTCTAAAGATAAAAACAATGAAGCCTTATCTGCCGTGGGTAAACATTTGTTCGATCAATTTTGGTTCATTAATATCCAACCTTGTCAAAGAGTGCAATTAAATACATACTTATTACCATTTTGTACCACATATTTTTGTGAAAAGGGATTTTAGGTGTATACTCGAATAAATAATTAGTATAGAAATAGGCTTGAAGTTGATGCAGATTTAATTGTAGCCATATCAATTATTTTTCCAAATTTTTTAAAAATGTGTGATGACAAACGAGCCCAAGTGTCTTATTAATAGTAACTTCAGAAATGGAAAAAAGTCTAATTTTATTTCGTATATATTTTTTGCTTCGAAAAGGAATGCGTATTTACTTTTGTTTTGTTTTACAACGAATTTTTTGTAGTCATAATTATTTTAAATTAAAGTTAGTATAATTAATCAACTTTTGTGTACTATTATGGTTTGCCAAAGAAAAAAATCGGAAAACTGGTTCATCAGTTGAAAAACGTTGCTCTAAACCATGTTCAATCACAGTATCACATGTAGTAATAATAATACCCACAGGAAATACTGTATTTACTCGAGTAACCCGTGCACTTGTGTACCCCACGCACCCCTATTTTTGGACCAGTTCAGAGGGAAACAAATTAATTTGAGCCAGAATAAGTTATTTGTTAAATTCCCACTCCCTGAAACAAGTTCTGCTCAAGTTAAGCATCTTATCCCTCCTACATGACACAATTTATTGGGTGATCTCTTTTTGCCAATACTAGCAGAAATCTCCTCCTCGATATTGCTCTTTTGTTAACCACTTAACTGTTTTTGTTGTAGTATTACGCAACTTTTTGACGTAATGTTACACATCGATTTGGAGCTTCACGTATTGCTTGTTTTTGACATAATATGTCATTCAGCATCGATAGCCTATACAGTGGGGCCCTCTCTCAGAGGAAATGGAAGTATTACAGAAAAAGAACTAATTTACATTCTGCAAGTCATTGAAGGAAAAATGGCAATTCCAGTAAATAGATGATATTACCAGTGTTGTAGTGGAGGGTATACTGTGGTATACGCCATATACCATCTGCTTTTTTTTAGAATGAATAGGATATACCATCTGATGTTTTTTTAGAATGAAAAGGGTATACCCTCTGCTTTTTCGAACAAATATCGTATACCCGCACCTTATGAAAAATTATACAGGTCGATTGTAAAATAAAACAGCTCATACATTTTCTCCTGGCATCGTAACATTACAGTCCTGTAATTTTCTCTAAAAAACTGAGTAAGAATCCTCCCTTAAAGTTTTACTTTAGTATGCAGTATACCCTCTGTTTTTACGACTACAGCATTGGATATTACTATGTTATTATGTAAAGAAAATTACTGTATTTGCCCGAATATAATTCGATGTTTTTTCCCGAAATGATATTGTAAAAGTAGCACTTGCATTATATTTGTGGCCTAAGGTATAGCCCAAATATAACACTATGTTTTTTCTGAAATGACATTGTAAAATTATTACTCGCATTATATTCAATTTTTAAAATAGTAAAGGCACTTTAATCTCAGCCCATTTGTATAAGAGGTACACAAGGGCATAAGTACAGGTTCTGGGCCCCCATCTACATAAAAAAATTACCATATATTCCGGCGTATAAGTCGACCCCTGCTTTTTTGGATGAAAATACATGATTAAGCATATGTTCGCTGTATAAGTCGACCCCCACTTTTTCACTTAAAAATACTTCTCATGAAACCGTTTTCAGACTAAATCAAAGTAATGTACAATCCAAGTTTTAACAAAACAGAAATAAACAATAATAAAAATATATATAAATATTGTTTAGATTCCATGCTATTCTTCTTGAGTATTCCATGTGACAGATGTTTTAATTTCAACCAATAAGAAACTGTTATTCGTGGAGAGCTTGAACCACTAGATCAAGTTTCCTATAAATCGACTGATTTCAGTTGCTAATGATACTATCGAAATGAACTATACCTAGTGATCACGATCAATCTCTACGGTGGCGAAATTCAATAAACTATCGCAAATGTGTAACCCGCGCACCTTTTTTCCCAAAATGTTGGTCATAGATGAAGATTTCTGACCAAGTTTTAAAAATTACGATTTTCAATAGTAAATTTACTGCAACACGCTTGCGTCTACGTTTATACTCGAAAAAGACGAAGAATTCTACGAAGATTACGCGTATCTACACGACCAAGAAACGTTTAGGGTTTAAATGCTGTTTATACTGCTGTTTGTGCATCTTCAACATTGAGATGACGTAATATTTTTATAATATTAAAGCTGTACCTTTTAATTGAGTTTTAAGTTTATTATTGTTACTCAAGAAAAGCAGTTTGGCATCTGGTATCTCTATTCGCCATATTCATCGTGAGCCGCTGATGCTCCTTTAACCCAGGAGAGAACCATAGTTCCTTCTAATTTTTTTCATCCATGGGCAGAATGAATATCGCTATGCACGCCTACATGCCGATAGTGCACGGATATGCACCGGGGTTGACGTGGTCCTGTTCTGATATATTGTAAAATACGCACAATCGTGCGCGTTTGAAAAATTTAGTGCGTGGTACTTCAAAAACTGCTGCGCATCCGCGCAGTCGCACAGCTTAGAGGGAACCATGGAGAGAACACACCTATGGGAAATCCACATATTTTTTGATTTTTTTCTAATTTTCCGCTGTCGTAGACATTAACTTATTAAAGTACGAATTTATTTTTTCCTCCTTGAACTGGTCCAAAAATAAGGGTGCACGTGGTACACGAGGATGCGGATTACGTGAGTAAATACAGTATTAAAATTAATTATTACAAATATTCTAAAATACCATATTTACTCATATAACCCACGCACTCCTATTTTTGGGCCGGTTCGGAGGGAAAAAATTAATTTGAGTCAGAATAAGTCTTTTTTATGTCACCGATTCCCACTACCTGAAACAAGTTCCACTCAAGTTAAGTATTTTCTCCCTTCTACGTGACGCAATTTATTGGATGATCTCTTTATGACGATACTAGCAGAAATCTCCTCACCGATAATCCTCTTTTGTTAACCCCTTAACTGTTTTTGTTGTAATATTATGCAACTTCGTCCCCACTTCACTGTTTTTGACTTAATATTACGCACCGATGTGGAGCTTCACGAAATATTTGTTCATCTATGAACGGGAACTTCCCTACGTGGATGGGGTGTTTTTTCGCTTATCTTCTCGTGAGTAAATATTGGAAGGTTAGGAATAAATGAGTCCAAACACTTGAGATGTGGATTTCTGTCTTCCTTTCGAACGATGAAATCTTTCATTCGCAACAAAATTTCACCGCTCCGAATTCCTTGAAGTGGATGAGGGAAAAGGACCAAACTTGAACCTACCTATTCTCAAGCCGGCAAACCCTCAGCAGTCATTGAACTATAGTTATCAGATAGTCGGCATATTCTTTCTGCCTACTTTTGTGAATTTTTGCCTGCAGCGCGGGCGTAACTTATACGTTTGCTTGGTCACATAAATACACGTATACTTCGCAGAATTCAACATCTTTTACAGATATAAACGTAGACACATGTATATTGCAGAAAATTTACTATCGATACGCACAATTTATATAACCTATTTGGAAATCCTCGTGTAAGACACGCACCTCCCTTTTCCCCTGAGTTTTGAGAAAAAATGTGTGCGGGGTATGCGAGTAAATACGGTAAATGCTATAAAATGTAAATACTGGAACAGCTGATCCAAAATAGCGATCACCTCCACCGAAAGATCAACGGTCTTCTTAAATATCGATGTTATTCATTTTCAATTTAAGGTTCACATTTTTATGTTCAGCGTATAAGTCAACTCTAAGTTTTAGGAAATTTTTTTAGTTTTCAAAGGTCGACTTATATGCCGGAATATATGGTATATAAAATTAATTTTTTAAAAATTTTTAATTAAATGCAAGGCATCTCATCGTGAAATGAGGCTAAAATTAATTAATTTTGACAGTTTCCAACATTAATTTCAACCAGTAAGTTTACTTAGTGCTATTCGGAGCATGCTAAACCCGAAGACTTCAGATGAAACCTGCAGAGGTGGCAACCCTAGTCCCAAAACACTTCTAACTCCTGTCATCTATGAACGGGAACTTCCCTACATGGATGGGGAGTTTTTTTGCATAGTGTCTCATGAGTAAATATTGGAAGGTTAGGAAAAAACAAGTTTAAACCTGCTTGGTTGCATAAATAGGTGTATACTTCGTGGAATTCAACATCTTCTATGAATAGACCCAAGCATATTGCAGAGAATTTACTAGCGATACTCACAATTTATATAACCTGCTCAGAAATCCTCATGCAAGATGCGCTCCCCCTTTTTTTCACTGGCATTTAGGGAAAAAAGGTGTGCAGGTACACAAGTAACTATGATACGATTACAATTAATATAACCATTTTAAGGATAAAATGCGAACTCAAAACGATAGGTGCTAGCCATTAGAGGGATGCATATTACAGATCCCAATATTAGGATAGTTAAACAGACAGTAAATAGATATAAAATCCCCAACATACCCAACATGCTTCCCAGGGGAGCTCACCCCACAGTTTGGAAACCACCGACTTAATTAGTGTACTACAATTTGAAAGGCAAGATTGTGAATAATAGTTACTACACAGTACTTATATAGCTACACTAGACAAAATTATGTCAGTAATCGCAATATTAAATAATTGTTAATTAAAGACTAAATTGCCAATGTTACATTTTACAAAAATGTTTCAACTAATAACAACAAATTTTGGGATAGCTTCATTTGGGATTTAATAGTGTGAATATAACAGTGAGTTTGCTGTTATCATACAGCACATTACTAATAAGACTTTCAAGATGAGGTCACAAAATATGGATCTGGATCTTATCGACCAAAGGCAGTGAGTAACTTGGTTATTAACTCTATATAAGAACAGCTTAAGTCTAAAGAGTATCTCCAAGTACAAAGACTTGCTGTTTTTTTCATACAAACAATTTCAAGCAGAAATACTAGCAATGAAAATATTTTTCTGAAAACTTATTTTAAAATCTATGATCATCATATCACCCAGAAAATATGATAATTGTTGTCATTGTTTACTAAAACTACTATCTGACTAAAAGAAGAAATTTTCTATACAGACAATAAACAATTTTAACTAGTTTGCATTTTGGAGTGAGTTTATCAGCATAATACAATCACCAGCTGGGATGTACAACAAGAATTCTCAAGAGGAAAGCCTTCTCAAAAGTGTTCACATAGTAGAAAATAAAATCTCTCAGCAGAAATAAAAGCAAGTCGTCTAAAATGGATGAGAGTCACTGTGGTCCCTTAGGCTGGCCACACACTGCGTGCGACAAACTGTCTAAAGCAACGACATTTTTGCTTCTGTCATCTTGTCGTATGACAATTCATCTAAAGCGGTCTTAGACGGTCTTTGACGTATGTTGAAGACAATCTCAGGTAAATGTCAATATCGGACTTTTTCTGCAGTTTTTACGAAGATGGCGAGCAGTTGTGACGATGAAATTTTGGTTGTGTCTTATTACCTTCTGTGTGCTGAGGAAGAGAGTAAAAAAAATCATTCTTTCTGGATTCATCCAATCAACGAAAAAAGGGACTTCACTAGTTTTCTGAAGGAACTGATGCAGGATGAAAGGAAATTTCATAATTTTACTCAAATGAGTGTTGATAGTTTCCTTTACCTTCTGGAGCTTGTAGGGGAAAAGATAAAGAAGAAAAAAACCAACTTCAGGAAGATTACTTCTCCAGGTGGCCTTGCTTGAACTAACACCACTAGTTTATCTGCGTCAATTTCTGCAACCATCGTGAATCAAAACCATGCTGTCTGCATCAAATTCGGCAAACATACTACAAGACAACGTTTGTTGATGGGAGAGCGTGAGGAGGGAAAGAGACTGCGCATGCGCACAGCGTTTTGTCATACGGTGTCAAACCGTACGACGTCATGACAGGGTTCACCGTCTGACAAATGTCGGATGGTCGAGAACCGTCAAAACGTGTCGAAGACCGTTTTAGACGACTGTCAGATACAGTGTATGGCAGTGCCATTAAAAACCCTGCAAAGACAACCGTTCCGGCTGTCTTTGACAAAATTTCTTTGTCTTCGACGGTCTACGACCGTTTTGTCGCATGCAGTGTGCGGCCGGCCTAAGGGATCACTCAACCATGGGAAGTTAATGTAAAATATTTCAGATAAGTTCTCCTATCATTATCGTATATATGAAATGAATTAAATAAACATGATAACTCTCTCCTTCCTATTCCATGTAAAAAAACCTTGCAATGAACAGCAAAATAGTCCATTACTTAAGTTACATACAGCTGTTTTTCTTTAATAAAATACTGATTTGAAAGTTAATATTTCTCACCTTATATACTCATCTTTATTTTCCTCTGACACACGTATCTTGTCTCCACCTTCCTTGAGCTCATGATGAATCACCTGAGAATTAAATTTGCAAGCTTAGCAACTTTTTTCCTAAAAACAGCAAAATAAGCTTAATTATTAAAAATATAATTTCAAACAAAAGCTAAAACATCACTTTGAATATTCATTCTTAAACAATTTAATGATGCACTAAATTCCAGCTGACTGGCAACATCTGAACCCACACAAAACAAAAGTCAGCACTAGGCTTTCTATTATTACCGTATTTACTCATGTAACCTGAGCACTCGTCTACTCCACGCACCCATATTTTTGGGCCGTTTTGAAGGGAAAAAATTAATTTGAGCTGGAATAAGTTTTTTAGAAACAAACAAGCCCAAATGCTTGGTCGCATAAATAGGCATAAACTTCATAGAATTCAACGTCTTTTGCGAAGATAAACATAGACGCAAGCATATTGCAGAGAATTTACTATCGATACTCTCAATTTATATAACCTGTTCAGAAATCCTTGTGTAAGACACACACCCCCTTTTTTAACATGAATTTCAGGAAAAACGGTGTGCGGGGTACATGAGTAAATACAGTATTTCCAGTTATTTTATTGTTCACCTTCATTTCTGTGAATATTCAGGTATCATATGACAATATGAGCCTTAATTACAGTCACATCTCTAGCATATTTGCAGTTTGATATAGGATATTTTGATACCCTTAGGTTTAAGAAAAATTTTATGATTAAATTATTAATACAGCAAACCCTGATTTAAGAGTCCTGCATTTAATGTTTATATTTATAGCCCTGTCAAATACCAATAAGCAATGTATTATTTCCTTTGAATTAATGTTCATCAATATAGTGTTTTACCAGGATTTAATGTAATAAATTTTCAACCGCTGCATTAAAGATCTACCTCAATTTAATGCAACTTGGTGATTACTAACGCAACCCTTAGGCTATGACCACATTGCTGCTTTTTAATGTCAGACTTTGGACAGGAAAAGAGCAGACATTGGATCCAATGTATAGTGTTTAAAATTTGTATTAGACATAGAAAATGATAGAAAGTAATTTTGCTGTAATAGAATGTAACCCATATTTAGTGTTTAACCTAACTGTATAATGTTATTCCCTCAAAGACATGAAACAGGAGTTTCACTGTACAGCAAAACCTCACATAGCACAAATTGACAAGATGCAATTTCGCTAACAAGGAGAGGACTCGAGGTGAAATCCACGGATTCCTGTCATACTTTGCGAGTAGGTAACTTCACTCCCCTAGTGTACGTGTGCAAAACGCTAGGTGTAGATAAGCAGTCGTTATTGAGAAATTTGCGATTAAAAATTTAAGGCAACTGAAGCTCAAATGAATACAATAATAAGCCATTAGTTGCTAAGCGAAACGGTGGTCTAGTCGATAGAGACGCGGCCGCCGAAACTTATTTTCGCGCGTTCGAGACCCGTTATCGCGAATTATTTTTTTCGTTTTTTATTTCTTCTTTCATGACACAATAATGCATAATTTATATTTTATCGGTATTTCCTGCAAAAAGTTCGCATTTTCCGCGATTGTGAAATTATTTACGTTAACCTGTTTTATCTATATTTAATTTTGTGTATATTATTAATACGAGATAGATATAATAACAATGATATAATAACAATAGATATAATAACAATGAAACGCTCCGAGAATAGACTCGTGTAGTCCAAAGTTCACTACATTCTCTTGTGAAAGATTTCAACGGTGCTGGAGTGGTCAGTCGGTGGAGAATATTCACAATCAAAGCGAATGGTGCAAGCATGGAGACTGTAGCTGGTAGTTCGGAATCTCACGAAAATGTGCCTATTTTGTGTGTTACACAAAAACAAGAACTGACGGATGCGATAGAATATTGTATACGACTGCTGCGAGAGAAAGAACTGCTCACAGATAGTGTCAGTGCTTCAATTTCCATCCGTTCTCAAGGCATGGGACGCGAAATCAAGAACCGTATCACAAATATGCTTTGTGAAATAGTATTTGCGGATGAAGAAGAACTGTTGGAAGAAACAGAGTGTGTTGATGATGAAGACGTCGCCATGCAAAGGGAGGAAATTAAAGGAATGGATGTCGAATCACAGCATTCTTCTCCTTCCTCTTCATCATGTAATGAAGAAGTCACGAGTGCGGATAATATTCCGTTTTCAATGAAGGTCAAAGCTGTTAAATTGTCATAATTACATCCGACGTGGAGTTTTAAATCATTGCGATCGAAAACAACGCGTCACTTACAAAGCAACTTGCAGTTATGGAGATGGAAAAAGCAACTGGAAGGTGGTGGAACGTTGGCTGATAAAGTAGTGATGATCGAATCGTACGTATACGATCGCTTCAAGGAAGCTAGGCAAAATCTCCATCTTGTCATCACGAGAATGCTACAGCAATGGGCAATCGCTGCTGCGTTTCAATACTGTGGTGATAATTATGCTTTCAAGGCCTCTCACACCTGGCTAGTTAGATACACAAAATTAAATATAGATAAAACAGGTTAACGTAAATAATTTCACAATCGCGGAAAATGCGAACTTTTCGCAGGAAATACCGATAAAATATAAATTATGCATTATTGTGTCATGAAAGAAGAAATAAAAAACGAAAAAAATAATTCGCGATAACGGGTCTCGAACGCGCGAAAATAAGTTTCGGCGGCCGCGTCTCTATCGACTAGACCACCGTTTCGCTTAGCAACTAATGGCTTATTATTGTATTCATTTGAGCTTCAGTTGCCTTAAATTTTTAATCGCAAATTTCTCAATAACGACTGCTTATCTACACCTAGCGTTTTGCACACGTACACTAGGGGAGTGAAGTTACCTACTCGCAAAGTATGACAGGAATCCGTGGATTTCACCTCGAGTCCTCTCCTTGTAAGACACGGTATACTTTTCCCTACCAAACCTCGGAAGACACTGTGGTTCGCCTCACTAAGATGCAGTTTGACAACTCAAAGCCAAAGTTAACCTTTAAATTTGCCATAAACTATAAATGATAAAAACTTCAAATAAAAACATTTTAAATAAAAAATACTAATGACTGATTCATGTAATTATTTTACCTTTGTTGCATTGAGAGATTCGTATATGTGCTTCTCATATTGTGATGATATGGCAGAGCTCCGCAACCAGTGTGTCGTGATAAAGCCCTTCATGTGCCATGATACATTTTAAGTTATAAGCAAGGGAAGGAGATTACTGCATTTTATTATCCACCAGCTACAACCACAGAAAATACATTTTTAATAAACAGGGATACTTTATGGCCAAAATCGTTACAGTTACTTGAAGCTGCAACATAGTTACTACTTCGAGAAACTAAGTCATATGGAATAGTTTCCGGTAAAGCAATCTCGTCAGTTTTGTATGTAACTGTGATGTGAAAATTCTGCAGTTTTTCTGCTCTATTTATGACAAATACAGGAATTCTTTTATGATTCACGTTACTCTCTGGACAATAACCTCAATTATTTCATATATTCTCCATTACTTTCCTCATTAGTTATAATTCTCATCTCCAAAATGAAAATGAATCATTTTAGTCATAATTTGTCTATATAGAAAAGTGATTTTTTTCCTCTTGCTGCTGTTCATAGTTAGCGATAAAAGTGTTCTACACAATATCAGCATGAAATGTGGATCGTTGTGCCATGAGGATTGAATGAACCCAAAGGTGTGCCGTGAAACAAAAAAGTGACCAAAACTTTGGGTGCATGAAATACTATTATATAATTTTTTATTAATTCCACATCAAGAAATAAGATTGCGTGAATTAAGTGATGGCATGAATTATGCGAGTAAATACGGTATTTACATATTTAAATACTGGTCAAAAAATTATTCTAAAAAATGTAGAAAATATGAGATCCAAGTTCCTAACTCCCTATTAACTTAATGCTTCATATAACATGATTTCAAGAAATGCAACTACCGCACTATGTGAGTTTTACTGTATATAAATTGTATTGAATAGATTTAAAATTAAATTATTTAACTTGTAAATAAGCCAATTTGTTTGCATTGCCAAAATTTTAATGGGTGCCCATGCAAGAATCCACGTACAGTTTCTTACTTGAACTACTAATACAATTTGGGCAAAAACTAAAATTGAAGTTTTTGCTGTGTTTATTATACACAAGTTTAAGAAGCTCAAATTTCAGACATTTTAGATAATGAGAACTATTTTATTACATTATTAATCAGCACAAAGTTTCAAAAAAGTGCAAAAATATAGATTTTCATGGTAAATGAGAATTACCTGGCCAAGTATTTCAAAGTCGACTCCAAAGTACAACTCCAAGCCACATTCCTCAATGTCATTGTCTCTCACCCATACAAGTGAATTATAGAACTCTGGATCAATTGATTCAATATCCTTTGTTGTTAGTTTCTTGTTAAGCATACGCTTGTAAAACGGCATTGTAAAACCAGAGTATATAAAGCGACCATGATAAAGGGCCTGAAAACAAATGCAGAGAAATAATGCAACCATTAATTTTTAAAATAAATTTATTTAAAGTTCAAAGTTTTTCTGAAAACTCACCATTGCAATAAACCTTCCAATAAACTTGAAATACAACAAATGATCAGGATTCACATATGAGGCTGGATTAATTTGTAGGCTGTAGTTGTTCTTATTTGCATACTCAAACAGGCAATACATTGGGTTCAAGACTTCATGTGACAGCAAGAAAAACCATTCACTAAAAATTAAAAATAAAATACAATTAACCAATTCCGTGTTTTTTTTATTTGTTCAAAAAAGTTCAGGTTTTTTATTTTGCAAATGATTAGACCACACACTGTAATGCAACATTACCAATATTTGGAATAAATGGTTAATTCTTTTAAATATTCATTTTGATGCAATACATAGTAGTTTTTAGCAAAATACACATTTTTTCGTAATTTGAGATTGTACCAAGGTTGCCTGTAACACTACAGGCAAATCAGGGAAGCAGTTAAAATGCCGCTGATAAAAATGACTAACTTCAATTTAATAAAAATATCACATGCTGATTAAACAACTTCTGACACTCTTATACATTATAAAACTAGTCTACAACATAAATAGGAAAAAGTAGAACAAAAAAGACACCACATTATATTGCATAAGAAAAGATGAAAAATTTTCCATACCTCAGTAATTCATGAAAATATTTTTGTAATAAGCTCACCGTGACACACCACCATAGTCAAGACCTTCTTCTCCACGGAAAATAATGTACAATCGACGGCGGAGTTCATATGCTGGCAAACGCATTACTTGATGATAAGAATCCTCAAACAGTGTAGCTCGGTTTACTGTCACCTTAATGTGGGACGGAAGAGCATTACTCTGGCTAAGATAACGAAACTGACTGAGCTTCCATCTGAAAGATCGCTCATAAGCCCGAGGAACACCATACACTCCTTTTGGTCTATAAAACAAAATGAAGCAATGACAGTTTAAAAGAAACAACAGATTCCATTTCACATTATTTTATCAACAAAGAAACTGATACAGTCGTCTAAAAAAATAATGAAAAGTTAAGCAATAGCACTAAACATGCAAGATAAGCAATAAAGAGTATATCCTTACCCTTTAGGAGCACCAGGACGAGGATCCTGGAAAGTTGTTGTCCTAGTATTATGGTCAACAAAATACCGTACACCATCTTCCGTAAGCCTAATCTCCCAACCTGGTGGTAAAGGTGGCTCATCAACCCCTCCAACTTCTTGCCTGTGAAAAACAGTACCAAATACAATATACAAACTTTTCCATTAACATCTGCATCAGCAGACAATATAGATACAGGCAGTCCTCGACATTCGTACATAATGCATTCCTGAAAACGTGTCCGAAACTAGAATGTACGAAAGTCGAACATAGATTTACATGTTATAGGGGGAGTTCTGTTCCCGCCGATATAATTACGCGAGACTTCATACTCATGGATGCACGCAGCTTCACTACGCTCATAATATATAGGATAAAATTCAAAAGAGTATTTGTATTCTAATACATTTGAATCGATTCATTTTCTACTACTATTTTTAATAATTGATTGTTTCGATTGATTTAAAGAATCGAATATTTCGATTATACTCAGCATTTGGTTCCTCTGTCAGTCAAACTATTACGCACCGCACGATTATAAGACGACTAGCAAATTTTCTGTCATAAAAATTGTAACAAAACCTCGTCTTATATTCAGGTAAATACGGTGTGTGTGCGTGCGCGTGTGTATATATATACATATAGACATTAACTGTTAAATACGTATTTCGAATGCTTTTTGGTATTTAGAGATTGTGTGTGCATGTGTGTGTATATGAGTGTTTCTGTTTAGTAGGTTCTTGTCACTGTCGGAAGACAGGTAAACACACTAGATCAGAGGTTTCCAACCATTTCAATAACGGAGCATCAACTTATGCTCTTGAATATTCAGCAAGCACCACTATATTTTTCCAAAAATATGAATAGTTGTAAAACTAATCAAACCTGTCAAAACTATTAACAATGACTTTTGAGCATTTGGAAAGAAAATAAGTAAACAAATTAAATTACTGATGCTAATAAAGGTGATTTTAAGCATTGTAGAACTGCAAAATAATACTGTCAAAGAGCAAGGCTTCGATGATGTTGACGATATCCTGTTAGCAGACCACGAAACAATTTGAGACATAATGATTGTGCAGTTGCTTGGCTTTCTCATGAATGACAAGTGAACTCAGCGAGATTTTCTTGCGAGTTTGGATCTTGATTCACAGGTTTAAAGCCTTCTCTACATACGGCTCCTTAGGTACAAAAGACTTTTGTACTCGTTGAAGTACCACTTGCAACACTACCTCTAATCGCTTCTTCGCTTTCCTTATCGATTTTATTGTGGACTCGGTCACACCAAGTAATTTACCAACTGATGAAGCCTATCTAAAACTTCAATTTTCTTCTCCAAACTCATCACTTTTTTCACCCCTTTTACCGACTTTTCTTTCATTTCAATCATCACTCTCTTTGGGGTCATGATTAGACAATATTACAAAAAAACTATGAAAATAGCAAAATGCTTTAGTGAAAAAAAACTCGCACTTTCATATATTATACGTTGACACCCCTAAACCGCTTTCCATACGCCGAATTTGGAATTTTGTGCATCAGCGAAATGACAAACGAATATTTCAAGTGCTGCTGGTTGCCAGCCACAAGGCCACCAGTTTCTGCCGCATCGCCATGTTTGTCTGTATAGCAGTGTTTATTTTTGCAATTATTTAAATATTTTATTGCATTTTGCTATCTCTCTCTATATTGTAAAATCGACGATTGTGCCTAGAAGGCCCCTGCTCAATAAACTAAACATTTATACCATAACTAGAGATTTTATAATATTTTTTATCTCTCTGGGAACGGTACCCCCCCTATAACATGTAAATTTATGTTCGACATCAGTACATTCGACTTTCGTACATGTTTTCAGGAATGCATTATGTACGAATGTTGATGACTGCCTGTACAGCACGTAAATACAGGCACTCCCCAGGTTACCTAAGGAATGCATTCTGGTACCCGTTCCGTAACTCGAAATTTGCTTAAGTCAAAAATTACTACAGACGCTGCGTGTTTAAAGTATAATTCACTGCATCAGTACAGTACAAGTCATTGGTAAAAATATAGGCATGTAAACTAGCACTTTTATTCTCACAGTGATGCTTATCAGCCATGATTGCAAAGGCAACAGGTTAATTTGTGCAAAAGCGAAACACACATTAAGAGATCAAGCAAATGTGCATGAGTAGTAGAACACACTGAGAACACCGCATTACAACCCGTCTTGTGTTCTTCCTCTGTACACGTATGTAGTTTCTGCTCACGCACACCTCTAACATGAACTTTCTGCATAATGAAAAATGTTTTACGTAATATGGGGTTGCTTACAAATGCGGGTTTATGCAAGCCAGTGAGTCTGTACATGATAAATAATAAGAATACAATTATCTTTTAGGAAGAGCATCCAGCAGAAAATTAAGCAAGAGATCTTTTGCCTATCAATTAACAATTCTTCTATGCAAAGAAACTTCTTATTACATGGTTTATCACAAATGCTTGTTACTTGCAATAAACTTAGCAAAAAAAGCATAAAACAGGCAGATGTCAATGGCTGTTACACATACCCTTGAGTACGAGGATCCTCCCACTGCGTGGTGCGATTTGTGTGGTTGACAAAATACACCCGTCCATCAGGCTGCACTCTTTTCTCCCAGTCAGCTGGAAGAGGTTTTTCAGTCGGTGACACACCTGCTGCCTCTCCAATTGCTCCTGCTTCCTCATCAATGTTACTAGCCCCTGCTGCACTTCCATCTGCACTTGCCACAGCCCCAGCTGCAGAGGTACTAGCAGAGACATCAGCTGCTGCAGGAGGTACTCCAGAATGCTATACAGCAAATAAAAATATTTTTCTCAAAATAGCAAAACATTTTTCATCCCATGAATATAGAAAATTTGATAGCTATGTAATCTATCCACTATATTAATTTGATAACGGTGAAGTCATCTTGATCGATTACAAATGCAAGTAACTCAATAAAGAATCAAGATAGAAAGTAAATTTGGCATGAATACTCAACTCACATATTTTAAGGTGATGATGAAAAAAATCTTGGAAAAAGTCCTGGGTTCAACTCCAAGGTAGATATTCCTATTTCCCATAAGGTAACACATAAAAATCGACTTTGTGACATTAAAGCTTTTATTCTTATAGAGATTAAAATTAGAAAGAATTAACCTATGATCTTTGGATATGAACCATTTTGAAGAAAAAATTATAGTTTTTTATTCTGTTCATCTTTTTTCGTCTACAATTCGAAATCACTTATGTTAAACAAAGGCCCATGCCGGGCATATTTGCCGCCTGGGTGCAAGCAGTTTATGTCGCCCCTTGCAGACATAAAAGCACCCTAGCCCAGATTTTTTTCAATTTTTAGATTAAAAGTTGTATTTAATTTACAAAATAAATTGTGCAAAACACATTCCACAAACTTTCTCATATACGAATCATCTCCATATATTACGTAAAAGTACTTTATTATAGAAGGCAGCCTAGCACATGTTTACTAACACAGCAGAATGTAAAGGACGTTTGTACATTTGTAAAAACACAAAATTAAGATATATTCTTGCTTACGTTCATGAACTGCTGCCCCTAATATGTTGCCACCCGGGTACGATGCTCCCTTGCACCCATAGGCCGGTGCGGCCCTGGTTATACATTTACCATATTTACTCGTGTAAGCCGCGCACCTTTTTTCCCAAAACACCGGTGAAAAAAAGGGGGTCTGCATCTTACATGAATTTTTTTATTTGCCGTGTAGCTTTCTCCCAAAAATGTCATGTTCCAGTAAATGAACATACGTTAATCCAGCACCCATACCGCATCTATTATTCTATTTCTAAATTTCGGTGTATTTAGTCATTTTTATTCATCGTATAAAAGTTACAATTGCATAGCAATTATAAGAACAAAGTTAGCATCGCCACCCTCAATTGAACGTGTCATGAGCATGCAACACAAAATTGTAGCGGCGATATAAATTAAACACAAAGTCTTTTTAAATACGTAATGGGAGAACCCGTTTCAATACCTATATCACATTCCACCGTAACATTATTGATATTAGCTACTGTAGAACACATACATTACATTATAGGTACATTTGAACTACACGGGCTTTTTCCGCAGCGGCAAGTATGTATTGTGTTCTCGGAGCACGGGATAATCTGTTTTCGATCAGTAGTGCCTTTACCATGTCAGACAGTGAAAGCCTGTGTTTTCAAGTAAATTTCTTAATCACTACCCTTTCAATGAATCTCGGAACGAAATTGCAATCGCTTACCATTAGTGGAAAATTGTAAGTGAGGCAGAGGCAATAGGAAATCGGGCAGCAGGGCGGAAATATGATGTATCGGAATCATGCATCAGAGACTGGAGAAAGATAAAGGAGAAACTGCTCCTCAGTAACAAAAGCAGAATAGCATTTCGAGGTAAAAGTGAAAAATATCCGGATCTAGAAACGAGACTCGCTTCATACATTATGGATCGACGACAATTTGGATATGCCGTCTCGACAGAAATGTGCCAACTTAAAGCAATGGAAATTGCACGAGAATTAGGTGCTGCTTCGTCAGAATTTAAGGCGAGCAGAGGATGGTTGACACGATTTTTTGTCAGACAAGGCTTGTCAATCATGAGAAGGACGACAGTTCCACAGCGCCTACCTGATGCGTACGAAGAGAAGTTGCTGACTTATCAGAAGTATGTAACTGAGCTGAGGAAAAAACATAATTATTTAATAGGACAGATTGGAAATGCAGACCAAACGCCACACAACTGTGAATGAAACTGGTAAAAAGACCGTGCAAGTGCGAACTGGTGGCTATGAAAAGCAACGCTGTACAGTGATGTTGTCTGTGCTAGCGGATGTAAAAGCTTCCACCTTATGTCATTTTTAAACGGAAAACCCTCCCCAAAAATGTTAAGTTTCCAGCTGGCATAGTGGTAAGGGCACAAGAAAATGGTTGGATGGACAATAGTCTAGTCTTACACTGGATTCATTGCGTATGGGAACGTCAACCTGGTGCGTTACTAAAGTTGCGTAGTATGTTAGCACTTGATGGCTTTCATTGTCATCTTACAGAACCCATGAAACAAAGACTACCAGAAGGAAGGACTGATCAGGTGACTATTCCATCTGGCATGACATCTATGTTGCAGCCATTAGACGTGTGTATTAATCGACCATTTAAAGTGCACATGAAGAAACTTTACACAGAGTGGATGGCAACGACTATACACAAAACAACGCCAACGGGAAAAATAAAAAAACCTTAGTTGTCACAGATTTGTCAATGGATATTGACTGCATGGAAAATAATTCCAGAGGACTTGGTGGTTAAAAGTTTCAAGAAACATTACATTTCTAATGAAATGGACAGCAGTGAAGATTGCATGGTATGGGACAGCGAAAATGACGATGTGAGTTCGTTGGAAGAGCAAACCAGCAGCGATGAAAATTAAAGACAAGTGGCTAGCTTAAAAAACTATTCATAGTGTGTTTTTTATAAAAGGAAAATGTGCATTTTTCACAGTGTTTTTGTGTTTTTTATAAAAGTTAAGTGCATTTTAAAGGAGTTTTAAGTTTATTAATGGGTGCTCCCAAAACTCGATGAATTCTTCTGCTGCAGTCATCACGGCGCATGCGCAACCAGTTTGGGAGGTATGTTGTGCCCACAGCAGACGACACCTATTAAGCTAAGGTATGGCATGTTTCCTTTATTCTATCATATGATACGTGTATGAAATTCTTGGCCACCACGTTGATCGTTGACTGACCACTGGTCATAATTTTAGTTCATTAAAGAAAATGACTAACACTACGATAGCGATCAATGACCAAATGGCCGCAAAATTATGTACAGTAGAGTGATCGGTGATTGGTCCGGTTGCGATTTCTGCCTAACGTGACCAATATGACGAAAAAAACATTCAGTATTTCACAAAGATGACTATCGAGGAGATTTCTGCTATTACCAGTGTATAAAACCCTTTCTCGCCTCAAAAAGTTTTTTCCCTCTGAACAGGCACAAAACTTGGGGTGCGCGGGATACACGGGAGCACGGCTTGCACGAGTAAATACACACGTGTTTGTCTATGAATAAGGCAATGTGTCGATGTTGCCGTCTTTATGAAACTTACTGCACCAGCAAGTTTTCCAACCATTTATTGAGCCCCATCTGTGCATACATCGATGCAATAGTTCCAATCAATCTCCTTTTCATTGATATAAGTATCGCACAATTTATAATTTATTTGTGACATTTCAAATTTATTTTTCTGTGAATAAAGCCTTGTTTTTTATTAAACCGTTTAATAATAAAAATACACAAAACATCAAAATAATTATATTCTATTAAACTACTGAATTTTAATGTAAAATTTATGTATCGATGGGGCACCATAATTCAAATCTGCTTGTGGCGCCAAAATGTCTTGAGCCGGCCCTTCTTATGTGCCATGGTCTGCCTATGTAGAACTTCCAATTTCCACCAGTACGTGGCACTGTGTGCATTACTCGATGTATCAGTGATGTGTCTACATTTTCATTCCAGGTGGTATGAGAATTCCCCGACTGCACACGACACTGCGTTTTTCGCTACTCTTTATTTATTTGCGAAAGGAAATTAGTGACTAAGGTGCGAATGTGCAAATACAGATACAAACTTATTCTGGCAATAGTATACGTAGAAATTTATAGAAAAATTTTAATAATATAACTGCTTATTTTGATCAACAATAATAAACTTAAAACTCACAGCATTAATATTATAAAAATGTTACCTCATCTCAATCGTCAAAATATCCATCGTGACCTTGAAGATGCACCAACAGCAATATAAACCATGCATTTAAACCCTAAACATTTGCTTGGTCATATAGATATGTGTACACTTCAAAGAATTCTGACTTCTGTGGATATAAACATAGACGCATGTTGCAGTGAATTTACTATTAAAACTCGAAATTTATATAATCTGTTCAGAAATCTTCATGTATGATGCACAGTCCCTTTTTTTACCGACATTTTGGGAAATTGTAGAGATATCATAGAGCTTTTAAACTTATAATTCACTATTTAAATTTAAAAATTCTTTGTCTATTCTTCAAAAGGTACATTTTGTTTATTTAAATAAAAAATTTTGTCAATTGAACTCCTTTAAATTATACATACTATAAAGGTTATATTGTAAAAATATTAGCTATAATCAATGCCTAAAAATTATGCATAATAAATTTTACCATAATAAATGAAAAACCAAAAGAATTACTTTATCAAAAAATTTGTTCAAAAGCCCTCAAATAAATTGAGCTTACTGTCAACCAAAACAGTAACCAGTTATTTTGAAAAAAATATAATTATTTTCATGACATAATTAAACCAATTTACCAGAAAGTCAAAATTTATCTAACTTTTTAATAAAATTAGTGAAACAAATTAACACAAAATGCACATCCTTTCCTTTTGAAGTTTGCTAAAAATTTTAACTGGCCTTCATTTATATCTTTACCTGTGGATAGAGAAACCTCTGGTTTCCTTGCTGCACCACATGTGCTCTCTCACCCTGCCACTGCTGAAAGTGTTGAAGTCGTTCAGAAGAGGGCCTCTGCCAAGTGGTTGAACGTGTATTGTGATCCACGTAATAGATCCTGCCTCGGGGATCTCTCCGAACCTCCCAGCCTGGAGGCAAGGCCTGGGGACGCTCCCACGATGTACTCCTTGTGTTGTGGTCAACATAATACCTTCGTCCATACATATCATAACGCATCTCCCATCTGAATTTTTTGTAACAATGAAAAAATTTTACACTAAGCACAAATAACCAAGAAAACTTTTCAAAATATAAATTTTTCTTAATAAAATGTATTTTAATTGTGTTAATAAATAAATATATTGTCATGCATAATAATATTCCTAAAAAATTTTTTTTTTTTTTTTGAGTCATCAACATTACCAGAATATTTAGTGGGCAATATATATACACACACACACACAGTAAAACTCGTTTATAACGAACACGCCTAAAACGAAATCTCGGCTATAACGAAGAAATGTCTCGGTCCCTTGAACTTCTCCATAAGGGCATTGGTTAAATTTCTCGGATGTAACGAACACGCATTTTACGAATTCTCGGCTGTAACGAACAAATGTTTGGTCCCATGGCAAAAAATGCCCCATATATAACGAATTTTGGCGAGCAGAGCGATAAGTAATGAATAGTTTCCGCCCGTTTACCGCGCACTTGTTCATAGAGGTCTCCTTCCTCCATCTACCCCTTCCATACGAATTTCCACGCTCCCTTTGTTTTGAAATTGATATTAAAAATGTGAAATGTTTATGTAAATTAATGACCATAATAATAATATTAATTGAGCATTTAAAAAATCGTATGTAATAGCAGTCGAACATTTTACATGCCGCGAAGTTGAGAAACATCTCCTTGCATATGTAAGTACGGCATTGAAGTCGACTCACTGCAAATACAGTAAAAGTTGTGTTATCCGGCTATCTTGGGGATTGTGGAAAGCCGATTAGGAGAAATATCCAGTTAGGGGAGCGATTTTCGATTTTGACATCGCAAATTTAGCAATAACCGAACAAAATTGAGCTTAGGTTCACTATCGTACTCCTCAAACATAACTATGCATGGGGTTTGCATTTTCCATTTTAATTCTTCCACACATAGTTAGATATAGACACTATTTACCCATTCTTATTTAATACGTTGCCACGCTTACATGCAAAACAAAAAGACTATTGAAAAGTTTAGGGCATACGGGAAGTTTGGGGATTACGGCAGTGAACCTGTTCCCAAAATTGAATTTCTTGGATTATATCTTTCATATTTATCTTTATTATGTGATTATATCTTTCTTATTTATCTTTATTTATCTTTATTTACTCTATTAGAAAAGGACGAAATTATTTAATTCTTCCGAACATTTCTGTGAAAACCAGTCATATAATATTTTATCCAGTTCCTCAATTTTTGGCTTATGAAGCATATGATGTTTATTAATTGAATTACTCATCTAAGAAGATGACACAAATTTAATTAATTTAGCCTTATCAGCCTTGATATCGTAGAGCATGGAAGATCCGATGTTGAATTCTTTTGCTATGGCTGCTCTATTTTTTTCCTTTTTCAATTCGTTTGATCAGCTCCAGCTTTTGTGCTAGCGTTAAAACAACCTTTTCTCTCCTGTTCCTTGCTTTTAGGTATTTATTTTGATGCCATATTCAATGGATGGGTAATTTTTTAAATAATAAAAAGCGATAAAACTGGAAATTGTAGAAGTACACCAAAACATCTAGACAATGCAAATGGCTTACGTAAACAAAAACGCCATGCTTACTCGGTAGCCACAGAAGTATACGGAGTAAATACGTAATATATACATCCTATATTTTAAGAAATTTTAAAGTGGAAGTTGTGGTATTACACATATACTATTCACACAAAAATTCATAAAAAAGAAAGAAACACAAAATGAATTGTATTTGTGTAATTGCCGGTATCTAAGGCTGGCCGGTCCTAAATAGCCGGATAGCACAGCTTTTACTGTATGTGTATACGTGTTATATGGGATGTATAGGCCAAAAACCACGTTTCTCGTATATAACGTAGTCACGCTTATAACGAAGCAATGAGTCGGTCCCCTCAAATACGTATTAAACGAGTTTTACTGTGTGTGTGTATATATATATATATATCAATATTAAAAACACTGCATAAATACATTCCACATTAAGTGGTAAAATAACCATTTAAAATGGTTTCTTTAAATACATACAAATGAAAATTTTAAATCATAAAATAGCTTTACCCAGGAGGAAGAGGCTCTTCAACTCCTGTAGTATGAGATCTGTCTGCAGGTGTTGCACCTGGAACAGCAGATGCAGTTGGAACTGCCGATGCAGTTGAGGGAGATAATGTGGACATAGCATTCGTAGATGTTGTTGTTGACGAAGCAGAAGGAGATGGTGAGGATGGAGTCTGAGAAGCATTCCCATTGGCAACTGTGGTTGAATTAGAAGTGGGAACAGAGGCAGTCATGCAAGTGCTTGTTCCAGCAGTGTAATTTGGTATTCCAACGTGTTGCTGTGGCATGGTACCAGAGGCAGGAGGTTCAATTGGAGCTGAGTTGGCTGAAGCTGAAAGAAAGCAATAAACATTATCAATGCTGGTGAATGATGTATAAATACAATGAAGCCACATTAGTTCAACACTGAAGGATCAAAAAATGTCTTCAAATTATTCAGGTTTAAGCTACCTAAATTGTCAAAAATATATAACCATGGTAATCATCTGAAAGTCAGCCATTAATTACACATTGAAGAATTGTATGACCTTTATTCTGGAAAAAATGCGGGATTTAATCAATTGTAAGCTGACTTTTTTTTACTTTTTTACCTCCTTAAAAATTGCCACTCGGCTTACAATAGAGTCTTAAAAATCAAAATTAGAGATCTCTAAGTGGTCCTGCGAGTCTTGACACGTAAGTACCGCCTTTACGGTGAATTGGAGTTTTTTTAATTTTCCTATTCTGTTCATTGCCTTCACCGTGTTTAGAGTTCTGCTTTATTTATTGTAATGTCTCTCCAGACTTTCGAACTCAACAAATTACACAAACTCACCACACAAATCAAAACATTATCCCTTGACATCAAGTTTCTTAAAACTTGTAAATTACACAATGTTTTTCCCAAGTTCATGAATATTTTCCCTAATTCTAACAACCCGTCGGCCATTACTGCTTTTTCCTTCGCCAAACAAAAGTGGCTGAACACAGAAATACGTAAATTGTACAGCAAACGAAGCACACTTGAATTAAAAACTTATAATTTACATCTCAAAATCACCAAAAATCTTTCTCGCACAGACATTTTCCTCTTTGATCAGTACAACACAAAGATGCACAATGTCATAGAACATAAAGTTGAAAATAAAAAACTTAAATTACGGAAAAAAATACTTGGTCTTACAAACAGCAACCCTAAAACGTCACCTACACCTAGTCCATCTAAGAATTTCGTTGTTAACTTATCGAACGAATTGTTCCATAAAAATGAAATGGATCTTCTCAACAAAGGTCTCAAACACACTCTTCAATACCGAAAACCTCCGATAGACGACATAATCGCGGATATCGAATCTTCCATAAAATTCCTCCCTGAAAACACTAAAACATTCATCAGAAGTGCCACTTACCATCAAATAAAAAATAATATCACCAACATAAATAAACGCCCAACACAAACACCGAAAACTTATCATACGATTAGTTCTTTAAACAAAAAAAATTGTTACTACCTAAAAGCAGATAAAGGAAACAACGTAGTAATAATAGACAAAACTGATTATCACAAAAAAGTTGAACATCTTCTCAACGAAGGTCCGTACGAGAAAATCACAAAAAATCCTCTTAACAAAATGATCACCTCTACAAAGAACGTTCTTAAAACATGTCCCACACTAATAAACAAACAACTCCGTTACCGTTTAAACATCTCAAATCCGACAGTCCCCAGAATGTACGACCTACCAAAAGTACACAAACCTAACACTCCTTTAAGACCTATAGTTTCAGGAATCAATGCTCCCACATACAATTTAGCCCATTGGCTGAACAACGAATTTAAACAAATGCAGTTTCCTAATGATTCACGCATCAAAAACTCGACAGATTTCATCAACAAAGTAGAAAACGTAATTCTTTCAGACAACGAAATATTGGTATCATTTGACGTAAAATCTCTATTTCCTAGTGTGCCCATAAAAAACACCATAGAATTTCTAAGAAGCTCACTACTAGAAAAAAACTTTCCCGGCCCGGTCGTGGACGAATACATCCGTCTAACTTCCCTCTGTATGCAACAAACATATTTTCAGGTCAACAACTCTTTTTATCAACAGAAAGAAGGCACAACCATGGGCAACCCTTTGTCTCCCTTATTAGCAGAAGTCTTCATGACTAATTTCGAACGCACTTGTAAGAACACCTTTCCGTATTTTCCTAAAATTTGGCTCAGATATGTAGATGACATCTTCGCTATTTTCGACACATCGAAAGGAAACATTGTAGAATTCTTAAACTTGTTAAACAAGCAGTTTGACACCATTAAATTCACACATGAAACAGAAAATAAAAAATCTCTGCCTTTCCTAGACATTCTTCTAACGAGGAAAAACAACAAATTACATTTCAACATTTACAGAAAACCTACACATACCAACACATACATCCACATGAGTTCTCACCATCACAATTCACAAAAACTAGCACCTTTTCATTCAATGATCCATCGATTAGTCAATACACCACTATCAAATACAAATTTCTCCAAAGAATTATCCTATATAAAACGCACGGCCATTCAGAATGGTTTTAAACCAGAACTCATTCATAAAATGTTAAAAAAACATCAACACAGATTGATCCTTATAAACTGCACAACACTCAACAACAAAGACACCAATACCAAAAAATTTATGAAGCTACCTTACTACCCCTATAAAAACTCGTTATGAAAATATGGTTATTTTTCAATAAAGGTAGGTATGTAACAACATAATTTTTTCACTTCTCTAAAATTGTCCAAAAAACTAACAGAAAGAAATACAAGTATAGTGGTCACAGTAAACCAAGCTAGAAGGGAAGTTTCAGCATTAGTAAAGAGTGCATTCACTGAGCTCTACAGCACAAGTGTCCTAAAGACCAATGATGACTGTACACTAACAGTTTATTACAATAGAGTGAATAAAATCATCATCAGCACACTGCATCCATCTGTAGACATTGGGCATAATAGGAAGAAACTTCCAGAAACAGTACAGTTTTACAACTCTGTGAAAAGTGGTCTTGAGGTTTTAGAATAGATAGCACACCTCTACACATCGAAAGCAGCATCCCATCTTTGGGCAGCACATTTGCTATAATATATTAGATCTGACAGCAATAACGGGGAAAAGAGTCAAAAGAAGGGATTTTATCCTTCAGGTGTCTGAAAAGCTCAGAGAGAATTACATGATATGGACTACAAAATCCATCCTCATAACAACAGCAGCAGCCCCTCAGGGTTATGGCAATGCGAGAGATCAGGGGTCGACAACCTTTTCTATATGGCGGGTCACATTCGTTGTCGTGAATGCTTCAGAGGGTCACATTGGAAATCACGAGAACTTCAGCAGGCCAGATGGGCATTTAAATCAGAATTTACCTAGAGATTTTGCGGTCTCCTATTAGTGAAAATCAATTCTAATTTGCAACCACCTGTTTAACACTTGCATGTGGGGGCAACCTACCAGAATAACAGTGGGTTACCATATTTCCATCCTTAGTGGTGAGGCAACTCACCAGTGGGTCACCATTCCTTAATTATTTTCCCTTTCGTAAAAATCAGCCACCCTATCACAAGGGAAGAAAATTTGATGACCCACTGGCAGGTCACTCTGTCATAATGGAATAACAGCAACAACCCACCCACAGGTCACTTAGGCATGAAAACATTAAAATATATGCCCAACTTTACTGCAATATTCTCGGCTATTTCTTTCCCCATTGGTCCAGATAATGAAACCTTGTCTTAGATTGGAAAAACCACTCCAACATGTCTCTCTCCATGTTTTGCAGCTCAAGTTCTCCTCCTACACCCAATTTCTTTCTCACTCATTGCTTGTTTTTCAATCACATCACAATTTTCAGATACATTGAAATAGCTGAGTGTTGTTTTGCAATTTTCATTTTTTACGTCACGCCTTTATCAACCTCATAAATCACTTTCAACTTTGCCAAAACTTTTAACTTTTGTAATTTTTTCCCATAGTCTTCTCACAATGAACTTCACTGCTGTGCTGACGATGGATCTTGAGCCTAGCTAAGGATGAGGTGGGAGGTTGTTCCAGGGGAAGAGGGGAAGTTGCAATCGTGTGTTTTATGAGGTCAAAATAACATAAGTTTGCACATGGTAAAATTTTCATCTTAGAACTGATTCAGTATGCATGCTTTCACTTGAACATAATCTGTACGGGATCATGTTACACACAACCAATTTGAAGATGTCATAGATGCACCTGCTATTATTCTTAAATTACAACTATAAATTTATTAAAGATAGAGAAAAAATAAAGGTGGAATATAATACGAGTGACTAAAAGAAGGCATTGAGTAATGTTGGGAGAAAGATTGTGGTTTTCTCATGAAATTATCTCTTTACAAAATGCTCCGTGGAAATAATATATGGATGAAAATAATTTGTACTTTAATTGATTAAGTCTTTCTTCATCATGTCCAAAGTTTTTTATCTATTCAATGAGGTTAGACGTTGCATAGAACATCTGGATTCAAATCAGTAGATACACAAATGAAATTAATTTTCAGCTCTTACAGTATTGAAAAACTGGTTGGGAAAACTACCTGGTGATCTTTTCAAAATAAATGAAGCATTTGTAAGTCACCAGGCCTTATCCTGGCTTCAAACTTCGTTGCAGATATATATTCAACTTATCAATATTAAAAAATATATAAAACTCTATGGTGTTAGTAGGGGAATTTGAATTATCAGATATTGAATTAAAAATTATGCCATATAACCATTAAATGATATTTCATCCATATAGTACACACATAGCATTGCTTTCTATAATAATAATCATGATTATAATTTATGGTAAGACAAATATTTACCTTACTACATTATTACCCTATATATGAATTTATTTTAGTGAATGACAATTAGAAATAAAATTTAAAAGGCAGCAAGTAATATGAGTGACAATGAGGCTCATTCATACATGTAAGATGAGCAATAAAGAAAAAACAATTTGAAAAGGAAAAAATTTCAGATTTTTTAAAATTAGTAAGCTTTTAAAGTGACTTTTCTTAATGGTCACTGACAAAAGTATGTGTATACACTCCCTCTTCTGAAACCTTAAACTATTTCTTTTACATAAAATAGCATTAATTTAGCAAAAATATTTATAAAAATTAGAAAAAAGACCAAAAACATTTCTCTGCAATAAAAAGATCATTACATAAAGTAGAACACTACATTTTAAGGGCAATATCACAGAAAATATAAAAATGATTACCAGAAGGAGTCACTGAGTGCATATGCAGAGATATAGCTGGAGAGCTTGACGTCAAATTAGAAGACTGCATATTATGATGGTGATGGTTGTGGTGGTGATACTGGTGTGGCCAAACACGACTTGTGCGGTCACCACTTAATGAAGCAGTGTCTGCTAGACGTGTTCGAGTTCTAGCTCGAATTCCTCCATTTAAAATCACTCTTGAGTCTCCTTTTATTGAAAAATCACAATTTTAACATAAATTATTATTATTAAAGGGTATAAAATATAACTGAAATATTTCAAAACATTAACTAAATAATATTTCCAAACTAAGTAAACACTTTCTTTTATTAAGTGAACTGTCCTCAATAAAAACTAATTAATCCACTTAAAAATAGAGTTACATTTTCAATAATGTCCATTGATACAATTCACATATTACACAATTATCACAAAAAACTTAAAATTACAAATTTCTTAAGAGAAATACTGATGACTAGAGCCCGGAAGTTCAGGTATTTTGCCTATTTTTGCCTTGCCTATTTTCGTTTTTTGCTTTACTTGCCTATTTTCGTGTTTTTTACCTTACTTGCCTATTTTCGTGATTTTTTGCTAAAAAAAGCCTTTTTCTTATTTCTTTGCCTATTCCATTTTATACTTTTTTCAGTTTTTCATTTTGAGTTATATTGTATGTTTCATATTTTTAAAAAATCCGCTTTAGTGCATATCTCAGACATCTTTATACCTGGAAGTCCCATTACCATTACCTCCCCAGGAGGCAATGGGCTCCCTTTAATTAGCGTTAATGACATAGTATGTCCTTCCTACTTTCACTTCAGTTTTCCATATTTTTTGTTCAGCATTTGTGTAGTCCACATTGCTTCCTACAAAATTGTCTAGTTAGTTTAGTTCATAGACACTGATTTTAAAATGCCAAAAACCACTTGCCGTAGTAGCCTTACAGTTAAGCATTTTGTGAAGGAATTCGGTGAAGACATTTTTTCAACTGATGGTAAAGTGTTATTGTGCAAATATTGTGAAAAATCGGTAAATTTCGAGAAGAAGTACTTCATTTCTCAGCACCTCGCGACTTCAAAACACAAAGCCGCAGCTACACGTAAATCAGGCAAAAGAAAGCCCAGTCTGATTTCTACTTTCCATGATAAGGTAAATGAAATTTCAGATAAGCAGTCGCAGTTTTCCCTCGATTTGTGTGATGTATTCTTAGCCACCAGTATTCCCCTTTGGAAGCTGGAAAACCAGTCGCTTAAAATTTTTTTGAGGAAATACAGGAATGAAACAGTTTCTGGTGAATCTACTTTACGGAAAACATATTTGGACATAAGTTACAATAGTGTTATTAAAAATATTCAAAGTGGCAAGAAAATTTGGATCAGCATAGATGAGACAACAGATGCTGTCGGGAGATATGTCGCCAACGTTGTCGTAGGAACAATGACGCCTGATGCATCTCCTAACATTTATTTGCTAACTACAGAAGAACCTGAAAAGGCAAATAGTTCAACAATTGCACAGCTCTTCACCAGTACCCTCACAAAACTATGAACCAATGGAATAAAACACAAGGATGTCCTTCTATTTGTAACAGATGCAGCTCCTTACATGAAAAAAGCAGTCAGAGCTCTGCAAGTTCTTTTTCCTCAGATGCTGCACCTGACATGTATGTACGGCTCATGCTCTCCACAGGGTGCCTGAAGAAATTCGCAGACTATTTCCCGATGTTGACCTTCTAATAACCAATAGAAAAAAGTTTTTCTTAAAGTTCTAACTTGAGTTAATCTATTCAAAGAGATTGCTCCAAACCTCACACTACCTCCGCAACCAGTTCTTACTAGATGGGGAACATGGCTATCAGCTGCGATGTACTATGCCAGGAATTTCAGAACATTCTCTGATATTATGGATCAATTTGACTCAGATGAAGCCACATCTATTCGCGTATTGGAAGAACTAGTAACCAATACATCTCTTCAGAACGAGTTAAGTTTCATATCTGCCCACTTCTCAATGTTACCGGAAGCTATTACGTCGCTAGAAAAAAGGAATGATTTCCTTGTGAACTCACTAAAAGTTCTGAATGACATTGTAAAGGCGTTATCGATCATTCCAGGTGAAAAAGGACATGCTCTAAGTGCTAAGCTTGAGAAAGTGTTGAGTGCTACTCCTGATTTCGAAAAAATAAAAAGTGCAGGTAAGATTATTGAAGGTAATAGTAAGGTTTTGGTCGATATGGAACCATTAACATTAGCTTGTTTCAAGTATGCCAATCACTTCTGTAGAGGTGGAACGATCTTTCTCTGTTTTAAAAAATCTTCTTATAGACAAAAGAGAAGCCTTTTCTTTCGAAAACTTGAAAAAGCATGTTGTAATGTGCAACTGTTCTTTTTTGTAATATAGTTGCATTTTGTGTTCTTATAAATTCTCTGCTTTGATGATTCGTTTTAAAAAATGTTGTTTTTTGTGTAGATAAGCTCAAATTATTTTGGTATTATACTGCGTCTTACTTACATTAGTATATTGCTGCCTTATTTATAGAGTGACGAAAACATGTGAAATTAAGTGTGTTAATTGAGATTTGGATAAATTTATCTTAAAATACAAGTATTCCTTTTTGTCTATAGTGCCTTTTTTCCTTTTTAACACGTTCCATGCGGACTACATCTTAAGATGTACTCCCGGCCAACCCCGCATGCAGGCTACATCTTAAGATGTTCGCTCTCGCTTCCCTTTCTCCGTCGTTTTTTTCCTTCCGCGCCTGGGATTTGACCATGAGAGGAGGCCCGTAGGAAGCTTTAGACTCATTGTCTCTCTATCTTTCGAAGCGTGTGCGTCGTTTTTGTGCCGAGTTTTCCGTTGTGGAGAAAAGCAGATTTTGGTTTTTTTGAAGATTTTGCAGGTAAGCCTTATTTTTTCTTATGTATATTGTTTTTAATGTATTTCAATGTTTAAATTAAACATGTTAGTCACTTTTGGAAAGATAAAATAATTGTTTTTTAATTTCAGACCTTTGAACGACGTTCTTTGCGCGTGAACTTTCGCTCGATCGTACGATCAATGTTGATCGAGTAAGTGTTATTCGCTTGTTGTTTTTGTTGTTTGAATGTTTCAATTTAGTCATTTTTTTAAAACATAAATTATTTTTATTTTCAGAATTTCGGATTTTTGGTCCTTTTTTACGTCGACCGTTCGTTTGATTGTCCGATCGAAGAGTATCGAGTAAGAGTTATTCGCTTGTGTGTTTTGTTATTATTATTTACCTTTACAATATAGTAGCGAAGATTTTTATATAGAATAAAATGTCTTTTTTCAGTTGTATATAGGTACCTAAATAATGAATATGGATTCGTAACCGTCGACGTCCTATGCGCAGAATGTCCCTTCTTCCGGTATGTTTCATTATTTTAATAAATAATTTCTAAGTTTAAGTTTTGTAAACTTGTTAGTTCAACGGAGAATTTTATTTCGGACGCCCCACCGTCAAAGAGGCGGAAAATAGAGGAGCGATTCCTTATTTCGGATCTTTCTTCCGAGAAAGTATGCCAGCTCCTCGAGGAATATGGGGAGGATGTTTCGGACGATGAAGAGGAAGGCAGTGATCCTTCCCAACCCATGGTAAGAGGTACACCTCTTGCAAGGACCCACACATGTCCGCCAGATGTCCCTTCCCCCGGATCCCCTCCACATGTTTTCCGCGATTTACAACCACCTTCACCTATCCAATTGGACCTACCCCAATCTTTACCACAAAAACCTTGCAGGGTGTGTTCGGGTAATAAAGTAAGAAAGGTTGTAACCACTTACTGCTGGGATTGTGAAGGTGAGCCAGGGCTTTGTTTGACCAATTGTTTCCAGGAATACCATTGAAGAATAATGAACCAATAGAATAAATTTATAATTATTTTGGTAATTAAATTTTTCTATTGGTGCATCTTACTTCAATGTTATTTCTGGAAACAATTGGTTATGTTTGTTTGTATATAAAAATGGAATATATTAATATTCCAATGTAAATAATTATTGTAAATAGAAACATATATGTAGTGTAAATAGTAGTTTCTATTGCAATTAGAAATTTTTATTTTTAATAGCGGGCTTCATTTTAAATAGCATATAGCATAAATTGTAGTTTCTATTGGAAATGGAAACATTTACGTACTGCAAATAGTGACTTTCGTTGCACACTTTTTACTGTAAATAGTAGGCTTGTATTGCAAATAGTTGCCACTAATGTGAATTGAAATCTTTGTAATGTAAACAGACAGTTTTATTGTAAATTGAAAATTTTGTATGTATTATTCTGAATGGAAACAATTATTGTAATTGTAAATAATGTTAATTATAAAAAATATGATAAAAGCAATCGTAAAAACAAAGATTTAATAACATTTTATAATCAATAAATTATTTTGAAAGTGAATTGTGTTATTATAACATTATTTAAAATTATCTATTAGTTATTATTTATTGAAAAATAATCCATACATTTAAAAAGATCAATAATTATGTGAGCTAGACTTTTTCTCCAAGTTTACAAACTGAAAAAAAGAAATTTGGAATAAATTTTTTGGCGATATTTTAGATGTAATAATAGAGTTAGCCAATCTTGGGACTATACGCGGGTCGGGTGGTATAATATGACATCCTCGTGCGTTTTCTCTTCAAAATGTAAGGATTAAATTCATCATATAGTTCTGAAGATGCCATGAAAGATCCAATATCGTTACGCGTCGCCGAAATGTGTTGCGGGTTTGCCTACCTTTGGCCAACCCCGCATGCGGACTACATCATAAGATGTACCAGTTAAATAATTAATATTTAAAGAAATTTCAATTTATTTCTTAAATAACATAATATTTTAACCTAAAACACGAAGTCATGGTGAATTTCTCCGAAAAAAATATCATCCGTACACGGGAATGTGCCAATTATTTTTTCCGCAATGAACGTGTTAAGTGCCTTTTTTTGAGAAAATTTCTTGCCTATTTGCCTGCCTATTTTGCCCTTGTTTACTGCCTGAACTTCCAGACTCTACTGATGACTAAGCAAATTATTATCACAATTAAAATAGAACATGCTACATGAATTCAAAGTGTACTTTATCAGAGATACAGTAAAGCCTCAATTATCTAACCCTTGATTAACTGAGCAAAAAATAGATGAGCTGTCTAACCATGATCAGAAAGCATATGTCAGTTGCATCCACCGAAAGCCAGTTCATGTGACACATCCAAGGGAGTCGGTTCATGCTAAGAGATCACCCGATAGATAAGTCATGTGGGAGATCATTACCACTAATTATTTAATCTAGTAAAATTATGATTAAATAATTATTGCATGCCTTCTTATTCTGAATTTAATTTAATTTTAATATTTTTGTTAATAATATTTTACTATATCATTTTTTTGTTTTAAATTCCACTGTAAAATGGCCTGAGCTGTCCGTGAAATACTTCAATGAATAATTATGTTCCTAAGTGAACATTTTTTCCATTATGAATTATCTGACTTTACGGTTTATCTGATGGTCCTTCCCCCCATATAGATCAGATAATCAAGGTTTTACTGTATTATCTTATCTTATGTATAAAATTGGAAGCTGCTAGATTTTTCTGCCTGATTTCCTGTCTGGTTTCATGCCTGTTGACCTATTAGTGTTATACCTACAGTAACCATTTGCCCTTTATTTTAAAGGACAGTCCTTTATTTTAGGACATTGTCCTTTAGATTTTTTAAAAATTCAAAAACACACTTTTGTCCTTTACTATGGACTGTCTGGCAGAGTACTGGGCAGGTGGTACTATGTTTTTCAGTAGGTGTCCTTTATTCCCCTCCAGAAGAAATGGTCACCAGTGGTTCCCAAACTTTTTGACATGATGATTCCCTAATGGTTTTCACTAAGCCATTATTCCCCACCGTGTTTTTCATTGAAATAACTGTAACCCATTGCATTCATATTTACATCATTATTCATGATCAACTAACTCATAATTATTTTACCCATTTATCTGGTACATATTGGGAAGGTTGAAAAATATGTTTAAACTATTTCAGCTAAATATAACATTAAAATTTGTTTTTTTTCTCAAGGCTTCATGCCCCCCTGGAACTCTCTCATGCCCCCCCAGGGGGGGTGTACCCCCCAGTTTGAGAACCACTGCTCTACACATAGCATGTGCTCTGCTACTGTTTAGCGTATTTTTTTAAGTTATGCTACAACAAATAGTTGAATTTTTCCACTTTCGATTTATACCAGTTTCTATCAAAGATTCCATATATGTATGTATGTACTTAATTTTTTATGATATTTGTTTCTAGACAGCACAATTTCTGTTCCTCATGCTGATTTCAGACAATTTATGATAATGGCCATCATTTTTGTAGCAACATATGTAAACAATTTTGATATTAACAGAAACTACAAAATATAAGATAGTTTGATTACTAAAGAACAATAACCACATATGTATTTGTTTTGTGAATTATATAAGTCTTAATTAGATTGTGTTTATCTTGATTTCACCATATAGTTTTTAATAACCAATTATGCTGCAGTTATCACAATCTTAGTTCAGGACAACATTGGAAGAACTTCCACAATTGAATTTACTTTTATATTTTACAATTCAGTCAATAACAGACTTCGATTTAGTATCAATAATTAGTTTTAACCTGTCATATCAAATTGAATAAAAAAAACAAAATAACTTTCAAAAAACTTTGTTAGCAACACTGTTGTATAATATACGTACATTATATGTTATGAATGTGATAAAGTAGCAAATAGTGCCAGGTTTGTGAGCATTTCCAAAGCAGTGTTAAAATATATGAGAACAGATTATTTAGTTTAGTGCAAATGCCAAAGCTAGGAAACTGCTTATTTAATAGTTTTGCATTTTTACCAAGGCACAACATGTTTGATGATAACTTTTAGAGGCAAGAAGTAATCAGTATGTAGTTAAAATCTCAGATTAATTAAAAAATTTTTAGTGATAGAAGAACGTGGGAGGAGAATGCAGCTAATATGAAACTTAGTGGAATTTATAAACTCACACATACCCATCATATTTAATGGGCATTTACGCTAGTTTAAAATACTAATAGCCAAATTCTGTATTTTTGTGCAAAGGCTATATGGAGTGAATTGTCCACGCTTAATAAAAATTAATCAATCCACTTAAAAATAGATACAGTTAGGTACATCTTCAGTAATGTCCATTGATACAATTCACACATTACACAACTATCAGAAAAAACTTAAATTACAAATTTCTTATGAGAAATACTGACAGCTAAGCAAATTATCATCACAATTAAAATAGAACATGCTACATGAATTCAAAGTATACTTTATCAGATATCATCTTATCTTATGTATAAAAATGGGAGCTGCTAGATTTTCCTGCCTGATTTCCTGTCTGTCAACCTATTAGAGTTATACTCTATACCAGTGGTTCCCAAACTTTTTGCCATGATGCCTCCCTTTTGGTTTTCACTAATCTGTCATGCCCCACCACGTTTTTGATTGAAATAAACGTAACCCTTTGCATTCGTATTTACATCATTATTCATGATCAACTAACTTGTAATTATTTTACCCATGTATCTGGTAGAATAATAACATTCTTTTTATTTGCTTTCCAATGCTATAAAATTTAAATATAAAAACAGGAAAATAAAATTAATATGGGCAAATTAAAAATCAAAACAAAACTTTTTATTTAAACCTCTTGGTATTTGTTAAATTTATGAGTGCTAATTAAGTTTTAAATAACGCAATGCTTTAAGATGATATTCCAACAACTTTTAAGTTCACAATTTAAATACTGTTTTTACTTTCACAATATGTAGTATAGGAGAAAGAGCTGTATTCATTAAAAATTTTGAATTGGAGATTTCAAGGGAAATAC
The DNA here is from genome assembly GCA_036926305.1 of Uropetala carovei. Taxonomy (NCBI): domain Eukaryota; kingdom Metazoa; phylum Arthropoda; class Insecta; order Odonata; family Petaluridae; genus Uropetala; species Uropetala carovei. Next base: position 2,689,860 of record JAXCHB010000241.1, read on the forward strand.
ACATTTTGAGGTCCCCTGTGTATATTTTCACTGTTTTCTCAATGATATCTGCGCGAAAGAGGATCTGAAAAGGTTTTGGTTGAAAATGCTGAACCGGAACTTAATTTATATGAGTGCTTTTCTGCAAGTTGTGTTTGACAAATTTTTTCATAAAACAGATTGTTAATGAGATAGTTCAATTATTCAGCTGAATTTATGTTAAGTAATACCCTAGTTTCCATTACTATGATAAAATTTTCTAATTGTTGATAGCAATGCCTACGCTGCATCAATAGTAGTTATCCATAGCAACAGCTAACTATTTTGTTTGCTTATTGTGTTTACTTTCTCCATATACGTAGTATAGAGAAAGTCTTGTATTCATGAAAAAAATCGAATTTGAGATCTCAATGGAATTACATGCTTTGAGGTCCCTAGAACATGTTTTGACTATTTTCTGTATGATGTCTGTGTGTTTCTGTATGTGATACGAATTTTGTATGTGCTCTAACTCGATAAGTATTTGCCATTTCAGTACAAATTTCAAATATAATATTTTCATAATAGTGGCAAGAGTTGATTAGTTTTTGGACAATATAGGTCAACCGGAAGTGGATGTTTATATTTGTTGATTTTCTGTTTTTTCAAATATCTCCTTTAAAACTCTATTTTCATAAATAGTTGTCATTATAAAAGATGTGAGAGATGCATGTTTGGGATCACCCAAAGAGATCGCAAAAGGAACGACGGGGTAAGAAAGAAGACGGGAGTCTGTGATGTGATTAGAAGAGTGAAGGCGCCAAAGTGGCAGTGGGTGGGCCATATTGCTAGAAGAAATGACCAGCATTGGACGTCCAGTGTCATCGAATGGATCCCAAGAAACATCAAGAGACAGAAAGACAGGTGGAACAGAGAGTTTGTTAAGTTCTTGGGGCAAACTTGGAGGGAGGAAGTTGACAGGGAAAACTGGAAAAGTCTGGGGGAGGCCTCCATCCATCAGTGGATTGAAAAAGGCTGATGATGATGATGATAAAAGATGTAGATAATGTAATTTTCTACAAGTTTTGCTTGAAATATTTTTTCATAAAGCCGATAGTTTAAGAGATATTTTGATTTTTCTTCTAAATTTATATTAAATACATCGCTAAGTGACCATTGTTTTTGCTGCTATGATAAAACTGTTGACAGCAGTGCGTACGCCTCCACAGGTATTATTAATTACTCATAGATATTTTGTTATCCGTAGAAACAGCAATTTTCTTACTGTTTTTTTAAATAAAGACTATTGAAACTGTTTTAAAATTATTCTCAAGTGTAATCGCTGATAATTATTTCTGAGAATGCTGACGTCAAGAGTAATCATATTCATTGCTCTGTATGGAGAAAGTCATGTGTTGGCCACATCAGATTTTTTCAATGTGAAAAGTGATTCAAAGTATTTTTCACAGTGAAAATCATTCAAAGTACTTAAAAATTTTCAAAGTGTAATTGCCGATAATTATTCTCTAACTTTCACATTTTAAAAAATTAGGTAAATATAAAGCCTTTCATTACAGTGATGATCAATTCCACCAAATCCATGTAGCATAATGAGAATAAAAACCTGAACTCTTCTACATCAACTATCATTTGAATTAAACTTTTTTAAGAAACATATTTGAAGGCATCCATTTATTTCGAAATTAGTTTTTAAAAATTGTAATAAATAAATAAAAATCACATAGAGAAAACATACCTGGAACAGGAGTGCATAATTCAGGATTCAGTCTCATTCCTGTCCAAAGAGTGACCAATTCGCCCACTTTAGCCCTCTCTGCTCCATTCATAGCTGCCCCAGATGCTAAAACAACAGCACCATCAACCCCACTGCCAGTGCTTGCACTTCTGTGATGCTGTCCTCCATGATGTGAGTTACCAGTCTCACCATTGTGACTATGGTGACCATGGTGTTTTGGCTCTGGTGCCGTCAAGTCAAGGGTCAACTCCAGCCGGTCACAGCGACCCCCATACTGTGCCAGCACATCTCGCAGCCTAAACCTTTTTTCTCCTAAAACAGGATCTTTCCGGAATGATGAATGATCAAGAACACGGAAATGCAGCTGAGAGTCTGGTGTCACGAGACTGGAAGGAAATCAAGATCAATATGACACAGTGACATAGCAAACTCTTATGGGGCCCCCGTGCAAAATTCGATTTTGGGGCCCCTATAATTAATTTTATCACAAAAGATATAGGATGTCAGGATCATTTGGGGGGGGCCCTTTGGCTGGGGGGTCCGGTGCAATGCACTGGTTTGCTACATGTACGCTACAAATTTATTAAATTCTGACATATCAGCTTCACAGGATAATTTAAATGGCTAAAAATAAATGCAGGCATAAACTGAATTGGGAACATTAATGTCCGTTTCATATAACTATAAATGCTTACATGGTAAATTCGTGATTCCACTTTGGCTGATAAGTAGACTTAACCACATCTGTCTTCTTGGATGGCATATTATCAACTAACAAATCCACATATGGATTAGGTTTTAGAAAACTACTTCCACTTCTCAGATGAGCACATTCAACTAATAAACAAAATACACATACATTAGATTCCATTGACAACAAATAAATTAACATACAATACGCGAGTACAGATAAATCGCGCAAAAGTAAACCTTAGGCTTAAATGTGCTCATGATAGATGTCAAAAAATACAAACTCATATAATTAACAAACATGCATAGATATTAATATATAGATAAGGTGCAAAATTATATTCTAAACATAAACCTTACACCAATACAATTAAGCGATTTTTGACAAAGATTAAGAAATTTAATGTGAACAGTAAGGTGCAGCTAGTTTTATGGAAGCTCTTTTCTGCTCAAGATACTTAAAAATAGAAATCACCTATGTATTTTAATAGATTAACTTTTTTACTAAAAGGTAATGACATGAATATTATAATCTCACTGACTAAATTTGAATACTGTCAGCCCTTACAAATTAATATGCATATTCGGACATATAACATTTCAATAAGGAAAAACTCACTTGTCACATTAAGTTGGTATAATCCATTTGTTGGAGATTCAGACATTATCACGGTAATTGATTGGAATTACCGCAAATATTTGCTTAATTCCAAAAATCATTCAGAGCATTAAGTAAGAAACATTCTGCCAAGACAAAATTTGCAACCTGAAAATAAAAAATGCGCGGAAACATGAGCCAAGCAGCATTTCTTTATTTTAAAGTGATGCATATGTAAATTTATGCCAATGTAAGTTAAACCTCAAAACGAACATCTTTACAAGATAAGAGAAACAAAACTCAAAACGATAACTATTTGATGAGACACCTATAACCGAACCAATTTACGTTAATTTACTAAGGCTATTTATGTTTTAAAGGCATATTTTCTGTAAGAAAACGATATTCATGCAACATTGAAGCACTATATGCCAGAAAGTCACTTCCTCGAATATGTTCCTGATTTCACAAGATACAGTGTATTATAAACGAGTGAGGAAAAGCTGTTGACCATTAAATGGAAGCTGCTACGTTCACTACAAGCACAATATAAGTAAACGCTTTCGATATACAGCACAATGTCACACTTACAAGAAATATATCCACTCCGATGATCTTTAGCCCCTCAATCCACCATTGCAATTATCATGACGTCATTTAATTTGATTTAATGCAATATATGTAAACAAAATTATTGGCAATTTCTAATTAGTGCTAATGAAGTAGAAGTGGTTCGAATATCTTCCTATGATACACACGCTTTGTACAAATAAACACAAACACAGCTAAATATTCTCTCCTAGTTGATGCAGAAAATATCAACACTAACTTGACGGAAGAATTTTTACCAGAAATTCAGATGCATGCTATAGTCATCTACTGTTATCTTTTAGTATTAACGTGACCTCTCCAACTTTCAAAGACTCTAGTGCCACCGTGTGAAAAAGGTGCCAACTAGTAGAAAAGCGGGAAATTTTAATATTTGGAAATGCGTTGATTAAACAATATGTCATGAACTATAATAGCCTAAAGTAAAATATTTGGGGAATTATAATGTAAAACTTATTCCTATATTAAAATAATTTCAAACGGAGTACATTTGGAGTTAAATATTTATCAAACCTATTATGTCCGAATCCACGAAACCTCAGAATTGTAATGGATATAACGTATCCAAAGTTCTACCATACTCTTTATTGTTCCATTCCTGGATAAAAAGCAATAAATTTTTATTTTTTTAAATTTAATAAGGAAATATAAATCATAGCTGTCTATTCTTGCTGTTGAAATGGCTATTTGTTGACTGCATTGCTATTTTTGTTGTTTGGATTTGTGGATTTTGAATTACTGGAATTTAGAAACACTTGAACAATAAAGTGTTCCTATCATACAAGGGATTCTCGCACTCTCTCTATACTATTTCTTTATCGATTTCGTTCTTATGATTAAAAAATGAATTTAAAAAATGCATTTCAAAAAACCAATTAATATATCTTTTCTAAATATGTATGTATATGAACAATTGCAATAAAAATAAAAAAGATATTATTGATGAGCTTTAAATTGGAGTTATATCCTATAAATGTGATTTTTTAGGCTACAAGTAATATATTTACAGGGGAAAATTCAAATGTTTCTGTTCCATATTGCCCCTACTAATTCCATTAAAGCCATTCCATGAAAACCATGGGGTTACATTCCCGACAACTTGCAGTTGGCAAGGGAGGGAAATTAGAGGTAAAGGAGTACAACCCCTGAAAGACACCCAAAGTCCTATAAGGTACACTTAAATATGAAAAATAGGTATGCTACATAGTAGGCCCTGGCCAACCTCAGTTTTGAGCATCCCTGGTTGAAAAATTGTACCTGGTTCTGCCAACAGAAGTATCCAGTCTTGAGTATCTGCAGTTCTCTATGCAGCTGTGTCTAGTTTTGCTAATATTAAAATTTATGTTATAAAAGAAGTTACATACCAACTAGCCTTACCAGAAAGAGAGACATAGGAAAGAGGACTTTTAGTTTCTGGCAAGATTACAAATTAGATGGAATGTGAAGGTTTGAGGATTTTTATGGAAGTATTGGTTTTTAACAGTATTCTTTAAAGCATAAAGCTAGGCAGCCTATGTCAGCAGGTGTTTTCTGTCATTATATTATTAATGTTCGCTACTTATTTGTACTTAGTACATATTTTCTTTTGCATTTTTATATAAAAAACATTTTTTAGTATAGCATACACAGGGCTGTAGTGACCACTTTTGGTGCCCTGGACAGAGGATTTTTTGGCACTCAAAGATGATCTAATAAAATTATGTTAAGTACCTTCATATTTTAAAGGAGTATTTAACTAAAATGAACAATCATTTCTTTAAAGATTTATTTTTTGGGCTTTACCTGCAGCAAACATTGATTATGTCATTGAAATCTATATTTTTAGCAGTCATATTCAATGAATAAAATAGCTAGACCAGAAAGTCTCTCTTGGTTCATTGATGACCTTAGATAAATTTATCAATTTCAGCTTACTAAAAGAACACTTCCCAGTTGAAACTGATGTGGCAAATATCAAGAAAATTCTCATCAAAATTTCCACATTGGGAAACAAACTTAAAAGTTCATATTCATGAAGAAATTCCAACATTACTTTCTGCATAATTTTTACACTTTTTATCGAAGGCAGGTGCTGTTTCAAACTGCATACTTTTTCAATTAACTCGCATTCATCCACATTGTTTTTATACATACTAGCAGCATTTTTGCAGGAATTTATCATTTCATCTTCAGTCATATTATATAAAGTACAACTTAAAAATTTTAAATAATTATCAATTCCATATAGAGATGTAAATCATACTGACATTTGCCTTAGAAGACAATTTATTGCCAGATGTAGTAGATAGATAGTATTTTCTGTTGTTTTGAGTATTGAGGGCGCTTCAGTTTCCATCATGTAATGAAATTTCCTTTTTCTTCCTCTTATTTTTGAGAGCACAGCAGGTATTCCTTTTTCATCACAAAATTTCTTTGCCTTTTCCATATACTCTTCCAGTCGTGACAGTGAACTTTTTATGTCTGGTACCAAATTGCAAATCATGTCAACTGGTCTATCTTAGGTTACATCGGCACCCTGAAGAGATTTAGTGAGGCGATTAGTCTTCTGGAGGTAATCGTCCCAAAATAACAAGAAAAATATAAATTGCACATCGATCTGTTTTAGCAAACCTTCATCATCTGTGCATTCATCTTCATTCTTTAATTTTATTAACACCCTACAAACTTGCTTCAATTGTAATCTCAATGAATTCACAGCATTTGCTCTTGATGGCCATCATGATGTGCCATGTTTTTTAACGTCGCCTTAAGGACCTCCATGAGTGGATGGGAACCAGTGAAATAAAGGGACAGTTTCTCTACCTTTGCAAAAAAAATCCCTAATTTGATGGTTAGTTCTTTCAGTTGAATGATATAAAGCTAAATTAAGTGAATGCTCTGTGCATGGTATGACACATACAAGAGGGTTATGTTTTAAAATTATTTTCTTACAACCATTTAATTTACCAGTCATAATAGGAGCATTTTCATATGATTGAGCTCTTATATTGTCTATATCTAGTCCATCCTGTTTCAACTTTTGGTTTATTTCTGACACGATTTTGTCTCCCTTTTTCGATTTGACAGCAAAAAATCAATAAAGGCTTCCTCCATAATTACTTTTTACTTTCTCATATGAAGCATCGAGAAAGTATTGCTTTCGCAAAAAAATTCAACCTAGAGATTTTTACGGAAATACACGTTTTAGGTGTCGCTGAATCCGAAAAAGTGGTTTTCACAATGCCGTCTGTCTGTCTGTTACTGGCACTGGAGCCTAGACCGTAGAACGAAAATGAATGAAATCTCGTACTTAGGTATTTTATCATACTGAGCAGAGTATACATAGAAATGGTTGACATTGATCAATAATTAAGAGTAGTTTATTCTATGCATTTTTAACAACAATCCAATTTTCTCGAAAACGGCTCCAACAATTTTGATGAAATTTCGTATAGTTACTTGAGTTTACGTCTTCAATAATACTGTATAGTTCATATTTCTCAAAAAGTGAATATAAGGCTAGTTTATTCTAGGCAACTTTAACAATAATTCGATTTTCTCAATAACAGCTGTAACGATTTTGATCAAATTTCGTACAGTTACTTGAGTATACATCTACAATAATACTACGTATTTTATTTTTCTCAATGAATGAATATAAGACTAGTTTATTCTAGGCAACTTTAACAAAAATTGGATTTTCTAAAAACAGGCTCATACGATTTTCATTTTCTAAAGATAACTAAATGATGCATTAGTAGGTATATGAGAAAGTTTGTACAATGTATGTTGTACCGATTTTTTTAATCAACAACTTGGATGATAATTCTGCTTGGCTAATGCAATGCGATAGGGCACATACATTTTTGGGGATGAGGGTAAATAAAAGAAATTACATTCAGAGCATAAATAGTAGAGGCAGCCAAATAGTCGCCAATTAAGTTTGCACATGTTAACCTATGACTTGGTACAGTCATGGCCCTTCAGTTGAACCTCAGATTGGCCACTATAAGTTGTGAAGAGATTAAAAAACATAACTGTAACCACATTTTATCAAGTGTATAGGAAGAATTCCATTTGGTGCCTCCTTACGAAGCTGCACCATGGGCGCATGATCTGTTGCCCCACCCTCACTACAGCTCTGAGCATACATATATTTAACATTGAAATGTACATTACAGGACCTTAGATATGTCTCTCAAGGATCACTCCCTCCTCCTCCAATTTCCCATAAGCCCTGGCCCTTGCCAACCGTAGTTTTGCCAACAGCATGTTGTCAGGAATGTAACCCGTTGGTTAGGGACTACTATACTTCAAATAACATATTTATTATACAAAAATACATAATTAAATTGGTTCAAGGCACAAGAAAGTACTGTACATTAATAATATAGTGACAGAGCAGCCTCTACTGATGCTGCTCACCAGGTTTTATGCATTGGCAAACTAGGAACAGAAAGGCCTGTGGCAAAATATTATTGATGGCCCTTCACCCCCTCATCCAACAAATGCATATGTTCCATTAAAAATGAAACCCATTGTAAAGTCTATCAAGTTGCACTTGTTAGTCACTTGTCTGGAATATACTGAAAAGGTTAGTCTTTTTAAATTGACAAGAAGAGAAAAATTACCAAGCAAGATAAATATAGGTGCAGAAAAAATGAAAGATCTATTTAATATTTAGCATGTGGTCAGGCCCACGCCGGGCATATTTTCTGCCCGGGTGCAAGCAGTTTATGCCTCCCCTTACGGACTTATGAAAACACCCTGGCCCAGAATTTTTTCGATTTTTAGATTAAAAGTTGTAAAGTTGTATTTAATTTAATAAATAAATTGTGCAAAACACAAACTTAAGAGAGATTTTTCCCTCTGCCCGTGAATTGCCGCCCCTAATATGTTGCCTCCCGGGTGCGATGCACCCCTTGCACCCATATGCCGGCGCAGCTCTGCATGTGGTGTTTAATAAGAGTAAACAGTGTACATAAAGTCCATAATTTATTTAGGTGTGAAAAAACTTATCAGTCTTTGAAATCCTTCTGATCTCAATCTTTAAAAATCCATTTCCTTGCCTACATATCTGCAAAATTCAACCTTTTTGTAAAAGCTCATTCTTAACTTTGAAGAAGATTGCTCAGCACTTGCAGACATTTCAGAGATAGTCAAAAACAAAATAAAAGCTGCCTCATGAAAACTCACTTATAGAGAATGAACTGGTACTCGCTAAAAAAAATCACAGTAACTATTAAATTAAATTTCAAACAATGCACAAGAATTGAGACTAAACTATTTAGTAACTTGTTCAGTGTTGACTACTGTTCTCTCCCCATTCTTCCTCCCATGTAAGCTTTATTTTGTGATACAGTCAAATTGGTTCTGACAGAGACACAAGTTGAGAATCTACAGAGTCACCTTCAAAAGAGAATAAATTTATAGGATATTTCTTCAACATTTTTTGTGCAAGATATTTTGTTATTTAAAGTTGAAAAACTAGAAGTAATTATCATTATCATATGATACTCTGTCCTACACTAATAATTACTGGAAATTCATTCAGAAATTAAGATATAAAACAGAAATTGCTTTTTAAAAAATCTTTATTTTTTCTATTTTCTGGAAAATTCAAGGACCCCAGGCCATCCACACCACCCTATTGTTATGCTACTGGCCTTGCACCAGTGGTGTAACCAGGGAGGGGGAGCCAACCAGGCATTTCCCCCCCCCCCCCCTCACCCCTCACCCCCAAGGCAGAGCCACTATGTCACAAAAAAATTGAATTTTTTGTAATATATTGAGAATCAAACCAGTAAAAATTAGAATTTATATGTTTATTAATTAAAATGTTCTATTACACAGCTAAAATGACAGAAATTAAAAATCAAAGAATAACATTCCATATATCAGGGCCACCGAGAGGGTGGGGATACAGGGGCAAAATCCCCGGGGCCCTGTATTAGGATCGGTCGTAAGGTTTTCCTATCAATATGTGGGTGCAAGGCACGCTGGCAACCAATACAAACAGGCGGCATTTTCTCCATTCCCATTTCTCAGATTTGGATTTGGGTTTTCCCAGTTCAACCACTGCTTTTCTATCACCCCTTAGCACCTTGAAACTCCACCACACTACTCTAATTTTTCTCTCCTTTGGGAAATTCCATCTTTGGGCCCGAGGTCTGGACCCACAAGCACTCGGAGTGTCGTCATACGGTCAGTTCTGAAGAACAATATTATTTACTCCCAATTTTTTAGAGATATGGTAGCCTTTCTTTCTTTATTGACCATATTTTATAATGTTGAACTTGGAATATTTAAGTACACTTAATATTGCATATAAGGCTGACACAACGATAATTTCCATTGAATTAAACTTTACTAAAAGTGCATAAATAAATGACTTACTTTGTTGAATCGTACAATTACGAAATTGCGACCATTCAATAACAAACTTAATGTTACTATATTAAATTATACAATCAAATTTATACGTAAATATTATGAAGGAAAAAGTTGCGATGCTGGTAAAAAATTCAGAAGAATCTAGAAAAATGCCTAGAACACAAACATGGAATTATGATGGGAAAATTCTCCTTTGGAAGATGGATTATCAGTATGGCCCCTAGAAATGTAAATTTTATGAGAATTTATTAGTTAAAGTACTATAGGGATATCTGGCGATCGGTATTCATTCATACTAGGTAATTGTAAGAACTGCTCTCATGTAATTCGTACTTTTGGACTTTGTTGCAGTGCAAGATACACAGTTACTTAAGAATGTCATGGGGGACCTCATAATGCAAAGTGTAGAAAATTCCGATTCAAATGTGGTCGTCTGTTATGGTAAGTACCGATTTTTTTTACGTTTTGCTTTTTTGGTACTAAAATACATTTTAGGTGTTAATTTGGAAAACTATGACATTTAATTTCGCAAAAAATTTAGTGATGAAAAACCTACACTTATCAACGGCAATTAAATTTCGTCGAATATTTGATTTTTACAAATTCACTGATTATCGACATTAACCGAATCATACCAAGTCTAATTATGATGTGATACATATGGTATCAATATATGTTTTATATGTAATTTTGATAAAAAATTTTAATTGGATGGAATTTGACAATTTCTGCTCATAATACTGCAAGCCAATACCGTAGAGAAGGGGAGAGGGGGAATTGGCTGTCCTGGGCCTGCCAAGGGGCCCGGTTCTCTTTTTGAACTTAAAACAAAGAAAAGGGGCCCGGCGATGGTATTTTGGCGGCCCTGCCGTATATACTCATGTATAGGTCCATCTCGTGTATAGGTCGATCGCAACTCTTTTAATAAACACTTTTGTTTTTTCAAATATCTCGTTTATAAGTCAACCCTAGTTTTTCAGGTGTAGTAAAACAAAATTTTTTATTCAATACATATTAATCCATTTAGTTCCACGTAAAGACTCCAAAAAAGACTAATTGTTGAGTCTCTATAATTCTTTGAATGTCAAATTAACTACGTGGTGTCAAGTAGCAGCGAAGTAGTGTCATGCCTCTCCCAGACAAGGTGTTTCTTTGTTTACATACTACGGAGTTTACATATTGCGCCTCTGTCTTGCTGTCGTTCTTTCTCCTGCCACTGTCACATTATCGAACGTTGTGTTAATGAAAATTCCTTAATTACTTGCGAAGCATCAGAGATCTACTTAGGATCACTGAATTATATAGTAACTTTATTCTTTCGTATACATCGATATTTAAATATTCGATAGTTATCAATACAGTTTAAATACAACAATGGTTTCAATTCCATCAAATTTTAACAGCTGTTGGGCAAATAACATCATGCATTTTAACCTAACTCAAATGTTACTCATGTATAAGTCACTCCTGAGTTTTTGCTAAAAATTTGGTCTTAAAAACTCGACCTATACTCGAGTATATACGGTCATTAAGTTTGAGGTTTTTGCCCCTCCTCCCAAATTTCTGGGTGTTCCACTACCTTGTACTTCAAAGAATGCTAGTGAAACTAATGTTACCATAAAATTTGTCAAACTTCCACCTTAAAGCTAATTCATGGTCTTCTTAGAAGCTAAGAGTCCTCCTTTCTATGTCTGTACTTCTGTTAAAGACTAGGCAGTATGTAGCTTCTTCGATAACATAAATTTTTAATAATAGTAAAATTAGACAACTTGATATGGTTGCATGGGGAACTACAGATATTCAAGACTGAATATGGTGGTTGTCAAAAGTAGTTATAATTTTTGTGTAAACTATGGTTGGCATGGGATTACTGTATTGAATTGAATCTAACTATTATGGATTTAATTGAGCAGTTAACACATTAAATTTGTATTTTCCTGGTCTCCCTTTGGCGACTCTCAAATGACTTCATCTGTAGGACAAAGGTAAATTCTTTATTTGTACGAGGGCTGTTCAAAAATATCTGGGACTGAATTTTTTGTGGAGAAACTACCAGTAGTATTGAAGTGGCAACAATATAGCATATTCTGTAACATCCCCTAATGCCACACAGCAGAGGAGGGTGTAGCAGCTAGACTCAGTCGTGAATGAGTTGAACTACAGTGCATGTTTTTTCCTCCGTCATATCGTGAAATGGATGTTTTGAAGGAGCAACGTGTTTGCGTCAAGTTCTGTTTGAAACTTGGTAAGACGGTCACAGTAACATACAAAATTTTACAAAAAGCAGTCGGCAAAACAGCGTTAAGTTGGTCCAAGACATTTGAGTGGTATTCCTGTTTTAATAATGGCCAGATTTCCATTGACGATGATCCACACAGGCAGACCATCAATGGCATGAACCAACGAGACTGCATCACGAATTTCTTTCCCAAGGCCAGACTATGAATCAGACTGTCTACATAACCATTCTTCAATGCCTTCAAGATGCAGTTCGTCAGGAACGGCCTCACAAATGGTTGTCGGGCACTTGGCTTCTGCACCATGCCATGTGACCCCACATCTCAGGGAATTCCTAGTCAAGCACAGAATCCTTGTGGTTCCCCACTCACCTTATTCACCAGATTTGGCACCCTGGGACTTCTTTCTTGCCCAGGCTGAAAAGCACCCAGAAGGGAAATCAATTTCAAGACGTCGCAGAGATAAAATAAAATATGACAAGGCAGCTGCAGGTCATTCCAAAAAAGGCCTATCAGACATGCATTATAAAGTGGAGGGATTACTAAAATCGCTGCTTACAATCTGCAGGATCGTACTTTGAAGGACATAACTTAGACTAACTTGTAAGCACTTTAGTTTTCCTACAAAAAATTCAGTTCCAGATATTTTTGAACAGCCCTCGTATTAATAGTAACTTACATTGTGTGAATAATTTTACTTTATTCTACCACAAAAACATCCTATTGTATAGAAGACTCTCTGAAATATGGTGATTAAAATTGTTATGTATCATGAGACTAACTCCCATCTGCCCAAAATGTATAGGTTACCTACCTTGATAAATTTTGCATTGCATCAGATCAGTGGCAGATTTAAGGGGGGTTGCACATGGTGCGCACCAGGGCCCCCAAAAAACTGTTTTATACATAATATCAGAATATTAAATATCTCATTTTAAAAGTCATGAAGGAAATTTTATTTTTTGCGCTGTGATAATTTATTAAAAAAAAAGTCAAATCAAGTGATAGTCGTTAGATGATTCAGTATACATTTAGATTGCAGGGTCTCCAATTGTTTAGTGCCAGGGGCCTCAGCATGTCGAATTCCACCACTGCGTCAGATATTATTTAGTTTTGTAGTTGTTAAACAAATTTATACTACAAGGAAAGAAGGAAAGTTTACTGAAAATTTCTCTTTGCTGTTGGTCTAAAATTTGGTTCAATCTTACTATGCTAAAGAAATGAAAAAGAACTTGTAACCATGGTCATCTAAAAAATATAGTTATGTGGAAGTTGGGTGTTTTTTCATTTCTTTATCATGAAGCAGTTCCACCAAGTTACACTGGAAACTATTACACTTACTATGCTAATATATTAGCTAAAAATATGATTTAGAAAATATTATTTTCTTAGATAGTGAACTTACGAATGATAGCTTAAAGTCCAATTAGATCACTGTAACAAACAAATTCCAAAAACTGATGAACATACATTCACAAAATCACATGGTAATTGAAAATAACCTCAACTAATAGTCAAACAACCTAATAGATTCCACAATGATTTGATACAGCCAGAGATTGTTATAAACTCTTTGTAGTAATGCCATTCCTTTATACGTGACACATCTTCCTGTAATGGTCTTGGAATAATAATATTAATAATAATTGGTATGTAAACTTCTCAAGTACGTTGAGTGTTTTGCATTTTTATTTTTATTTTCAAAAGTAAAAACTTATTAGTTTTTTTTAATTTCTGTATTTGGATGTAATGCTTTGCAATTTTCTGTCAACAGTACCAGAGAATGATTTAATTTTCAAATGCAAGGTGTTCTTGATGGTTGGACAAGTCTTTGTATGCCTTCAGTTGTTGAGTGAATTCAACTACAAATTACAGCGAATAAAAGAGATTGAACACAAGACTAATCCATGAAAGGAAGGGTTAAACTATTTTTAAATGTTCAGCAATATTAAAAATTTATTAAATATCTTTGTATGTAATAAGTTCAATGTCACTTTATAATGATAAAAATAAACTTTTATACAAGATGGAATATTTATTTTCAAATTTTGACTGGAAAATCGTTGATACATATCATCATTCAGACTGTTTGTTGATTGTATACAAAGCCAGAAACAATCCAAACAACTGTAATATGAACACACTAGTCCATAGAGTTAAAAAAATAATAAAATGTGAAGAACTTACTCCCAACTGGAAGACAATCATGACAGAATATTATTACATATGTACATGATCTCAAGACTCTTACGAGGAATGTCGAATAATATGTCCTTTTCTTAAATCTCAGCCCCAAGACCACAGGCACCCTTGCCCATTACATTTTCAATCATTTCCACACTGAGGTCCCAAAGTCTAGATGCGAGAACAGGATCTTGAGCTGCAGAGCTTGGAGGGCAACAGCAGCAGTTGTTGAAATAAAGTCCTCCTACTCCCTCAAGGTCAGGTGAAACACCACAATAAATGGATGTGCTTGCTGCTTGTTGCTGTATAGAAACAAATATTGAAGTACAGTAAACTCCCAGTTATCAGGAATGCTCAGGGAATTGGGTTTTCCGATTAAGTGAATATTCTGATTGCTTGAGAGTTTTATTGGATAGGCTTCAATAAAGCATTTGGATACCAAAATAAGGAACAGATCCAGAATTGTACATTCACCTTGGAATTGCTAACCTGTAGACTAGGTATTCTACTCACAATTGTTCTTAAATAATTCCTTGACATTCAAGGAAGTAATGAAACTCAAATATACAAGTATTCAACACGTTTAACAACAATGTTTTAATATTTACTAACTACATTACATCCTACGGAGTTTCTCATATGACTGTCACTACTAGCTTCTCTTTTGTTCTAATGCGAGGTAAGGGTTAACTTTGTCCAGCCTTTAGGATTTTACAACAAAAAATATTGTTTCCTTGTCTGAGAAAAGGAGAGAACACCCAACACAATGTATTATACCCGTTTTCTACTCTTATGAAGCTTGACCGTGGCGCAGCGAATAGCCAATCAGGACGTTTTCCCCTTCCACCACCATTTGAAGTTTTCGAGAGGCGCGGGAAAGTAGTATGCTCTTGCCCGATATCCGCTCTTGAAGAAAGTCGCATGCGAATGCTAAGGCGTAAACGTGGTAGATCTGGCAACACAGTCGAGCTCGGAGCGATGTGAACAGCACGATGGCGAGAGACCAACTGACTTTCTCCCCTCTCCATTGACAGTCTCTCGAGCTTTCATTGGCTGCAGCAGTAAGCATACAACTAGGATTTTCAAGGTCAAGCTTCATAAGAGTAGAAAATGGGTATAGCAGAAATTCTTGAGGCAAATTGATACACAGGTAAACACAGTTAAGCGGTCTTTATTTTCTTTAAAACCCTCAGTGTCTCACTTAAATGTGGTAAACATCGCCAAAATAAACCGGTCTTGTCGGAATTATAAATTTGATCAGGGGTTAGGCCATGTTCCTTAACTAATGTTTCAAGAAAGTCACAAAATTTGTTGGCAGCTCCTTGGTCGGCCGATTTTTTATCATCCGAAACATCTAGACGTTTGATCCTCTGCCTAATCTTAAAATGTATTAGCCACCCATCAGAAAATGCACACGGTTCGCTAATCTCCATTTGTTTATAAAAATCTTGGGCCTTTTCTATCAACATTGGTTAAGAAATAGATGCTTTCTCAGAATGCTTTATAGAAAACCATTTATAAATAGCAATATCCAATTGCTCAAGTTTCAGCTTACAAACAGTGCACCGACATTCATTTCCTCTAGTTGTCTCAGAAGACGTAATGAATTTCATTAATTGTGATTTCTGTCACTTAATGTCAGAAATAGCGGAAGAACTGACATTGAACTCTTTCATTAAATCATTGCAGTTCTCAACTTTCTCTAAATGTTTTATTATATCAAGGTTCTGGGTTAAGGTTAGCACAACCTGTTTTCTTTTATCACCTATAGTGCATATTGGAGTTTTAGGAGGCATTTAAAAAGAGCGTGCAAAATATTTTATTTAACATAAACACTGAGTGCAAGAAACATCCACAGTTGCATATTGCGACTGCCGAAAACGCAAATTTTAGCAGTAACATTCTGAATTAGATGTAAACAAAAAATTGCCGAAGGCGCCAATTTTAGAGGGAACATTCCAAACTAGAAGTAATAAAAAAAATTAAGAGGCAAGAGATGCCGGTTGCTTAAGAATTCCAGTTGCATGAGTGCCAGATAACGGGGAGTTTACTGTAATATGAATTTAGCAGTAAAACATGACAATTAAATTATTGGGAGAGAGCTATATACATATACATATATATATATATATATTCTCTCTTTTCAAATGATTGGAAAATGTGCATCCAAAATTAAATATTTATCTAAGAAATTCAGTGAATGAACTGAAAATTTTCTCACCAAAGACTTTGTGAATGGTCTAACAACAGCAAAAAGGAAGCGATACAGCCACCATGACCGGCTGAGATTAGATGACACCATATTGCCTGGATGGAGGGAGTTTGCAAATACTCCTCGTTTTCCTGGGCCCCATCTCCGGAAGAGTTCAGCAGCAAACAATATATTACAAAGCTGAAAACAATTATTGTTAAAAAGTTTTAGTTACTTTTTAGATGGATCCAAAATTAAATGAAAAAATTTCAAATTGTAAGTAAACACTTAGGCCTGGTGCACGCGAGCGGTAAAGGACGTTGCGTGACCGGTGTGGTGCCGCAGCAGTAACGTTTGTGAGCGGCAAAACGACGCTCAGTCTCGCCTGAGCTCCATAAGTGCATGATTTGATAATGGAAAATTACAGGAGAAAACGCATAGTTTTTTGCTTATTTAGTTTATAAACTATTTATTAAGAAGAAGAGGAATTACTGGGTTCACCCTTTCGTTAGTCCACGACTTCTTAAAGGTGCTTTTTCTTCGATGTTCACTGACTTGAGAAATTTTTCAATTATTTTCTCATGAGTATCAAGTCATTCGATGAACTGGCAGCAAAACTGGCTGATAAAATCAAGGCTCAAGATGAGACTTGCTATACCTCCAGTGGAAATGATGGCTGTAACACTGAGGTAAGTTATCAAATACTTCCGAAAAGTAACTATTCTTACACAAAAGTAAAATTATTTTGGATCAAGATAACATCTCACTTTTACTCTTCGATGAACAATTCCACATCAAGTTCATCAGCTGCCATTACTATGTTGCGGTAGCTAGCCGCACGTGTGCATTCACCAATGCCTACTAAGGTACTGCTGGAATGCAGCGTCGCCACAAGAGACCTGCGGTGATGCTGCGTTCGGGCAGTCCCCGCAAGTCAACTTTTGGACGTTGCAGCACCGCAAGGTGACATTGCGGCACCACACGTTCGTGTGCATCCACCAATATAAATCTTAGTACTGTTTGGATGTGTGTGGACATGCGGCAAATGGATGTAACGTCCTTTACCACTCGTGTGCACCGGGCCTTATACTTGAGAATTTTGGCCTATGGACTACTTTTCTCTATAAAGACATCCAATATTGCTCATACTTTTCCTACAGCAGACACTAAATATGAAAAATTCACAAATGTCTCATATATTCCTAATTCACATAAGAGGACCAGCAATAACCTTTGCACACATGTAAATCTATAAAATGACTATAACTGCAACATTTTGACTATAGTAAGGAATGTATTAACGAAAACTTAATTACCTAATTAATGGGAACAATATCTTAAGAAAGATTTTGGAATAAAGATGCAAAGATAATTTACACAAGTTAATACAATTTTATAATTTGTAAAATCTAATTATGTGACTACTGTGACCTTTACAAACTCATGCCACAAGAGATAAACTATTTGGAATTAAAATCCTCAATTTTCTGAGTTTAATATAATGTAATAATATGAATAGTATAAATAATATGAACAGGGCAGCAGCATTTCTCTTTTCCGTAACAAAAAAGTTGACTTTCTATTATGTACTTCTATGCAGTGGTGGCAACACCTGAATGTTAAATTATTGCAGTTACTCAGAAACATAGCAATTAAAATATATTTCAGGTAAACTAACCTTTGAATTATTGTAGGCAGACATTCCTGAAGAATATTGTGAAGGAACAGAAGGAGATAGACGTTCCAAGCTTATATTGTCAGCTGTAATGTAAGAAAACCTGTAAAAGATTTATTAATAATTTTAATATCTCAGTAACATCAAATATGCCAGTGAATGGAAAATGAATTAAAATCACTCTGATGTACAGTCATTTCAAAAAGTCTAGCGACACGGCTTGGTCACGCCACACATGGGCCGGAGCTGAAAGTTCCGAGTATGTTGGTACCCATTGCTTGAGGGCCTTGAGGGGAAGCAGGAGAGAGGAATGATAGAGAGGGGCGGAAGAGTGAGGAGGTGGGTTTCGAAGCTGAAATCAGAGCCGGTGAGACAAAACCCATTCAACAGTGCGAGGGCATCCAATCCAACTCGGAAAAAAAGACTCTCTCAGTGGTTGCCTTTGCATGCCAAGGGTAACAAGAAAACCTCTGAGAGAAGGAGGTGTGTAAACAGGGTGAAGTTAATAAAAAAAAAAGGAAAACTACCTAAAAAAAACTGCAATAAATGGGATTCGAACCACAGCAGATAGATAACATCTGCGCCCATAGTTTGGCTCATTAGCAACTAGTCTAACGTAGATACTTTGTGTAAGCTGATATCTATTGTTAACATCAAGCCATAAGAATTTTTTAACATTTTAAGATCATTTTTCTCGAGAACGAGAAAGAGTTGCATTTTCATACTTCACAAACTTCCATTATTCACGGCCTGATACCAACCATGCAAATTTGAAGGAAATCGGCGATATGAATGTCGTGGACCCCCCTTGTTAGTAGTAGTATGCACATCAATATCTCGCTATCCATATCAACAAATAAAATTTTTGTTTATTTATACTGTTTTCCAATGTGAAAATTAATTCAAAGTATTTTTCATTGTGAAAATTATTCAAAGTGTTTAAAAATTAATCATGGCTGTAGTTTGCTGATAGTTATTCTTGAAAAATTTGATGTTGAGACCAACTTCTAAGTACATAATTTTGAGCATAATCTTAAATTAAAGATTGCCTTACATTTTAACAAAAACTGGCATATTAGACCTTTTATGAATATTATGTTTTAAGTGATTTAAATCAATGCTTATGCAATGATTTTCTACTGTAAAAATTTCTGCTTACCTATGTGATTCTGAAGATACAACTACCACTCTCGAAGGTGCAGCTAAAGTGAGTTGTTCCTCTAGAAGAAGGGTAAGATAAAATGACCCCAAATGATTTACCTGTTCAACATAAAAGCATTTTTATGGTAAATATTTTTGAAACGTAAGACACTCTTAAGAGATTCTTCCATGAAATAAAAATGTGAAATTGTATATCATTGCCAGACTAATAAAGAGTCAAATAGAATGCACCTGGTATGATATTTTAAATGTTCTGTAAATCTAAACGTTAAAGAGGTTTAAAGAGTTAAATTGTATTCACCTGAAAATGAGTCTCATAACCATCTTCAGTCAAAGAAAACCCAAGCCCAAAGACAGCAGCATTCAATATCAGAATGTCCAAGGTTCTATGAAGAACATGAGAAATAATTGTGATACTTTCATTTTAACATTGTGATGTATTTATTGTTAATATAAACTAATATTATTAATTATGGCAATGCTATGATCAACAATACAATACAGTAGTCTCGATTATCTGAGGTGCATGAGAAAAAAGTAGCAATGTATCATGTTGAAAATTTGCAATTGAAAAGTATCATATTTGAAACAATTGTATCAAAGTGGCAACACTAAACTTAACAATTAGGGTATTTTGATAATAAATCCAATTTATAAAACAGTAATCTGTACTATTATTTATTTCAACAGATAGTGCAAATAAGGTATGTATTGTCATACACAGTATATAGGCCTACATAAAAAGCGTAGATATTGGGGAAATATGTGATGGCTTTCGTCAATGACTTATCTCACGAAAGTCATCACATATTTTTCAGATATGGGCAATGGTCCATATTATCTGAGTTTTTGATTATCCAAGGTTGGTGCAGTTCTGTCAATCTCAGATAATCAGGACTCTACTGTATAAGCATACATTATAAGTCATTCAACAGAAAGAATAATATAAGGATAAAATATATCCATGCAGGATGATAATGAATTTACGAATCATATTTAGTAATGTACAGCCACTTTTTCTATGAAGTTTACACCAGGGTGATCCACTGGTGCATCAGCCAAAATGTTGCCATTAGTTGCAGCAACCCACCAGCAAAATGCCATATATGCAGTAACTGTTTTCACTCACACAAAAACCTACCCCTTTAGTCAAAGATGCTAAATCATCCTATCTACTTTATACACAGCTCAAAATACCTCCTATAAGTGACAAGACTAAAACTTACACATTATATGTTTTTTAAGATAACAAAGCACCAATGTTTAGGAGACAAGTATTTTTATTTATTGAGGTTTATCATTAGAATTGCCCATGTTTTATACGAGAATAAGATTTTTTAAATAAATTTTTGTCAGCTAACCTAATGTACTTGATTTAATGTAGATCTGGGATTCACAATCTTCATAAAGCCACTGAACCCTTACAATAAATTTTTTTTCTTCCGGAACCTTAACTAAGATGTGATAAGCCAAATCACAATAAAATTAACTTTATAATCATAGTAATTTTAATTTATATACTTTATGTGTCTTACAGTATGCAGTTTACAAGTGAAGTTTATGTTTTCTGCTATAAATGAGAGAAGAAAGAATGTGTTGGGCCGAGGGGCCTCACCGCCTCCAAAATTATTAAGAAATGCTTGCAATATACGGAACTATTGAAAAAAGCATACTCTAATTATTTTCTTGGCAAAATGATCATTGTGCTTATAATCAATAACAAATTAGCTTCCATTATTACATTTTCTGTTTCCTTTTGTGAGGATAAAAATCTATGATTACATATTTGTGGACCTCTTCAACGCTTTGTCTAAATCTGGCCCTGGTGTTGGGTCTCTTCCTCTGACTGTCACAGAACTCCATTTAGCTACCATTGAACCCAAGGGTTCCTTGGAACACAGTTTGGTAAACCCTGATGTACCGTATATATTCATGTATAATGCTCTCTTGTGTATAACGCATATCCGTACTTTTTGCCAAAAAAATAACTTTTCCTTATACCCCGTGTATAACGCGCACCCTTGATTTTTGTGGGGTATAAGAACAAAATTACATCGTCATGGTAAGTATTAACTAGAGTACCATAAATAAATACGTTAAAGCATTAAATTATCGCCAGTTAGCAATTTTAAAATGCTTGGACTTGCCCATGAGTATTACATTCAATAAGCTCCACATTACATCTTAAAGAGACATCATCAATAATGAAAGCGATTGAATTTAGATGGCAGCAACTTCATACAGTAAGTTGGCCAAACTGATGCCACGTAGAAAACCACAGCACCACCGCTGCCAATCCCTTTAAATCACACACAAAGGGATCTATAAAATAGATCGAGTAAAGATTCAATTGTTCAAGGTATTTATGGAGGTCAAATTAACATAGGAAACATCAGTTGTCTTGAAAATCATTTCACTCTCCTTCATTCACCCTCACTCCCTCCGCTCCCTCCCCCTCTCTCTCTCCCTCCTCCACTTTCCCCCTCTCGCTCACTCTCTCCTCCACTCTCCCCCTCACCTTCTCTCTTCCTCACTCCCTCTATCTACCTTCCATCTCCCTCCCCCTTTCCCTCGCTCTCATATTAAAAGCTTCAAAGCACGCTTACACTCTTAGGCCGGGTTCACACGATGCAAGTTCACGCACGAGTTGAAGAGTGCATGGTATGGCACAAGTAGGCGAACTCGAATGGAGCGTGCGTGGTAGCGTTCACACGATGCAATGGACTCGAATGATTTCAGTTCTCAAAATGGATCCGGTAAGTGAAGGTGTCAACGTGGTTTGTGCAATAATAGCTGAGGAATTGATATCGAGGATTAAAAGAAAACGTAAAAGTAGGTGTTGGGTGAGAAAGTGGATCGCGAAACGCGGCGAAAGTGGGGCTTCTAATACTTTATGTTATGAACTGAGATCAGAAGACCCTGTGGCATTTTCACAAAAATGACGACACAAACAACACAGGGAACAAAAGAAACACATGAACGAAACAACAAATGAACTACAAAAGATGCTTGGAAACCACCTGGCAACTGACGTCTCATGCGAGCTCTCGACTAGCACTGAAAATTTTTAAGCAGGTTTAAAAGTGATTCGAGCACGTGGGTGGACTGGTGCGTGCATGCACGTGAAGTGTTCAGACGGTTCGAGTGCCCATTCGAGAGCTCGCACTAGTCATTTCTCGTGCGTGAACTGGCATCGTGTGAACCCGGCCTTAATAACAATGTGATATCGAGGTCTAACAATGGAATTGGTAGGCAAGGCAACATCACATTAAAATGGCAATATTTCCTCAAAATATGTGAATAAATCTTTTAACATGAGAGATTTCAAACTGTAGGTGGAAAAAGACGAACATAATAAGAACCTTTGCAATGTTTTCTTCAAAATGGTTCATATCCAAAGAATCTAGGTCAATTCTTTCTAATTTTAATCTCAAGAATGAAAGCCTGCATGTCGAAAAGCCGATTATTGTGTTACCTTATGGGAAAAGGAAAGGTCTTTCTCGGAATCGAACCCAGGACTTTTTTCAAGGTTTTTTTCGCCATCACCTTAAAATATGTGACTTAAGCATTCCTGCAAAAATGAGAGTTTCTACATCTTTTCTTTATCGAGTTATTTGCATTTTTATAT
Organism: Uropetala carovei; assembly: GCA_036926305.1. Lineage (NCBI taxonomy): Eukaryota > Metazoa > Arthropoda > Insecta > Odonata > Petaluridae > Uropetala > Uropetala carovei. The sequence goes on from JAXCHB010000241.1 coordinate 2,712,919, forward strand.
GATCACCAACCAACGAACACTTGTCTATTACTATAAGAGATACTATGAATTATATATTTTGTACAGCATTATTTTCTAATTGTGTTGATTTTAAGTTTCCAAAATATAATTGGCCAAGTATACTTTGGAAACTTAAAATCAACGTAATTAGAAAATAATGCTGTGCAAAATAATACAAGTGCACACTGTACAAGCAATATGGCATTCTATTTGCATCGAATTCTTGGTCATCACCCACACCAAATGCAGTTGTATGAAAAAATAAATCAGTGCCATGATGATAATAGTATATTTATCGCATTTTTGTGTACAAATGCTTATGTTTTGTTTGATTAGTAACAGACTTCATAGCTGTCTTTAATAACAAAACATTCACTGGGTAGGGAATAATTTATTTGTGCATTTATACGAATTCTAGCATTCAATATAATTGTAGTTCTATGAAAAATTCCCAGATTTTCAACCGTTTTCAAATTTAATTTATACATATGTGTGAATCACATTAAAGTGACTTTGCAGCTTGAAAATTCTATCAAGTGAGTTTCATTATGATTTCTAAGGGTTTTTTTAATAATTATATGAATAAAATATTTCAGCCTAAAAAAGACAGCGGCCACTGTGAAGTGTGGAAGCACTTTAAAAAAATGTAAAAACAAAGAGTCAGCACAGTGTAATCACTGCCCAAAACAAATTTTATGCAAAGGATCAAACACCAGTGGAATGGGAAGACATCTGAAGAGAATACACTGGATTTGTATCTACAAAAGATCCCCAGAATCAAATATTTCTGTTTTGGAAGGAGTTTTAGAAGTTTTCACTCCTTTGAAAATTGCAGTTGAAGCACTAAGTCACAGAGATACCACTATCTTGACTGCTGAAGTAATCATTAATTTTCTATTGAAAAAGGTTCAGGAAATAGAAACTGAACTGGCACAAGAAATATTTCATGCCCTTACATATAACAAGAATTGGAGAGTGCAGAGTCAAGCGTCTCACTTGCTTGCTGAAATTTTTGCAAAACCCAGAATTCATCGACAATGACTATTTCATGAATCACTCAAAGAACACGATGATTGCTTTGCTGAAGAGTTGACGCAATGACTTTCCCCCTAAACTGCAGAATCTTCTGATGACGAAAAGGCAAATAGTGGTAATACAAAGACAATTGCAGAACTAAATTAGGTATGTGATGTTGAGTATTCAAATGGAAGCACCTCCAACGAATGATCAGTTCAAGGCTCTCCTGAAGAAGTTCAGATTTTTGAAGCAACTGGCAAATGGACACCTAATTTGAATCTATTAAACAAGGCTTTGCTTACCATCAAACCAACTCAACGGAGAGTGAACAGTTTTTTTATAGCACAAAATATTGTTACCAAAAATTGTGAAAAATCTGGCCGATGCATCATTTAATGCTATTGTATTATTCAGAAGCTTCTTTGCAAAACAAAAATGAATCTGTTTGTGTAGCAGTTCTTTGGAGTAAAATTTTAAGAAATAAAACTACTGAAATATATTTTGTTTGATTGTATTTGAAAACTCATTAAACTTCTTGAGTCCCTGAAAATCCCGGAATTTTTCAGAAAGTATGTTACAAGTCTCAGAAAATGACAAAGGACGGAAATCAGAATCCATACTTTCCACTTAATATATGGTAACACCAATGCAATTACAGGGATTCCTCAATTTAAAATTCTTTACTATAATGCAAACAACAAACTAGAGAATACTTTTCCACATACAAAAGGGATTTTCGTATTAACAAAATTTTGGTGCATCATTTAGTTGTAAAATAAATTAGTTTGCAAAAGGTTTAAATCTGCATAAACAATTTCATGCAACATTTTACCAAAGACAAATGTTGAAATCGGTCTGGTACATTTTTATATTTTAACTAGTTTCTTCTTTCTTTTCCTTATAAGCAGGTGTTACTTCACGCATTATCTTGGGCTACCAAAACATCCCTCTTTATTGCCTTTAAATTTACGGAAAAGTCATTTTCGTTTTATAAATTTTCACTTAACAAATAATTTTTTCAGGAATCTATCCTTTTCATTAAGTGAGGAATCCCTTTACTAAAAGATCTTAGCGACTATGGATCTTTCAACATTTGCTAATCTAATTTAAATAATGAATGCTTGATTAATAATTTTCGATTACCTATGTTTCAATTTAAAGTTGATAACAAAAGTCTTCACAGAGTGTAATGAAGCTAAATCTAACTCCATTACCTCGATGTCTGCCTCTACAACGTGTGACCCATTTATATTTCCTTTGCTTTTTGCCTCCTCTTTTATTTGCAATGCAGCCTTTTCTCCTTCATCAACACGTCTGCAAGCTAGAATTACAGTGCATCCATGCAATGCAAGAGATCTCGCTGTTTCAAAACCTGAGAGATAAATTAATTTTAGAAAATTATATAGATTAAACAAAATCAAATAAAATAAAATCAGTGTTAGAAGCCTTCACGTGGTGGAACTCCATGTTCAGGAAAAATAATATGAACAACTTAGTAAAATTCCACTTTATTGTATAAGTTTTGTCAAACGACCGGTTTCGGCTGAGATATAGTCGTTTGACAAAACTTACACAATAAAGTGGAATTTTACTAAGTTGTTAATATTATTTTTCCTGTAGACTAAACCACCTGATAAAAGTGGCGAGGGAAAAATGGTTTTATATTAATTACATTTGAAAAAAATGCTCTATAAGTATTCTTATAATCACATGAACCACAAAAGGTTCTCTAGAATAAAGAGAATATTTTTAAGTAAGAGACTTATAGTTTGAACAAGTGTCTCCCTTCTTTTCAGAAAAAAAATTAGAAAAGGATCAATGAAATGATGAAATTGCTTTGCTCTTAAAACATTCATACCAATCGAAAAATACAATAATGCTCATTTAAGAAATATTCATATAAAATGCTTCCCATCTAAAACATTCAAATGTTTAACATTGTCATTTTAGCTATACGTGTGTTAATTCCTCTTCTGAAAATTTTTAATATTTAAAGAAACGGCATTTTTTTATTTCAAATACATTTAAAATAATACCATGACTCTAAGCAGAAAATAATTGTATTAAAATCATTTTGGAATGTTTTTAAAACAACATTTTGTGAAATGTGGCATTGGAAATGATTGCCAAAGAGTTACCAGTATCACCTACCAAGAATCTGGATTTTATGGAGAATGCTTGGTCTATTCATTGTAATTTCTCTTAGGCAGCATATTCTTTTATAAACATTACAAACCGTGCATAGAGCAGTCATTTTCCTGTCTAAAAATTTTCTAGTATCTGGTCCCTTGAAAACATCTTAAACAGTGTTTTACTATAATTCATTTGCTATAATAATGGTATGTTTAAGATATATATTTTAATCATTTCATTTATACTTATAAAGATTATCAAAAGTGTACCATAGAATGAGTAATATTTGAATGTACAAAGAATGCTGTGTCAGAACTATAGCATACCAATTCCACAATTGGCACCAGTAACAATAGCTTTTTTGCCAACAAGAAGTCTTCCATGAAGAATTTGTAAAGCTGATGTTGAACCATCAAATCGTTGACGAAAATCCCCAGGATGTTCTTTTTCTTCTGATGCAAAAGCCAAACGTGGGTCAGAATAGGTTGTGCGCCGATTGACGTGGTCAACAAATAGAACCCGACCATCCTCGCCCACCGTTCTCTCCCAGCCAGGTGGAAGATCTATCATAACATACAATTAGTTTAACTGCTTCTGAATCATCAAAATATATTTCTCAGAGACTTTATATTTTACCGCCAGAAACTATCTTTTTCTTCCCAGTTCTAGGATGTGTCCACTGAGTGCCTTTGGTGGAGTGGCTATACGATGTAAAAGGAAGCAGGGCTTGTAAAACGTTTTGTATTGAAAAGTTTATTTCCTAAAGTTTCACTGAATAAAATCCGAGTAAGATAATTACAGAAAATAAATTCTTACTTCACATAATAAACGCTGCCATCGGTTGTAGCTCTTTCTTCCCATCCTGGTGGAAGTTCATCCTCACTATCTGAATCTGGCATTATTCCTGCCATTTTAAATAATACCCAAGTCTGTAGTTGTGAATTACACCTAAAAGTTAACAAAAATCGAATAAAATTACATTCCATGGGATCTTTGGTAAAGTGGCTAATTGTTTAGTTGCAAAAAAGCGATTATCAAAAACGGTTACAATTTCCTTGACTAGATGAATAACTTTAATAATAAATTATAGAAAGGTTGTCAGCAAGGTATAAATAAAATTAATGTGCCTTAAATACATTCAAATAACGTTCGTGTTTTAAAGCTTTTTATTTTCATTAAATAAATTGATAGCTTTCTCGTTAGTCAGCAAATATTTGGTACTCCTTTTAAAACTGGCTATCCTTTTAGTTCTAAGCTCAACTTTTGTTCGCCTCTAAATTACCGTGCTGTGCGGCAATTCAATCATAACATCCTTATATTTTTCTCCACAACTTGGAGCTTCACTAAAAGAATTTTTCAATGACACCGTAAACGCTTTAACATTCGATTCTTTCCCAATTACGGACTTTTTTAACTTCGAAAATTGTCCTTCATCCTTGATGCATAAATTATAACTTAAGCTTAACATTCTTATTACAAAAACTTAGGCTTATTTTGCCAAATGGCATGGCACCGTAACATAACACTTATAAACCTTTCAGCTTGAAAACTGACTGTGCAGTTGCAATAACTAACTCGCGTATACACTTTCATCGAACGTAAACATAATACTTCTTAATTTACATATGACCCCGCTTTTCAGAGTGAAAATATATAAACTTCTAATTTCTTAAATAAAAGGAGGATAAAACATTGTTTAATCCATTTAACTCTAATTGCTCCTTCAACTAACGCCAATGCCGAGGAACTATACCTTCTTTAATACAATCACATTTTTTCCATTGTAAAAAGACAAATACTTCGTAATCACACTTCGTTACTCTATGAACCACAGTGAACCTGAGTGAACCATCCAACAGTTCATATCGAAATTTTGATCTTTCGATATTCGTGGGTGTCACGGGGACGGAGGTCACTACTTAAATCATGTGTATATTAAAAGTAAAATAAAAAATCATTTTCCTTCTCATAATAATTAATTAGAATAAATTATTTACGTAAAAACAATTTCTTTACTATAAATCTATGGTTTAGTTACAATAATGATAAAAATATAACATTTATAATTTAGTGTAGCTAGACTAGACGCTAGTTTCCAGATACACTCTTTTTCTTCTCTTATTTTACGAACCAGAAATATTCGCACTGTATATAATAAGTAGAATTTCGTAAGAATTTAGTGACTAACTGATAATCTTATCGTGATTTCAGCGTCTGGCGCCATGTCCGCTAGACGATTGTCCTTTGTTTGATATTAGTAATTCGGCACTTGTCTATGTTGAATTGTGAATTTGTTGTTGTAAATAATATAAGAATCGGCGTTTCTGATTTGTAAACGAGCCGAATCTTATAAATAATCCGAATGATGAAGTTAGTAGATCACGTAGTACGGAGTTTTAGGGTCGCGAAGGTGTTCCGTGAGAACACCGACAAGATCAACAGTATCGACTTTTCACCAAATGGTGATACTCTGATATCTTGCAGTGAAGACGATCAGATCGTTATATATGATTGCGAAAAAGGAACTCAGACAAGAACTGTGAACAGTAAGAAGTATGGAGTCGATCTTATTCATTTCACACATGCTAAAAACACTGCTATTCACAGTTCAACGAAAGTGGATGACACAATACGATATTTATCTTTGCATGACAATAAGTATATTCGGTACTTTCCGGGTCA